>MU004237.1:179302-877964 GCA_010405405.1 Microthyrium microscopicum | reverse complement strand
TAATATATTATAAATAAGAAAAGTTTAGTATAATTTAAACTAAGCCTAAGCCTTATTAATATATATAATACTATTAATATATATTTATTTCACGTTAGGTTAAGAAAGTTTAGACTTATTATTATAGTTATACTTAGAAATCTTTCCTTTCTTCTTAACCTAAATAGTATTCTTCTTAATCTTCTTAAATTTAGAAGGTTCTAAAGAAAAGTAGCCTAAACTTAATAGTTTAATATAGTTATTATTAGTATTAATTTTAGTACTATTAATAAATTTAACCTAATTAGTTGCCTTTTTAATAGTATTAAGGTTAATAGAATTAGTTAGTTTTATAGTACTAATAATTAGAGTTTTTAGTAAATTAATAGTATCTTTAGAAACCTTAGAGGCGTTAAATAGAAATAGACTAGATCTATTTAGAGCCTTATTAGCTTCTACTTTATTCTTTATAATAGCTATTAAAGAAAATAGATATAAAAGAGTATAAAGTATACTAAGTAGATTTATAGAAAAGCTATTAGTAAAATATTAAAACTATTAGCTAAGACTTATTCTTATATTATAGCCCTATTTATAAAAGTTAGCTTTACTTAGTTAGCTAGGGTTTACTTAGGTATATACCTTAATTCTATAAAAGTAAAATAAAGAAGAATTAAAAGAAGTATATAATTATAAAATTAAATATACCTTATTTAATACCCTCTTACCTAATTAGGTTAATAAAGGGTAAATACTTACTTTATTAAGTACTTCTTATTAAAGAAAGCTTTAATATTAATCCTTATTATAAGTAAAGATTCTAAAGAGAGAAGTTACTCTTAGTAGATAACGACCTATAGATTAGGTAGACTTAAGGTAATAGCCTAAAAAAACTTAAAAACGCTTAAGTTTCTAATAAACCTAGATAAACCTAAATAAGTATCTAATAGTAACGTTTAGCTTTATAAATCGTTATTTAAGAAGTACCCCTTTAAATAATATTTAAAACTAATAATAGATTTACTAGGATTTACTAAAATTATTATCTAGCTAGCTAGATAGTAGCTAAGTAGTTTATATTATTATAATATAATATACTCTAAAGCGTATTAGTACTATTAGAACGTAGTTAACTCTTTAGAGACCTATAAGGACGTTTAGGTTCTTATTAGGAAGATAATATTAGGAATTAAACCTAATAAACTCTCTAAGATAGGTATTATAGCCTAAGTACCTTAGCCTAATAGCTATTAGAAGCTAGTAGAGCTACTTCTTTAGCTTTAGATATATTTTATAGTTAAGAGAACTAATAGGTTTCTAACTATTATAATTAGTAGCTAAATATATCTCTAAGGTACCTTAGCTTATAAATAAACTATTCTAGCTTAGAGAGAAACCTTAGAAGTTCCTAGGTAATAAGATAGAGGCTAAGGAATCCCTTTATAGTTCCTTAGCAATTACTTCTATTCCTATTTCTATATACTTAATCTATTAAGTATCTTATAACCTTCTTACTATAATAATTCCTCTTTATAGGCTTTATAGCGGTGTTGTAAGAGAGATCTTATTATAAGATTATACGCTAGACCTAAGGGGGTTAGCGCGCCTAAGGATCTACTAAGTAGACTTACTTCCCTCGTAGATCTATAGCTCTTCTAGATCTTCTTCTCTCTCTCCTATTTATAGATTCTAGAATATAATCTAATTATCTACTCGCCTAAGTTCCGTAGCTTATTATATAATCTACAAATTATTTAAACATTTGCGTACTTATACTACGTACTCTAGAATTTACTTCTAAAGAAGCGTCTATATAGATTAACATCTTGCGCACGTAGTCTTAGACCTTATTAAAGATCCTTCATAGATTTACTAAATCTATTAGTTCTACTAACCTTTTATTTAATTAGAGCGTCGGAATTCCTTAATACTCTTTAATCTATTAATAGTCTAAGCATTAATTATCTCTTATCCTTAGTTCTATAAAATACTAAAGTTTATCTTCTATACTACTACTAAATATTTGTAATTATACTTAATATACTTACTATTAAAACGCGCTAAATAAATAAGCGTTCCCTCTTAGTACTCTTCTTTATTATTTATAACTATAGCTAATAAGGCTTCTGCCTAATAGACCTAAGTTAATAGCTATATAGCCTACTTACTATCTCTAGCTATTTATACTTAGCCTTATAATTAGTATTAATCTCTATCTTCTATACGCTTATATTATTTATTTCTATTATATTGCCCTTCTACTATACGTACTAAGTATTAAAGTAGACTTAATACTTAGAATATAATATAATTAGATACTACTTAGAAAGTAGTAGATTTAGTAGAGAACGTCTTAAGACTATTAAAACTGCTAGAACTAAACTTAAGAGCATTATTAGAAGATAAAGACGAGTTAGAAGATAATTATCTATTAGAATAAGGTTATAAAGGCAAAGAAACTAAAGCGTTAAAAGATACTCCTTAAAATACTAGTTAAATAACTTTATTAAACTAAATAAATATAGGAGATAACTAACTACTAGCTCTTTTTTAACCTAATAATAATACTAGACTTTTTTCTAAAATATACGAATAGCTAATAGAACTATATTAGTAAGCTAAAAGCTCTAAAGTACTACCTATATTAATATTTTACTACTTTATAGTAGTAGACCTTAATTAACTAGTTACTCTAATTATTAATAAGAACCCTTTAATCTTTTAAGCTACTTAAGTATAAAAAATGCTTAATAAAGAAGACAATAAGCTAAAGGACGTAAGAGTATACTTTTATTATAAAGAAAAGTAATTAGACCTCTATTATTACTCTTACTACTTAATTAAATTAGGTATAGACCTAGAACGTTTATTAAAAGAAGAGCTTATGCTAGATAACTTAGTTATATAGCTTTACACCTCCTTATTAGCCTCTTAAATTATAGCCTACTTCTTTAAAATTAAGTAAAATATAAATACTTATAATATAGACTTAATTTATATTCTTTAGAAAGAAGCTCTAAAAGCTTAAGTAGAGATATAGAATTTAGCTAAAATTAATAATAAACGTATAAAGTAAATTACTTACCTTAAAGTATAAATTTAAGATAATGCTATTACCCTTAAAGAAATAGTAACTACTTACTAAAAGGTATAAGAACTATAATATAATAATAATTTACTTAAGGAAGTACTTACTACTTATATTAATAAGATTAGTAAATATTATAAAGCTTTATAGAAGAAGATAGATAAAGCTACTATCCTTTAAGTCTAGATTAACGCTTTCTAAAAGAAACTTTTAGTTACTAAAGTAACTAATTTCTATCTTAATTATAATAAGTTAGTAGATAATAATCTATTTTGCTAAACCTCCTTAGCTTAAGATATAAACTAACCTAACTTAAATATACTTTTAGGGGTACTAGATTTATATTAAACTACTTTCTTCTTTAACTTTAACTTAGTTAATAGTGCCTTTTTTCTTAAGGTATAAGGCAATAAGCCTTTACTCTTTTTAGGAAAGAATAAGTAAAAGTATTACGTTTAGAAAAGTAAAGTATTAGATTATCTTAATAATAATACGTAAGTCTATTTTATAAAAGCCTTTAAGATCTAAGTTATTTAAAAAGTAATAGAAGATTAGGTATTTAGTACTATTAATAAGTAGAGTAACTATAAATTAACTAACTTATATTTATTTATAGTAGAGATATAGTTTAATTTAGACTATAAGTATAGTATTAAAGATAGCTATATTATTACTAAGACTTAGCTTAAAAGTTAAGAAGCTATAATAAAGCTTACTAAGAAGCTTAAATAATTTCTAACTTACTTCTTAGAGAACTTATAAGAAGCTAAGCTTAGTAATTAAGATAAGATTATTAAAATACGTCCTCTTCTACTCTTAAAGTTTATAAAAAAAGTACTCTTTATAGAATTAAAAATATTTACTAACTTCCTTAAAAGCTTATATACTATAGCTTATTATATTAAATACATCTTCTCTACTAATTTATAAAGCTATAATAATAATAATTATCTAGTAACTAAGAGTAGTAAATAGAAACTAAAGTTTAACTATCCTTTAAATATCTATAATACCTTAAAAGCTAATAACTATTATATAAAGTATAGAGAGAAGAGCTATAGTTATTAGTATAACTTAGTACTATATAAAGATAAAGACGCTCTTTTAGACGCTAAAATCTAACTAAAGGTTACTACTATTATTATAAAGTTTACTACTATCTATAATTAAATTACTACTTAATCTCTTTAGTTTCTAACTATAGAGAATAATTATAATAAGTATAATTATAGTAATAATATAGAAAACTAAAAGCTTTTCTATAAAGACGCATAAAGGAGCTAAATAAGCAAAAAGTATATAATTAGTAATAAAAGAAGAAAGAATCTAACTCTAAGCTAGTTCTTTTTAAAGAATAAATCTAATATAAGGTTAATAAGACTATCTAGCGCTTAGAAAATAATCTCTAATAAGCGTTATTCCTAAAGCTTATTATATTTAATAATACTAAACTAGCTATTATTAAGATATCCCTTATCTTTATAGTATATGATTTTTATCCTTAAGAAGTAGCTACTATACCTATAGTAAGTAACTAATAGACTACTTTTAATACTATATTTTCTCTAAGATAAGGCTACTACTTAAAGATTAATATCCTTATAAATACTAATAGTAGAATAATAGAAATTATTTATCTTAACTTTATTAAATAATATAGAATCTCTATTATTAATCTCTTTACTTCCTAAATTATATAATTAGCTAATAGTAAAGCTATTATAAAAGTTAATAAAGCTACTATAGTTAATATCTATTTAGGAAGGTATATTAAATAAATCTACTACTTTATTATAAACGTTACTAGTTATAACTTTATTCTTAGTAACTTTTAGATTAACCTCTATAAGGTTACCTTTAAAGGAGATAAGAAGTAGATCTACTTTAACTTAGACTATTACTTTATATACTACTTACTAATAGGCTACCTAATCTTAGTAGATTATAAGGGCTACTTAGTTAATTTAATAGACTCTTACTTTAAAAACGTTACTATAGTTAGCGTTACTATCTTTATTAAGTTACTAGAATAAGGCTAGCAATTTAGCAAAATCTAGCCTAACGACTTTAAAGATAAAAAGGAAAAGAAACCTCTAAATCTAAATCCTATGCTAAAAGAAGATATTACTATTAACTTAGGTAAAATCTTACTTAAGAATTTTAAAAAATAGCAAAAGAAGTATAATAAGCTTTTCTTCTTATAAAAAGAAATTCTTAAACGCTTACTAAAGAAATATTACTATTATATAGATATCTTTAACTTAAAATTAGATAATAAACTTATACTATACTATAGTAAATAGAATTACTCTATTAATATTATCTTAGACGCTATAATTCCTAAATATTACTATAATAGCCTAGGTTACTAAGAATCTCTTATCGTTAAATAATATATTAATTAAATACTTAGTTAAAATTAAGTTTAAGCTAGTAAGTTATACTACGCTATACTAATACTATATATATATATAAGCTAAGAAGAGGAATTTAAGTTTATATTAATTATTATAAACTTAATAAGATTATATAAAAAAATTATAACGTCTCTCTATAGCTACTAGAAATACTTATTTATATCTATTACGTAAAATACTTCTCTAAATTTAACGTTATTACTACCTTTATATATATTTATATTAAACCTAGTAATAAATATAAAACTATATTTTTAACTTATTATAGATTATATAAATTTAAAGTTATACCTTTTAGCTTTACTAAAGCCCTAAGGACCTTCTAAGCTTATTTTAACTATATCTTAATTAATTATCTAGACAACTTTATTATAGACTATATAGATAATCTATTAGTCTTTAGTAATACTAAAGCTAGCTATACTACCTATATTTACCTAGTCCTAAAAGTAATAAGTAAAGTAGAATTATACTTAGATATTTAGAAGTATAAATTTAATACTTAATAAGTTAAATACCTTAGCTTAATTATTACTACTAAAAGTATTAAGATAGACTTAAAGAAGATTTAAAGCGTAGTTAACTAGTAACGTTCTTCTTTAGTAAAAAACGTTTAAGCTTTTCTTAACTTTATTAACTTCTATCGTTAATTTATTCTTAAATATTTAAAAACTATAATACTGCTAATAATACTTATAAAGAAGAACGCTATAGTAATCTTTCTTTAGGACTCTAATAAGCTAAAAGAATATATATTTAAGAAGCTAAAGTAAGACTTTATATTTACTAAGATATTATATTATTTTAACTATATAAAAGAAATATAGCTAGAGATAGATACCTTAAATTAGATTTACGCTATAGTCTTCTCTTAAAAAGGTAATAATAGAAAACTTTACTTAGTTACGTACTTCTTAAAAAAAATAACTTTAGTAGAGTATAATTATAATATTTATAATAAAAAGCTTCTAGTTATTATTTACGTATTTAAAGAGTAGAAACTAAAGCTATTTAGCTTTATTAACTCTATTTAAGTATTCTTAGATTACTATAACCTTTAGATATTTATAATAATAAAATATCTTTCTTAATAATAAGCTAAATAGGCTAAGTTCCTTTTCTAGTTTTACTTTAAAATAAAGTACTACTTAAGTATAGCTAATAGAAAGGTAAATATCCTTACCTATTAGTTATAAGATATTTTATAAAGTAATAATAACTCTTATATCTTTTAATAAGTTTAATCTTTATTATTCCTATACTAATTTAATATAAAATATATAATAAAGCTAGCTATATTACTTATTAAGCCTACCTACTTTTTAATACTATACTTAGCTACTATTACTTAAAATAAGTTAGATATTTCTAATTCTATAAGTAAGCTACTTAATTCTATAAAAGAGTCTCTTAGTAATAATAAGACGCCTAAGGGTAAGCTACTTAATTCCTTAGGAGATAACTTATTCCTAAATTTTAATAGTAACTAGTTCCTATAGGATATTATAAATATAATAAAATATAATAAAATAATAATTACTATTTACTATGCTAAGACTAACTACTAGCTCTTTTTACTCTTTAGTACTCTAGAATAAGAATAGATTAAGCTTAGAGACTATATAGTAGCTACTAATAAGATAATCTTTTACTATAACTAGATCTTTATTCTTTAAAGTAAACTTTAGTATTACGCTATATAGAGTATATATAGCTATAAAGCTATAAGCTATAGTAAAGTAGTAATAACTTACTACTATTTATAAGAAGATTACTAGTAGCTTAAGATATTATAGAACGTTAAGAGCTTTATTAAAGGCTATAAATACGTATTTACTAAACTTATTTACTAAAAGAAGTAAGGCTTCCTATATTAATTCTTTTTCTTTAAGTATATATAGTTAGATATCTCTATTAACTTTACTATCTTACTACTTTACTATTTATACTAAGGTATAATCTACTAATATATTATAATAGTTATTAACTAATATATATAAACTTAGCGTTTTATTTTACTACTAGACCTATCTATAGACTTAATAGTATTAGCCTTTATTAACTATATATAGAAGCTTATTAGCTAGCTATTAATAATTCTTTTAGACTATAGTAGCTAATTTACTTCTATATTCTAGAAGCGCTTATATAAACGTATAGGTATTATACTTTATCTTAGTATAGTATTTTACCCTAAGACTAATAGTATAATAGAAATCTTAGTTACTATACTTAAGTAATTTTTATATACGTTTATTAACTAGGATTAAAATAACTAGGTAGCCCTTCTACTCTTTACTAAATTTATAGTTAATTCTATTATAAATACTACTATAGAAGTTATACTTTTTAAAGCTTAAAATAGATTTAACTCTTAATTAAGTCTTAAGTCCTTATATTGTCTCTTAAAACCTATAAACGCCTCTATAATAGCTAATAAAGAAGTTATTAATATAAATATAATATAAATAAGTTATACTAAGATATATAATTACTTAATAGAGTAATTAATCTAGGTATAAGCTTAATAAGTAAAATATACTAACTACTATTACTATATAGCCCTAGACCTAGTACTAAGTAACTAGGTTTGCTTAGATATATAGAACTACCCTACTTTATATTCTTTAAAGACTCTAAACGATAAGAATATAAGCTCCTTCTATATAATTAAGAAGATTAATACTATTACCTATAAACTTAATCTTCTCTCTTCTATAAAAATATATAATATCTTTTATACCTAGATCCTTTATTATATTATAAATAATACTAAGCTACTTAAGTATGCTAATCTACTACTAGTAGTTATTAGAGAAACTATAAATAATAATAAATAGTCTATTAATACTATTATTAATAGCTACTTTATTAATTAATATAAGAAGCTATAATACGAGATTAAGTATACTAGTTATAACAAAGCTAAATAATATAATTAGATAGCTACTAAGAATATACTAAAGCTTATTACTAAGTTTTATACCTAATATCTTAATAAGCTAAGCCTATATTCTACCTAGATACTACTAATACTAGAGCCTATTAGCAATAGTATTAATTATAACTCTAATAACGTTCTTACTAATTAGGAGGAGTAAATAATTATACTACTAATTCCTTTATATTAATAAGATTACTAACTACTAAACTACTAGGACTTAAGAACTAGAGTATTCTAAAAATATCTTAGGGTTTATTAATACTTCTTAATAGTTACTTTAGTAGGCTAGAGGTTAAGATATTCTAAATAACTAATATAATTAGTATTATACTATAGAAGGATTAAAATATTATTTATTACTAAAAGTTTATTAAACTAGACTAGACTAGACTAGACTAGACTAGACTAAACTAAATTAGAATAGAATAGATTAGGAAAGTAGATATAATTAATAGTCTATAGCTTAGAGAGCTATACTAAAGAGAGGAGTTATATAATAATTCCTCTTTATAGGCTTTATAGTAGTATTATAAGAGAGATCTTATTATAAGATTACGTGCTAGACCTAAGGGGGTTAGTACGCCTAAGGATCTACTAAGTAGACTTACTTTCCTTATAGATCTATAGCTCTTCTAGATCTTCTTCTCTCTCTTTTATTTATAGATTCTAGAATATAATCTAATTATCTACTTGCCTAAGTTCTATAGCTCGTTACACTTACCTACTCTATAACCCTAATCTCTAATACTAGAAAGAGTCTAGAATCTAGCCTTTTAATTTATCTATAGTTTTAGATAATTTAATAGAAGAATAGACATCTAAAGAGAAAGAATAGCTAGAGCTTAATAAAGCCTACTTTAAGACACTTTTAATACTAAAAATAAAGCAAGAAGTTAATTTAATTTAATAAGAAATAACTACATAAATCTATAAGCCTTTTAAAGCTTTTTAGAAGTATATAAAAGCGTTAAATATTATCTTTACTTAATATTAAATCCTAAGAAAGTAGATTAAAGATATAATAGTAGCTTATACTAAAAAAGCTAAGATAAAGTAATCTAAGAAGTCTATAAACAAGCTCGTTAGTAAGCCTTATATTATACTAGTTAGATCTCTTTAAGAAGCAGTTATAAAGAGATAAGATAAAGAGGATCTTACTTAACGTTATTAAAAAGCAAGGAAAGCTAAAAAGAAGGCCGCTAAAGAATAGATTAAAGTTAAGGATCCTATAATACTAATACTATTATAAGATAAAAATTCTAAAGATCTAATTATACCTAATAAGTATTTTAAGTAATATATTTAATTAAAAATATAAATACTTTACTTTTAGTAGTGTAGTAGTAGAAATTTAAGTACCTATATTTCTCTTAGCATTCTAGCGAGTAAACTAGCTAGCGGGTAAGCTAGCGGGCATCCCCTAGCGGGGATGTCTAGTCTTAGGGATAGGTACGGAAGTCGTGCCTGCTCACTAGTAGTAGGCACCAAAAAAATTGTTGCTTCCAACCCGGATTGAACGGGTGACCTCAGCATGTCACCCCAGGTATTCAAAAGAACTTCAGTGCTGCGCTCTCCCAACTGAGCTATAGAAGCGAGAAGTTCAATTGAAAATTTGCTTGGTAGCGAATATATAACACATCTTCTTTTCTCTTTTCATATCTGTCATTATCCCGATGGAAGTCGCAACAATCAAGATCTATCAAGCAAGCTTTAATTTAGTAATACGTACACATCATATTCTGAATAAAATATGGTCTCTTTCTGTGCAAATTCTTATTTTTTGTATGTACATATCATCATTGCATCAACCTTACATCAGAGAAGCTTTCTGAATCTTGAGTGGTGGAGCTTGATTTAGGGCGAATTGCGAGACCACATTCTCAACACTCAAAGTTTGTATCATCGTCTGATTTTTCTCGGACGGAGGTAAAATTGTACAGTGGCATTGAAGATGGTGGCTGGCAAAGAAAGAGCTACGACGTTGTAGGGGAATGACTCGCATCTGAGCCTGAGACATCAACTCCTCCCAGGGTCTCTCCCATCGTCCTCTGTACATTTATTGAAAAGATAAACATCCTCCATCAAATACGAACGACCTATTCCGGACAGTTGAACTTCATGTTCACGCCCTTGCATTACATCAAAGGGCGATTGAAAGCATCGAATCTTTGATTTTCGACGTTGCTTATGGACGGTCTGCGAAAAGGGGCTCGAGAATCCTTCGACGCGCACCAAATTTTCAGACCACCCAAAGATACCTACGAGCTCCTGCAAATCAGCAAAGCAGAAGATGGCGAGTTTGGAATCACCGAGAACGCTGTACCCGAAGATAAAATCCTGGACGTGATACGCAGCAGATCACCTTCCAATGCCACGCTTACGGCACAGCTGCGTCTTCTCATCATCAAACGACGACCGGATGAGGCTCTTTTGATCGATAAGGATGTCTTCTGGGACATCTTCAGAGAATTTCGACTCGATCCATATTTGCTCTACCTCATTAGTGCTAGAGTAGATGGATTTCACCGTATCGGCCCTTTGGAGAGAACTGATGTGGCTTCTCCCGTCAATTTCTACATCAATATCCGAGGTTCCCATCTCGTATGTTGGAGTTATTCTCCTGCCGACGCTATCACAAACGCGCTATTCATATGCAGGCCAGGCACATTAAGATACGAGAGCTTCTTGGGCGAATTAAGGCTACAAAAAACGTTAATTGACCAGCCACTACTGGTGGGATTCGTGTGCGGAATCGATTTGATGAAGCAGATCGATAGAGAAATAAACGATGAGGTTTTTGCTAGTCTCCTAAATGTTGAGTCCAAAACGAGTCATTCGTCTTGGAGTGCCCATGAGCAGCCTCACAGACGGACGAATCTGGCTATCTTGTCGAATATTATGAGTGCAACGGCAGTGGTGATTTCACTGCATCTTAGATATTGGGAACTGATGCGAAGCATCATCAGTGCGCTTTGCGAACAGCCTTCGGAGAAATGGCAAGACACACTGGGAAAGCAGCGCTGGGCAGAGTTGCTAGAGAATTTTGAAGTCTTACATGAAGCCACATGCGTTATCCATTCTTCAGTTACTACGGGCATGGCATTTACAGAGTCTCTCCAGCAAAGGACAAAGACACAACTCTCAGTGGTAAGTGTATGATCGTACAATATTTGCGTAACTGCTGATATGCTGATATGCTGCCAGCTATTCAACCTCATCGCAAAGGAGGACGCAAATGCAAATATAGAGCTCGCAAAGGACTCCAAGACCCTCGCCATCTCGTCCAAACACGACAGCTCATCCATGAAAACCGTTGCAGTCATGACCATGGCGTTTTTACCTGGTACTTTCTTCGCCGCACTGTTTGCGTTACCACTGCTTCAATGGACGGAACCTGGAGTCATTCGACGTAACTTTTGGATCTATTGGGCTTTCACACTGCCATTTACTGCCTTGATTTTCTTGCTCTGGATCGCCATAACGAAGCGTCAAGTTATCAGACGGCGTTTGGAGAATCGAAAGCAGCGAATACGAGTTGTAAGACGGGCAACTGCTATCTCACAACAGGATCATGATTCAGAATCGGAAGCTTCGGATAGAAATGGCGGTGTAATGTCTGTTTCTAAGCGCAAAAGTTTCGTAGATGCGTTCTTGAGACGTAAGAGCCATTCGGTTGTTGGTTGAATAGCTCAATCGCCTGGTACAGGTTTCAAGAGCATGACGTTGCTGGTTACCAGTGTTAGAACCAAATCTTTCAGGCTGGAGCAATTTGAAGTCTCCCTTTACCTGCCTTGACAAAATCTCGTCCACTGAGCGAGCTCCATAGTGTAACTCACGTCAGTTGGAGCTCAGCATGCATACGAGCTGTCCTGTGCATCCAGACTCTCGTATTATTGCCAGAATCTTGTCTACTAGTCGAGATCTTGCTTTCTCGCTAGATTTTGGCCTTGCCTAGCCTCTTCCAGCGATAGTGAGAAACAAGTTCATGGCGGACCGATCCAGCTCAAGATTGGACATACAGTGTCGCAATCTACCGGCTGTGCACTGTTTCTTTCGCTTGTAGCAAATGCTGACACGACTGCGACAGGTAGATATTCAAGGCCTTCAGTTCAAGCTGCAGTGGAAGAAGGTGACATTGAACTCGTCCAAAAGCTGCTTAATCTTGGAGCTTTGGTCAACTCGCCTGCAGCAGCACGAAAAGGTGTAACTGCGCTTCAGCTCGCCGCAATACACTGCTCTATCGAAGAGGCACGGCTACTTCTTAGTGTCGGAGCAGCCATCAATGCACCTGGTGCGGCAATCGGGGGTCGAAGGGCTCTTGAAGGTGCTGCTGAGCATAGCCGTATTTACATGATCCAATTGATGGGATCCCGCGGGGCTCTTATTGGCCCAGATAGCATTGAAAGTCAATGAGCAAAAGAGTTTGCGGCGGATGGAGTATACTTTGTAGCGCAAGATTTGCTTGTGCAGCTGCAGTATGAGCAGACGGCGTCAATGAGCTTCGAACTATAGAGCCGACTGATATGGTAGCCAAGAAACAGAGTGTACAATATAGTCAGCCAAAATGGACTTGTTTATATACAATAGACTGAAGCAGCATATAAAATCATCAGGAGTAAAGGAGAATAGGGGGTCCATCTAATCTAATCGATCCTTGTGGAAGTCTCGCAAACGATATTAGTCCGCCCGTGAGCCATTCATCGATGCTCTTCCAATCAACGGAATAATTCGTGCCTTTCCAGGAGAGATAGGTAGCTATGCTATACAGGTTGACCTGGTTATGGGGAGGTAGGGGTTGTATAAAGGTTGAGCAAGAGGCAACTTACAGTCCGAGGTCTCTTATTACTCAGCACTGATATGGACTTGTTATGCCTGTCAAAAGACATGTGCCAAACTTGTTTCAGTGGGCTCCCACGCGCTCCAACTACTGGCCGTGGATTGATAGGTTACATGCCGCGACAGGCCGACAGAACTGACTGCGAAATAACCTCCTGATGTTTGGTCGATGCGCGCCTTCAAGATAAACATCATCAGCTACAAGAGACGAAGGTTGTTCCTGCCACAATCTCTCTGCTTACTCTTTGTTTACATGTAGTCGCAAGGTTAACGAGTATCGCGACTCCCTGAAGCATCAACAGACTCAACACGAGCTCAGAGCTGTCGTCATTTTTTCCACGCGCTTTCCATGCTCCCGCACTAGACCTGATTAAGGTTCATACATGCCGCTTTCTCCACTTTTTAGCTCCCAACCTTCAAGAAGCTATCCCTCCTCCTGCAGTTCCTGAAAGCTATCTCAACATCGAAATTATCTTCATTTCCTCTCCTCCACTGATCAGCCTGGTTCTGCTCTTTAATAATGCCTAGTCTTTCTACCTAGACTCGTCCCGCTTCTCTGAATACATAACTCGACCCTTCACTTGCTTCTACTACTTAATCCTTCTCTACCCGATCCGACACGTTCTTACCCACGATGCGCCTCTCAATCCCATACCCGGCTCCCAAGGTGGGCTACTGGGTAAGTACAGAGTACCGCATAATCACTCGGCGCACAGCTAACTTGCCTTCAGGAACCGGTGACAGCTACATTAAATTGGTGTGAAGAAGATTACTATGCCACCAAATACTCCGCCGAGATCGTCAACACAATCACCAACTTCATGTTCATGTATCTAGCCTACCGAGGCATATCAAATTGTCTCCGGAATCAACATCCTACTGTCTTTTTAGTCTCATTCTTTGGCTACCTCGTAGTTGGCTGCGGAAGCTTTGCTTTTCACTCGACACTGAAATGTGAGTAACGCTCTTCATATTGATCGCTCCGGATAACTAACCACATTCTACAGACCCCATGCAACTCGTTGATGAACTATCAATGATATATACAACATGCATAATGTTCTACGCATCCTTCGCCCGCGGTCGCTCCTTTATATTCTCCTTCCTCCTCTCCATATCTCTTGCCTCCCTCGCGCTATTCATTACCGGCTACTACCACTACCTGCAAGACCCCGTCTTCCACCAAAACGCCTATGGGATCCTAACCGCCATTGTCGTCTTTCGTAGCGTGTACGTCATGGAATCTGGATTGCGACCACAGTGGAAAGCAAAAGAGCGGGAACTACGCTTACTTAGCGGTTTCAGTAATGGCCACGCAGATACGGCGCATGAGGACGCAAATGGGCTCAAGAAGAATTTGTCAAAAGAAGAGATTGAGGAGTTGAAGCGATGCGATGATCGCGATATTAAGATTTTAAAGACCATGTGGACCATGATAGCGTTTGGCCTTTCTAGCTTTCTAGGCGGCTTTGCGCTTTGGAATATCGATAATATATTCTGTAATCAATTGCGACAATGGAGGCGCGACATTGGCCTTCCGTGGGGTATATTGCTAGAAGGTCATGGCTGGTGGTAAGCTTCCCCAATATTCCCCTTGAATTGCCATACATACACTAACGATGGTCATCAGGCATCTCATGACCGGTATTGGTGCATACTTTTATCTCGTTTGGGGCATCTGGCTTCGTCACTGTCTTAACAACAACCAAGACCAAGTCGAATTACTCTGGCCGCGATCCTGGACATCCTTCCCATCCGTCGTACGGAGGAAAAACACCGCCAACGTCTCGCAGAAGAAGAATCTATAGCTTGCATATATACCCCCAGCCCGCTCAACAACGAAATCGAAAGTCGTTTGAATCTAGCATCAGGACCATGCCATGAAAGATTGTTCTGAAAGCCCCTCTTTTGTTTTAGAAACACATCTGGCCATCGTCAAACGAAGTAGGCCACGATACTGCAAAGATTGTGATATGATGAGATTGGCATAAGGCGTTGATGATAGGCACTCGATAGACGGCGTGTTTTGTTTTCTCTTTTGCAATTGCATAGACTGCGCAAGAGCTTAGAACACTATTTATAATGAAGAATACAATAATCCTTTCGCTAACAATCAATTCATTGGGTATCTTATATGCTTTTCATCTTCTCCCGTTATGCCAAATCATAGATACACGCCATCACCATTCGTCTCTCCCTCACCCTCCCTCATCCGCTCCTCCAACCGTCTCGCCAACTCCTCATCACCCATCCGAGGCTCCCGTCTCGTCCGATCCACCACCTCTATACCACCCTCTCTTCTTACTCCCTCCACCTCCGCGCCCCTTCCCGCACTATCCTCAACCGCTCTTATATCCTCCTCCCCCTCTGGTTTCCAAGGCAATCCCCTCACATCCGTGACTTCGCGCGCCAGCAACAGTATGCGCTCTTGCATATTCGCCATCGTCTCTTCATTCTCGTGGATTGCTTGCACGCAGTCTCTGTCGTCTGGAAAGTCTGCTAGTTGCGCGTTGGAAGAGCGTAGGTGGGTGAGTGAGTTTTGGAGTTCGGAGGCTTTGGCGTAGAGGGCGGAGAGGGGGAGATCTGTTAGGGCGGAGGAGAAGCGCGCTGGTGATATGGGGGTGGTGTGGGATGACATTTAGATTTTGGTTTGGTTTGTATGGTAATTCTGTGAGGTAGGTGAGAAAGGGAGTATATATGTGATATTGTTGGTGAAGTGGTGTGGCAGAGTTGTCGATGGAGCTGGCTGGAAATATAGGTGAGGCAAGGAAGGAGCTTGGACGACATATTTTTGGTGGGGCCAAACTGCTTGCCAGACACCAGAATTGCAGTGCTAGAAATAGTGCGGCTCAAACCTCCATGCTCTCTCAACCTGACCTATCTTGTCTACTCATAAGTACTGCGCGAATCTTTCAACCAGTTCTCTACTCATCATGGCGATTCCAAACGAGGCTCTTCGAAAGGTAGTATAAGCGTCAAATCAGGAATCTCCGCTAACACGTCCAGGTGCTCATGGAAATCGAGCAAAAATCCATCCAATCCAGCCAACAAATCCAGCTCGTCAAAGCCCAAATCGCCGCCAAAAAGCGCGAATCTCGAATCCTCCAACTCACCGCCAGCGAAGTCGGGGTCCTGCCATCAGGCACAGCAGTCTATGAAGGCGTAGGCAAGATGTTCGTCCAAATCCTCTCCATAAAAATGATCGCGGCAGCAGGACTGACAGAAGTGGTGGTATAGGTTCATCCAAACACCGCCATCAGACGTGATGTTAAGGCTGGAGAAAGAAGGCTCAGACCTAAAGAACGACGTGACGAATCTGGAGAAGAAACTGCATTATTTGGAGACGACGTATACGAATAGTCGGAACAGTTTTGAGCAGATCTTGACGAGGGCGGGAGGGTCTGTTTAATGGACGGGGAAAATGATTTAAGATACCCCAATGGAATGCATGATTTATGTTTAAGAGCGCCTGTCACATTTCGATTGTCACCATTTCCTAGGACTGGCGATATCTGTCTCTTTCGACAAGCACCATCTCAGTTTCGGGCAATGTTGAGTTGGCTTATACGATCCTCTTACCATGCAGATACGCCTTGCTTTGAAGAACTGCGGCTGGGATAATTTATGAAAAAGAGCATGTCCATACCGCCTGGGGCACGGCCTACTATGGTTTTGCTTCTTTCCAGCAGGTCCTTCAACATATCTCAGTGCATCTCTTGGTATGTGGAAGCTTTCTGGGCAGGGGTTGTGCATGTACGAAAAGGCACGTCTGGTGGTGGCTGAGTTCTGGCCCACGCTTCTCGTGCCTTTGACTTGAAGCTCCAACTTCCTAAGCAATAGCCAACACGATGACAAGTCCATAGACCCTGCAGACTATCTTGTGGGATCAGGCCATTGACCGAACTCTGCCCGCAAGGGTACGAACCTTCAAGGAGGTAGAATCGACTGAGCAATGGCACAAGTCTCATGAGAAAATTCTGACGTGTTCTCGAATATTCATTCATAATCAAACCGACTACACACATTGACGTCAACACCATGACATTATTCACGAATTCTCTTGCAAGGACAGATAAGATCGTCAGACTAGAAAGCAGCGAAATACTCTCAGCAAGCAAAAGCAACCACTCCACCAAGCACAGCAAGGACCACAACAGTCATCACAGTCAAATCATAGCTGGCTCGACCCTGTGCTCCACTGCCCTGCTGAATCACCCCACCACTTGTACTCGCCGCAGTAGCCGATGATTTCGCAGAAGAAGCCTTCGAGCTTAACGACGAAAACAGCGTCGGTGTCGCATCTGTCGCAGTCGCCAACGCCGTAGCAGCTGGCGGTGTATAAAATGACAATGTCGCAGTCACTGACGCCGCGATGACATCTGCCTGCGCGGAAGCCGTTGCTGACACGGAGACGATGGTGCGTGTGGTGATATGTGTGGATGTCGCGCTGCTGGTTGCTGCATAGTAGTACCAGTAGTAGGAGTAGTAACTGCAAGTCCATGTCAGTCTCGTCCTTCGAAATTGGCAGGTCTTAGGGCGAGAGCTTACTAGTAGGTCACAGTATAGTAGTAATACTCATACAAGACCGCTGTCGTCGTCGGTAGAACTGCAGACGTCGCTTTCGTGGTTGTCGTGGGTGAAGATCCTGATCCTCCGCCTGTTACGCCGCCGCCGACGGCAGTACAGCCGCGACAGATCTCGCCGTTGGGACAGGAGCCGCCCTCTTTACAGCAGTATTCGGATGGGAGGGCGTAGTAAATTGTTCCTGGGCAGCATGTTGCGCCTATGGGTGCGCAGAAACCATTGCCGCAGGAGAAATAACCTGCTTGGCCTGAGAAGAGGTTAGAATGGGAGTAGGAATTGGGAACGAAATTTGACTTACAGGCACGTTTTTGGAAGATGTTGCGCTTGAGTGAAGAATCGTTGGGAGTTTGTAGGTTTTCGATCTTGTCGATTTCTGGTGTTGCTAATACATAAGATTGGAGGAGAAGAATGACAGAAAGAGTTGTTTGGTTCAAGAACTTCATGATCACAATATCACAAGTTCTTAAAGTTCCAATATGAATTTTTTGGTTGGACAACTAAAAAGATATCGCAAAGATAGATGCAGAATCAAAACACGAGCGAACTATCCCATTCTCTTATCACTCCTCCCATGCCAGCCGAATTCCTCAATCCTAATTTGAGCATCCTCTTGGCAAAAGGCAGCAATTCAGCCATCGTGAGCTTTTTTTACCTCTTCCTGGTCTAGAGTCGACAATACGATTGCCATGACTGGGGACATATGCATGGTGTTGAGCCAAGACGCGGTACATTGGTAAATATAGCACAGCCTCATGCACGTCTAACGGGTTCGAGGCACACAATTGGACAACTGGATGGGTGTAAAGCCAGGCCTAGCGAGGAGGCCGTAGAACACTTCTCAAGCAACGGCTAAATTAGCGATAGGCGCATTTCAACGGCTGTGGGATCACTGGGAAGAATGAAGAGGCGTTAAAGGCCAAGCACGTTTCAGCCTTGCTCGTGTTTACGAATCCAATTGTTCATGGAGATGTAGGAGAGAGGCGTTTTGAACCGCTAAGGGCTTGCGTATTATTTCCACCGAGCAGTCGAGGTCTATGTCACGCACATCCATCGTCAATCCCTTTTTTTGGTGTTTATCAGACAACAATTGAATAACACAAGCTCAGCCTTGCTATCTAAATGTATGGTAGTACCTGGCAAGTATTATGATTTATATATTTGCAAACATATGCTTTCAGCCATCTCCAACATAGTAGTACTTCGCCGTATTTCATCTTTTTTTTGCTAATGACGTTGAGTTTGTGCTTGATCAGGCTGCGAGTTATGTACGCGCATCAGTAAGTTCGCTCTTGGCTTCCCTATCTTATCGTGGCCTAAGCAACCTCTTCAGTAGATGATAACATTGCGTGTCAAATGCGCATATTTGCGCATTCTTCATTTCAATCACCAGAGCGGCGGCGCGTGGATATGATTTAGCTAACATCCCCTTCCTCAAAAGATCTACAGGTCAATTCCAAGGAATTTTCCATCGATCTCACAACTCGGAAATATTTTTCACTAAAGATCGGACCCAGTACATCTGCCTCATTATGGAAAGTGGACTCTGCAAGCCGTGCATCGCATCTCATCCTGGCATAGGAGAACGCTTTAGCCCAGGAGTTGAGAGGCTGTGGCTTCAAGCCGCTGACCCCTGGCGTGGATGAATACTGGGGACTGGTCTTCACATCTGCCAATAAAGCCTTGCATAACAAATGATATGGATCGAAGCCTGGTAGTGACCACTCCCTCAGTCGTTCTTGCATTTCAGATGTTTTTAGGAAGTCTCTCACAGTCCGGTGTAAGAAATCGACCGTCGCAGCTTCAAATCCCGTGGAATTGTCGATTCGCTCCAAATTACACTCGAGGAGGCCCATCAAGCGACCATTTAGTGTCTTGGCCACTCTACTCTGTCGCTTCCGCAGTATTGATGGTTCCAAAAAGTTCGGTTTGATTCGTATCACTGTATCAAGATCAATATCGTCCCTACCAATCCAGAAATAGGTGATAGCTCTGAGGGGCGATTCGGCGAACAAGGCTATTTGGAATATTCTCGCAGCTGGTGTCCAATAGATCTGCGCCTGCTTAGCTTGGTCTACATGATATTCCACAAACATCAAACACCGCCGACCCGGTCCTTGACTTCGTACCGGGAGACAGGTTAACAACGTGGAGACAAAACTCACCTCATCCATTGAATTGAAGATATGTCGGAAAAATCCATCCAGATCAGTGGGAAATTTTCGCAGTCGTTGTTGCAGAATGGTGAGACTGTCGTAATTCCGAAGACCATTTCTCAACTCCCTGACCACCAAATATACCCATAAGAAAACACCGCGGGCATTGCCAACGATTTCTTGAGTAATCTCTGTAAGCTTGCCATCCTCTTCTTCTAGCTCTTTGAATTCCTCAAGATCCTCAAGGTAATTTTTGACACATAATTTGATGTCATTAGTATTTAGCTCTTCCATGTAAAGCTTCGGGTAATGACCAAAGCTCGACTCAAAAATGTTCCAGGGTCTACTTGACACACATAATTTAACGTTTGGCAAACTATGTAAGGCGTTCGTTGTCTCTATCAAGTCGTCCTTGTCGCCGCTGAACTCATCGAGACCATCGATAAAAATGCAGTAACAAAACTCAGATTCGTGTGAGGTCACTTTCTGAAATGCTTCCTTGAGGTCTTTTACGGTCCATGGATACAAATACTCATGTTCGAGCTTGGCCTCTGGAGTGACATCTTGCAACGCGGCCATCCAATGCTTCGGTATAACGTGTGGCACTAGATGTGGTTCTTTCGAGAGTAGATCGTGAAGTATAGTACGCATAAGACCTTCCTGCGACTTCTGCAGCGGATTTCCACTTATCCAGAAATAATGACTTGCGGTGACAAGTTGACGCTGTCCAGCCCAATTCCTCAGCTCCGTCGTCGTTTGCTCGTACGTGGAGAGAAATTTCATAAAAGTGCTTTTCCCTGACCCGGGTTTGCCACTCACCCAGCAGAGTGGTTCATCAGAGGCAAACCAGGAACGTAGCTTTTCATCGAAAGCCTGGAGACAGGTATCATGATGGGCAACCTGGATAAGCTCTGATCTATCGTCCATGGAACTAAATCTCAACGTTTGGAGGACGTGCCGAGTTGCCCGCAAGACCTCATTTATGTTGTTCGCGTTATTGATGAGAGTATCTATTGATTGAACGCTCGGTATAGTCCTTGATAAACTGTTTCTCGCGGAATTTGAATCTTCGTTTTGTGTCGCGGCAGGCTCTTCACGAACCAGGGCCACGTCGTCCAGTATATCGCTCCTAATCTTGCCCAGTTGCTCTTTGACGTCAGAAAACGCTTGCTGGCTCTCCAAAGCATGATTGCTTATGGCCGACGTCAGCGAGAGATTTGTGGAACTGCATAATAGTTAGTCATTTGATGTCAGATTTAATGGCTCCGGCACATGTTTTGCCAGTCCCAATCTGAGATCTCTAACGTGATACATCATCAAATTCAGTGGGCCTTGCTAGGGTCGAATGGATATCACTCACATGTCGGTCTGTTGTAATAGCAAAATCAGTTGGAGTCGAGCAGAGTCAATACGCTGTGCCATTTCTTCAATCTTGTCTTTTTTCCATGCTGCTCTCAAGCAAGTGCGGAAGCTCTCCCATTTTCGTTGCTTGGAACCACTCCCTTTGGCCTCAAGACTATCCAGAACCCCCAACAATTCCTCGGCGGCCTCTTGACAGACTTTGGCAAGCTCTTGCAGCGCGACTCCATGCAGATCTGGTGATCCCGAAGAGTTATCAAGGGCAGTAGCAGGTCTCGTCGTAGCAGCTGATAATGACCTGCATTGTTCTCGTAGGCTCTTTGTTATGGCTATTATGTTGAGTGCATCTTTGGAATGACCCGTTGTGCCGGTGTATATCTCTTTAGCCTGCGAAAAGAGTTTCGCAGAGAAGTCGGCAAATTGAACGACATTGCCTGCTAGACTTATCGCTGCAAAGGTCTCAAGTACCATTTCTAGTCAAGCAATAGGTAAATTAGACTATGACCTGAGCTTATTCTCGTAAGGGCGATGTTATTCCGCCACCCCCAAAACACTATTCGACCACCCTAAAATCACTATCAGGCCTCCTTTGTAATTCTAATTAGCTGCTAGTCCTAAATAGGAAATAAATATATGTTTCTAGAAGTAATAAGTACTAGCGCTAGGAAGGTTACTAGCGCTTACTACTAACGCGCGATTTAAATAGATCTTAAAGTATAACTAAGCACTTTTATTACTATTTACTACCTATAATAATTCCTCTATCTTAAAGCTATTTTAGTCTATAATTATACTATTTAAAGCGTAAATTTAATTAGGAGGCTACTAACTAGCTTGTCCTCTACCTCTATAACTTTATAATATTATTATAGCTATTTCTTTACCTCTATAAGTTAATAGTATTATAGTTCCTTCTTAAAATCTACGCCTTCTACCTTATCTATGCCCTCTATGCATAGTAGTAATCTAAGCTTAGAGGGCATCTAGCTATGCTTATAGTAAGTTCTATTCCTCTATTAAATTATTACGTTACTCCTATTTATATATAAATAACGTATAAAATAAAGAAGAGGCTTAATATACTATAAGTACCTTATTTAAGAGCACTAGTAAGTAAGCTAAAGCTTATTTTTAGTATTTTTGTAGTAATAGAGAGTTAGTAAGGTTAACTACTTTGTAGGCTTATTAAACTATAGTTTTAGTAACTTTTTATAAAATATTCTTATAATCTATAGCTTTAGTAGTAATTTAACTATTAATAGTACTAGCTAAAGGCTATAATTCTTCCTCCTAAAAGCTTTATATTCTACTAATTAAAGATAAAGCTTATCTTACGCATAGATAACTTATAACGTATATAATATCTAGAGATAGAATAGTAGGAACTTAAAAAACTAATAGAGGTATAAATTATAGGCCTAAAGAAATCTAGGTCGCATTGCTAGATTTAGATTAATTATAATACTAATAAGTATTAATATTACTAGAATCTAGCTACTAAATATTATTAAAGGTAAGATAATCTTATATTATATAAGAATAGGTAATACTATATATTTTAGTAAAGCTTTTAGTATATTTATAGAAATATGCTAGCTAGGAATCTTTATTAACGTATCTCTTATATTACTTACTAATTTTAATACAAGCTATATCTAAGATAAGATTCTTAAAATCTATATTAAGAACTAGTATTACTAAAGTACTAGTATAATAAGATACGTAAATTAAATTAAAACTTAAAATACCTTTTATTTTAGTATACTAAGTATTAATAGTAATCTTAATATATTTAATAACTATATATAAGTCTATTTTACTATTTTTAAGCTACTTTTTAAGGCTACTATAAAGTCCTTCTAATAGTAATATTATTTAAATATTAAAGTACCTAAAATTAATAATATAATAGTTAATAAATTAATCTTTATATAGCATCTAAGTAGTAATAAGGTAGGTAATAAGTTTAGGGTATAAAGTAGAATATTTAGCATTAAAATTAATCTAGGTAGCTTTATACTTATCTTTAATAAGAAAGTAAACTACTTAGTAATTTATTAGTATTCTAACTTAGATAGAGAGCTAAAGACTAACCTTTTACTAAATATTACGCGTAACTTTCTTCTCTTCTACTACTTTAAGATAACTAAGACTACCTTTTATATATTCCTTAGTCTTAAAAGCTAATTTAAACTAATAATTAATAGCTTTATTTAAGTAAAATAAGTAAATTAGTTAAGGCGCTAGTAATACCTTCTTTAGAGCATTCTTAAGGGCTTAATAGTAATTAATAAGAATAATATTTAGTAATTTAATACTACTATAGCGCATAGAATATTTAAAAGCTTTAAGAGCCTAAATATAATCCTCTTTAGCTTTACTAGATATAAAAATAAATCTAAGGAAGAAGTATTTACCTACTAGAGTAATACTAGCAAAGTAAAGAAGTAACATCTTATACTTATTAGTACTATAGGTTATATCTATTAATAAGATATCTAAATAAGCGTAATAAAGCTTTATTTATAAAATTATAGCGAAGAAGATAGATTTAAGGTAAAGATCTAGCATAATAAGATATTTATATACTAATTCCTTTATAATAATTCCTCTTTATAGGCTTTATAGTAGTATTATAAGAGAGATCTTATTATAAGATTACGCGCTAGACCTAAGAGGGTTAGCGCGCCTAAGGATCTGCTAAGCAGGTTTACTTTCCTTATAGATCTATAGCTCTTCTAGATCTTTTTCTCTTTCTTTCTTATTTATAGATTCTAGAATATAATCTAATTATCTACTTATTCTAAGTTTTGTAGCTTATTATATAATCTATAAACTATTTAACTACCTATATATTTATACTATATACCTTAGAATTTATTTCTAAAGAAGTACTTATATAGATTAATATCTTATACGTATAGTCTTAAATCTTATTAAAGATTCTTTATAAATTTACTAAATCTATTAGCTTTACTAACCTCTTATTTAATTAGAGTATTAGGATTCTTTAATACTTTTTAATTTATTAATAGTCTAAGTATTAATTACCCCTTATCCTTAGTTCTATAGAATACTAAAGTTTATTTTTTATATTACTACTAAATATCTATAATTATACTTAATATACTTACTATTAAAATATACTAAATAAATAAGTATTCTTTTTTAGTATCTTTCTTTATTATTTATAACTATAGCTAATAAGACTTCTAACTAATAAACCTAAGTTAATAGCTATATAGCTTACTTACTATTTTTAATTACTTATACTTAGTCTAATAATTAGCGCCTATCTTTATCTCTTATACGCTTATATTACTTATCTTTATTATATTACTTCTTTACTATATATACTAAGTATTAAAGTAGACTTAATACTTAAGATATAGTATAACTAGATACTACTTAAAAAGTAGTAGATTTAATAGAGAGCGTCTTAAGACTATTAAAACTATTAGAACTAGACTTAAGAGCGTTATTAAAAGATAAAAATAAGTTAGAAGATAATTATTTATTAGAATAAGGCTATAAAAATAAAGAGACTAAAGCATTAGAAGACGCTTCTTAAAATACTAGTTAAATAACTTTATTAAACTAAATAAATATAAGAGATAACTAGTTACTAGCTTCTTTCTAACTTAATAATAATACTAGACTTTTTTTTAGAATATATAAATAGCTAATAGAACTATACTAGTAAGCTAAAGGCCTTAGAGTATTACTTATATTAATATTTTACTACTCTATAGTAGTAAACCTTAATTAACTAGTTACTTTAACTATTAATAAGAACCTTCTAATTTTCTAAGCTACTTAAGTATAAAAAATACTTAATAAAAAAGATAATAAGCTAAAAAATATAGGAGTATATCTTTATTATAAAAAAAAGTAATTAGACCTTTACTACTATTTTTACTACTTAATTAAATTAGATATAGACTTAGAACGTTTATTAAAAAGAGAGATTATACTAAATAACTTAGTTATATAGCTCTACGCCTTATTATTAGCTTCTTAAACTATAGCCTATCTCTTTAAAATTAAGTAGAATATAAATACTTATAATATAGACTTAATCTATACTCTTTAAAAAGAAACTTTAGAAGCTTAGGAAAAGATATAGAACTTAGCTAAAACTAATAATAAATATATAAAGTAGATTACTTACTTTAAAGTATAAATTTAAGATAATACTATTACTCTTAAGGAAGTAATAACTACCTACTAAAAGGTATAAAAACTATAATATAATAATAATTTACTTAAAGAAATACTTACTACTTATATTAATAAGATTAGTAAATACTATAAAGCTCTATAAGAGAAAATAGATAAAGCTATTATTTTTTAAGCCTAGATTAATACTCTTTAAAAAAAACTCTTAGCTATTAAGGTAACTAATCCCTATTTTAATTATAACAAGTTAGTAAATAATAATTTATTTTACTAGACTTTTCTTACTTAGAATATAAACTAACTTAACTTAAATATACTTTTAAAAGTACTAGACTTATATTAAACTACTTTCTTTTCTAACCTTAACTTAGTAAATAATACTTTCCTTTTTAAAGTATAAAGTAATAAGCTTTTACTCTTCTCTAAAAAGAATAAGTAAAAGTATTATACTTAGAAAGGTAAAGTGCTAGACTACCTAGATAATAATATTTAAGTCTATCTTATTAAGGCCTCTAAGATTTAAGTTATTTAAAGAGTAATAAAAGATTAAGTATTTAGTACTATTAATAAGTAAAGTAATTATAAGTTAACTAATTTATATTTATTTATTATAGAAATATAATCTAATTTAGATTATAAATATAGTATTAAGGATAGCTATATTATTACTAAGACTTAGCTTAAGAGCTAAGAAGCTATAATAAAGCCTACTAAGAAACTTAAAGAGTTCTTAGCTTACTTCTTAAAGAATTTATATAAAGCTAAGTTAAGTAATTAAGATAAGATTATTAAAATATAACTTTTCTTACTTCTAAAGTTTATAAAGAGAGTACTTTTTATAGAATTAAAGACTTTTACTAACTTCTTAGAAAGCTTATATACTATAGCTTATTATATTAAATACGTCTCTTTTATAAATCTACGTAGCTATAATAATAATAATCGTTTAGTAGCTAAAGGTAATAAATAAAAGCCTAAATATAACTATTTTTTAGAAATTTATAATGCGTTAAAGATAGATAATTACTATATAAAATATAGTAAAAAGGATTATAGTTATTAGCAAAATAAAGTATTATATAAAGATAGAGATGCTTTATTAGATACTAAAATATAGCTAAAGATTATAGCTATTATTATAGAGTTTGCTACTATTTATAATTAAATTACTACTTAATCTCTTTAATCCTTAACTATAGAGGATAAGTATAATAAGTACGATTATAGTAATAAGGTAGAAAACTAAAAGCTTTTTTATAGAGACGTATAAAGAAGCTAAATAAGTAAGAAGCGTATAACTAGTAATAAAAGAAAAATAAACCTAACTCTAAGCTAGTTCTTATAAAAGAATAAATCTAATATAAGGTTAATAAGACTATTTAGCGCCTAAAAGTTAACCTTTAATAAGTATTATCCTTAAAGCTTATTATATTTAATAATACTAAGTTAGCTATTATTAAGATATTCTTTACCTTTATAGTATATAATTTCTACCCTTAAGAAGTAGTTACTATACTTATAATAAGTAATTAGTAGATTACTTATAGTATTATATTCTTTCTAAAATAAGGCTACTACTTAAAGATTAATATTCTTATAGATATTAGGAGTAGAGTAATAAGAATTATTTATCCTAACTTTATTAAATAATATAGAATCCTTACTATTAATTTCTTTACCTCTTAAATTATATAATTAGCTAATAGTAAAATTATTACAAAAATTAATAAAGCTACTATAGTTAACGTTTATTTAAGAAAGTATATTAAATAAATTTACTACTTTATTATAAATGTAGTTAACTATAATATTATTCTTAGTAACCTATAAATTAACTTCTATAAAGTTATCTTTAAAGAAAGAAAGAAGTAAATTCTCTTTAATTTAGACTACTACTTAGTATATTACTTATTAGTTAGTTACCTAATCTCTATAGATTATAAAGGCTATTTAGTTAATTTAATAAACCTTTGCTTTAAGAACGTTACTATAGTTAGCGCTATTATCTTTATTAAACTACTAGAATAAGGCTAGCAATTTAGTAAAATCTAGCTTAATAATTTTAAAGATGAAAAAGATAAGAAACTTCTAAATCTAGATCTTATACTAAAAGAAGATATTGCTATTAACTTAGATAAAATCTTACCTAAAAACTTTAAAAAGTAATAAGAGAAATATAATAAACCTCTCTTTTTATAAGAAGAGATTTTTAAACGCTTATTAAAAGAATATTACTATTATATAGATATCTTTAACTTAAAATTAGGTAATAAACTTATACTATATTATAGTAAGTAGAATTACTCTATTAATATTATTTTAGATACTATAATTTTTAAATACTACTATAATAGTCTAGGTTACTAGGAATTCCTTATTATTAAATAATATATTAATTAAATGCTTAGTTAAGATTAAGTTTAGGCTAGTAAATTATATTATGCTATATTAATACTATATATATATAAACTAGAAGAAGGAATTTAAGTTTATATTAATTACTATAGACTTAATAAAATTATATAAAAGAATTATAATATTCCTTTATAGTTATTAGAAATACTTACTTATATCTACTATATAAAATACTTCTCTAAATTTAATATTATTACTATCTTTACTTATATCTATATTAAACTTAATAATAAATATAAAACTATATTTCTAACTTACTATAAGTTATATAAATTTAAAGTTATGCCCTTTAGCTTTATTAGAGCCTTAGGGACTTTCTAGGCTTATCTTAATTATATTTTAATTAATTACTTAGATAATTTTATTATAGGCTATATAGATAATTTATTAGTTTTTAGTAATACTAAAGTTAGCTATACTACTTATATCTACCTAGTCTTAAAAATAATAGATAAAATAGGATTATACTTAGATATTTAGAAATATAAATTTAATACTTAATAAGTTAAATACTTTAGCCTAATTATTACTACTAAAGGTATTAAGATAGACCTAGAGAAGATTTAAAGTATAGTTAATTAGTAACGTCCCTTTTTAGTAAAAGACGTTTAAGCTTTCTTTAGCTTTACTAACTTCTACTACTAATTTATTCTTAAATATTTAAAAACTATAATACTACTAATAGTACTTATAAAGAAGGACGTTATAGTAATTTTCTTTTAGAACCTTAATAAGCTAAAGGAACGTATATTTAAGAAGCTAAAGTAAGACTTTACGTCTACTAAGATATTACGTTACTTTAACTATACGAAAGAAATATAGCTAAAAATAGACGCCTTAAATTAAGTTTATACTATAGTCCTTTCTTAAAAAGATAATAATAAGAAGCTTTACCTAGTTATATATTTCTTAAAGAAGATAACCCTAGCTAAATATAATTATAATATTTATAATAAAAAGCTTTTAGCTATTATCTATATATTTAAAGAGTAAGAACTAGAGCTATTTAGCTCTATTAACTCTATTTAAGTATTCTCTAATTACTATAACCTTTAAACGTTTATAATAATAAAACGTTTTTCTTAATAATAAGCTAGATAAGCTAAGTTCCTCTTCTAGTTTTACTTTAAGATAAAGTATTACTTAAGTATAGCTAATAAAAAGGTAAATACTCTTACTTATTAGTTATAAGATATTCTATAAAGTAATAATGATCCTTACGTCTTTTAATAAGTCTACTCTTTACTATTCTTATACTAATTTAATATAAAGTATATAGTAAAGCTAGCTATATTACTTATTAAACCTACTTACTTCTTAATACTATACTTAGCTATTATTACTTAAGATAAGTTAGATATTTCTAATCCTATAAGTAAGCTACTTAATCCTATAGAAAAGTCTCTTAGTAATAATAAAATACTTAAGAGTAAGCTACTTAATCTTTTAAGAGATAATCTATTCCTAGATTTTAATAGTAACTAGTTCTTATAGGATATTATAAATATAGTAAAGTATAACTAAATAATAATTATTATTTACTACGCTAAAACTAACTACTAGCTCTTCTTACTCTTTAGTACTCTAAAATAAGAGTAGATTAAGCTTAGGAACTATATAGTAGCTACTAATAAAATAATCTTCTATTATAATTAAATCTTTATCTTTTAAAGTAAGCTTTAGCGTTACGCTATATAGAGTATATATAGCTATAAAGCTATAAACTATAATAGAGTAGTAATAACTTACTATTACTTATAAGAAGATTATTAATAGCCTAAGATATTATAAGACGTTAAGAGCTTTATTAAAAGCTATAAATATATATTTACTAAACCTATTTACTAAAAGAAGTAAGGTTTTCTACGTTAATTCCTTCTCTTAAAGCGTATATAGTTTAATATCTCTATTAACTTTACTATTTTACTACTTTGCTATTTATACTAAAGTATAATTTACTAATATATTATAGTAGTTATTAACTAATATATATAGACTTAACGCTTTATTCTACTACTAGACCTATTTATAAACTTAATAATATTAGCCTTTATTAACTATATATAGAAGCTTATTAGCTAACTATTAATAATTCTTTTAGATTATAGTAGCTAATTTACCTCTATATTTTAGAAGCGCTTATATAAATATATAAGTATAATACTTTATCTTAGTATAGTATTTTACCTTAAAACTAATAGCATAATAGAAATCTTAGTTACTATACTTAAGTAGTTCTTACGTATATTTATTAACTAAGATTAAGATAACTAAGTAGCTCTTTTGCTCTTTACTAAATTTATAGTTAATTCTACTATAAATGCTACTATAGGAGTTATACCTTTTAAAGCTTAAAATAGATTTAACTTTTAATTAAGCCTTAAGTCCTTATATTACCTCCTAAAACCTATAAATGTCTCTATAGCTACTAATAAGGAAGCTATTAATACGAATATAATATAGAAGGATTATACTAAGATATATAATTATTTAATAGAGTAATTAATCTAGGTATAAGCTTAGTAAGTAGAATATGCTAATTACTACCACTATATAGCTTTAGACCTATTACTAAGTAACTAGGTTTATTTAGATATATAGAACTACTTTACTTTATATTTCTTAAAGACTCTAGATAATAAGAATATAGGCTTCTTTTATATAATTAAGAAGATTAATACTATTACTTATAAACTTAATCTCTCTACTTCTATAAAGATATATAATATCTTCTATGCTTAAGTCCTTTATTATATTATAAATAATACTAAGCTATTTAAGTACGCTAATTTATTACTAGTAGTTATTAAAGAAACTATAGATGATAATAAATAGTTTATTAATACTATTATTAATAGCTACTTTACTAGTTAATATAAGAAGCTATAATATAAGATTAAGTATACTAGTTATAATAAAGCTAAATAGTATAATTAAATAGTTATTAAGAACGCGCTAGAGCTTATTACTAAATTTTATGCTTAGTACCTTAGTAAGCTAAGCCTATATCCTACCTAGATACTACTAATACTAGAGTTTACTAGTAATAGTATTAATTATAACTCTAATAGCGTTCTTACTAATTAGGAGGCATAAATAATTATACTACTAATTCTCTTATATTAATAAGATTACTAACTACTAGACTACTAGGACTTAAGAACTAGAGTATTCTAAGGATATCTTAGAGTTTATTAATGCTTCTTAATAGTTACCTTAGTAGGTTAGAGGTTAAGATACTCTAAATAACTAGTAATTAGTATTATACTATAGAAGGATTAAAATATTGTTTATTACTAAAAGTTTATTAGACTAGACTAGACTAGACTAGACTAGATTAGACTAGACTAAATTAGAATAAAATAGATTAGGAAAGTAGATATAATTAGTAGTCTATAGCTTAGAGAGCTATACTAAAGAGGAGGATTATATAATAATTCCTCTTTATAGGCTTTATAGTAGTATTATAAGAAAGATCTTATTATAAAATTATATACTAGACTTAAGGAGGTTAGCGCGCCTAAGGATCTATTAAGTAGGTTTACTTCCCTTATAGATTTATAGCTCTTCTAGATCTTCTTTTCTCTCTTTCCTATTTGTAGATTCTAGAATATAATCTAATTATCTGCTTGCTCTAAGTTCCGTAGCTCATTATATTCTTATCCTTTTTAAAGTCTTAAATTAACGTCTCTATAGGTATTTTACTAGTTAAATATTTAATTTAAGATTATATTTAATAATTATAGATATCCTATAGAATTATTATTAAAGATTTATTCTTTATAAGCTTTATAAAAATGCGCTTTATCTCTTAGCCTTAATCTATATATTTATTAATCGCTATACTACTACTAATTAATTTTAATATATCTTAATAATATTAAGTATATAAAGCAAGATTATTTAATAGCGAATAGTTATAACTATTAGGTTTAGTTTTAATCTTCTAAATCTAATTAAACTAAAGGTCCTTATACTACTATATAATGAGCCTAAAGGGATAGTCTTTTTACTTTATTTTAGGCTTCTATATACTAAGGGACGTTAAAGGGTAGTTATTATAGTAGTTATATTTATAGTAGTAAATATAGGGAATATCTTTACCTTCCTTAGTTTTAAATTACTTTTTAACTATAGTATAACTATATTATTTACTATAATTTTATATATACTTAAGAGCGCTTTTAAAGGAGCAAAATTTACTATCCTTAGAAGAAAATTTAATAGCTATTTAATATAGTAGTAGTAGATTAAAGTATTAGTAGATTTTAGTAGAGTAGTAGTAGAATTTTGCTAAAAGTAAGAAATAAAGTTAAGATTTTAGTAATATTCCTATAACTTATAGGGCTTAGCGGAGCTAAGTTAAATATATAGCAAGAAAATATATTTATTTCCTATTTAGGACTAGCAGCTAATCGGAATTACAAAGGAGGCCCAATAGTAATTTTAGGGTGGTCGAATAGTGTTTTTGGGGTGGCGAAATAACATCGCCCTTCTCGTAACAGTGGATAAATCTGCTGCGAACCTTTGCCTGAGCTAATAACTGATATCAGTTGTTGTTGGCCATGCTGGTTAAGTATACAAGGAGAATGTAGGTTCTGACAATGGTCAATGTTCTGCTAGGTTTGAGGCGAAGTTAGAGAGTAAGTGTGCCTCTCATGCTGCCATGCACTGCCCGGCTGCCTTGTCAAGCTTATGCATGTGCAGAAGGGCCAATCAATGAACATCATGGTACCCACTGAGATTAATGTTCACATCAACAGCTAACGCACAACCATCACATAGCTTATTGTCGCACAGCCTGATCAAAGTTATGTTGGCGGAATGAATCCAGAATCCAGATGAAGTTGAGGCGATGATTGATCTAACCTAGCCTGGTTAGCGTATCCGCTTCGGGATCTATCCGTCCCGTTCCATTCACAACCTCACTCCTGCTTCTTTTGTTTTACCACTTCTGTCAGGTTCTCTCTAACGCAGATCTATTAGACCACATATTCCAGACTTTAGATCCCAGATGCTCTAATCTTGCTGCGTACCCGCTTCGATTCAATGTCTCCTCTATCTTTCAGAGAACACGCCTCTCCGGAGATGGCCGACACTTTCCACGATGTTGCTCACGGCATCTCTGAACTCCGGCTAGTAGCAAAGGTCATCTTTGGCAGTATGAGAGCTGGAAGCAAGAACTAGCCCTGCGATACCATAGCTTGCACAAGGGCGAAGAGACAGGACGATAGCTTCCTCATTCAGAGAATCGCCCGAATGTCCAGAACCCGCATTAGTTTCGACCACACTTACGATTGCAAGTGCCGACCAACGAGCAGACATCTTGTAGAAGCAAACACAGAGCTTGCAGATGTAATCACTGGCGAGGCAAGCTCCTGGAATTCGTTTCCGCCGGCGTGCATGCTCAGTCATAATGAGAGCCATGACAACAGTAAAAATGAAGAAACGGAAGATCAATCACGCCCCATTGGTACATGGTCTCTGCCAATTTTTTTTGGCAAAGATGGCAGAAAGCCATTGTCTTTGTTCGAGCGTCTCCGTAGCTTCTACGCCTCTCACTTCTTCACAGAAATAGCTCCTACAAGCTACTAGTTTTCAAGCGAAGTGTGCCTCATTTCATTTCATTTAGGTCTACGGGTTTGTTCTTCTGCACTCAATGAAGCCACTCACTATCCCGAGTTCTCAGCTCTTGCTGTATGCTCTTCCAATCCCGACAGGTATGTGGGTATCTCGTCTGACCCACCAAATTCAGAAGATTGCGCTGGAAATCATATACTGGTGTGAGAGTAACGGGAGTAAGATCCCCATGGCAAAGTATCGCTTGCCTAAGGTGCTCTATGCAATGGTCCATATGAAGTTGATCAATGTTATGTTGCAGCTCTTCACTCAGATAATCCTTCCGTCCATCAAGAGCTAGGCGTAGGGAGTTTACGCAGTGTAGTGAATGGAACATATCAACACCGCCGAACACACCGGCAGAGTTCCATTCGTTGGTCCGATCGTTTGGAGCTTGAGTTCCAGCCTGAAGTATGTTGGGATCCAATTGTCGAATTTCAGATTGAGTGAGGTTGAAATACCTGTCTGCTCTATGTTAGTTAACTTGTCTTCTTGCTTCATGGAAAGTGATATTACCGCCAATCAGTTCGATCCAGTTGCGATCAACCTCTTCCATTGAGGCTCCGGCACTCGTCACATAGGCAGGCTCGGTGGTATCGCGTACGAAAACAAAGTCCCCTTTGTCATCGCCCACAAGAGCACCGCTTTTGAATGTCGTCTTCACAACTTTTATCGAGCGAGCGAAGGAGTCTGCAGCATTTAGCAATAATAGAAGCACTCAGCAAAACACTTACTCAGGTCGCTGTCAAACCCTGTCGAATAAGATCTTGAGACATCCCTAGAAATTGATTGAGACGACAGCAGAATTGCAGTTTCGATGATGAGTAGAAGAGCAAGGAAGAAAGTGCAAAATTGCCAATTTCTCTCTTTTTGAGTGTTTCCGTTGTTGAAATTGATTCTTTCTGCATCTTTCTCCAGGAAAGAGGTCTCCTCGTCGTTGTCATCCATTTGTGCCGGTATTTCGTTTGGAAGTTTGTGGAGGAATGAAGTAGAACAGTTCATTATAAAATAGTTCGAAATCAGCTGGCTCTCTGTGGATCAGTCACCGCCTCACTTCAGTCAGTGACTATTGACGTCAAGTTTCAGTGTTGCCTCTAGACGGAATTTTCTAGCACACTCAAGCAGTGAAAGCTCGCATGTATGTGGCTATGACTACCCAGCTTTAGCGCACGCAGACCTTCCCTTCATGGCATAAATTAAGGTTAACATGTCTGCGCTCTTACTTTGTTGGGACATCACTGAAGATTTGCTCTGTTCTTATTTATTCTGAAATTCAATGACAGCTCCGAATTAGATAGGTTAGAACTCGCTATCACCCCTGACTTGACGGCCAAATAAGCGAATATGCACAAGCTGATGTATGAATACGATGTCCTAAACTAAATCAATAAGGCTGAGGATCCTCAGCCTTGTCATTGGTCCGTGCATAAAATCGAGCATCATCACTTTTCTGGTTTGCTTTTGCAGTTTCTTGACGCTCCAAGAGCTTCAATCTTCGCCATCACGAACTGAATTTCTGCGTCTTATATACTTGTGTGGAGAATAGTCGCTGGCGACTCGTTCTTGCCCTCGATCAGACCCTGTCCCCCCCTATCTTGTCCTATTCATGCTCGGCAGCTACGCTCGATAGTCGACAAGCCCATGCATCACAATCCGCAATGCAACCATACCTTCAAATAACAAGCATAGATACACGTTTCCAGGGCCTTCAATAAGATCGAACTGCAATGCCCGAAAATGGCGACCTCTCCAAGACTTCGGCCCTGACCCGCAAGTGTCCGTCTTCCTCCCCACAACTTCCCTTACCAAGATGCAAACACCCAGTCCAGCTAACATCCTCTCTAGCATTCCACTTCGGCGCCGGTCTCCTCAGCGGCCTAACATCCTCCATCCTCCTCCAACCCGCCGACCTCCTCAAAACCCGCCTCCAACAATCCCAACACACAACCCTCCTCCAAACCCTGCGACTAATCGCCTCCTCCCCCCACCCCGTCCGCACTCTCTGGCGCGGCACCCTCCCCTCCGCCATCCGCACCGGCGCCGGCTCAGCACTCTACTTTGGCGGCCTCGACTGGCTACGCGGCGCCGTCCTCGCGCGCCCTGGCTTCGGCGTCGTCCCTCCCAACCCCGATGGCGGAGCAGGCAAACCGCGCCTTACGCATACAGCGAATCTCCTAACAGGCGCATTCGCACGCGCCGCAGCAGGATTTGTAATGATGCCAATAACAGTCATAAAAGTCCGCTATGAAAGCTCGCTATACGCATACACGTCCATTGGCTCTGCAAGCCGCGATATCTTCAGCACAGGTGGATGGCGTGGATTTTTCGCAGGTTTTGGCGCGACGGCCGTACGTGATGCGCCGTATGCGGGGCTTTACGTGCTATTCTATGAAGCTGGCAAGCGCCGATTACATTCGCTGTCTGGCCATACGGCGGATGCGGACGGTGGATATTTGGGGAGTTCGGCGGGTATAAATTTCACATCGGGGACGATTGCGGCGGGAGCGGCGACGGCGATTACGAATCCGTTTGATGCGATTAAGACAAGACTGCAGTTACAGCCTACGCGGTATGGGAATATGGTGAAAGCGTGTAAGATGATGGTCCGGGAAGAGGGATGGCGGTGTTTATTTGATGGGTTGGGGCTCAGGATGGCGAGGAAGGGGATGAGTTCTGCGTTGGCGTGGACGGTGTATGAGGAGTTAGTTCGGCGGGCGGAAGTACGGTGGTTGCGCGAGGACTCTATTCAGGAGAAGGCTAGAATCGTCTAAGATCGAGTTTGTACCATATAGGCTATGACGGGAAACTTGGAGTCGGTGTTGGTGTTTGTTGAAACTTCACTTAGGGGCGGTTTTGAATGCCCATGTATGACTGGGAACGCGACTCTTCACATATACAGCATAGACGCACCGCTCAAAGCAATAATAGGAATCTGTAACTATAGGACGAACGAACTGCACAGAATAGGGATATCAAAAACATAAATCAAACGCACCAATGACCAACTTGCTCAGTTCTTACAAAGTGACACCAAACAACTCTACCTGAGAAGGAAACCCATTATCATCCATCGAAGCATCCCGCCTGATCAATAACCTAAAATCGCTAGTTGGATAGTGTGTGCCACGTGAACTATGATCACCAGCAAGGAAACCACGGTGTGTGAGACATGCGTGACACGCGGTACTTGATAGTGGCAGAACATCGAGGTATCGTATAGTAGGAAAGAAGAGAAGGAATAGGTCGTATTTGCATCTAGGAAAGCTGTATAACCTGCTTGAGATAAAAACATATCAGCAATGGCATTCTATGTACTCAAAGTAGCAAACACTAAAAATCTCCCCAGGCAATCAGCGTAGCGGATAGTAGAGTACTAGACATATTTGGGGGTGCAATGCGCACAGCTACGCTAACGCCTGCTGATTTGATTGGTATATAAATTTTAATTCTTTGCATACCATCATTGTGTTATGATATCGTTCTTGAAAGAAGACTAGGTAGGCAGATAGGGAAATAGGGTAGAAGGCCTCAACCAAAGAGGCCACCGAGGTTTACACTGACTCGTTTAGGAGATGACTTGCGCCGGCTGACGGAGCGTCGTCGGACAAAGGCATATTGTGGGTGATTCTTGCGGCCACGGTCTTCAATTAAGAGGCTCGATGCTCCTTTGCGCAGTTTACGCGTATGTTCGAATAGGATTTCAGTCTCGTGGTGGTCAATTTCTTGGAGGATAACGATGTAGTTGGAGTCGTGCTAGCTGACATTAGTGCGTGTTGAAGCGTAGAGACGGGTAGTACTTACTGTATCGTATTCGTATGGTAGACCGAAGTATCTTAACGTTTCAACATCGATGTGGTTGCGGTGAATGCGGATATAGGTTGGTTTGGCGATGGCGAGCTGGTTACCAGGTCTAATAGGATTGCCAGGAGATTGGCCAGGCCGAAGAGCGTTGGCTTTCTTATCGTCGAGTATGGCTTCAACTTGGTTGTTCTGGAACCCAAACTTGGCCAGCTTCTTGCGCATTGCTTCATCGACTTTCTCTTCTTCTTCTTTCTTCTTTTTCTTTTTGTCTTCCTCCTCCTTTTCAATCCGTAGCCTCCACATCTCCTTCTCTTTCTTTTCCTTTTCTTTCCGCTCGTCCTCTTCTCTCTTGAATTGAGCCATCAAGTCTTCGCGCTTCTTCTTTTCTTCCGCTTGTTTCTTGTGATAGGCAGCAATAGCGGCCTCTTCTCTCTCTTTCTCAGCCCTCTTTTTGGCATCTTGTTTGACCTGGTATCCTTGAATCAGAGCCTTCTCCTCCTCCTCTTCTTCCTTCTTCTTGTTCTCATACTCAAGTCTCTCACGTCTCTTCCTCTCCTTGTCCTCACGTTCCTTGCGTTCTTGTTCCATGATGATCAAAGTCCGCTCCTCCTTACGACGAGCGTCCTCACTTTGTCTTCGTAGATTATCCTTGAGCCTCTCATACTCGATATCACGTTTGTATTTGTCCTGATCGTCGCGACGCTTCTCCTCAAGCTCCTCATCCTGCAACCGCTCCTTGAGTCTTCGAATCTCCGCCCTCGTCCGAATCAACTGCGCCTCTGTCTCTGCGCGTTCTCTAGCATCCAGTCGCTCCCTTGCAAGCTCATTCTCCAAATGCTCGCGCTCGCGCTCAAGCTCATACTGGCCGCGTTGACGCTCCTGCTGCCGCACCAACTCCATCTGCAGATATGGGCTTTGCTCACGCGGTGGATACATCATGCCAGGCGCCATCATCGGCATACCAGGTGCCGGGCTACGTCCACGGCGCACTTCGCGCGCAACACCATCGATAGCGTCAACAAGCTCCTCAGTCTCATAGCGACTGCCGCTGCGACGGTGTGAGCCTTGCTGGCCTGAATATGTGGGATGTTCGTCTTCATTGCGGATCGAGTTGTAGACTGTTACGTTGGGAGCTGGACGGGCGCCGGTGCTACGTGAGCGCTGGTGGGTGGCTCGGCCATAGTCGTAGCGGTCGGGAGCGAGCATGGTGGTGCGTGGAGGAGCTGGGGCGGCGACATGACGGCTCCAGCCACGTTCGTACCATTCATCGTCAGTTTCGTCGGCATAACCGGCGCGCAAGTGGCCAGCCATAGTTTGTGTTTTATTGCTTGGTGGTAATCTGGTGGTTTGGTATGGGTGGGGGCTTGCGAGTCGGAGTGATCTGCGGGGTAGGAATCTCACCAGTCAAGGGTTGGAGGACTGATAGGCAGGAGAGAGTGTAGAGTTGTTGAGGGATTGTAATTTGTATGGGAAGATAGGAATATAAAGTGAAGACTTGGAGGAACAGTCAGCACCGGGGTAGGATAAATAAGTGGGCGGCGAGGAAGTGTATGGTAATGGAATGGAAGGAAGGGAGGATGAAACTGCAGGATGGGATGGGAAGCAAGAGAGAGATATCGCAGAGGTTTTAAAAATAAGCCGGCAGTTTAAACCCTTGCTCTCATGATCTGCTCACACTACTAGGAACTACGCTTAGCATGGGAATCCGAAAGAATGCAAGCCATGTCCAAGCCGGCCTCCCAAATGAGGTTCATAGATTTCATGAGAAATGATTGGCAACAACCATCTGACACCCTGCCATCCAACTCCAAGCAGTTCAAGTCTCAACGGGTCCACGGGTCGCCTGTTCCGCCGCCTTTTTTCAATCATCATCTGCTGTGCCATTTACAACAGTGCCCCGTCTGGTCACTGGTGTCGCGGAGACATTTCAAGGCAAACAAGACTTGTAACCAAATTCGTGTGACTTGGTACCTCGAACAGCAGATTGCCCGCACCAAGCAACGGAAGAGCTCGCTGGCCGTCCACAAGGTATCGCTGGCGAAGCCGGCCCAGCACGAGCAACATGCATGCGCCCAGCATCTTCAACGTCGCTGACTGTTCAATCTAAGACTGGGGCTCTGCGGGCAGTTCTGACGATCGTGACAATCTCGTTGCCTTCCTTCCTCCACGTTGGTGGCGATTTGGTTCGATATGCGATGATCAAGCCCAAACGAATACCCGCCATGACAAGCGCCCAACCTGCTTCCTCCGCCTTTAGGATCACTTTGCTGGTGGAGAGGAGCAGAAGAGCACAGTGAAAGGGCGGTGGGGGCCAAATGCCAGGGTGCCCGGTGGGTGGAAATGGTGGCGCAGTTTTGGGCATCTTTCCATCTGTTGGAGAATTGCAGTGCTCGCGCATAACGCTTGCATGCATTGCTAATTCGTCGCGAAGGTTATTACCAAATTCTGTTTAGCACTCTTTTCTTGTTCTTGACCGGAGATTGACAGATTTCGGGTAGGTCCTTGTCTCCCGTGGATAGAGTAGAACTTGCGCAAGGAGAAGTTGGAAGATCAAATAGAAACGCGAATCAATGTCGGACTGGGCAAGTCGTGTGCTCCAATAATGCGCCACAATAGGGATAATGCACAGCCATTTTATGTATTTAATCAGGCTAGAGTAGAGTACTGTTAGGCGAGGCTGAGTGTATGATAGGAATTGGGAAACAAGGATTCCTGAATGTAGGTACAATTGAAATTGATATTGTGATATCGTTCGGCATCATGCAAGGCCCAAATCATAGATAAGAGTACTCAGCATCTTTACTAGACACTAAAGTTTATATATTATCAGGATAAAACATACAGTGGTTGCATGGTAACGGTACGCTACCGACCTTTCTCTTTCAAAACATCATTGAATATCCTCATTCAATGACAGCAAAAACAAGCACCCTAATGTAGATGGTATTATGAGCATACCAAAAAAAGAGAGTTTCAATACTGAAGTGAAATTGCTGTCTGTCGGGTTCGAACCGACGCTTCTTTCGAAACTGGTGCTTAAAACCAGCGCCTGCGTCAAGTTAGACAATCTGACTAATTCGTATTGAAATGGTGCGTAAATACCTTAGACCACTCGGCCAAAACAGCTTATCCTTCAAGCTGGGATTTGCCCAAAATTCGTATAACAATATCTGGCTTTTTCTTTGACTAAGATCATACATCTTTAGAATGGGCCTACCCCTTATATCGTAAACACTTCTCTGAGAGTCTATCATAAATTCATAATTATGCTTACATAGTGTTGATGCCAAAATACATTTCGCAACACCACTGACAAGATCGCATGTATGAGACTTTAAGCATACAATCATACAAATCTCAGCAGTCTACTCAAATGGAAAGACTTCTTTAACACAACGCACGATGAAGCATGCATACATTATACATCCATAATGTTCATGCCCGAGTATTTTGTCAATATTGACCTTCTTCGCATTTACCTGGTTCATATTCATATCAATTTTGTGTGAAGTTTTACTAACTCTATTGTATGGAGGCTAAGGACCATCATTATGGCTGGCAACCTCTTGCCATGACGGATTTGAGCTCTTATGCATATTCCGCCTGGTCCGATATTCCTAGCCAGCGGTGCAAGAACTCGGGGCATTTTCTGGATTCTCGTGTATCGATTCTTCTCTCATCACAATAAGTGTAAGTGGGTCGCAAGCCACTACGATGCCTGTCCTCTTGAATGTTTCTGGATCGAGTGCTTGCTTTTGATAAATCCCACCTGCCCCATCTAGTCCTTTTATGGGTCACTACATTAATGATGCTACTCCATCTCGTTACCATCCAATTAGAGGAAGTGGCTTTAGCTCTATTACCAAACTACGTCTGGATGGTACTCGCTTATCGCAGAAGCTCCCCGTGTCCACACTTCTGATATGGCGATCCTTTTCTACCTACCCTCTCTTTCATTATTCATTTTTATCGTTAACCATAACAATACCCATTCGGTTCTATTTTAAGTTATATTTCTTGCATCCGTCAATTTCAATATTGGTGGCGTTTATGTCCAATGGCTGGATCTATACATACTACCTGATATCTGGTACGGAGGCGTCATTTTCCACTCATCACACCCTGTATTTTGCTGGAGAACACTTGGTGTGATTAAGCTTCAGCTGATAGCCAAGATATAGGCCAAACTTATCCTCCAGCACGTGTCCCAGTAAATGAGTCTGGATTGACCCTTCGTCCGCTGCCAATAATGCCATGGACGAGCCTGTTACTTCATGTTATGCCATCAAAAATCCCCATTATCAGGTTGTTTTCCCCTGAGCTTGCCCCACAGTCTACCAAACAATGATTGATCAAATACATATTATCTCTGAGTGACAAGCCCCTAGGCATCTTGCCTTTGCTCAAATCATTGAGATACACTCATTTTCCCTTTGATCTTCAATCCATTCGTTTTATTGATCATCACACCAATTGCTCGTCCTTTTCAAACAACAACTATTGGCATCATGGCGCTCAATGACATTACTCCTTATGTACCATTCAAATCAAATGAGACTTACGAGGTTAGTCCATATTCTGATGCAGCGAGTATCACCGACGAGCCAATTGCGTCTGCCACCACGGCAGATATTCGTGTTACTACACCAGTCACTGCTATGTATGGTCCCGGCTTACAGATAGGCTCTTCAGTGGCTGGCAGTTTTCCAGCTAGATGTTGGGCTCAAGAAAGAGAAGGCCGACCTTCTTTCGACAGTGTATATAGCAGTCCCGAGGGTTTATCTCCATCATCTAAACCTATGATCGGCCCTCATGGATCTTTGCGCCCAGAACATCCCTCTATCAACCGTTTTTATCCTTCGAAACCTGGATTTTGGTTGCCATCGGAAACATCGTATTCGCCGAGATCGTCAATATCTAAGCCTTCGGCTCGCAGACAGCCTCAGCATCATCTCAGTGGACAGTCAATCAAGTCATATAGCTCAGAAACCGCTCTTCGAGATTCCTATGCTCAAGCAGGAACACCATACACTGCAAATGCATACTCTCGACGTCCTTCCAATGCGAGGATAAGATCTTCGCGGGTAAACTCGATATCTCATCACTCCATCACGGAAACTACGGGTATCTCTCCACAATCTGAATCGTTTCGCCCTCTAGAGCATCGAATATCATCTTTGGAAAGGAAATTCGATTCTTTGATCCCAGCAATATACACTTTGGTGAAATCTGTGGATAGTCTAACTGACGCTTTCAAAAACAATGGTCTCGTCCCAAAGACTTATAGCGCTGGATTGCCTCCGTCTCACAGAGCGAGTGAGAGTACCTTGCAAGGAGCACCTACACCGCAGAGGACAGTCTTTGACATCAACCCTTTCGATAGATCTCCGCTGGGTGCAACTAGGACAGGGATTGTTCCAGAAGCACCAAAGAAACCAAGCGATACCGATGTTGAGGTCATCACACCTGTCAAAGAAGTGTTCAAAGGTCGACAACAATCAATCTGGGAGTCTGAGACAGAAAGTGAAAGCGATGATTCTGATAATGAAGAGTCCGCACCATCTTCACGGCCTTCACCACCAGTGTCTCCCAGAGCCTCTGTCGGGGAGACAGTCTCGGTTGAAAACAACTCGTGGAGCTCTACAATTTCAAGAGAGAATTTGCATGAAGAATCCAAGACTTCTGCAAAACCATCAGGCATTCGACCTCCTGCAGTCACAGTACCAAAATACGTCTCACCATATACCGCCACGACCGATTTTGTTCCTCCAGCCTCGCCGCCCAGCACGAGTGCGATACCGCGACGTCGAAAGGATAGCATCTATCCGTCCAAGGGCATCATGTCCAAACGAGGTCGAAGCCTCACCTTCAGCGACTCCAAACCACAAACCACTCCACCCCTCCCACTGTCCAAAAGTCTAAGTGCAAGTGATCTTCCGCCCATCGGGCAACCACAAGTGTCATCGCCATCCAAAGTGACCTTTGCCGACGAGCACGAGGCCATAAACCCACCAGTAGTCATAACTTCGCCAGACGGCCATGACGACAGAACTGCCTATCTGCCTTCACAAGCATCACCATCAACAACCTCCTCGCCCATAGAGAGTCCCAAAAGCCATCCCTTTTACGACACCTACAGTCCGCGATCCCACTCACCAGCTCATTCACCCGCTCGCACCTCAAGAATCGTCAAGCCGGCCCTCGCTCGAAAAATCTACATTGCCCAAACACCACCTGCCGTTGCCCGCAAAACCTCCATGCCAGCACCTAATGAACTCAACCCCAGCCCATCGCACCAACCCCAACGTCACCCCGCTCTACCCGTCCATCTCCCCTCCTTCCCGCTCGCAAGCCCAATCCGCGCCCCTCGCGCAGCCTGGTACTTCTTCTACGGGTCAGTGCAATCGCCCACCGTGCTAGCAGACCTCCTCGAACTGCCAACCAAGCCCGTCGTCCTGCCCGCCATCGTATCAGGCTGGCGTATCAAGTACTTTGGCCCATGGCCAGCGGCGGTTAGCACGTCACCGGTAGCTGATGGTCCGGAACATGTGATTCGGGGAAGTGCGTGGTATGTGCCGAGCGCACAGATAGCGGCGGCGTTGAGGAAGCTTGATGGGGGTGCGTTTTGGGAGGTTGGATGTGAGATTGAGTTTGTGGAGGAGGGATTGTTGGAGGAGGGGGAGAAGGTTGATGGGAGGATGTTTGAGTGGAGGGGAGAGGCGAGTGGGTTGATGGATAGGCCTGCGATTTAGGAGGCGGACGTTGGAGAATCGGGCATGTGGATTAGGAGAAAGGGAGTGTGTATTATAGCTGTGCTAGATATGGACGTAAGATCATTGTATGAAGAGAAGAAGATGTATGATGTCTGTGTGGGGATCATCTCAGAGAGATAGTAGAGAGGCAAAGTAGCGCAATTGTTTTGTTCACAAATTCTATACTTCGTACAACTAAAGTGAAAATCCTATAGGAGCAGGAATATGTATATTTTCTAATGACAAGTGCCACCATTCTTTCCTCCAGCACCAATGCACACGCCTGAGCAGCATACCGAATGATCCTGGCAGAAGCCTTACTGTATTAGTAAACAATGCTAGCTCTTTGGGTGGAATTATCTTACATTCATTATCACGACATGTATCCCTTGGGCAACGTAGGGCGTCGAGTGCCTTGGGAGTAGCAAGAGCTCCACTGACCAAAAGCATGATGCTGAAGACAGTGATTGAAGCAAATTTCATATTGATGGATTGGATGAGAGTGAGCGGATTGCTTTGGTTGGGCGAAAAACGGCTAGTATGGGGCGTCAAGGCGAACTCTTATATGCTAGGTATAATTCACAACGCAAGTCTGAGTTTTGATTTTGTGTTACGAACTACCGAAATAGTTCAGTAACACGAACCACATGTAGGAGGATTCTCAGTAACGTTCGCCACCAGGTGTTATGTAGAACGAGAGATGTCATGGTAGCGGTTGCTGTAACCAGAATTCATACTACCTTCTACAAGCAATCAAAGTATGGGTTGATTGCGTATGTTCGATCCTTTGATTTTACGAAAGCAGTTCCTGAATCCTGCTCAGTATTACGTGGTGCGGACATCCGAGCCGAACTCTTGTAGAGTTAGTGATCCTAAATCCTACATCATTACAATATCGGCGAACGCCGATCGTGGTTCGTCGAATTACGGCAGTTCTTGTGTCTTCTAGTAATATGATGGCCAGCACATATGATGAGCATCCGGAGAAAGAGTGGACAAGAATTGCTCCATGCTTTGTGTCAATCAGACCCAACTCGCACATCTCACCTAGACTGTCATCTTTTCGTTGATGTTCAATAATTCATAAAAAGAACATGCGTAGGGTCATACAAAGCGAGCCATCTTGATATTGCCCCTAATCCCATGAAGAGTACAATGTACCACACTGTCCCCCCACAAAAAACATAGTTTCATCTGGTCCATTGAACATGCTGAAGACTTGCTCCAGCTAGAGACCGAAAGCCTTTAAAGTATCTTCAGGATTTCTGCTTTTGAGTAAGCGTTACTCCCCAATGAAGTCTTGATATGGGCTGAGATCCATATGATTTGTATCAGTGAATGAAACTGGTTGGCTATGATGATGGAAAGGTTTCAATTTGTGTAAACTTAACATACAACGAAGTTTTTATGGTGCTGACAGGCACCCTAAATTCGAAGGATAGCGCACGCCCTCAATTCTGACTACCTACTCTTCATCAGCAAAGATCTTAACCTTGGGCAACTTGTCATAATAAAGCTTCCAAGGAACCGTCCCACGCCCTTCAACAAGTACCACACTCTTGCAATTATCCGAGAAGGTGAACGTCAAATGGTTCGAAGAGCCCACATCCTGCGGGTTAGTCGCAGTCAGAGTTGGCGCTGACATTTCAAAAGTTAGACCATCGCGTCCGCCATGTCCGTGTCCAGCTGTGATGTTGCTGAGACTGTAGGTGCCAGCTTTTGCCATTGAGTATTTACCAACAGTGGCCCAGTTGGCATCATCGCCAATGGGAGGCACTCCTTGGACCAGCCCTTTAGGACGAAGCGTTGAATCTGTGTCATTTGGAGCGGCGATGACTGAATAGTAACCGTCAGGAGTGTATTGGACCATTCCGGACGGATAATGGCCTGGCCAGATTGAAGCATCGCTCCCATCGGAATTGCTAGTGAGCATCGTCAGCCTCTTAGGATTTGGAGATAGTGGGAGCATCTTACACCGCAGTGATGTTGAGCGGTGCCCAATATCCGCACAGACAGTGAAGAATTACGTCGAAGGAAACCATGATTTAATGTCTGCTACTGGGAAACGAAGAGGCTCAGTAATGGCAATCTTTGTTCAAGAGATGTGTGTGCTTGGAAGTACATGCCGTCGAAATATATACTAATCTGGCATTCAGAGCGACCTCCTAAACACTAACCACTGGTTTTCCTTTTCTCTTCTCGTATTCCCTGCTTTCTTTGTCTATGGTATAATACGAAATGATGCTAGGAACGAGACCACGATGCACATCGCCCTGCGGAGTTCTGTACAACCATCGCAACAAAGAGGTTCTCGGTAATCTAACGAATAGAATTCCGATTCTGGTTAATGGTGGCCTAAAGGTTCACTTCCTAGCCGGTGTAGTAGCATACGCTTGGGACGTAAGAATGTTTACTCTCTTTGGTACCGTCGCCTCCCTCATTACCCTACATCGGCCAACACTAGGTACGCATTGCGATGCGTTAGTAAACTCAAAAATAAAAAGGTAGTCTCAAGTGGACCTTTCGTCTCTTCCCTTCTCAAAATTTTTGATATCAGAGTTCTTCATCATCTCTTCAATTCTTTTGGCCTTCCGCTTCCTGAGGTACTCGCTTCTTTTGCGTTTTTCATCGGGATCGGCCCTTTTCTTGCGCTGCTTTTCCCTGCGCTCAGGCAGTCTCTTTCGGGCCCTTTCCCTGCGATCCAAACCCTCTCTTTCGTGTTTACGGATGAGAAAAGCCTCATCCACGTCGCGCATAAGTCTTCTGCCAGAATGTAACTGCAAATGCGCAATATCTTCACTAGTTGAAGTTCCCATCCAATGGCAGTGGCACGAACACTTTTTAACAGGCTTCTCCCACCTAGCACATAGACATGAGCAGTTCGGCCCACCGGTCGACCAATCTTCAAACTGGCCGCTGATAATGACTTGGTCTTCTTCCAGGTCTTCCTCTCCCTCTGCTTCCAAAATTTCGTCCAGTTCTTCTTGATCTGGCCCTGTGTTAAAGTTGTCTCGGAGCATGCTGTCTTCTCTCAACGGCGTCGAGCTTACCTCGACTTCATCACGGTATTCAAGTGTCAGCCCTTGCTCTAATTGCTCATCTGCTAGCTCATTTGCTAATTTCTGGAGCGCATCTTGCAGCATTGCAGTGGTTTGTTGTGTCCGAAGCTGCGCATACTGACGCAATCCTCCGGTTGCCACGACTGCAGCAGTCTGCGATTCTATACGAGCATGGCAGCTGCATTGACAACTTGAGAGCCTCTGGACCCCTTGACAAGGACTGACTTTGTTAGTTTAAATTTATAAAAGCGTGCCATCCAAGCCAACAAGTGCTGAAAAGGCCAAGTGACCCTTCCAGCACGCAAAGCATATCGCAATTCATGGCTACCATCAACCGCGATGGCTACCATCAACCGCGATGGCTACCATCAAGTGCTATGCTAGCCATTATATCAACGCAAGGTCCAGTAAAACTCACCACGAACAATTTCCCATCTCCCTCAACTGTCTCCACCACGCATTGAACATCTCAACGGGTTCAGAGTCCTTCTAATCCTCTCGCTCCCTCTTGACCCTCACCACATCACCATTGCTCTTCCTCTCCTCATCCATCTGGCCCACCGCCCACGAGTTGCCACAATTGCAACTCCTGAGGGCCCCCATAACAGTCATCCACAGGACCGCTGGATCGCCCTGTCTAACCTCTTCCATGACACTCGCACATCTTGGACATCGTCTGACTCTCGCTTGCATCCCATACTCGCTCTTGCGCACGGAATCCCACCGTCTCTTCTCCGCTGTGATTGCTAGAGCGCCCCAGGCGCCTAGAAAGCTCGTATCGAGCCTATACAACGCGCCCTGATCATAGTACCGACCCAGTCCCTCCATCTTCTTAAGCAGGGCGCCCGCAATAGGCAAAAGCGACGGCGAGATCTCTGCGCGGACAAACATGCGCATTTCCGAACTCAATCTATCCGCATCCGAGTAATTCGATTTCTCATAAGCTCTAGCCAGATAGCCATCGAGTTCGACAAGAAGCGTTTCGAGCGGGTTGCGGCGGCGTTTTTCGGGAGCTTGTTCTTGGTCGAGGAAATCATGCGTTTTAAAAACAAGGTTGAAATGTGGACAATTTCTGACTAGCTCGCTAGCGAATTGTTTCCATTGTTGCTGGAGTTGGGGGTTGGTCTCGGAGGGGGTGTTCATGTTCTTGTTGGTGAGGTCCCAGAGTTTTTGGAGGAGGTTTAGGCATTGACGGAGTGTTTTGCGCGGGAGAGAACAGAAGATGAAGAGCAGGGCGGGGGAGCCACTGGCTTTGACTGCTTGTGTGTTAGTTATATTGGGCAATTGGATAGAGGGAGATGGGGTGGTGGCGGATGGGGGGCGGCTTACTCTTCTCGGCGATGGCGGCGTGATCGTTGAGCCCATTGTCTCCCAGGTCGTGGCGGAGATTGCTGATTTCTTGAAGTATAAATCCAACTACACCAGTAGCATAGCGGATATTTCCAAGCATAGTATTCGCAATCTCAATCCGCCAACTGGGTTCGGGATTGGTGCAATAGTAGAGACTTGCGATCACGCTTTTCATGTTGAAGAGGGTCCAGGCAAGTTTGGCATTGATGCTGAGACAGCCGTGTTCCATTGGTGATAGTGCGTAGTGGAATGATATACAGCGCTGTAACATAGTAGACTTGAGGAAGTATGCCGTGGTCTGATTTTTGGGGTTGAGGAAATCGATGCTGCCTGTTGGAACTGCAGAACAAGCCATGAAGAGTTGTTCTGCTATGGCATTTGCGAGTGCTAAAAGAATGAGCGATCACTTTTGGATGAAGAGAGTCATGACTTACTAATTGGGATGTCTGGGGGAAGTATGGCAAGAATATCATCAACTGTACAGTATCCAATGAAGGAGGAGGTAACAGATGATGCCAGTAGTGCAGATATAGCCCCGAATTGCGCTACAAGAGAATGTTAGACTAGAGTCGTGTACACTGGGCATTAACATACGCTGATCTTCATTCAGAGACCCTAGACTGTCCACGGAATACTCCATGCGTCTCAATTTGACTTTACCATCTGTATTCATGGCGAGAGCACAGCAAAAGTTTGGTGACAGTGCAACATTGAGAACTGAAAGTCGTCAGATAATGCCTGTACCGAGTGAAGACACATACCTGGCTCTCCTTGAGGAAAACTAAAGCCTGATTGCGGTAATGTCGAGACTTCTTCATAGTTACCATCGGCGGAAGCCAGTTCCATGGATTCTCTAAATCGGAACTCTATGGCACCATCGCTCATCGCAAATCCAAGAAGCGTGTTATGCCTCAAGATAGTTTGCGAGAGTACTATTGAATGCAGATGGACATCGGAGAGCCTTTCCAGCTGAAGTTCTTGCTAAAGACAAGTTAGTTCAGCACCAATATGATTTGAGGAATACAGATGGATGTGCACTAACCTTTATTGTCTGTTCGGAAGATTTGATCAAACCTGGAACATTTTTGAAATACATAGCCTGTATTTCATCGAATACAGCCAACACGGGTGGCAACTTAACAGCCTTTAGATGCCAGCGACAAACCACACTTGCGGCGTTTTGATATCGATTTAATGGATCATATACCATGGTGGCAGCTCTCGGTATGTTGCAAAAGGTTGCGAGTATTGTAGGGACCGAGTCTCGATTTCCAGATGTCTTGCCAGAACTCTCCGGAGCCAAGAATTCTAAATGAGTCATTTGAGAAAGATAGGAGGAATCTGGTCCTCCAGCGGTTGAGTTGTCCTGGCCCATGGAATTTGCCGACAAGGGATGACATGATTCTTCCCATGCGTGAGGGACAACCTCAAGACTTGGACGGGGTGCTTCTTGAGGCTCCTTTTCGTTGTATTTCCAGTTGACGTGTATGCGAAATACTTTGAGTTGACGCGATAGGTCGTATGCTGCTACCATAAGCGAATTGTCTGTTGTCATCAGTAAATTGTAAAAGCACAACTAGATCATGCCTACCCGAATCTGGAGCAAAAGCCGCATGACTTATTGCATCTGCAATGTGTGGTGCGCCATCCAGAGTGCAAGATTGAACGCTGTATGTACCATCTTGAAGAGCAAAGAAAAGCTTTAATACTCCTCCTCGAGACAAGGATAGAAATGCATTGCCAGATTTGATAGGATTACAAGGACCAACTGGTCCAACGCTGTGTTTCGTGTCGTATTGCCAGTTGGCGCCAGTTCGGGTTGCTGACCAACACACACCAGTCTGCTAGGGATCAGTAAATTGTGATATTGATTTAGACTCATCTTACACTACGACTATGAGGAAAGACCCCAAACCAGTGAAAGCCAACGATGGAACGAAAGTCATGTTCGATAACAAGTGACTTTTGAGGCTGGAGTCTCATCTGACCGAGAACCTGAAATGAACGATATATGCATATTTGGCCAGCATCATCCACTATTGCCAAATCACCGCCAAGTGGGCTCCACGCGATGTGAACGATGGACGCTGAACCCTCATCTCCAAGTTCAGGAGTAATGACGTTGAGCGGCTTCAGAGACCAAGTGCCATGCCTGGGATTTCGGCTCAAAATGGAAATGCTGATGGATTTTGAATCTTTTGATATTGCGGCAATGGCGCCCTCCCTTGAATAAGCTAGTCTCCTGGGAATATGTTAGCGATGCAAACGATGAGTGATACATCAGACTCACTGGCAGCAACTGCCCCGTGATAGATCGTCTAGTCGCTGGTTTAAGCCATGGAGCGGTGGAGCAGCAGGAATTTGCACGGCTTCAGAGTCACCAAATAGATCATCCATCAAAGTATCATGATCAGCCAACATTATATGATGGTCTTGTCTAGCAGACAGTGCTTGTTTGGAGTGGTAGAAATATTTGTGTGATAGCTAGGTAGGTCGGATCTTTCTTGTAATTAGATTCATGATAAATGGATTTGTGGGCTAAGGCAATGAGAATGCTGGATATTGGTATGGATGATGAAAAGCTTCTAGGCATTGGTCTGGTCAAACATGTCGAAGAATAGTAAAACCCGAAGGGGATTAGCGCAGAAACAGGGAACAGGGATCTTCGCGTGTTCAAGCAAGGCAAGAGCAGCTCTTAGCCTCTTACAGCCAGTTAGCGTGCAGCGGGAGGAAGGCACGAAGGAATCAGCGTCAGTCGCGACTGCCCTGCGATCTTTAAACTTCTCAACACCATAAGACTTCATACAATTGACAATCCACAATACATGAATAAAGTATTGTTCAAGGCGATTGTTTTATTCGAGCGCTAGCTTTTCATTTCAACTTTGTTATTTCACCTTACTCGCGTCGCGATTCTTTGCAATACTCGATACAACATCCTGGCTACCTTGCAACTAGCCTTCCCATGCAGCCCTTTGACCAGCAGCGGCAGCTCCATAATCAGAGCCCAAAACAAACGCGCTGCCTTTACGAAACTGGTGAATGATTTTATCAAGTTTACCGTTTTCTTCCGTCAAGTTCGAACGTGTTAGCGCGGTTTTTTAGGGGAGGTTTGTCCGTAAGCAATAGCGAGTTACTACCTAACTTCAAAGCGCCACTAGCAAAAAAAGCGCGCTAACACGTTCGAACTTGATGGAAGAAAACGGTAGGCGACCACATTTATAAGTATTTGAATCTGATCGGAGCTATATCAGACCGGCAATTGGTTGTATAAGTGGACAATATGGGAATGAATACACGGGCCGCCAAGGCCAAAACAAAGCGGCTTGCCAGCGTAAACACAGCGAGTGCAGATGGTGCAGACATGGATCCTCCTCTCCGCCTTTCTGGCTCCCAGTGCTCCCTTATTGCACACGCCGAGGAAGATCCACCCAAAGTCAACCACCTTTCATCCCCAACACCACCCAACAATCCTCCTTCTTCCTCCAACAACACCAAGCTCAATTGTTTAGACCACCTCAGCCCGTCGGCCACTCCATCTCGCCTTTGGTCAACTGCTAAATACTTCGGAAATGCCATAATTCGCACTCCCCGCGTCATTTCCAACCGCTTAACGCGATCCAAGATTTCACCTTCCATGCCTTCTCGAGCGCCTTCACCAGCACCTATAGGGTTGCCTAACCTCGCGCCTGCCCCGTCAGAACCATCTACAATCGTTACTTCCTCCCAATTCACTGACATCACGATGGCTGCCAACGATGCATGTGCCGCGCCCTCGCCTCTTGACACTATATCAACCATGAGCAGCGATGGATCTAGTTCTCCTCTTTCAAACTTTGCGCGCTCTCCTACTCCACCATCAGACTTTGGCGCTGCCTATCCTTCGCCAATGTCTTCACAATTATCCTCGGTGCCTTCGTCATCGGCTGCATCGCCTGCTCCAGATTCACGTCGTCCCGATGACAATGACAACGACACTCCCCCTGCTAAGCGGAGGCGGACAAGCTACGAACCGAAACCGAGGATCCCACAATTTCTCAATCTCAAGGAGAAGAACATTGAAATTGAGCAGAAAGCCGAACTGCAAAAACTTCTCATGGCCCTAAATAAGCGTCGAAAAATTGTTGTTGTGGCGGGTGCTGGCATTTCCGTTTCTGCAGGCAGTAAGTTTACCCTAGATTACCCCAATACCACATACTAATCCTAGAACAGTTCCCGACTTTCGATCCTCCAAAGGTCTATTCAAATCTCTCAAGAAACAGCATAATCTAAAGTCATCTGGCAAAGAACTATTCGATGCCTCAGTTTATCGGGATGGAAATTCAACCTCGTCTTTCCACTACATGGTTCGCGAATTATCAGCCTTGAGCAAAAACTGTCAACCAACTGCATTTCACCACCTTTTGGCAACACTTGCTGACGAAGGCCGGTTACTAAGGCTGTATACACAAAACGTCGACGGACTAGATACATCCATGGATCCTTTGAAAACCACAGCTCCTCTTCCACAAAAAGGTCCATGGCCGAAAACTGTCCAGGTTCACGGTGGCTTACAGCAAATGGTCTGCTCGAAATGCAATTTCATGGAAGAGCTAGATGCAGAACTTTTTGATGGTCCTGAACCACCAACATGTGGGATGTGCGAAGAGGCAGACAACGCACGTACCGAACACGCCGGAAAACGAAGCCACGGAATTGGACGACTTCGACCACGAATGGTTCTTTACAATGAGCACAATCCGGATGACGAAGCGATTGGTGCAGTTATGAAGGCTGATATGCGAACTCGACCAGATTGTTTGATTGTTGTGGGGACAACTTTGAAGATTCCTGGGGTCAAACGCTTTATTAAAGAAGTCTGCGGTATTGTTCGAAGTCGCCGAGATGGTCTTACTATATGGATCAATCAAGATCCTCCACCACCAAGCAAGGACTTTGATTGGGATCTCACAGTGCGAGGGCCATGCGACGAAGTGGCCAAATTCGCGGCTATGAGACACTGGGACGAGCCTGCGGACGACTACCCTACGAAGGAAGAAGCCGATCGTATGAAATCCCAGAGCTCTGTTGTCGTGGCTATTCCACCGTCTCCGACGAAAACACCGAAGAAACAGATTGCTGAGGATTCTATTCCAACCCCAGTGTCTAGTCGCGCGACCTCGGTTCCTTCCGCGGCTATGAACGTGCCCAAGATCGATTTTGGATTGAATCTTGTCAAGACTGAGACAAAAGCAAAGATGGCACCTGCAAAGCGTGGCCGTCCTCCAAAGTCCAATGTCAAATTTGTCAAGGGCCCTACAAAGGCTCAGAAGCAAGCACAGAAAGCCAAGCCCACCAAGAGCTCTGCTGCAGCCGCTGGGCCAAACACTCTGAAATGGAAAGCCTCAAAAACTTCGCTCAATCAGGCTGGGGAAGATGTGAAGAAGCCATCCAGCCTCAGCATTACGAACCTGGCAAATGACAGCAAAGACCAGGATACACCTCCAGCTTTGCGACCGGTTTCAAGCAATGCCAAAGACAATTCCGCCCCGATTATTCAACCAGAACCGAAATCTCCTCCATTTGAACCAATCACGCCACAGAAAGTACCACGGAGAATATCCATCAATGACATCGTCAATTGACCGAAGCTCAACTCGTCAGCTTTGTCAATTGATATCGCCTAACCATAACCTGTTACAATATGCATCTCTAGCAATTATCTTCAGCCAGGCACGCGTCACTGGGATTAGGCTTTTATTACTTATCATTGATACCCGGGTGCAACACATAAGTTCAAAGGCGGAACGGATCATAGCATTAGTGGGGTTTTCTTCGACTACACGTTTCTCCAACGAGCAGTCATGGCGTTCAGGGACGGGAAAAGCTTAGAGCCCAGTGTGGTGCTCTAGCTATATTTCCTCCTACATCTTTTAGTCTTGCAGTCATCAGCCCTGATACGGGCTTTAATTGTACACCATTGTCTGTTGTTTCTTGACACCGAACGTGAAGTGATCTGTGTGATCTGAATCCAATATAGACTCTATATACACCGAACCATTGAATCCCTGCTATATGATCGCATCCTCGTAATTAATTCTCCGTGATCTACAATGTCTTTCTGATAAATTCAAGAGCGGCTTGATATACTCTAGAATACTTGTCTTATGATGCTAGATCAGGACTTGCAATCATTCGCGCGATCAAAATGTTAACCACGGCAGAGCTTGACACTAACCAATCACAGTCGCCTTCACAACCACAACCGTCTCTTCCAGATGCAGGCAACTCTCAGTACAACACGAAACAGGCAGTAAATACGCCCGTTCGCCCTCAAAGCGTTTGTAATCGTCTAAAGAACATCACCGGCCATCTTAAGCCGGATAGCAGGTCGAAGCCCACACGCAAAGTAGTTATTAAAGAGCAAGGAATTCAGGTCGCAAAATCTCGCCGCTCGTCCAAGTCTACAACCTCTGGAAGATCTCTATTTGGACGTAGGAAGCCGATACCTTCAAACATGCCACTATGTATCCGGAACCTCACTTCGGAAGCGTTCACGCTTGTAGGCGTTGAGCACTTCGAGCCCAAGCCTATTTCAACTATGAGCCGTTTCGCCAGCAATGTCACGACCACTGTGTTCTTCGCAAAGCGGCCAGCACTTATAGCAACCGAACCGCCATCCGGCATGCAAAGTGCCAGCAGTTCAGATGTTACCGTTGCCATCCCACCATTCACAACCATCACTACCGACACAGCCATCGAATCCATCATCCGTCTGACCCTCGAAAGCCAAGCTGGTCTCCCCATCCGCTACACATGCGACCTCCCGCCCAGCAATTCCCACAGCCAACATCTCCACCCTCTCACCGACTCCCCCACCCAATACAGCACAATCTATACTCCAGACCACTTGACAATTCTACCACCCCTCGATCTATCAAACTGGCAATCCGCTGTCCCCTCCCACCTGCCCCTAAGCGCACTAAGTCTACCCGGCACACACAACACACCAACATGCTACACCGCACTCCCCTCCGTACGCTGCCAAGCAGTCAATCCAGCCGACCAACTCCTCCACGGCATCCGCTTCTTCGACGTGCGCGTCCAACCCACCAGTCCCGGTTCCCCAGTGCTAAATCTAGTCCACGGCGTCTTCCCCATCTCACTAACCGGCGCCAAACCACTCACATCCCTCCTAAACACCATAACAGCCTTCCTAGCCACCCATCCCTCCGAAACCGTCATCGTCTGCTTAAAACGCGAGGGTCCAGGCGAACATACCGATGCCCAATTGTCCAGTATCCTCCGCAAACACTATCTGCACGATAAAGAGAAGTGGTACACAAAACCAGGTATACCGACTCTCGGCACAGCCCGCGGCAAAATGGTACTTATGCGCCGCTTCAGTCTAGAAGAAGACAGTGAAAACATCGGCATCGACGCAGAGGGCTGGCAATATAACACAAAGAACTGTATCGCGAATGACGTGTGCGTACAAGATTTCTGCGAAGTCCTTGAAGCTGTGAACATTGATGAGAAGATTGGTGCTTGTTGTGAGCATTTGGGACGATCGGGTGCTTTAGTACACAACCACTCCGAGCGAAGCGAGGGCACCGAGAGAAGTGAGGGAATCGAGAGAAGTGAGGGAATCGAGAGAAGTGAGGGAATCGAGAGAAGTGAGGAAAATCTTGAAGTCCAAGAAAGACAAGCCACAGAGGCTACCAAATTACATCTAAACTTCCTCAGCGCATCGAATTTCTGGCGTGTAGGTTGTTGGCCAGAAAAGATTGCAGCGCGGGTGAATCCGGCGGTGGTGCGATTTTTGTGTGTGGAGCATGTTGTTGGGGAGAAGGAGGGGGATTGGAGTACGGGGGTTGTTGTTTGTGATTGGGTGGGTGCGGATGGGGATTGGGATTTGGTTAAGGTGATTGTGGGGATGAATGAGAAGTTGCTTTGGAAGATTAGGCAGAGTGGTGGTTGATAGGAGAACTTGGTGGGTGTTGTTTGGATAGGCGTTGGTGAAGGGCTGGGTCAAGCCGTGATGATATGGATGGCGATGAGCGAAGGCATGAGAGTTGGTATTTTGATATATGCTTGCAATATCGGAGGATGGCTAAGATGTTGGTCATAAATCGTATAAAATGGGGATTACGGTACTTGGGAAGCACACGGTAGGACATGCATGTCACATATGAGGAGACGAAGCATGAACAAATCATAAGTTTCTATCTGAACAGCCCACAAATCCGGTGCTATTCGTCATGAAGTGATAGCCTGGCAACTCAAATGCAAAAGTCGGGACAAAAGAGACAAACAACAATAACGATTCCAGTGTGAATGAGCAAAGTTCCAAAATTCCATGAAAGCCGAAGGGGTATCTCGTGGGCGCCATGGCAATGCAAAAATGTGAGTCATGAGAAGAACATAGGAGACCAAGATATGAGAGACCGATCATTTTAGGCCCCAGTTCTTCTTGGCGTTTTCGTATACGACGTAGGTCTATTTGAATGTAAGTCAGTGGTGCGCGTACGTAGAAGATGGAATACTTACGATCGATACGGCCGGGACAACCTTGATTAGGTTTGGCGTCAGTCCCTTGAAGAGTCCCTTTGCGCCTTCTCCTTTAACGGTAACAGAGGCTGCATCCCAGAAGCCGTTATAGGTGCGTGGGTGCAGGACAGTTCCTTGGGTTTGTAAACGGGTGCGAATGAGGTTGATAGGATAGACGAGACTGGCGCCCAGAGCACCAGCGAAGCCTCCAATGGCAGCGGTTACGCCATTTTTGGGTGCGGCATCTTCTTCATGGATGCCCAATTCGCGTGCCTTCTTTTCGGTGAGATACGTTTTAAGGTATTCGAAGGTACCAAGATCGATGGCGGCGTACGGGAAGACACCAACGAGACCAGCAGTGGCGCCTTTGTAGAATGGTTTAATTCCTCCGGCAAGCCACATCTTTTTGGCAGTGGCCCAGATGAGCTGGTTGCCGTGAAGGCCGCCGGAAACCGTCTCGCATTGCATTCGGCTAAATATTGTTAGAACAAAGAGGTTTATGTTATGATCATAAAAACTTACAATTTTAAGGTATCGAGAGGGTACACGGAGAACCTGCGCGAATTAGATCCAGTCAAACATAACAGAAACAACACTTACTGTGAGGCCATGCCGCCAATACCGCCTGCCATGAGTTTCGACACGAGAGAGATTTTCTTTTCATTGTTGTGGCCTTCCAGTCTCGCACAGATGCGTTTGGTGCCCTCGAAGAAACCAAACTTGATGGATGTCTCGGGCATGACCTTAACAATATTTATTCCATTTCCTAAAAAATGTCAGTATAATTCGGCAATACTCATGAAATTAAACTTACCAGCGTATAGACTTCGAACGCCACCGGCCGCCCATAGATCTTTGATGGCATGTGAAAATACCCGACCTGAATGAGCGAGCGCTCCAGCGGGCGAAAAGTGTTTTGTTGCCTGTATTCCGTTGACAGGATTGCTGATTTGTGCGATGAGATATACTTTCAGGCGATCGAGAGGCGCAGTTGCAGAGCGCGAAATAACACCAGCGAGTCCGCCAGCCGCAAAGTATCCTGTTGAAGGAACACACAGCATCAGCTCAGCCTTTAAACTTGACATTGAGGTCCAGTCGATGGGCGGCAATTGGACGGGTTCAGCGGCTGTGATGCTAGGCGAGCTGGCGCGCATCGCGTCCATGCCGTATTGATAAACAGGATGGCGAAACATGATGTTGGGCATCTTTTGAGCAGGAGTGTAGTTGACAAGTAGGAGGGAGGCGAAGAAAAATTTAAGAAAACGCTTGAAAGTACCTAGGCCTTCTATAGCGTCGTCGCTGATAAAAACGTCGCCTTCTGATGAGACTCGTACGGTTGTTGTGTAGTAAGAGAGGACGTTCTCAAGGTTTGGTGCGGATGGGAGGAAGAGGAGGAAGTCCCTAAAAATGTAGAAGATGATCAGGACTCTGATGAAATAAATTGACAGAGGTTGATTTTTTCACTGCCAAGTTGGTCAAGAGGCCGGATCTGGGTCTGCGCCAAAATTCACTGAGATCCGTACTAGAAGAGGGTAGCAGTGACTCAAGGCTGCCTTTTGTGGAAGGTACGGCTGGGTCGCGACTACCCTTTTGGCCAAATAGTACCAAATTTTTCGTCTGGCACCTACACCAAGTCCCCGCTATCAAAGAATTGCATATTGCATTACAACATGTTTCTTCTTCACTATTTTCACCTCCTGTGATGTTTGGCCGCATTATCACGCTGGGAAGCGGCGTTGCTCTGTCACTTTGCAGAGTGGCAGGTGTTGAATTTGTCTCAAAGTAAATGAAAGCAACTCACCTCCATTCCTCAAATGAGACCGATCCATCGTGATCTTTATCAACTCGCGAAAAGAAGTCCTCTAATTTGCGATTCGAAACCGTAAGTCCCGCTCGACGAAAAGCTGCTTGTAGCTCCACCTTCTCTAATCTGCCGTCGCGATTCCGATCGATGGTCTGAAACAGGTCGCGTAACTCCGTCTCCGTATGTTTGACAAAAGTGCAGAACTCTTCGAGATATTAGCTACAGCTAGCTTAGAGGTGAGAGATATCACCTTCGAATGATATTCGTCCATCGTGATTGGCATCGATGTTTTTGAGAATCTGCTCTATCATCGGCTCGGCATTTTTCATCGCTAGAACCCAATGAGCTAGATATAAATCGCAAGCAAACGCGACATACGATGATCTATCTTTTTCAACCCCTTGTGTAGGTCCTCTAGGTCGATATGGCCTTTCTTATCCACGTCCAGCTCACGAAAGAGCTCCTCGATACGCGCATCTTGAGAGTTGGTCGACTCGAGCTCCATCTCGGTTATAGGAAGAGGCAAGCTGCTCATCACGAAGGCAGATTGCCTCACCCAATGGTGGGCATGCTCTTCTTCAAGTGCTTGTAAGGGCGCTCGTGGCTATTTAACGATCTCAACACATGAGGGTTATCTTGGTTCGTGGGACGCTAGGATGGTCGGACGACTACGGATAGGGCGATGGAGGGATTCTCAAAAGAGTTGCCGTTGCAATTGTAGTATGCAGATGCTTACAGGACTGTAATAAGTCACAATGAGTATGGCTTAAGCTCTCCTGATGTTGTTGTGGGATGAGACGAAGTTGGATCCACAGATCAAGGTCGCCCAAACAGGACCCTATGATGCAACCTCTTGGCGCTGTTCCTTGCACAACCATTGATCTTTCTTTCCCTCTTCGCCCTCCAAACTACCGACGGCACCCGCCTTTTATCTTCTTTGTTCCAAGTTCTCGTATTGCTCCATTCGAATCAATCACGATGCGAGTTCACTGGATGGCAGACCTCGGAATGGTCGTAAGCTCAGAAAACTACCAAGCGCCGAGATCTTTGGAGCACATAGCTGGCCGCAGAAAGCTCAATCACGATGTGGAATTATATACTGGCTCGCTGGTCCGAGATCTAGCTTTCTCTCAATAGAAATTATGCTTTTCTCGTAAAGAGGACGAGGAGAGACTGTGTTGGTAGCTTGCGTCGCGACCAGGGAGGCCGTTATGAGCCGTCATAGCATCATGTCAGCAATCATCCATGGCAATACGCGTGTTTGGCTGCGAGATGACAATGCCCGATTGTCAACTGGCACATCCAACGATTAACGCGATGCAGTTCAAGCTTTACACTAATCATACTCTAGATTAAAGTAGAGGCTCAGAACTTTTGCTGTCGGTTATCATTTTAGCCACAGCAACTATAGCTGTTAGCCACAATGCTAGATAAGCGTAGGGTTTGTTGGGCCTATCGAAATGAAGAGCTTTTACACGTTGTTTATTGCATAGTATGACTGGGCATTCCTTTTTCTATCTCAACTGGCAGACAAAGTGACCATTCACAAACAGTGCGAAGGTTGCGCAAAATGTCGCCTTGATAACCAATGTCGCAGGCTGTTCGCACTCAAAGATCACAAGGTGTTTTTCTGTGCTGACCTCATGCGCAGCATTGCTTAGCAGTTGGCACTATGAGAAGTCTCCATTCTCTTCTGTTTGCTTTCATTCTTATAGAGCCGCTTTGGGCAGGTCAAGTACCGATCGTGGGAGATAAGGTATATTGATAGCAAACCCACCAAACAAGTTCAGTTATTGACGAGGCAAAAGGATGCTCCGATAGTTTACATGATTCGTCATGCCGAAAAGCCCCCCAAAACAGCAGATGGACAAGACCGCCCTGGTCTATCGGCGGAAGGCACCAGCAGGGCTGAGCACCTAGTTCAGACGTTTAGCAAGACGAGCAAGTACAATATCAGTTACATAATGGTGCAACATCCCAAGAAAGGTACGCCTCATATCCAACATATTTTTCAACAACAAGCATTCTCTACGTGTCCAAGTATATCAGCGACTCTGCTGATACAATCGATAAGATGGACACAGAAGTCGACCATATCAAACAGTCGAACCACTCGCCACCTCCCTAGGTGTGAAGATACATTCTAAAATCGACCGTGATGATGCTGCTGGCGCAGCAGCTACTATCAAGAACTATGTAGCCAAGAACAAAGGCAATATTCTTGTTTGTTGGGAACATAGTCAGATGAGAGATATTGCAGCAGCACTGGGAATCACAAGATACTCGGACCAAAGTGGCTGGACAGGGCCGATTGAATATCCGCATGGACGATTCGATCTCATTTGGGTTGTACCAACTCCTTATACACAGATCGCGACAGTGGAGAGTCAGAAAGTTCCGGATCTGGACGATGGGAACTCTCCAATACCACCGGAAAACTCAGCGAGACAGTCAAAGTCTTTGCCAATGGCGTTGATGACCATCGTTGTCGCACATTTTATGTACAAACTCTCCTTCTCCATAATATGAAGCCGCTTTTTTGGGACATGCCTTGTTGGCTAAAACTCCGGTCACTGCCAATTGGATGACAGCACTCCAGCTTCTGCTCCGCTGCGAGAACCTACTGAAAAATTTTCGGGCCTAAGGTGATCAATCGAATGGTCATGCCTATTCTCCTCACATAACTGGTGGGTGTTGTTTAAGCAGTGGAGAAGCTTGCAGAACAAGGTCCGGCAGCAAGCGAAATGAGTGTACCCTAAGGTATTTATATTGACCCCGACCTCCAAAATCAGATCCAAAGCAAGTCAGTTGCTATTTTGATGTATTCTGGGCCCTTGTTAATATAGCATACTAACTCTAATCAGATCCCACCCAATTTCCGAGTATCAGTTTCGGATAGAAGCCCAGTATCTCCACGCAGGAGTCTTACTTCAATTATGAATCCTTGAAACTGATTTCTATACGTGGATTCACTCTCCACACAGCAAGGACAAGCTATGCGGAAACAGAAGGTAGGCCAGTCCATCTGTAAGAAATACCCGGTCAACGATTCCATCCACGAATAACAACAAGCGGCTTCTATAACAACCTTTCACCAGGCCAAGCTTTCAATCTAATCAAGATACAATAAAATAACAAATAATGGTTGCACCGTTGTGGGGATTCTGTGTCTAGCCAGTGATAACTAGATCCATATCCTATTCTAACTACACTCCTTAGATCAGTCGTAGCGAATTCCTAGTTGTAGTGTTGAAGATGCATTTATCAAGTTTGTTTACAGTCTCTGCTGCCATTGGAGTCGTCCATGGCTACGCTAATGTTCAAGTATCACAATTGATGTTGAAGAACATCGATCCCATCGTATCACCAGGAAAATACGAATCACACATGCACACTTTCTTCGGATCCGACGCCATAACCAAAAACGTAACAACATCAAAAGAACTCCAAGCAGGATGCACAACCGTCAAGAACCCCAACGATCTATCCGCCTACTGTAAGTCCGTCCCACCACCATCAACAACTACACCACCATCCAAACCCATCCTATCAGGTCTAACAAAATTCTCTAGGGATACCAACCCTCTACCACGTAGCCGGCACAGAAATGCACCCCATCACCCCCGCCCTCTTCAGCGTCTACTACGAAAACATTGAAGCCGCTGAAATTCCCATCCCCCAAAACTACCATGCAGTCATCGGCAATCCCTCTGGCAAATCCCAGTTCGACGTACCCGCTGGCTCAGGCGCCAAATGGTTCTGCGAAGGCGACAAAGCAAACGAATACCAACAATCCACCGGCTTTCCCACACATACCTGTTCCAGCAATCTACAATTCCTCCTCTATTTCCACGACTGCGTCGACACCGTGAGCTTAAAATCCGCATACAGTAAGGGAGGCCGTTGCGCTGGCAACATGAAGCGTATGCCAAGATTACGGTACAGTGTGCGATACAATTTGAAGCGCATCATGCCGAATGGATGGAGTGGTGCGCCGCCGTTGAAGTTGGCTTGTGGAAGCAGTTATTGTGCACATGGGGACTTTATTAATGGATGGGTGGAGGATGCGGCGAGGAATATGTTGAAGAGTCGGGGTCAGCATTCGCTTGTGCCGGTCGATGGGAGTCGCGGGAAGCAGGGCGCGAGGCCGAATTGTAAGCCTGTGGATCGCGATCCGAAGGGGGGGACGAGTGATTATAAGATTGCTGCGCAGCAGGGCGAGGCACATCATTGATGGGGAGATTGGAAGATAAGTTTCTGCTTCGAGATATGAAGATACTTGCAATGAAAGGTATTGAGTAAATGCTTGGGTATCTAAGTGATAATGACCTGTTATCGGACATCGAGGAATATCAGCGTAGACTGATATTCTCTTAAGTGGTGCTGGCTGCGGAGTGAGTGGACCTTTTGAAGATTTGGTCGGCTGAAGCTCCGGAGGGTTCGACGAGAGTTTTTGCCATACCAGAGACTTCGCTGGTTCGGAAGTTACGCCAACTTGCCCATCACACAAGTAAGAGGGCTTAGAACAAAACGTGAAGCGCAGCCCGCTGAGCAGTGTTGGGTCTTGAGCCAGCTGTTGACGGCAATCTGAATTGACGTTTTGCGACGGAGTCATGATAGTTGACGGCAATCTGAATTGAGGTTTTGTGACGGAGACATGATACGCTAGATGACAGGCCAGCGTTCAAGATATGACGAGTGGTATCCCAAGGCCCAAGAGTATAATCAGTGCTGTAATCGTTGCCGGCAAAATCATGCTGGCACCGCCAACCATCTCTTTGCCAAAGCACTTGCCTACAATGCCTGTAAAGTTTGGCCAGGTCTCTTTCTGCATGCATTCCATCTCTGAGACCATAGCGGTGGCCACTGCATTCGCCACAGAGTCATTGACGATGAAGGCACATGAGTCTGGCTTTGGCGGTGGACTTTGCAGATCCGGACATGCCCAGCCCTCTTCATCGGCTGTTCTGTTCAGGATGCCTATAGCACCAAGAGGAGTCGCACATTTCCCTCCACTGCTGATGTTGGGGGTGTCGCCATGTTCTCTACTGACATTGAAGTAAACCTCTCCACTGATGTCATAAATGCTGTTTTTGGACGCATAATTATCCTTCATCTCCTTCCTTATGACCGAACAGTTGTTCCATAAGCCAAAACGGTACTGTAGCATGAAAGACTGAGAAGTAGTGTTGACCATTTGGGATGTGCTGTTTATCAAAAGGAATGGACTGGGTGGTGCTGCACCACGGCTGAATGTACGGCTGTCAAGAGGCCAATGAGGATCGTAGCCTCCAGATGCAATGATAGGTAATAACAGAGGCTCGTGGCCATCGATATCCATAGCTATCAAGTCCCACCAAAAGAGTACCCTGTAAGGCCACGAAAGGGCTGCGTTGTGAACTGCAAACACAACTGGAAATGGAAACACTGGTTTGTAAACAGAGTTGTTCTTGGGAAACACAAGGTCGAGTTGGACTTTCGTATCGTTTTGGGCCAGAATCGTGGAGATGATACTGAAGAAAATGAGAGCTATCAGATGAAGTTTGGGTCTCGCCATCATTGATGTTTTTGACCGTGTGAATTCAAGACAGAATAATGTGAGCGAGACGCGGGCTTTTGAATATTTGAGCTATCTGAGACTTCGCAGCGTCTTTGGTGAAAGTTAAGAGTGATTTTGAGCAACACTTCCTGATCATGGGCTAATCTAGATAGAAGCTCGCTGAAATTGAATGTGACAGGGCTTTACTGAGGCCCATATTAGGTTGTCCTGCGCCATAGCTTTATATAGCTCATATACATCTCGAAACGTCGACTTCCAATCAGGTACTATAAGTGAACAGGGGTCATAACTAAGTCGGCTGGATTACAACGAACTTGAGAACTTCAAGACGGTGAAACACATATTCTTTTCGCTCCTATTCGCCCCTATTCGCTACTAAGTAACTACAGAGAACTTTGTCGGCATTACGGTGATTGCTAGGTTTCTATTGAAGTCGCGCTATTGATTATCACCATAATGTTGTCTTCCAAGTTTATATGAGCATATTCCTCGAGCTCATATAATTTTACTGTGCCGCCCAAAAAGCTCGCCGGATTCAGTGTTGCACAGCGAGGCTTCGCCGCATTATCGTTAGATATATATATCCAATTCCCGTCAGTCCTCCAGAGATACCTGGGTACCAATTATCTGTCACACGTGGGCGAACTAGTCCTAAGTTTTCATTCAAGTGTTATTGTACTTACCCGTTGGAAATGTAACAGGTCCCTTGACGCAAACCAATCACAATATTTTTACAGATGGATTGGCGAATCGAAAATCTAATTTAGTCCGATTACCAAATTGAATTCGAGAGTACCGATCCGTCTTGCGAAGCGAATTTGCTCATGAGCTCAAGAAAACCGAAAGCTCTCAGATTAGCACACCTCGAGCCAAATCTCAGTGACATTTCGATTGATCTGACAGAGTTTGACACCATCTGTCGGTTTGAGAAAGACAGCGGTTTCCAAAAGTTACCGACACTGTCCTCCATCAGTAGTAGTCCATCTGCACTGCTAGTGGGTCATTTTTCCAAGGTCAAGCTAATTAGCACTCCCCGGTGAAGCTTTCCAAATAGGATAAGGTGTTGTTGAGCTCAAATCCTTCGAATCTGTATTGATTGCGTCTGGAAGTTTAGACCTTGGATGAGAATATATCATCCGTACTGATAAACTACTTAGCCATGTATAAATGGCAGTGGACGTTGCGAGAAATGAATTCTAAGTTTTTGATTATTTGCAATCGAGGCTATCGTCAGACTAAGATATCTTATCTTAACTATTTTCGGACTTTTGTCTACGCTTAGGCCGTTGGCTTCCTACCCAAATCATGAGTAAGCCATGGTTGCCAAACTCTTGCTATTTATTTGGCATTCTCGTCTTGCCGTTTCTGGCAACAGGATTCACAAGTGATCTTTGGGATCCTTGCCCAGCTCTTTGCGATCAAACTGGCAACAAGCCGAATAACTGGACTCTATATTACGATATGGATCGCCTCTTGTCTTGCAACGAAAGACCAAAGCTACTGGACTATGCTATCCACACACCACTGGACAAAGTCCATGGGCACAAGATCGTTCGAGCATGTACAACCTTTCGAGGAGAGGCACTAGGTTTTGAGTCGGGAGAAGAACTTTTTACCTTTGACGATACAAGCGCCAACGTTTCGTATTCTTCTGTTAACAGGTTTGCGAAAGCCATCCCGCACATCATGGACCTGAAGATTTCATCGTCGACTACAACCTCGGAAGTAGTTCCAGAACAAATTGTGACAGCAGCAAGAGAGATTCAAGCATCACTTTTGAACGACACTACTCTAGAAAGCGCCTTTTTCCAAGCTCACTATGGAGATTCTGTGGTTGGATTGTATATTGGCAAAGATTACGATAAGCAAGCCACCGCCTCTACACTGGTACAACAATATATCAGCCATGTTTTAGAAAAAGGATTTTCCAAAAGCCGCATAGTACAAGTCTGTGGACAAGGCCGCAATTCTGACCAGATTTTGGGAATCATAGGTGATACAAGCTCTGGTATCAAAGCACTTTCAGCTGTTCAAAGAGCTTTACAAGCTTGGTCGAATGCAACATGCATGCCCAGCTTTAGCGAGCCACAATCAGTCCAAAATACGACTATGTGGTTGAACAATGTCCTGCAAGACCTGTCTATCAAAGAGCCGTCAAACATTCATTACGACCGTACAGCGTCCAATTGGACCCTCGTATCTTCAAACTCTTCACTTTCAATGCAGTCACAAAACGAATGCCGAACTATCCAAGTCGTCTCTGGAGATGGTTGCGCAGCTCTTGCAAACAGATGTGGTATTGCACCTGCCCAATTCACAGAATTCAACTCGGATCCAAGGACTTGCTCGACTTTACAGCCAGGCCAATCTGTTTGTTGTTCGTCGGGATCATTGCCAGATATTCGCCCTAGGCAACATGCTGATGGCTCCTGTGCTTCTTATGCCATAAAATCTGGCGAGTATTGTTCTCTGATTGCTGGAGCAAATGGCATTAGCGTCCAGGACATTGAAAACTTCAACCGAAACACGTGGGGCTGGAGCGGCTGTGAAGCCGTCTTCCCTGATGTCAAAATATGTCTCAGTCCGGGAGACCCGCCTATGCCTAATCCTATCCCAAATGCCGTCTGTGGTCCACAAAAACCTGGAACCCCGAGTGTTCCCAGAGGAGGTAAACTAGCAGACATGAACCCTTGTCCGATAAAGAGTTGTTGCAACATTTGGGGGCAATGCGGTACCACTGACGATTTCTGTATTCCCAATCTCGATGGACCACCAGGCAGTGCAAAACCTGGAAAGAACAGTTGCATTTCCAACTGCGGCTCAGGGATAAGGAACATGGATACTAGGCCCAAGGACTTCAAGAAGATAGGATATTTCGAAGCCTGGAACCAGGACCGTCCGTGTCTACGAATGGAGGTCAGTCAAATTGATGACTCGTATACCCATATCCATTTTGCATTCGCGGATATCACCTCAGACTTTGAGGTATCAATACCGGAAAAGGTTCAGAATTCCTTCAAGAAATTCGTTGCCATGAAACGGACCAAGCGTATAATTGCTTTCGGGGGATGGGCAGCCTCAACATCGCCCACCACTTTCAACATTTATCGCGAAGGAGTGAAACCACAGAACAGGCAGCGATTAGCCACAAATCTGGCCAATTTTGTCAAGCAGCACGACCTTGACGGAATCGATATTGACTGGGAGTATCCTGGAGCTCCAGATATCCCAGGAATTCCTGCTGCTGATCTTAGCAATGGTCCAGATTATCTAGAGTTACTGAAATTGCTTCGACAGCAGCTTTCTAGTAGATCCCTGTCTATCGCTGCTCCAGCTTCGCATTGGTATCTCAAGGCCTTTTCGATTGAAGAGATGGCAAAGGTAGTCGATTATATCATCTACATGACTTATGACCTACATGGCCAGTGGGATTGGGGCAATCAGCACACTTCACCCGGATGCCCTGGAGGTGATTGCTTGAGATCGCATGTCAATATGACTGAGACTATCGCAGCCCTCGGTATGATAACAAAGGCCGGGGTCCCAACGTACAAGCTCATTGGAGGTATTGCCAGTTACGGGCGGCAGTTCGGTTTGACGACTCGAGGCTGCTATGGGCCGACATGCAAGTTTCATGGACCACAATCAACAGCTAAGCCTGGCCGATGTACGCAGGTCCCAGAGTATATCTCATTAGCCGAAATAAACGAGATCATCAAGAATAACCCAACAGCAAAAACCTGGGCTACCGACGCCGTCGATAACGTATTGGTTTATGACGAGACCAACTGGGTGTCTTTTCTGGACGAGGATAATAAAAAGAAGCGCAGCGACTTTTTCAAATCCCTAAACCTCGGTGGGACGACCGAGTGGGCCATAGACCTTAATACATTCTTACCAGGGGACGACAGTTCCCTGCCTCGCAACGGAGACGGTTTCTCGCTTGGTGGCCAAAAACAATCAGGAAGTCTTGCCGACCTGCTCCAGTCTCAGAAGATGGACGAAAGCTGGAAGCAGCTAGACTGTGAGAGTAAAGGCGCGACTACAACAGACGACAATCCTCTAGATCGCTGGGATTGGCTTAAAGCAAACGCTGCCTGGGCGGCTGTCGTCCAAAACTGGACGAATTCGCAAGTCACAACAAACCGGAATGCCAGACAGCTTGACTTTCCTAACTATGTGGCGAATTTCTTCCACGGTACTGATGGTAGGGGCTGTGGGCCGTTAGGAGTGAATGGCTGTCAATCACCGGAAAAGTGTATGCAAGGTAAAGATACTGGACCTGCTGGACATCTGATAATCAATAGTTTCGTTGGCATCAACAACGTAAGTGCTCCAAGATGTAAGATCAAGTCGCCGGCGACCTTGTAGAGCGGCATATGCTAACCAAGGGATACTCGATAGTTATATCAGAACTATTTCGATGCCATCAACGATGCTAGCAATAGTGTTTCGAAAACGTTTGCCAATTTCGTAACGACATTTGCCCCAGAAAAACCACAAGATCCAACTTTACAAATACTTTTAGGTTTACTTCAAATGGGCCTCACCATGGGAGGAGCCGCAGCGTTCAATGGCTGTAAGCTTGAATCATTCGTTGAGCCATTTATCTGCTAATAATGACGGGTTAGATCTTAAGAATCTTAAGTTTTTTCAAAAAAACCCCTTGCTACATGCGAATTTGAAGGACTCCACGAAAGACGTGCTTTCCTTTTCAATAGGGACCGTCAAAGAGACATTGAAAACAGGGTTAGCTTGGATTATTCTATAAATCGACTGTTGCGCTAACCGTCTGATAGAGGAGCTGTCGCCACTAAAAAAGAAGCTATGGATAAAGTCCTTGGATCCTTGACCGATGAATGGAAAACTATGGTCGAAAGTATATCTCAAGCAACATTCTCTGGAGATGCCGCTAGTATACAATATCTCACTGGTCTGATCAAATTGGGACAAATGCTACCACAAGGGAGAAAACAGCCTAAAATGGATGCTGAAGGTGTTGTCAAAAAAACCATGTACACTGTTTTCATTCCGGCCGCTTGGAGGATACGTGAAGTCACCCCAGTCATTCTTGACACCACGAAAAGTTGCGATGCTATAGGAACAGGAAACTACAGATCCCTCTTACCAAGCGTCGCTGAAAGCGGAAAGATTTGTGTGGATAATAAACTGTACTACCTGGTCAGTCCTGATGGCGAAGCTGAAATTCTTCATAGGACCGCACCAGATGGTCGAGGAAATCGGCCTTCATCAAACTGGAAGGCCAATTCACTGTCTACGGTACCTGGGATTAATCAACTGAAAGGCCAAGACTGGGCTGGTATAACCGTCCAAGGTCTTGGGGAAAGGTTTGTCCAATACCTTTGTTATCCATAGTGACTAACAATAAGTTTTAGTGCTGTTCGCGGAAAACTTATATGGGGAAATAGGAAGAGGGACGATAGACTCGATCTGAGCGACCAGGCTACCTTTGATAGTATGTACGACATGATATTGATTGGTGATATGTCAAGAGCACCCGGAGCTGTAAATATTCCAGTTTGCACTGAGCCAGAGCTCCGCAAGAATTGGAAAGGCAGGAAAGATATCTACGATGGGTATCCATGCAACAAGGTATGATAGAGTAGAACAGATTGTAGATTAAAATCTTTGGCTGTTACATCAATAATATTTACATCTAATGCACATTTACTTAGGTACCATTCTGCCTACTAGGAGCATTTGTTCCTATCTACGTCTCAGGAAGGTATGACTATACCTAGATTCTCAATAAGAGGTATGATGAAGATGGAAACGTTGCGGCAGTAAGAACTCCCTATGCTAACAATCAATCAGATACTGATTCTCCTTAAGAGCTTAAGCAATCGATTTTTCATGTAGTAAGCCCAGATAACGAAGGATTCTGATACGATAGAAGCATATTAGCACAACCAGAATTGACTATCCGCTTAAAAATTAATCAGGTTTTCTTATGACCGTTATTACGGACCCACCCCTAAATCTTCCCAACCCACCAGTGGATCTTCCTCACCCACCCCCAATTGCTTCACTATTTATGTTTCTGGCACCAATACCCAATATTTATATTATTTTCAAAGCTCTACGGATAGCCTAGAAGATTTTGAGTCTAACGTATTTTTCAAAAACTTAATGTCTTGCTAAATAAGTATATAAATACCAAATTAAATCAAGAGATAAAATAAGGCTATAAACTTTCGCAATATAACCTATCCTTAGTTGATATATTAACCTACCTTTTCATATTGGGCATAACTCTTTCATCTACAATTAAGATAAAATTTTAAAAGAATAGAGAGATAGCTACTATCCTACTATATACAATCTTTATTTTAAATTATATCTTTTCTAGTGTTAAGACGTGGAACTTAGCAATATCAATTATAAAGGGTGGGTGAGGGAGATTCACTGGTGGGTAGGGAAGATTTAGGGGTGGGTCCATAATGAGTTAATAACGGTCTTTTCTTATTCGTCTGCTTTCGTTTTTTGTTTCTGCTACAAACATGTACTTGATATAAACTCCAGAGCACCTCCTAATAACTTTTCTTTCGAGATATGAAAAATCCTAGTGCAACCGACCACAGGTTATGCATGATGATGATCAAACCTCCAAGGGTACACCGCATTGCAGTCATATCACTGCAACATCCTTGCTGCCCGCGGATATCTTGCTTTAGCGTCCAGCGCTACTTTTATCTAAGCTTGTTAAGGCTAGATTCCCAACCAACCTACGTCGTCAAGCATATTCTCCAGGGACCAGAACCTCAACATCTTCCAGAAGCTTAATTCAAAGAAAGGTGGAAATTCCATAGAATAGCCGTGTTTACCGACCCTTCTCTATGGACCGGGAACCACTAACTTCCTCATCAACCACAGACTCGCTATACGAGCATCAAAATCCATCGATAAACGAATATACCAGACTGTTACCCGAGATGTCGTCACTTTTCAAGTCAACGACGACGTACGATCCTATATTCGCGTTGCTGAATGCAGACACGTCGGAAGAAAGAGACAAATTAACAGAGAAATGGGTAGACCACAAACTGCAAGAACTCAACTTTATTGGTATTGTGGTATGTATTATAAGATAATGAATCTTCCATGTTCTCTTCCTCCTGTGCCGCACTTTGTTTGCGTACTCCTTCACAGTATTATAAATCTTGTATCTGATCATCTTCAGGGCGCCCTCATTGCTGGTGTCCTCACCTCAACCGGATCCTGGCCAACCGTCCTCAAAAATGGAACGACCCAGCCATGGACAGTACGAGCCTGCTGGTACTGCGGGACCATTCTAGCACTGAGTTCAGTCTTAATCGCAGCGCAACAGTCCATCCGACTCCATCGTCTATCCTGCCACAAAAGATCCAACACCAGCATCCGTCGTCTGCTCCGTCGACGCAAGCCATGCAACAAGACTGGATGTATTTTGCCTCGCAAACTTCAGGTCTGGGCATGGCAGCTGAGTGTCTTGCTGCTAGGAATTAGCGTGCTCGCTATGATTTCTGGAATGTTCATTCTGATCTGGAGTGGCACGGGAAGCATTTTCCCTTCAGAGGACGTGGAGTGGTGGAATGGCGAGGCCAAGTTGGCTGTATCTTTTACTATTGTGTTTGCCTTCATCTTCGTACTGTTTATGGTGGAGCAAGTCACACTGTATACTTGGAAAGGAGAGGATGATTCTGACCCCGATCGTCAACGGATGGAGCAGCAAGAAGGTGGATCGTCAAGTTGAAAGAGGAGCAAGCACGTATTTTGCATGATTGGAGGGCCAGCGGCATAATGTCATGATTCAGATTTTGATAAATATATTCGATACAATGTACAATCAAGATTTCGACTGTAGAGTCTTGAGCTTTTCTTCAGCCTCAGTCTTGGCCTTCGCAGATGTATTTGGATTGTTGATTGCGGCCTTCAGACCTGACTCAACGTTTGCAACGTGGTCGCTATCGTTGTCCATGCCACCAACAGCCTTGTCACCAAGAATATTTTCCTCCTTGCTAACAGTTTGGGCAAAAGTCGGGTTCTGTCCAACTGCAGAGGAACGAAGATCTGGAAAGAGTCAGTCTTTCTTGTCAAACTATCTCGAGGAGTTGTTGGTTCCTATGAGAACATAACATACTGTCAGCCATGTTGTTTGTTTGAGTAAGATCAAGAAGATGTTGCGATATTTGCCAGTTGTATACAAAAATTTCAAGTAGTATATTATCGAGGAATAAGGATTTGATTCTTCTTAATTCAGTATGAACGGCACGTTTTATATGGAATTTGCACGGAGTACCTCCGTAAATCATCGGCGATCCCAACGCGAAGAACAACTTTTCTATCAACTTGTTTTCTCCGGTGCCTCATCCGGACCCCTATGACGCAACTTGTGGGTTGGCATTTAGATGATATCCCTGTGACTGGTGCGATACAAGTGCATCTGGACGCATTTGTATGGACCTAACTACGGGATAGTGCTCCTGCAGGTTTTGGGTTGTAGATCATCGACTGGTCTAGAACTTGAGGGGTAAAGGGCCGTCATAATGAATGCTACGTCAAAGTTCTGGGACCGATTTGCTGGAGGAACCGATCCTTTGGGTTTATGGTTTGTGGATATTGTAAGGAGAATAATACAAATCCTGACTTGCGTGTATTTGTTTTGCACAGGAAAGTAACGAGCGCCAGTTGTGTAGGTACGGTGTTTGTGGCTTATATCTTTATATATTTCAAAGAATAATACTCTGCTTTGAGCTTTTAGAAAGAACTCTTATTTTCTCTCCTATTGGAAGGCTTCCGTTGCTTCATTGAACAGCTTGAAAGGTCAATCATCCAAATCTCATTGCATACTACTGGAGTATATTTGCAAATTACTTCCAGGCCTGGTATCAAACTAACACTAGAAAATCTAGAGTCCAATGCTGGTAATTTTTCTCAAGAGCCGTGATCCTTCTGTCAAGCCCCCCATTGTAACAATTCAAATTGATAGCCAGATAGATGTCAAACGCGGGCGCTGTGACTGCTATAACTCGAACAGTACCTGAAGAATCAGTTAGCTGGAGGTAGAAAGCGGGGATCGTTCTTGCGCACTGGTGAATTGCGAATACAGGCACTGGGGGTTTTGATTTGGCTAAGCTGGAAGAGTCACAACGGAAAGACTTATAGGATTTGTGGCCCAATCTGAAGAGGATGTCGATGAAGTTTTGACAAGCTGGAAGGTAATATCAAAATCTCGTTTCGTGAGTGGCCGCTTTTGTACTAACGGATGATAGATTGATATAGATTCGCGGGCAGTCCTTGTGCTTGTAAGGTCAGAACGACCCACGAGCTTTTACTGCGTAACTTGGAGAGTTATAATGGCTAATTTGGCATTGTAAAGCAGATTGGCGAGGTGATGCAACGGAAATATAACAACGAGAGAAACCACGCTGCTAATAAAACTATGGTCTTTGTCCCATTGCCAGAGGATGACAAATGAGTTTCCAGTGTATAGGCGGAAAACTGAATGTGCCCCCATATAGACGTACTTTCCATACCTGAGAACTGGTTTAAAGTTGAGAGCATACTCAGCATACTGCCGAGTAACACTTGACTCTGAGGCAGCCTCTTACTTCCGCAATATGGAGAAAATAAGTGAGCGAACAGGATTAATCAAAGAGTGAAGAGTCAAGCATAATCGCGTGTAACATTTCATCCATCCGTATCTGTGCTCTGGTATAAACTCTCATCTAGCCTTTCAGCCTCCAAACGTGATGCTTCAGTGGTTTCAAGCTCATGTAGAGCATCCAGAAAATACTCGTGCTTCCAACCAGGCTTAATTACTTCTGTAATTTCAACGGCCGCAGCCCAAATGTTCAAGAATGTATCATCAGCCGCATAGCCATAGCATTTGGTATATGCACTTTTAATGATCTCTTTGTCTTCGCCGTTCATCCGAAATTTTCGAAGCATTTCCGCTGGCACGCCTTTGTCGTCTGCATTCGTAACATTTGACCATGTCTGGTTTTCTTGTCCATGCTTAGGTTTGCCAGGGTTGATCAACTTCCGCTTCTCCACCATCTCAAGATCGGCCTCAGGCTTTGGCCTAGCAGACGGTACCTGGTTGCTGGCCAGAGTATGGTAAGCTTTTGCCAATGACGCATACTCTATTGTCGCTGTTTGATCTATATCAAAGGACTTGAATAAACGCCCCTTTGTCTTGGAGGATGGCAATGTGTATTTAGTTGACTCTAGAGCCTTACTTCCCTCAAAATCCCAGGTTCTTAAACTCATACTTCGTCTCGGAAATTTAGCTACTTCACTGCTTTGTGGAAGTGTTCGTGAGCGTTTGAGTAGCTGCGTCGTGTCAGATCCTTTCGAAAGATGTTGATTGGGCGGTGACCAGAAGTTAGCTTGCGAAGGTTCCTTAAGACTTGTACGGTGACTCCTCTCTGACAGATCGAGAGTTGAAGCTGGCTCAGGTACATCGGCAGTCTCCATGCCCAACGGTGATGTCGAGAAATGGTTCTTTCCCTTCGATTCGGTAATATGTTCCGTGGATTCATCATTCTCTTTTCCATTATCGTATTTGGAAAGTAGCGTTGACAAGAAGGCGAGTGTGACAGTCCCACTGATTGCGGCGGCATTGATGTTTTCGAAACATTTCTGTGAGATGGACAGAAAGTCATGATCTTTGCATGTAAACGACAATGGTGCCTTGTCAGCTCTATGTTCTGATTGAAGAGCGCAGAAACGTCCAAGAGTTGTTTTAATCAGTTCCACATCCTCAGCCAGATGGAAGTCGATGCTTGCTCCTCTTTGGAGAAGGCCACTGTACATTTCTTGGATCATTCTTAGGCATCTTTCCCCAGGGCGAGGGATTTGGACCAGTTCACCCTGTGAGCTATACTTCAGTACCCAAGAATCGTACGCCTCAGTCGTTTGGGTAAGCCACTCCCGAGTAATGTCATTTAGATACATTGCAGCAGTAGCCGTACTAAGCAACGTGTCTTGTAACACAGCTCTTATCGGCCTGACTGTTTCTTCCAGTGACACTAGGACCTTGAGAGCAAGAGGTGCACATTTTCCAGACGAGTTGTAAGCAAGCATACACTTCTTACACAGTAAGACGAGACCAGGACATGACTTGCAAACGAAATGCTCAACAGCAAATAACTCCGTTTGACACATACTACAATCCCAATTGTTCCCTATTGAAACTGGTTGTAATATGGATAAAAGAGCCATATGACAGATTTTGAACGCTTTCTGATCTCCTAAGTGAAGGAGGGTCTGGCTTAGCAGTATCATAACAGACTCTGAAACAAAAAGTGAAGTCGTCGACTGGCTGCTTTTCGGGGACTGTGTGAGCTCTGTGAGCTTCGCAACACAGTCATTGACTGTTTTCATGAGAATGGATCGCCTTTCGTTCCCACTGTGCCATTTCTCATCAACATCGAATTTTCCAAAAACCTTTTCAATCTCTTCTTGAGTCTGCTGATGGTGACACGCATAATCCCAGGTACATAAACCAAGTAGATTACGACGAAATGGATCTGCCCCGGCTTCGAGGAGATATCGTACGGCCAAATGGTTCTTTGCGCGAGCAGCGATCAGGAGCGGGGAGTCTTGGTAGATATTTGCCTGATCATTTGCTCTTTCAGGAATGATGTCGAGTAATAGCTTGACAGTCTCTGGATAAGATTCGGCCGCAAGGGCGAGAGCGTCTAGTCCGTCCTGCGCACGATAGGTAAAATCTGCACCTCGTCTTCTGAGGTACTTCAAAATTTCCAATTGACCCCTAACCGATGCTATCAGCACTAGATTATAGCCAAATACTGATTCCACCTCTAAAGTTCCGCCAAGGCTTTCGAGCCTCTGCAATATCTTTAGATGTCCTTTGATGGCAGCCGAATGAAGGACAGATATTCCTCCCTGATCAAGAATGTTGACTTGGTTGTAACCTCTCTTAACAAGTTCCTCAATAATTTCCATTTGTGCCCAACTATCGCCTCGCACGGCATAATGAGTAACTGTCTGACCCTGATTGGTAGTGGCATTTCCGTCTACGCCAAGATCGAGGAGTCGCTGTACCATCTTCACGTTACTACCAGTAACAGCCACATGAAGTGAGTTGATGCCATCGTCTGCATGTGAACGACAATCAGCTTTGGAGTCCAGAAGGTAGTTTGCGATATCGTAATACTTATGCTTTAAAGCGACCATTAGTGGAGTGTACCCTGTCTTGTCCGCGACATTTATCAAGCCTGGAGAATGGGTTGCCAAAAACTTCAGAATTCCAAGTTTTCCATTATTCGCGGCGCAGTAGAGTGCCGTACACCCCCAATTATTTGAGCTCTTCGCCCCGTCATGATTGACTAGCACCTTCACGACCGAGTCCAGACCCAAGATTGCAGCCAGGTGTATCGGATACGTTCCAAGGGTGTTAGGAATTGATGTAGCACCTTTGCTCAGCAGTAATTCACTTATTTTACTGGAAGAGAGGGAAATCGCCAAAAGCAAGAGAGTTTCGGAGTGTTTGTTTGTAGCATTGACATCTACCACGATGGCCAGTTTCGCACACTCCTGAAAATATGATTCAATAAAATCCCATCTACGGGATTTAATGGCGGCGAAAAGGGGAGTTTCGCCGTTGCTGTCCTTGGGGTTCGGGTCTTTGGTGCGTCTTAAAAGAACCTTAGCTATTGACCTGTTTCCATGGGCGGCGGCATGGTGTAGTAAATATCTTAAGGGATGGATTTCAGCACCAAGTGCTAGAAAATATTTCGCAATGGGCGTGCTGTTGTTTGTAATGGCGACTTCGAGAGGTGACCCTCCACTCAGGTTTGGTTGGTTAAGTAGTTCTGTCGCCTCTAGCGGTTGTTTCGTTTTACTGATATACTTCCAGGCACTATCCACGATGGGCAATTTTCTAGAAAACGCCATGCAATGAAGAACATTTACTACTATGATGGCTCATAATGGCCACCTTGGCTAGTTCACTAAAACTAAAAGGTCTAAATATCTATATTTTATAAATGCAATATTTCTATACCTATTTTCTTATTTTAGCGCTTTAGATAAATTCTAAAAGGGATATTTAAAAATTATATATTTTTTAATACCTAAATTAAGGTAATTAGTAATAACTAATATAGATATTAATTAGAGGCTTACTAAATTTAGAGAGAAGCGCCTCTAAGAGATATTCTTATAGGTTAAAGGCTATAAGCTATAAGTAAATTTTAGTATAGTTATAAAGATATATTATAAGCAAAGATATTAGTTTATAGGGAAGCTTACTAAATTTAGGAAGAAGCGCCTTTAGAAGATATTCTTATAGGTTAAAGGCTATAAGCTATAAGTAGATTTTAGTATAGTTATAGAGATATATTATAGATAAAGATATTAGTTTATAGAGAAGCTTACTAAATTTAGGGAGAAGCGCCTTTAGAAGATATTCTTATAGGTTAAAGACTATAAACTATAGGTAGATTTTAGTACGGTTATAGAAATATATTATAAGTAAAGATATTAGTTTATAGAAAAGCTTACTAAATTTAGTAAAGGAATATTCTTTAAGAGGGCTATACTTATAATATCTTTTCTAAAATAACTTTAATAAATAAAATAACTCTACGTAAGGGTTTTAATTAGGATAAATACTATAAGGCTCCTTCCTTAAAAGAATAAAAGTAAGGTTATAAATTTATAATTATAGTAAAGTTTAGTAAAGCTTAGTAGTAGTAGTTTCTTACTAAATTAGTAATAAGGTATAGGTATAAATATATTTTTTAATTATGCTTAATAGATTAGATTGTATCTTTATTTAGTAATAGTAATAGTTACTTTACTAAATTAGTTAAATAGAGAAGCTTTACCTAGAATGTTATTTTTAATTATACCTAATATTATAGATTATATCTTTATTTAGTAGTAGTAGTAGTTGCCTTACTAAATTAGTTTAATAGGGAAGCTTTACTTAAAATATATTTTTTAATTATACTTAATATTATAGATTATATCTTTATTTTATAAAGAATAAATTTCTTATTAAATATTAGTAAGTTAGTATTGCTAAATATTTCTATTCCTTTAGCTTAGATATTCTTTTGTTCCTTTAGTATAATCTATTATAATGCTTCTTTACTACTAATTTATATCCTTAAAAGTAATTTCTAGCTTTTAATGTAATTATATAAGCTTTAAGATGTTAATATAGAGTATTTTAGACTTTTCTATTTATATTATATAAGGTAAAGTTACGTTTTAGTAGGCTTATATTCCTTAGCTTATATACTAAACTATTATATATACTATTTAGCTTATTAATTAGTAGAACTACTAACGCTAAAGGCGTAAGTATTCTTTATAAATATTAATTATCTTATAAAACGTATCTATACTTAAATATCTAAGGGGCTAGCTTACTATTATAAAATACTATACTTATAAGAATATAAAAAAAGTAAGGAAATAGCATAAGATTAGTACTAGGATAGTTAGTACTACTATATAATAATTTTATAAAGCTAAATTATATATAAGTTTATTTTTTCTTATTAAATTAAGTATAACTAATACGATTAGGTAATAGAATTATAATAGAGAAGGTTTAGTAAAGTAAGATTTTTTAGTATTAAGGAAGAGAGAGACTATAACTTTAATTTAGCTATTATATTTAAGTAGCGCTAAGCTAGTTTATATAGTAAGTAATATACGTACCTAAGTCTTATTAAGTTTCTTTATAGCTATATTAAGAGCTAAGTAAGTAAAGGAATAATATTTTTTTAGCTTATTTATAGAAAAATAGGAGTAAAATTATAGTAAATTCTAATATATAATATTAAAAATTGCGTAGAATTTATAATAATATTAAGCTTATACTATATAGTAGTTTTATACTTATATAGTCTTATTATAATAATTTAGTAATAAGTATTACTTTAAGAATAATATCCTACTACTATAAAATAAGCCTTTTTAGCTAAAAAGCTCTCTTTGCTCTTAATTCTATACTTTTTAATATAGTATGCTTCTATACGCGTAAAATTAATTATAAAGCTTATTATATTGTTTTTTCTTAAAGACTATTTAAGAGAATATATATAGTAAGATACCTTATAGTAAAATGCTTAATATTTTACTTATAGTGCGCGTTCTATAGATAACTTATTAGAATATATTAAGGTATCTACTCTTTATAAAGAGATACTTTGCATAAGGGATTAAGATATTATTTTACTTATTATATAAGAAATTAAGATATTATTTTATTTATTATATATATTTATTTTAGTAAAATAAAAAGAATAACTTATAGTTACTTTTTGAAGTACTATTTAATAATTACTTAGCTTTAAGGTAGCTAAAATTAGTAGAGATTACTAGTTTAATCTATCTTTATAATTTAGTCTAGTTTTCTAGATATATAGGTATTAACTAGCTAGAATAGTTATAAAGTCTTTTTATTACTAAGTAGTATTATTTAATACTATGTATTACTTAGGTAAGTAGAGCTTTTTATAATAAAGCTTATTAAGTAGTATATTTATACTAATACTTAGTAAAATTATTATAGGGGTATCTTAATAGATCTTAATTAATATTAAGACCCTTTTAGGGTAATAATATTATAATAATTTTTATAACTATTTATACTTTAATATTTATTATTAGAAATATCTTATTATACTTTATAGGTTACCCTTCTTTAATACGCTTTTTAGAAAAGATTAAAATAGTAAGGTATTTTTTATATTAATTTTTTTCTTTTAAAAAAAAGTCTTAATATCTTTAACGTTAATATATTCTATATTAATATATTATATTACGCTAAGTTAATTTATAGTAATATAAGTAGTTTTTAACTATTAATTAATTAATATTTTAGTTATGCTAAATACTATAACTACTTATTACTTAGAAATACTATATATAAAATATAAATAATATTACTACCCTTTATTAGTTATAGCCTATTATAGACTACTATTTATAGTAGGCTTATTAATAATAATTAATTACCTCTTTATTTAGAGATTTTATTTTATAAATAGGCTTATTAGTTATAATAGAGTAATTCTAGTATACTTTTTAAGTCTAATCTTATTCTTTCTTTATCTATTTTACTAACGATGCTTTTTTAAGGCTATAGTTTTATATAACTTATTATATTTATATAGTAGTTATACTCTAGTCTAGGGTATAGTAATTAAGTTATTCTATATATTAGAGGAGCTTATATTTTATAATATAAGAGAAAGTTAGTTAAAAATTAGTATATTATTTAAATACTATCTAAACTAAATACTAGTAAGTTAGTATTTAGAAGGAAGGTTATTTAAAAACTAAAGCTAATTATTATAATTTTCTACTATAATTTTTATTTAAATTAGGCTTTCTAAAGACTTTTTAATATTATTATAGCCTTATTATTATTATATATAGAGATAATTCTATATACTACTCTATATCCTTAAGAAGTATAAGTACTATATTAGGAATAATATAAATAGTATAAGTAGGTTATAGGATTATTAACCTATATAAACTATAGGCTCTTAATTTTACTAAGAGTATTCTTATTTATAAAAAGTAATTTTACCTTAATCTAGTATTAATAGGTATATTTAATACATTAGCTCTAACGTATAATAGAGATTATACTCTTTACTTTAGTATAAAGTATATATCTTTTTTAAGAAGGTTAAGTTTATTAGGTAAGAACTCTAAATAGCTTTATTAAGGTAATTTAACTATATTATTTATTAGCTAGTAGTTATACTTTAGATATATTTAGTTTTTTCTTAGATAGAAATCTTAGTATATATTATTAATCTAAAGTAGTAAATATTATTATTAAAAGAATATAAATATAGAAGCCTCTAAAAAAATAGAGAAACTTTATTACTTAGCATATAATTAGTAGTATATTATAAAAAAGGTAAGGATATGCTTTCTATTAATATATACTAGATAACGTAAATAAATATTAATAAATATTATTATTAGTTTATTAATATATAGAGGTAGGCTAGTTAACTACTTCTAAATATTTTTATTTAAGTAGTATTTTTTTTAAGTTAAAAAGTACTAGTCCCTAGTAGGTAGAAGTAGCAACTATAGTATATATCTAAATGCTAAATAATTAAGTAGTAAAAGAGTAGCTTAAAGTTAGCTAATATTTAAAAATATATTACTAGCTATAATAGTTATTAACTAATCGTTACGCTTATTTATAAAGGAATATTATAAAATCTAAGTAGTTAAACTTTTAACTTATAGGGCTTATATATCTATCTACCTTATTACTTAGTAATAATTAATAGCTTTAAGAATAAACTAAGGGTTTATTTAAAATATCTAGGGGTATAGAATAGTAGGCTTATATTTTATATATTATAACTAATAGAAATAAAACTATAAAAAGCGTATTATAAGCTATTCTTTGCTAGATTTAAGCTTATAACGTATACTTTAAGTAAGTTCTAAATTTACTTTATTATTTACTAATTTACTTTAAGATAGTAGGAATTACTTTTAATATCTCTATTTATTTTAGTAGTTATTTTTTAATATATTTACTTTTACTTATTATTACTATGCTTAAAATAGTGAAGTAAGTATACTACTTTACTTGTTTTAGGTGCTTATTATATATTTAGTTCTTTTATCTTTTTAGGAAGTCTTTTATTTATAGAAATAATATTATATTAATAGGTTAAAGCTAATTATAGACTTAGGTATATATTATAAGTATTAATTAAAGTATAGCTAGTAGTGCTTCTTTTTAGAAAGATAGTTATATCTAACGTAATAGTATATCTTTATTAAGGACTTTATTATATATATACTAATAAAGTATTAGATTCTTATTTACTATATTATTAATTAAGGTAGTGCTTTATATAGAAGAAATATATATTAGTAATAAGATAATTAATATATAAGAATTTATTTACTTCTACTTATAATTAAAAATAATACTAACTTAATAATAGACTAATAAAAATCCTAATTTAAGTAGGTATTAGCTTCTCTAAAGCTATATTAGATTCTAATTATTTTCTTAGTTTACTTAGGAAGTAGTTAGGGTTTAATATTAAAAAATAAAGACTTAAAAATACTAAGAGAAGTATATATAAGTTAAATTTAACTCTCTTTTAGTATAGTATATCTTTTAGTTAGTAGTATATTATTTAGAATAGAGGATAGATTAAAATTATAAGTTAATATAGGTATAACTTTTTCTAGATCTTACTCTATAGTTAAAGTTACTACTTTATAAAATATTCTAATATAGAAGGATTTAGCTAAAAAGTTATTAAAATAAATAAAACTTATACGTTCTTAGCTATTCTTTTAGTTTATTAGGGGGTAGCTAAGGAATTATAAGCTTTATTTTATTTTATATATTATTTTAATAATATTTACTCTAAGGGTTATAGATTTAATTAAGTTCTTAATACTAATAATTAGATATAAATTAATATAATAAAATATTAAATTAAAGAATCTTACCTAGAGCTCTTTTATAAGAACCTTTAGCACTATATAAATAGTAAAGAGAAGTTAGATATTTTTAAAATATATTTAATAGTAAAGAAGATAAAAATATATATAGATTATAATAGTAATATAATAAGCTTATTAGTTAAGTTTAGTAACTTAAATCTTCTAGAAGGTAAGGGCGTATTAATATTATTAATATGCTTTTAAGGTAGACTATAGAGATTATATAAATAAGTAAGAAGAATTCTTAAAAGTATAAGTAAGGCTAAGGTAAGCTTTATTTAGATAGATAGTACTAAATAGAGAGAGTATTACTAGCCTATTTATATTTTAAATAATACTAAAAAAATTAACTTATTAAGAGCTTTAAAAAAGATAAATAGAGTAAAAATTAAGAAAAAATAAGGAGAGAATAAGTAATTAGTTTAAGAGGTTAATTTTAATAAAGGTTACCCTTTTTATAAGTATAATAGTAAGAGGTTATTAAAGCGTTATTATAAATTTAATAATAAGAATATAGATAACTATATTACGTATAAGGGAAAAAATAGAGTTATTTTTAATAAAAGAGTCTTAAAAGGATATAGTTTAGATATTAAAGAGCTTACTACTTTTACCTTTAAGTACTTAGTAGCCTAATAATTAACTTTATTAACTCTTCTTAAGTTATTTCTTACTAACTAATATTATATTTATCTTAAATAAGACTATAACTTCTCTATAGACTAGTAGGCTATAAAAGTCTTATTAGAATTAGAGTTAGAGCTTAACCTATTATTATATTTTTTAGTAAGTAGTAATTATTATTAGATAGAAACGTAACTAATTTTTTTATAAGATTATATTAATACTTAATTAATAACTCTCTAGCATTTAGATTCTTAGTTTAGTATAGCTTTTAATTAATTTAGTTATTAATTTAGATTCTATTTTTAGTATATTTATAAAAATGTTATATATTACTTATTCTTAAGCTTATTATTTATTTTTTTTGTTATTCTATACTAATTTTTTATATCTTACTTTATAACTTCTTTTTACTAAGTTATATTAACTACTATACTTACTAATATTTACTTAGGTTTAATCTATAAGTTAATAAACTACTTAAGGATTTAAAGGGGCTTAGTTTAGTAATATAAAGATAAGGCATTATAGTTTAATAAGCTAGTTACTTATTATTTAGTAACTAGCCTTATAAGGATATATTATTAGATTACGTAGCCCTTATTTAAAATAGGGCGTTAGTACTTCTTAACTATTTAGTTCTATATAAGTTAAAGCCTATATAAGTAATATAAGGGCGTAATCTTCTTTACTTAAAACCTTAAAGAAATAATAAATAATTAATTTCTTTTAAGGAATTAAAGAAATTAATACTATATTTAATAATAAAAAGTAGCTAGTTTTTAGTAGGTCTAGTATAGCCTAGTATAGTTTACTTCTTAAAGGTAGCGTTACTATTTATAAGGTATTCCTAGTTAGTATTCTTAGTAGAGGCTAAGGCCTAAGGCTAAAGTACTCTAGTGCTTAGAATAATTAGTAAGAGGCTATTTTATATTTATAAACTAATATTATTCTATTTAACTAGCTAAGCGCTAGGTATGTCTTCTTTTAGTAAGCTCTATTTAGTAGCGTTATTATATTATAAATTAAAATAAAGATAAGACTTAAGAGTAATATTATTAGTAATATAAAGTAAAACTACCTAAAGGAAGGACTAGAGAGTACTAGTAAAGAGATATAAAGATAAATTAGTTTCTATTAGTAGTACTACTATGTCTACCTTATTTACTAGTGCTATTACGTCTTTTATTTTTTTTCTTACTTAAGCTACTTTATAAATCTTTTTTAGTAGTAAGCTATATAACTTATTAAGTTTCTACTTCCTTTTATTCTTATTTTAGGCTTACTACTAGCCCTTTTCTATACTTTTAAAGGTTTTAATTAGATAGCTTAGTATTAGAGGCGTTATGTTTATAAAGCGCCTTATTAGTTTATAGCTTTAACTTTTCTATATTATTACCTTTCTTTTTCTTTTTAGTAGAATTTTTCTTTATTAGCTCTAGGGGTAGTTTATAGTTATTATTATCTTTAGTTTTCTTTAGTAGCTCTTTATCCTCTAGTAGCTTTTTATTATTATTAGAATTACTAGATTTATTAAAAACTTTATCTTTATTATTACCTTATTTAGTTAAGTTAAAGAAGGCCTTAGAGTTAATTATAGCTAACTTAAACTCTTTCTTAATCTTTTAAAAAGCATTAAAATTAACTATAATAATAGTACTATTAAGCTTATTTTTCTTTTTAATATTTTAAATTGAAAGTAGTATAAGTAATATAGTATTTAAATATTTAGGCCTTAGTATTGTTTTGCTAGGTTGTCTTTATTCTCTTAAACTTAAGGTTTCTAGGTTATTAAGTTACTTATAATAATCTACCTAAGCCTTATAATTTGTTCTTATAATCTAAAAGATAAGGTTAATATTAAATTATACTTTACTTATTTTCTTTTTCTTCTTTAGCTTAAATAGCCTATTCTTAAAAAAATCTTCTAAGCTCTAAGGTTTATTATATATTCTACTAATCTTATTAAATCTTAGTTCTTTCTTTTTAGTTTTATTTATATCTCCTTAGGTATTTTTTACGTTATTATAAAGAAAGATATAAGACTTTATACCTTTATCTTTATTATATAACGCCTAAAACTATTTAATAATATCTTAGTTTAAATACTTAAATAAGATTTTTATAATAAAGTGTAAGATGTTATCTATATTACTTTAATAGATAATACTACTAGAATAACCTAGCTCTTATTAGCTAATAATCTATATTTTATTAGTAAGTTAGTAAACTTACTTATTTAGGCTGCTTTTTAGAATATCTCTTTATTATTTAATAGTATATTATTATAAAAAAGCTTCTAAGTATTAAAATTATAAGACTATTTAGTTTAAGTTTTTTTAGCGCTTTAATATATTAAACTTAGATTATCTTTAATACTTTAAAGCTAACTTATTTTTATATTCTTAACTAATACTAGGTTTAGGTAAAGAGCTAACTAAGTAATAGAAGCTTTAGACTTTATTTATATTAGTATATCTCTTTCTCTATCTTAATAATCCTTTATTTAAATATATAAATTAAGTAAGAATATAGAGCTATTATTTATAGACTTAAATTATTTAGTTTTAACTATAGAAACTTATTAGATAGGTAATAGATATAACTTAACATTATAAATAATAGTTTCTTTTTTAATTATTATTAGTTTTAGTAGTAGTCTAATCTAAGGTTAAGAATTCTCTTTTAATTACCTTTTTACTAGTTAAGGTACTTTCTTTACTTAGTAAATACTAGTTTCTTAGAAGTAAGAAGGATACTTTATATCTATATCTTAATTATAACTTCTTTGCTAAGCTATATTTATATCTTAGTAAGCTAAATATAGTATACCTTTTAGTTAGAAGTTAAGTACTTAAGTAGGTTTATAAAAGGGGCTTAAAGCTAATATAATAGATATAAAATTAGAAATATAAGAATATAAATATTAAAGAAGTAAATAAGTATTAAACTAATATATATATTAGTAGGGAGTAAGTTTTTATATAATAGAATTAAGTTTCTTAGATAAAGAGTAGTTAAGAAATATATTATCTATTTATTAAAGAAGCGTTATTTATAATATTATAGTAAGTAAGCTAAGACTTATTATTAGAATATAGAGCTTACTCTATATAAAAGTAGTTTATTTCTATTATATCTAATATAGTGTAGAACTTAGCTATCCTTACTTTAATAGATTTCTTAACCTTATTTTATTTTATATTAGCTAGTATAATTATAGTAGGCTAACTAGGATTAGCTTTAATTTAATTCTTTTTACTACTTAGTATTAGTAGAAAATATATAATTAGTAACTATTTATTATAGATATATTTATTTAGTACGCTTCTTAGAGTTAGGTAAATACCTCTAAATAGATTAGTCTTTCTTTAGTAATCTTAGATATTACTAAAAGGGTTTATAGAAGGATTAAACCTTATCTACTATAGTTCTTATTAGCACTATTAGAGGGTTTCTTTAGGTAGATAGGCATCTTTATTCTAGTTACTAGCTTATTACTTTACTATATAGATAAGTTTAAGATTAATTAGTAAGCTAACCTTCTTTACGTTCTAAAGATAATTATATAGGTACTATAGCTTTCTATTAATAGCATTAGGGCGCCTTTTCTTAGTATTAGTTAATTTATAATTATTTTAGTTATAAACGTATTTAGTAATAATATCTTATAAGATAGGTATAAACATAGCTAGCATTATAATATAATTAGTAAGTTTATTTTATAAGAATTTACTATCTCTTTAAAGCTACTTAAAAAACTTTTATAAAGAATTAGTATATCTTTTAGAGCGTAAGGTATATTAGTATTACTTTAATAAGATAAAACTTACTCTTTATTTATTTAGTATAGATTTGCTAAGATTTTTTTATTAATATTCTATTTATTAGTTAGTAATACTTATTTTATATAGGAAATAGTTCTTAAAATAAAGGTTAGGTTTATAAGTAAGTAAGAATTTATAATAAGTATTAGTAAGTATAACTATTTTACTACCTTAGTTTAATTAAATAAATTATAGCTAAATTAGCTTATTTCCTAAATAATTTAAGTATTAGTAGAGATAGTTAATACTTATCCTATTTAATATACTAACATTATAATAGTTAAGATATCTTAAGTAGGCATTAATATAGCTATAAATCTTAAAGCTAAATAGCTTTAGTTTATTATACTTATTAATAGACTAAATATAATTTAGACTTTTAACTTTATATTTACTTTATTTTTAATATACTTATTTCTATTAAGTAGTAGTAGCTTCTAAATCTAATTATTATTAGATAAAATAAATATTTCTTAGAGGTATATTATGTTTCTAAGCTCTAATTCTTATTACTAATATATAATATTTATAATTTATAATACTAAAATAAAATTATTAAAGCTTATACTAAATTATATTATAATTATTCTTAAAGTATGCTTCATAGAACTCTTAATATAATCTATAGTTTTACTAATAAGATATTCTAGGCCTTTAGCGATATTATTATAAAGTCCTTTAGAAAAGTTTATACTTATAATCTTATAGGGCATATATTATCTTCTTCTTATTGCTATTAAAGATATAAAATAAAGCCTTTATTACGTCCTTTAAATTTTTATTAAGCTATATAGTTCTTCTTTAAATTTCCTATTTATTAATTCTTTAATAAATAGTTTAAATAAAAACCTTTATACTATATTTATTAAGAAGCTATTTATAAACCTTAGTATTAGTATAGCCTTTAGTTAATACTAAGTTCTTAATAGAAGCTTAGTATATAATTAAATTAATATAAGTATTTAGTATAATAAAAGTTGCTTAGGAGGTATAACTAATACTAAAGGAGGAGAGAGAAATACTATACTTTATATTAAACTCTATAATAATAGTTAACTTCTACCTATTAGTATATTATTAAGAATTAAAAGTCTTTCTTAATTAATTTCTATTACTAATCTATATATATACTAATTATATTACCTTAACTAATAATATATAGCTATACCTTTCTTATTAATATAGCTATATTTTTCTTATTATCTTTCTTATTAATATAGCTATATCTTTCTTAGCGCCTTACTTACTAACATAGCTATATCTTACCTACTAATATAGCTATATATTACTTACTAACGTAGCTATATATTATCTACTAATATAGCTATACTTATCTTACCCTTTTTTGCTAACGTAGCTATACGTTACTTACTAATATAGCTATACTTATCTTACCCTTTCCTACTAATATAGCTATACGTTACTTACTAATGTAGCTATACCTTACTTACTAATATAGCTATACTATTACTATATTATAGTTGTTATTACTAATTACCTTAATTTAGGTATTAAAAAATACTTGATTTTTGAATATTCCTTTTAGAATTTATCTAAAGTACTAAAATAGAGAAATAGGTGTAGGAATATTGTATTCATAAAATGTAGAGCTTTGTACTTTTTGGTTTTAGTGAACTAGCTAGGGTGGCCGTTATGAGCCGTCATAACTACCATGTCACCTGATGACACATCACAGCCGGCCCTCAGGAAAACTTCCATTGTTTCCAAATGACCTTGTCCAGCAGCCTTAAAGAGCGGTGTTTGTTTATCAATATCGGTGTGATCTTTAGGAACACCTAGATCGAGAAGAAGTTTCGCGGTCTCATAGGAGTTGTAAAAAGCTGCAATGTGCAATGGATTTTCCGACTTCCATGTCAAAGGGGCCAGAGGCAAGCCAGCATCACGAAGAGCAACAATCATTTCCGCTCCGTTGGATCCGGCCGATGCGGCCATGTGTATGGGCGTCATAGAATGATATCTCTCGACAGTTTCACTTGCGTCGGCTCCCGCTTCAATCAGGCGCAAAAGTATTTTTCGGTTTCCGAATCGTGCAGCAATATGTATGGGCTTTAAACCCTTTGAATTTGACGCATTGGGGTCTGCATCATGAGCCAGTAGGAGGTCAACAATGTTCAGGGCTTTATGCTGGATGGCGATTTGAAGAGGCCGATAGCCTTCTCGACTCTGAACATCCACTTCAGCTCCATACTTAAGGAGGGTTTCTGTCATATTCAGATTTGCAGACAGACAAGATCGATGAAGAGGTGAAAGTCCGTCGTCGCCTAGTAAATTGATGCATGAGGCATCCTCTGCCAGCACCTTCTCAAGTACGTCTATCCAGCCATAAGCTGTAATAGCATTGACTTGACTGCTTATCCGCTCTTTGTCGAGTCTCAGACCAGACAAAGGAACCAAGTCGAGCAGCCAAAGAGTCATAGCATGATGCTTTCGTGCAATGGCATATGTGGCTGGAAACCATCCAGTACTGTCGCTCTGCTTACACATTGATCTGACATCTGGAAGTATTTGGGCCACGGCCTTCAAGCCAAACCAGGCCAAAATATGCAACGCATTCGTCGGTCCAATGCGCTTTCGGAAATCATTTATTTGACCATTGTAAAACACTACTTGGAGCAATAGCTCACGTTTTTCAGCTGATCCAACAAGCTGCACAGCTAGTTGTTGACCTGATTCGCGAGATGTTGATTTGGCTATTGCTTCATCGGTTTCCGACTGTGCCAAATGCCAACCCCAATTGTTAGAGCAGTATGCCAGAAGGCTGAACTTTTGGAGAAGCAGGAGAAGCCTACGATGAGATTGTGCAGGGCCCGACTCAAAGTCCTTAAGCAGGAGATAGGTGGAGCAAATCTCAAAGATATCACGATGAGCCTGCTGAGAGCGCTTTTGATAATTCAAAAGAGCACGACTTGGTTTTGACGATTGATCGTCTAGATAGGAGCGAACGCTTTCGTGACACAAACGAAAGATCCCATTACGATCAACGTAAACCAAGTTTGCGCAAATGGCTACAAGTCTATCAGATGTAAGACTTTGGGCGTCTTGGACACTTGCGGCACCTCTATAATCAGCAACAGCCTCCGACATCTGAGACTCATTCAAGGGATGTCGCGCGTGAGTAACCCAAATGAGGACCAGAAAAGCAGTAGATCGCACTCGGATATCCTGTTTCCAGATTTGATCGAGGATTTGGTCCAGTAGATTTTCCAAGCCTAAGGTCATGTGCTCAACTCTCTCGAGCTTGTCTGCAGCGAAATCAAGCCGCTGAAGGTTTTGGTGGAGTAAAGATACCCAAAAAAACATTCCATCTGCCTTTGACAAGCAATGGTCCCGGATCTTCTTATTGGTGCCGTGCGGAACATCATCTGGACCTTTATCTGGAAATTTCGACTCGATGTATGCTTGAAGATCCAGCAGATTGGCACCGCGATCGAGCTCCAAAAATTGGTATTGTCGGAGGTGAAGCTCTAAATCAGGATCCTGTCGACTAAATATGGCAATCTTCACGGGCATGTTCAATTCTTGGAGGAGGCGAATCAACTCTTTTGTAAGTTCTGGCCTGCAAAAGTCATTGCATTCATCAAGCCCATCCACTACAAGATAAGCCATTTTGACACCCGACAGAACACTGTGGAGGATCTTTCGAGTAGCGATGGGGCCAGGCTTTTCAGCTTGCCCCAATGCATAAAATTGTTCTTGTATCATCGCCGGGAATCCTGGCTGGTCATGCCCGCTTTGCTTGACCAAGGATCCCAGAATACTCTGAACATCTTGAGATGACGCGTGCTCTCGTTTGATAAAAGCGTAAGCAAGTGTGGTATATTGATCGACTTCTGCCATAAGATTTGAAGCCACGAGCGCAGCTAAGACACTTTTACCGCAGCCAGGCTTACCCCTAATCCAGAGCAGGTCGGACTGGCCTTTGCTCTTCCATGTCGTATACTCCTCGGATTCCAGAAGCCAGTTTCCAGTACCCTCTAGATGTTCCTCGCATCTTTGATCGTATTCCATTCGGAAATGCAGAGGAGATAGCCACTTGAGCCATAGGTGCCGTTGAATCTCCTCATGCTCTTTTTGATTTTCTTTGAACAAGGTCAGCAACTGCGCGGCATCTCACACTTAGTGACTGGATTGTGAGAAACAGCACTATCAGAATCTGAGACTGCCCGTTCTATATAGCTTGTCATCGGCACCCACAGGAGGACTTTGAGCACTTACTCGCATCAATATTGTTTTGCCTCTCCCATAACTTTAGTTGTATCTCGTGGATATCATCCAGACGCTGCGACTTGGCCACGCTCTGGTCATGCATCACTTGCTGTTGCACTGTCTGATTTTGTTGTAATTTTTGAAGACGCCGCTTATCACAAAGAAGTGCCTTGAGCTCGAGGTCATCCATGGCATCCTCAAACTTTTTAACTTCTTCGCTCAAATAAGCGCTGAAGTCGCGGAAGATTGAAAGCACAACTCCTTTCACTTTAGCCTGAAGCTTTCCTTTCCTGTCAAATTGTCGTACAGCTTTGCAACAAAAGTCAAGGATTGATCCGCAAAGCTCCACAAGACTCAATTGAACGATTAAGTCATCCTTGTAAACTTCCTTTTCGTACGCAGCGATGACCTCGGACTTCCTTCCCATCCTAGATAGCATTTGTATTGTCAACTTTTGATAGTCCTGAACTCTTTTCGTCGTATCTAGTACCAGTACAATGGCCCCGAGAATTAGAGATCCTGGGTTAGGATAGGCTTGGATGCTAATGGCGGTGGTGGGTATGAACAATCCAACAGCGTGAAATAAAGGTTCGAACCATTTTGTCGTGACCTTGTTCAGTGTCTTTTCATCTTTATGGTTCTGACATAAGACTGAAAGCTCCTTAGTGTAGCCGGTCATGTCAGCGCAAGCAAAGGAATTGAAACGCATTCGTTCTTCATCACTTAGATGGGAGCAGCGCTTATCCCATGCTTCCTTAACTTTGTCCGCAATGCTGCAAAAGAGTAAACGAAGCGTCCACGATATTCTCGGCAGACGACACTTACCCCAGATCTGATGGCAAAGCTGGCTGGTTGGGTGCAGTGCTCGCCGTCGGCCCACTTGCCAAAGTTGCCATACCCAAAGCCTTCACAATATCAATGCCGTTGCGATTTTCGTGCGACGGTAGCCGCGAAGGCAGAACGTGTCTTTACAGAAAAATGTACTTCGCAAGCAACGATTATCTGGTTATCCTTGTAGCAAAACATACAGTGGTTTTAGCAGCGACAATGAACAGACTCTGTTGCAAGTTACATCTGAAGTTGAGCGACGCATATGCAGCCAAGCATGCCATCCCACTCCAGCACTCGCTTTCAGCTGGTGGCGCAATGTCCGATTCTTTCAGTATCATTGTCGCGTTTCGGCAGATCCTAATTGGTTCGGGAGGCCCAAATCGACACCGGTGATGACCCAACAACATTTCACCCATCATCTCGTTCTTAGTGGCTTGGATAGGGGGGGGGGGGGCTACATAGGAAATTCACGCAAGGGTGGGGGTGGGCTGCAATTTGTCAGGTGCAGAATTATTTTCCTCCCGTGCACGGGCCTTTTAAAAAAGACAAATTTAACACCTTGAATTAAGTTTATAGCTCTCTTAACTTAAGGCTAAAATTACTAAAGCCTAGCTTATTAGATATAGAATATTAAATAATATAATCTTACAAGTTGTCGTATATTTATTTACATTATTAGGTAAGTATATTTAGCTTAAAAGTAGTTAAATCTATAAAGCTAAAAACTTAAGAATATAAATAAAGCTACTAAGCTTTACTAAGTCTTTAGATTAAATCTTAAATTATTAAGCTTTTTAGACGTTTATTAAATCTTCTTTATTACTACTTATCTCTAAAGACCCTAAGCTATTAAGAAAGATAAATATTTTTAAAGTATTTTATCTTATAAAAAGCTAATTTTAATTAAAATTATAGTTGTAATATAGACCTAGTTCTCATTATAACTTAACTCTAAAGATATTAGATCTTTTTTAAAAAAAAAAGGCCCGTGCACGGGAGGAAAATAATTCTGCACCTAACAAATCGAGCCTAGTGTAAGAGCACGACTACCTTAGTACTCATTGTTGTCGTTCTTATGCAGTCCCCAACTCTTGCTTCCTTCAGAACTTCCTACAACTTACTTGCCTAACTACTACTTACTAGTGTTTCTCCATTGTAGAATGCATCATTCATAAATTCTCATGCAAAGGTCGGCCATTGCCAGCAGCACTGGTACGCGATCTGCTGCGCTATCTGCCTTGTGAGTTGCCCTTTGCGTCTTCTAGTTGTGTGGCTACCTTAGTAAGGTAGTCTTCACATTTGCATATGCAGGTAGTATGGGGCTCAGACCGGTCTCTCTGGTTTTATCTTGATCGTGGTATGAATGTAAGCCATCCAGTGGAAAAAGAAACCAGAAAATCCCTTTCAAGTTTTCCCTAGGATGGCCGTTCATCCTTGATCAGCTCCTGAAGATTGTCCTGGGTCTCTTCCGATGTCACTTAAGCGCAAAAGTTGTTCTAGCTGCTTAGACGGCAGCCATCGAGATGTGCTGAAGATATACAAGGTTTTGACCTCGGTTTACTGGCAGGATAAAGGAGGCGGCAATCTTTGCAAGAGACGGTCAGCAGTTCTTTTACGGGTACCATTATCTCGGCTTTGGACCCTAGGCCTCGTTGATCGGCGATCTTATAGTTGAATTGCAGGCGTCCCGGCGGCAATGGTTCTTCGACGCGATGGTAACGAGTTGCAAATCATAGGGTTTTGTTGGGTTATTCGAGACTACCAGGCTTGTCGAATCGCTTGTAATGTGCTTCGGCGCAAAGGATGTCATTGTATTAAATGCTCTAATCGGCCCAATAGGATCGTGGTAAGCCATACTGGGACTCTGACAGACTGCGGACGGGATATACTTAGCCTTCGAGGGACTCTGGAAGGTCATGGAGAGACTCTTGACGCAAATACAGCCAGTCAAGGAATAGCTACGAGCCAATCCGCGAGCCAAAGGTCTTCAAGCAGTTCATTATACGCTGGTTATAGCTGCAGTTACAAACATAGGTAACAGATCCCGGAAGCAGACTGGTAGGTTCACAATAACTAACACTCCGCGGTAGCTGCTGAGCTGGGTTGGTCAGACCTTGACTCGAAGCAACGAGAAATTGGAAATTAAGTTTCTCAACACGGTTATTCTCATGACATAATGCAGGTAGGTAGAGTAGAGTGTCAAAGTGCCAGAGCAAGGTTCTTAACACTTACTGTAGCTAGAACCGGAGATAGGCTAGAAATGGACTAGGCATATAGTTTGATAATGTGTTTACTTCCGTCCTAATTCCGTATCATTGTCCTCATCTATGATTAAGATAACTAATTCTTTGCAATTTAAAGTGGGATCTTGTCGCAGTGTTATGTGACCTCGGAAATAGAGGAACATACTGCACAGCTTGATCTCTTCATACATTCTAATCTTTACTTCCCGCAAAAACCATGGATCCAACTGCCAGTAACTTCACAAAAACAGTTTACCATGATACGTATGCATTCGTCCAAAATGCAAAAAACTCTGGCCATACAGTTCTAATTACCGGAGCTTCAAGGGGCATTGGAAGATCTACTGCAGTCTCATTTGCTCAAAATGGCGCTGCCAATATCATTATAGCCGCAGTTTCAGGACCCAAACCAAAGATCCTAAAGCTTCAATTAGACGTCACATCCGACTCAAGCGTGGCTGCAGCAGCAAAAGCCGTCAAAGAAAAGTTTGGCACCATCGACGTCCTGATCAACAATGCCGGATTCTTGACTGAATGGTCATCCATTGCGGATGCCAATCCCAAAAATTGGTGGAAATCCTGGGAGGTCAATGTCAAAGGGATCTTCCTTGTATCACACTACTTTATTCCTTTGATTCTTGCGGCTCCAAGCGAGTCTCCCAAGACGATCATAAACATTAGTAGTGTGGGAGCACTTTTTGTGGGGCTAGGTGGATTTGCTTACCAAGGTTCCAAAACCGCCGTCATGCGATTTACAGAATTCATAGCTGCTGAATATGCTGAACAAGAAATTTCCGCCTATTGTGTGCATCCTGGAGGGGTCAAGACAGAATTGGCTGACAACGCTCCGGAATTTATTGCTGAGTCGCTGATAGATTCGCCAGAGTTGGCCGGTGATGCTATGGCACTGCTTGCTGCGGAGAAGAGGCAGTGGTTGAATGGACGGTATATGAGCGTCAACTGGGACTTGGAAGGGCTTTTTAGCAGAAGGGAGGAAATTGTCTCGGAGGATAAGCTCAAGCTTAGAATGACCCAGTAGCACACTGTGTTGGTTTATATGTATAGGCTCTGTGTGAAATTAGATTGGCAAGCGCCGATATTTTGACGTTTGACGCAAGATAGCTCGAAAACTGGTATAATATTGCTTCACTTAAGGCTGATTTCCAACTACCTTCTTCTTTACCGCTCCTCCTCCGACTCGCACCATCAACTCAGAATCCAGTGCTTCGACAGCCTATTTAGAAGGGTGAAAGTCACCGGCGCAGAAGTGGTCACCTCGGAAGGTGTGTCCGATATAAAAGTCTTTGCCAAACTCTTGATGACCATGACGATTTCCACAGGCGCGATAGACAGCATCAAAGGCATCATTGAAAGCCCCCTCTGAGACGACATTACCGCCGTAAGAGCAAAGAAAGGAGACGGTGCGACCATCAAAGGCCTGTTGCAAGACTCTCATTAGCTCTCAGTGACAGTGAATTTCCTGAAAGAGATCTCACATAGAACCACTGGTTCTTTCCCACACCGCGGGAGGGTCTGAACCCTTGATCGAGCAGCGCATTCTTGGATCTATCGTTCTCGCCTCTATCGCCCACGGCATCAATGCACTTGGTCTCAGTCCACTGTGCTGAAGCCGTGTCGCGAGCTGCGAGATTTTGCAAGTCCCTCTTTGGGAAGAACTCCGTGACTCCAGTATTCGCGTCATGGACATAATAGCCCGGTGCATCGACAACTGGAGCTCGTTCGATGACTGCTGCTGAAGCCACTAGAGCAAGGGAAGAAACAATTGGTGCGATGAACTTCATATTGAAAGAGTGGTTAAAATGAGCCGAGTGTTTGGTAGATAAGATAAAGTGATAGCTGGTAGTAATGATGAATTGATAATGTTGATATTGATGTTGTTTGAATGAATGCCACTTATCTGTAGGAAAGCACTCTTTATATACATTTTACCATGATATGACTGTCTTTGAAGAGAAGGTTACGCTGGGCTTCTTGGCGGCAGTCTCCATGGTCGCCATATTTAGACCTATCCCTACAGTCCTGACGGATGTACATGAAGTTGTCATCAGAAAGACGTAACAACTGACGTTTTTCTGCTTGGAAAGGTACGAGCACGAGGAGAGCTATTTTGATCGCTCGGCATTGAGGATGAAGGAAGGATCACTTTAAAAATAATGCTGGAGACAACGAACAACAGAAAAGGGGCGATTGCACGGGCCAGAAAGGGGCTCGTGAACTGCGCTTGCTGCAACTTCACTTCGTCCTCGTTCGTCCTTAGCAGTTGACACTTTCGACGACTCGATTACCATCAAAGCTACTTGATCTTGCTATGATGGATAGAATCTCGAGTATACGTTCTGTAATTAGAACTCAGATCTGCAAGGTCCGGTAGGCTCGGGTGGCTGGGCTGTAGGATTAAGCGCCCATGAATTGGCGAGCCTCACTCAACATCGTGACATCGCTCGCTATTCTACTCCTCTAAGCCATCATCCGAATATTCATTCATCTAACAGCAAATCCATCTCCAGCTAGGATAGTAATGGCAGCAAGCTATTGGGGCTCAACCCAACAGAAATTCTGGACCTTCACTCGACCTGAGATTCAACGTATGCATCAAGAGCTACAGGATGTGGAGCGTCTGTTGGTTAATCAACATGCCTTGCCCGATCCAAGACTCTTGAACATCTACTTTTCCATCCGTGAGTTATACTCTAGTTAGGAAGAACCACGCTGACATATTTGAAAGAACTTGGAAAACTCGCAAAGCGAATGTCCATCAGACAACAAGCACTCGCGACTGCGCAAGTATACATGCGCCGATATTACGCCAAAGTTGAAATCAGACGAACCAATCCATATCTCGTTCTTTCTACCGCCTTCTATCTGGCCTGCAAAATGGAAGAATGCCCACAACATATTCGTCTTGTCGCTGGTACGTACATCCCTACAACGAGAATTGCCAAGCACGATTCCCATCCAAGCCTCGTCATCTTCAATGAAGATATACATCCTCCACACTTCCTTCAACCAGATCCTAGACTAACAATCCCGAGGTGAATCCCGCCAACTCTGGCCCGATGTCACAACCTCCGAGCCCTCCCAGTTAGGAGAATGCGAATTCTCCATAATATCTGAACTAAACTCCCAACTCCTCGTCCACCATCCCTATCGCAGTCTAACCGAGCTCAAAGAAAACCACGCCCAAACACTCAGCCTATCACTCGACGAGATGTCACTCGCCTGGAACATCATCAACGACCACTACCTGACTGACCTGCCCCTGCTGCATGCACCATACACCATCGCCGTGACAGCCGCCTTCCTCGCGATTGTCATGAAGCCAACCCAAGGCGGCTCCATGCAAGCCTCCTCCGCGAGCGTAGCCGGCGCCCTCGGGAGCCTGGGTGGTGTTGGAGGTGGAAGTGCAACCAATCGCGTGCAGAAGGCGCTAAATTGGATCGCGGAGAGCAAAGTCGATGTCGAAGCCATGGTAGACATCACGCAAGAACTAATTTCTCTATATGAAATATGGGACGGGTATAAAGAGTCGCTATGCAAAGAGCCAATCGCAAAATTCGTCAAGGCCAGAGGTCTAGAAAAGTAGGGATATTCCACCTTCCATGCCATGATGGCGCCAGAGATCGACATGCGATGGTGTAACGACCACGAACACGAACATGAGCATGAGCACGAACTGCTTATCACCAAGCAGAAGAGATGGAAGGTCATCTTAAAACCACAAGAGTCTTTTATACACTGCCCGCCAAAAGGACAGACGGGGTTTATATATTGCCCAGAACCGGAATACAATCCAGATCTTGAGTATCCTGAAGGTCAGTCGCATGTTCCAAGGGAACCAGTTCTTGAGATACTTACTGGACGCAGATGCAAACTTAGCCGACGAATCTATCAAACCAAACGGAGTTCTGCACATGGCTACAGCAAAGGAGGTAGCTGAAGACTGGCATCTCCGGTAAGCATCCTATCGAACCCGAAAGTCACCAGAAAGAAGAAAACTCATCATCCACAGGAGCACAGCCGAATACCTCGAAGCTTTACTGCCACATATATATTTTCAGTTCATATCATACTCTGTCGAACTCCCCTACGACCCGCCGCCAAAGTTTGATGCAGATGGGAAGGAGATGTTCCAGCTTTGCGCCCTTTACACAGTTGTCTACGACCAGTTGGTATACGTATACGTATTGAACTTTCCATGGTTTAACATAAAGGTGCCTGAATCGAGGGAGATTGAACTGGAACTTAACCGCTCGGAAATGCGATAGTGGATGCAAGATGACTCCCCAATACAGGGACTAGAGCTGTGGAAAGATCCGGTGCCATCCATTCCGAGCATGAAAAGAGAGGGAGTGCATATATTCCTTCAACGTCGCAAGGCAGCGAAGCTACTTTTGTCCCTTCGAAAGAACCTTAGTCGTGCATGAAGACATTTTTTTATACTCCTCAGTTTTTTTGTAATCTGCTATCGTTACATGCAAGGCAAAAGTACCATAACGAGAATGAAAAAACCGCAATGCAATGACGAAGGCAACGTTATGATTGATGGTTTGGTTTTGGCTGGCGAAATCTGAACCACCAATTGACTGAAGCGTTAATTCCTGCACCTTCTCCTCGTACTGAATGCCACCAGCCAAGAGGAACAAAAATCCCGTCTCCCTCTTCCAAGTCGGCCTCAAAGCCCTGAGCAGTGTCGCCCTCGCCTCCGCCTCTCCAAACCACATCATCTAAATAGTCACCCTCCTTCCCAACCATCATGTCTTCTCCTCTGATCGTTGCACTGCCTCGACTTGCAGCTGCAAACACCTGCTCACCGATGCTTGGTGAAATGAGGCGCCATCGCTTGCGTCCAGCCAGTTGCACAAAGAGATTCGGATTTGGATCCCGATGTAGTGGTGTTCGCGTTGGTGGCAAGCCCATCCACAAGCTCGAGCCATACACGTCTGCTTGGTAGTTTTGGGACTGAGTGAGCATCTCCATGACAGGCACATCTGCTTGTAAGGTTGTTGACAAGTTGGTTAGTGGAGACTGTGCAATGTACACTTGCTGCGCCGAGCCCACAGAGGTCAAGTTCTGTGTGTGCGCAATGAAAGCCGACAAGGGACTGCTGCCACGACTGAATTGGCGGACGCCATCGCGTTGAGATGTCACCTCAATGTCAACGTGGATGTCGTTTCCATGCGTGCCAAAGTAGGCGCCATTGAACTTTTTGGAGGCATGAGTGGCGCTGCCCTCAGCATGAAATGTAGCTGGTTCAAACCATCGTGAAATAGCCGGCAATTGGGCAAAATGTCCTTTGGGAAAGAGCACTGGGATGTTGGAAGTGTAGCGCTGATGGAATTGAGCAAACCTGAATGGCTTTTGAAGGAAGGACAATGAACTGAAATCCAGACGCATTGTTGTCCAAATGTGGTGATGGACCATGGTGATGGACGATTCGAAGGGGTTTTGATGCCGAAGGGGGCTGTGTAATACCGCGTCGCCCTCAAATACCAAAATCGGAAGTTGAGCTCAACAGTTTCGTGATGTCCAGTTTATTTCTCGAGAGTGTTTGACTTGCCACTGAGGGAAATAGAGTGTCCAACCTGCGGAAGAGCCTGGATTCAATGGTTCTCTCCGTCTTCATTGAGATTCAGTGAGACGACGGTTCCTGAGATTCGGTGAGCCAATTGCAGTTGTCCCCGCCAACGACTTCCCACCACAGCCTTTGGCATGGCTGGAAGGGTTTGGTTACGCTCTGGCTCACTTGCGGGGAAGCCAGCCCAAGAAGAGTAATCGCGAACATGAAGGCATCCACAAGGGGTATCCGACTTGCCCCCCGAAGGTATCTGGAGCAGCCAATTTGCGAAAGAGCACCCATTCCTGATTGAGATTCGGCGAGACAACGGAACCTGATTGAGATTCGGTGAGACGCCGGCACCTGAGATTCGGTGAGACAACGTCACGTCGTCCCGCCGATGACGTCCCGGCCCAGCCTTTGGCATGGCTGGAAGGATTTAGTTACGCTCTGGCGCGCTGGAGGTGAAACATAGAGTAGAAGAGTAATCGCGAACATAAAGACTTTAACAATAGCATCGAGTAGATGATGGAGGGAGGTGGAGAGGGAGGCAGAGTCGAGGTCGAGAGATGAGGGGGTTTTATGCATTTTGCGAGTCACCTGGACAGTGGCAAATATTGAAGGGCTGGAAGTTGCGATGGGTGTCTGATGGAAACTGTGGTAGAAGAACCTGCCAGAAGTGGTAGGCGTTGATGGGTAGTCAAGGGTGGAACAGGCAGTCGCGACGAAGAAGAGAGAAGCGACCGGGAGGGTCTAGGAACGTGCCTGCCAAAAACATAGATAGATACTACCGTCAAGAGAAGGATCGATGCGTGTCCACAACTTAGGTAATAACGCCCGTCAAACAACTTCATTGTCCATTCGAGGCTTTGATGAGAGCAAAAGGCTCTGAATTGAGATGGGGAAATGACCCACTTCAACTGCTGCAGATGGCTCCCAGCAAGGCAACTAAACATAGGATGCCGTGTTTCCCATCGTATGGAATTAAATGTCAAGAACGGAGCGACCTCTTTGGGACATTAAATACTCGATAAAAGAATGTGAAGGATGGAGGACATCGGAGCGGATGGGAACATTCTATTAAATGATATTTAGGTTGTTGTCCTGCCATATAGACATCTGACACCAGGGTTTTCCCAAAATCGAGCTCAGTCTTGCTAGCTGGGACGAGCTGTGGAGCGTAGACTCGCCTCTAGCAATGTACTGGCACGACCAGGCCGATCAGAAGACGGTGGACGTCCGATGAACTCGCTGAACTATCAAAATGGCACAGAAATTGCAGTAGTCATAGGTAATGGTTAGAATTCAGGAGTTAGGCCTTTCCTAATAGGTAGCACATTCTAAAACTCCCGTGAGTCAAAACTCTATCAACGCTGGCAACAATAGAAAACAATACCATACTCCGCCTGGCTAGCCTACAGTATCAACAACTCCCAGCCACAATACCAGCAGAAAATTCCGTTTGAAAAGGACCCGTAGCAGCTCTAGGTCGTCTTACTGGGCACGATATCACCGTTTTCAACGAGAACACTAAATATATGGTTAGTACATGACTCGCTCTGCGGGCGGGAAGACCGAATGACTTACCTCCAGGGCGACTCTGTCACGCCGGTTTGTATGTCCTCAATCCAATCTTTGATCTGTTGGGTGAGTGGACCAGCCTCAGAATGATCTTCGAGGCCACAAGATACGAGTCTGCCTTTCCATGAGATGTTTCGGATTGGGCTGACGACAGCTGCAGTTCCAGCACCAAAGACTTCCAGCAATCGATTTTCATCGCTGGCCTCCGCGAGTTCATGCATGGTCATCTTGCGCTCACTGATCTTCCAGCCCTTGGGAGCAAGTCTTTCCCGTGCGAGCTCCAGGACAGAGTCACGAGTGACACCCTCAAGAATCGTTCCATCGAGAGGAGCAGTGACAAGCTCGTCAACGCCGTCCTTGCCTTTGATCGCAACAAAGAGATTCATGGTTCCTACTTCAGTGATGTATTCCTCTTCTCCAAACAACCATAGGTTCTGGTGAAAACCTCGACTGGCCGCTTGTTGCTGCGGTACGATACACGGCGCATAGTTAGCTCCTAGTTTCTTGTCACCTACACCGCCGGGCCAAGCTCGAACAGCATAGTCCGTAGCCTCAAGCGAGATAGCCTTGAAGCCAGTAGGATAGTATGGACCAACGGGACTAGCAATCACGTACAGTAAGGCCGATCCCGGAGGACCTACCCCAAGTGTGTTTTGTGTTCCAATTATGGTAGGGCGTATGTACAATGAGTAACCACGCTTCCTGTGAGTCAAAATACGCAATCAGTAAACAAGAATCTCGGCAAACAGCGGAAATTCGCGGCTCGGATTGAAAAACATACTCGGGAATGAATCGGTCATCAATGTGGCATAATCGCGCAATCATTTGTGTGAGAGCAGCTCCGTCGAATGTGGGAAGAGCAATACGAGCGGCAGATTTGTTTAGACGCGCCATGTTTCTCTCCGGCCGGAAGAGTCGTACATTGCCGCTGGCATCTTTGTAAGCCTTCATGCCTTCGAAGGCACAGAATGCATAGTGGAATACGCAGGTCGCAGGATCGAGAGAAAGGTTTTGGTAGGGAGTTATTCGCGGAGGAAGCCAGCCGTCTACAGCTGTCCATTCAACGACAAGCATGTGGTCTATAAATTGCCGAGTTAGCATGAAGTTGTATTTCAGCGCCGCAATGGCAATGAGACCCACCTGAGAAGGATTGGCCAAAGATGAGGTCCTCCGGAGCCTTCAGCGGCTTTGGATCCAGAGTTCTTGTGACTCCCAATCTCGAAGCATCCATATCTTGAAGTCTTGGAGTAGCATGATCCGCATGAATGCTATAGCTTCTTGGAAGGAAAGCAGAAGCAATAGGCTTTGAAGATAAAGAGCTCGCGCTTGAAAGACCCTGCCGAAGCAGTCTTCTAGACAGCGACTGCATGTTGAATGTATGAGGAAAGAGGGAAAAAGAAGGTGAGGGTGAGGAGAGGAAAGATATAAGTTGGACTCATCCACAACTCCCACAGTCAGTGGAAACTAAGCTCCAAATTTAGTCGAAAATAGACCGCGATTTCGGCCATTGTAGCCCCCTTGTCTAGCAGCTGACTGGGATAGCCCCTGCTCCTTGGACAGGGCTAGCAGCAGTTTACCCGAACTTTAACCAGCTTGAGAGCTGCTCGGTCTCTCGGTTTCACTACTGTAAACTTTCCTGACTTGCTGATGCTCGCTCACGACCAGAAAACATTTCTGTCAAGTTCGCCAACCTCCATCCACCGCCATCGTCGCCATGAACGGTCTACCCGCCCAGCCAGGACTATGGCAAGAAGCGCATGCTGCCGATGGACGCGTATATTATTACAATACTCAGACGAAAGCCACATCATGGAGTAAGCCTGCCGACATGCTCTCTCCTGCAGAGGTACAAGTCCCATATCGTTTTCTATTGACTGTATACTGACCAGACCATCACAGAGAGCATTAGCCGAGTCGCCATGGAAAGAATACTCTGCCAATGGCCGAAAGTACTGGCACAATGCTGAAACTAAGCAGACAACCTGGGAGATGCCTGATGTTTTGAAGAATGCTCAACCGCAAACTCCAGCGCAGTCGCACACACCGGTTCAGCCTATACCTGCTAGACCAGCCGCTCCGTAAGTCTCTTTCCCATTAAATCATGGCATTTTCTGACAAATGATCAGTTCGTTTGTAGCTGGCGGACAGTACCAAGTAGATTCCTACCGACCACACGATCGCGATGACCATGGATATGATCGACAGCATAATGATCGTCCCTACGAAGGGGTACGTAATACCGCCATGCCTACACAAACTGACAACGACCATTCCCCCGAAGAAGCCGAGTCTATATTTCACAAGCTATTGCGAAGAACAGGTGTCCAGCCAGATTGGTCATGGGAGCAGGCAATGAAGGCCACGGTTCGGGACTCACAGTACCGCTCCATTAAGGACCCGAAAGATAGAAAGGCTGCGTTCGAAAAGTACATTGCTGATGTACGCGCTCAAGAGAAGGGTCGCGAAAAGGAGCGTCAAGTCAAGCTTCGTGAGAACTTCTTTCAAATGCTTCGAAGCCATCCGGATGAGATCAAGCACTATACTCGTTGGAAATCTGCTCGTTCTATAATCGAGGGTGAGACCACATTCCGTGCTGCTCGCTCAGATGATGAAGCACAGGCTCTTTTCAATGAATTTAGGACCGAACTGCTCAAAGCACATAATGAGGGTGAATCAGACAAACGTAAATCCGCCCTGGACCAACTTGTCCATCTTCTTCAGTCCCTGGACTTGGAACCTTATACGCGATGGACAGAGGCGCACAAAGCCCTCCAGCAGAATGATCGATTCAGAGGTGATGAAACTTTCAAATCCTTGAACAAGATTGACGTCCTCAAGGCTTTTGAAAATCACATCAAGGCTCTGGAACGAAACTTCAATGACAAGCGCCAGAAATCAAAAGCTCTAAAAGCTAGGCAAGAACGTCAAAATCGAGACAAGTACATGGAACTACTAAAAGATCTACGTTCTGCAGGCAAAATCAAAGCTGGCTCGAAATGGACCGATATTCATGATTTGATTGAAGACGACCCCCGGTATGTTGCAATGTTGGGTCAAGCCGGATCCACGCCGCTGGATTTGTTCTGGGACGTGGTTGAAGAAGAGGATCGTGGACTACGAAGCAAACGAAACAATGCACTAGATGTCCTAGAGGTATGTCACACCATGAACCTTCCAAACCGCAGACTAACACTTCATAGGATAAGCGATACGAACTCACTCAAAAGACCTCCTTTGAAGACTTCCTAGCCGTTATGCAAACTGATCGCCGCACAGCAACCATCGACCAAGACTCCATGCGCCAAATCTTCGACCGCCTGCGCGAAAAAGTCGTCCGTCGTTCTGACGAAGACCGCCACTCCCAACGCCGCGCTATTGACGCCCTCCGCTCAAAGATTAAACATCTTGAGCCCCCGGTCGCCGCGTTCGACTCTTGGGACTCTGTGCGGACCCGTATTGAAAAATCAGATGAGTTCCGCGCTCTTGATACTGATGACTTGCGCCGCCAGGCCTTTGACAAGCATATCCGACGTCTTAAGGAGCGTGATGCGGAAACTACCTCTGACCGCCAGCGCTCCTCCCGTCGAGATAAGGATCGTCGCCATCGCTCGCGCTCGCCAGCAGAGGTCGATGCTTACCAAGCGGATCGACTGCGTGCACAAGCTGATCGTGAGAGACGTGGTGGACGTGGCAGCTTTGGTGTCACGCCTCCGCCTGCTAGACGCCGTGATGACGATCGATATGAGCCGGCACGAGATCGTGGGGATCGATATGATGGCCGTGAAAGTAGGAGAAGTACTGGCCATTATGATCGCGAGCGGCGGGAGCGGGAAGCGGAGAGAGAGCGTACGTATCTCAGTCGTGCGGATCCGCGTGATGCTGGCAGTAGTGAGCTAGACTATGGCGAGAGCAAGCCGACAAGTACGCGACGCAGACGGGAGAGTGAGGGCGAAGGACGAGAAACCAAGGTTCGTAAACTCCGCGTGTGGTCGCTGTTGGACAGCAGCTAACTTCTTGGAATAGCGTGTGCGCAGTGGCGGAGCAGGCTCGAGTCGCGAGCATACGTTTTCGCCAACAGCGAGTCGCCGCTCGCGAACACCAGCTAAGTCCAAGGAGACGGATGTGGCCTACAAGTCTGGCAGCGAGGAGGGCGAAATCGAAGAAGAATAAGACTCACTTGCTTGCCATGGAAGACGGGGCGGTATGAGATTTGAACAACACAAGAGAACAACCATTCGGTGCGTTGTCAATCGAGGGTGAGATACCTCACAATTCTAGTTCACATTTACTTTCAGCACAGCAAGCCAGGTACACACTCAAAACCCCCTACCACATCATCTTTTGTAAGGACAATCCAAAACACTATCATGGCTGGTATGTTACCTTTCTCTACTTATATATCATTCAACTCTTTACTTTTGCGAAAGCACCAATTTCCTGATCCATAAGATGGCCTACCAAAGCTTCCGAAAACCAGGTACGTTTTATTGCATCAGATAGTTTGTAGATGGTAGCAGTTCGCAATTACTTGATCTAGGTAATCAATCAAGATCAACATTCAAATATGTTTTGATGTTCTCAGTTCTAGAATTAGGCGGCTGGTTTTTCCAAATGCTCTACGATAAACTTAACGGCTTTCGGAATACTTCCATCGCTACTATAACTTAGATGACTGCTTGAAGCACTGCCAGAGAATTTCTCTCCACCACCCTTTGCTCCACCAATGTTGGGCGTTACTCCACAAACGAAGTCCTATACCGTTGGTTAGTGTCTCTCAAATGTCTGTGGTCTCAAAAACTTACAGCACCACCGCAAATGATAAGTCCATTCTCCTGCTTGAAGTTACTGGAGCCTGCTTTTCCTATATCTAGAGTTAGCGAACTTTGACGGTTATGGTATTTCTGGTAATTGGCATACCAAGACCCATAACCGAGCCAACAATCCCTCCACTTCCAAATCCCATAGCCGAATATGGATCGCCAAACGTAACCGCCGCCTGCAACAATCAGCACGCATTTACTCATCAGTTGGATACCACTTACCGCAACCTTACTTCCCAAATCGCCCAACTGTCCCAACGCCTGATGCACCTGCATCGCTCCCTGACTATACCCGCCCAGCACATACCGCATCTGCGGACACTTCTCCACACCAAGCTTCACCAATCTCACCATCTCCGTTGCTCCACCACCTGTAAATGTCGTGCTGTAATCCACGCCCTGGATCAACAAGTCCTTGCCAACCGCCTCTTTGCGCAACGAGTTTGCGAGCGGTGGACCAACGACGTAGCCCATGTTGCCTGGCTCACCAGTGCCGCGCGCGAAGAGGAGAGCGGCGGACTTGCAGGCGAATGTGCCTTTCATGTCAGAGATGGTGGAGGACATGATGTTGGTGAGTGGGTTGTTGCTGCCCAGCAGGGCTGCTAGGCCGCCACTGGAGGATGAGGTTGCTGGTGTTGATGCGGGTGTTGTTGAAGAGGAGGAAGTGTCTTTGGGTTTGGTGGAGTCTTTGCTTTTGGTGGAGTCTTTGCTTTTGGCGGTGTCTTTCCCTTTCGATCGACTTCCGAAGCTGCCGAATCCTTTGCTAGCTTTCGGTTCCTTCGCTGCAGTAGGTTCCTTGGCTGGAGCAGGCTCTTTCGCCGCAGCGGGCACTTCCTGGCGGCGGGTTAGAGCATGTTTTGCGGAGAGCGGTGAGGCTGTGGCGTCCAGCGCCAGGATAAGGAGTGTGAGTGAAGTCAACTTCATCGTGAAAGAAAGGAAAGGAACGAATGGTAGCTGGAACAACGAAGGAAAGAAGAGCCCCGAAGCAGGTACCTATGCGCCAGAGGTTTGTGATATGCTAAATATGAAAGTGAAGCCGCAATATGTGGAGGGTCAATATAGTTCGAGAACGTGGAGCCGAATGGTGTATCCATGGAGTATTTTCCATGGACCTGTCGGGACTTAACCGATATATTACATGGCCCACGATTAACCAAGATGTATATTGTCTCCTGGTTGGACTAAGAGAGCTTACGACTGTCCTGCCCTCAATCGCTAATAACTTCTCATGATATATTCTGCCAGTGTCTATATCATATCTACCTAGGCGGCTATGTACATAAGGTGATCGAACAGACGAGGAAGTCAAGACTCCTTAGCAGAGCCATATCATTAATTAGGCAAGGTCTGCATCATGTCGGCCAGTATTGGAGTATTGAGACACGCACTTACGAGTCACGAACTGTTTAACAGAAGCAAAAGGGCTGATCCAAGTGTTCGTTGCGAGATCTCGACGAGGTTCAAAACCTAATCTTTAAATCCCGGATTTCCATTGGGTAGCAGGGCATATTAAGGTTTCGTATAAAAGTCATTAAATACATCCGCATTCTAATTGGTCAATAGAATCAAAATATACATTCTTTACAGGGACGTATCTTGTGTTAAGATATTGTAGCGATGATATCTATATTATTACAGCTTCCTATTCTGCTAGAATGCAAAATGAAACTCACATCCGAATGCTGCAAGCTGTGCAGTCCGAGGATCACTGCAGGATTTGTTCCCTTCACGTATAACGGCTTTGCAACGAGCCTGCGATATTGGCTTCCTCTGTACCTTCAAATGCCTATGCTGCATATTTTATTTGCACGCAAATTGGGTATAAGGCTGGAGCCTTGCCAAGCCATTGAAGCTAAAATGACACTGGAGACTTGGAGCCGCTGCTACAAACCTATCGTGAACGTGAACTTTGAAATCAACAGGGAAAGGGAGTTCCCGTGACATTGGTTCGTTCGTTATTCTCATTCCTATTTCTTTTCGTTGTTTTCAATCTCACAAAGACTGAAGGTAATTTGAACGTAGTCGTAGGATTCTTGACGCTATACCTAAAAGGGCTTAGCCAATCATGTTCATGCTGCATGTTTCGTTGTTGACCTTCATCTTTGACTTCACTAGTCTACTTCTTATAGTCAACATGAGTGTTTTTATGGCGAGTGCGACATTACCATCGCTTGGCCGGATTTTTGACGGCATTCTGCCAGGGTGAGCTAGCCATACGCCGTTGGCCGCAGCGACACAAACTTCTTCCTCACTCCGTACGGCACTTTTATTGCGCATTCTAGGCTCACGATATGCTCTCACTGCGAAAGTTAAGAACATATCGTTCACTACGCCTATTCATAGCTCTTTTCGCCATTTGGAATGTCCTAGAGCTTCTATACATACAGTCGAAAGCAGCGCAGCCGACTCCTGTCAGCTTAGTCCCTCCGGGCACTCGCGTCTACATCGCGAGCATACATTGGAACAATGAAGCAATTCTCCGCTCACACTGGAACGATGCCGTAGTCGAGCTCACCCGCGTGCTGGGTCCACACAATGTCTTCGTCAGCGTCTACGAAAGCGGCAGCTGGGACAATTCCAAAGGCGCCCTTCACGAACTGGACCAAAAGCTAGGCGATCTCAAAGTCCCCCGAAACATTACCCTCTCCGAAACAACCCATAAAGACGAAATCTCGAGATCTCCAGCATCATCCGGCTGGATCAACACACCTCGCGGCAAACCCGAACTCCGCCGCATCCCATATCTCTCGCGCCTGCGAAACTACACTCTCTACAACCTCCTGGCTCTCGCAGCCGCCGGCAAAACCTTCGACAAGATCCTCTTCCTCAACGATGTCGTCTTCACCGTAAACCACCCCTGATCCACTCGCCTCTTCCAAACTAATATCTCCCTCAGACAAATGACATCCTAACCCTCCTCTCCACAAACTCAGGCTCCTACGCCGCCGCCTGTTCCCTCGACTTCTCCAAACCACCGTCCTATTATGACACCTTCGCCCTGCGCGACATACACGGCCACGCAACCGTCATGCCAACCTGGCCATACTTCCGCTCCCGCACATCACGTTCTGCCCTGAAGCGCAATGAACCAGTCCCCGTGACAAGCTGCTGGAACGGCCTCGTCGCCATGCCCGCCGCACCATTCCTACCACCACAAAATCTCGCATTTCGCGGTATCACAGATTCGTTAGCGCTCAAACATTTGGAGGGCAGTGAATGTTGTTTGATACACGCAGATAATCCGTTGACGCGGGAAAGGGGCGTGTGGGTGAATCCGAGGGTGCGAGTGGGATATAATGGACCAGCATACTCAGCGGTGAATCCGGTGGATGCCAGGGGTTTGGGCAGTGGTGGGAGTTGGTTGAGTGGGTGGCAAGTGATAAGAGGGTTGTGGGAGAATCGGATTAGACGGTGGCTTACGACGGCTTGGGTAGAGGAGTGGATTGTGAAGAGACGCGTTGGGAAGTGGATGGGAGAGGAGAAGGGACGGAGGGAGGATGGGGTGCATTGTCTGATTAATGAGATGCAGGTTTTGGTTGAGAATGGGTGGGCGCATGTGTAGATACTCCATTGGAGAGAATCAATAGTCCTGTGGGATCTGTATAGTATGAGATATGAATACAATGAGATATATGTACGTTAACCTTGCTTTATATACAGAGTCGCCCCTTCAAGCTATGTAGTCAAACATCTATAGAACACACGTGAACCTCTTAGAATCTATTCCAAATCATCCATATCAACCTTCTCTCCCCGTCTCCTAGCCAAATACACCCTCCCAAAATCATACACGCCCAAATACAACCCACTCCCCACCATCGTCCACACACTCCTCAACGCACCGCCCCTAAACAGTTCCTTCACACCACCCTCTCGCCATATCTCCTTGAAAACCTTCACTTCTGACAACGTCTTCCGGCCCTCAACCTTCCCATCCGCGCCCCTGATCTTCTCCCTCCCATCCCCACCATCCCTCTTCTGCCCCCCCTCCTCAGCAGCAGCCAACATAACCCTCGTCTTAACCACATCAACCGGCGTCGTAACCGCCGCAGCCCCCGCCCCCGCCACCCCCGCACAAACACCCGTCACCACCGCCTGTTCCCCCAGCGTCCCCGTCCAAAGGCCCCTGTCCTCCCTGCCCTTCCTCACGCGCGCACGCAACGCTTCAAACACTGGAAACTGCATCGCCGTAAACGGTAAATTGCGTGCCGCCAACGCAGTATATCCGCGGAATAGGGCGGACGGTCGTTGGCGGAAGAATTGGCGTAGGACGCTGAGGGAGGAGGAGGAGGAGGTGCTGGCGATTTGGGCGTTTTGCTTGATGACTTCGGCGGGGGTGAGGATGGCGCAGGAGACGAGCTCGGCGGTGGCGGAGGAGAGAGCGTGGAGGAGGGGGAGGGGGAGGGTGGTGGTGGTTGTTAGGAGGGATTTGGTGGATTCGTAGGTTAGGAAGAATGCGCCGGCTGGGGGTGGTTTGTTAGTGTTGATAGATTCTGGGGAGAGGGGGTGGGAGAGGTGTATTGGGGAGAGGGATTTGGGATGGGATATATGGTGTGTTTCTTACAGGATGGGAGAGTTGCGACGATTACACTGCCGAGTCCTTGGTATACACCGCGGAATAGGGCGGGGCGGTTATAGGCGCCGGAGGAGAGGAGGTAGCGGGTGGCATAGTTTTTGGATTGGAGGCGGGTTTTTATGGTATCCAAGGGATAGATTAGGAGATCTATGGTAAAGGCTGCGAATGCGCCGGCCTACATGAAGTCAGTTTTATGCAATGGGATAGGTCAATTGACTTACCAGGAGAATATCCGAGGTGGTATTCGGGTGACCTCCATTGTTGGCCATGAGATTGAGGCGGAAGTTGTCGATTGGAGCATTGTCACAACAAGTTCGGGGCGTAAATGGGAAGACTTCCTAGAAAGGGATTTGGTGATGTATGACGTCATGAGTTGTCAGCATCAGTCTTGCCGGATTGGGAACAGTGGCAGGCACGACATATTGACAGGGATCAGATTGGGCATCTGCGATATAGTGGTTAGTCAGTTGCGTTTGGTTGGGCACGACTTCCTTTTCGGAGAATAACGTGTGAGCAATTCAAAGGTTCCGAGGTATCGCCATACTCTGTTCTACTCCTCCAATTCCAACGGTCCATGGAAGGATGTCTCCTGATTTCTGAACTTAGCCATCTCTGCATTTTCACCGTGAACACCATCAACTGATCACGGCCTCCACGATTCTCAGCGGCCTCACGAGTTACAATTCCAAGCCTCAATGTTCACCGGCTATTAGTGGCTCGCGTCTCCACGTTTTGAGCGTCAAAAGTGTCCATCTGCCGGTGACAGCCTACAGGCAAGACAGGTCAGAACACGCTTGACTTCTTCTGGTCTATGCAACCCAGTTGTACACACAGCCTTCAGAGTCTGCTGTGTCTGGTGTTTCTGCCCTCTCACTCGTCCAACTTTATGCCCAACCAAAACTCCAAGCATTCTCCCTGCGCCGAAACCAAGTGCTTTCTAAAAGACCATTGCGTCACCGGTTAAATCTTCTCACAACCCGCCATCTCACCTGTTTCTTCTGTTTCTTCCGCATTGTTTAAAGTTAAAGTTGGCTGTGCTCCATTTTGACTCTTTTGGCCATACAAGCAACACCCCACCATCCTACTAAGCCTCCCGCTTGCAACCTCTTTCCTCATTACCTATTACCCATTCCACTTGGCAACCATTCATCCTAAACAGCATACTCCCAGCCTGCTCAACTTGCCTCATCAAGGTCCTACCTGCAACCAATCCCCACTGATTAATCATTGATCATTGCCAATACTCAAAATCCTCTTGCGCCCAGCCTGTCCCTTCTTCTCACCGGCCTATTCTATCCGACCATCCTATTATCCTATAAATCATCTGGCCACCCTCACTTCTCAACCTGTTTCAGCCTAACCATTTCTCCCAACTTACATTTGCCTACCCCTCCAAGATTGATTACGAACCATTACCAGTATGTATGCGATAGCCCTCAACCGCGACTCCCTTATCATTACCTGTTCATCCTCTAACCTTTATTTCAGACTGGACAACAAATCCAAGGAAATCCTAGGAACTTTTCACAGCCATGTCGGAATATGGTCGCCGTCGGAGCCGGACCAAGGAGCCCGAGTATATTGAGACTGAGGATGAATATGTCGCCCGCGGAACTGGAGCCAGGGATCTAGTCTTGCGCCCTCGACAAGATGATTACGATGACTACGATGACCCTTCCGAATATCGTCGCCGCTCTTATCGTGAAGATTATGGCGGAGGTGTTGGTCGCCGCTCAAAATCACAACGCGGCGCCAGAGAACGCGATTCTTATTACGATGATGATGACTACTATAGCGACTACGATGCACGATCTCGACGTGGTGGAGGACGCTCTAGCCGATATGATGACGATTACGAGGATGACTATGATCGACCAAGAGAGCGCAAAAAGTCCACCGTTGAAAAACTCGCTGGAGACGTTGGTCTAGGCGGTGTCGTCGCCACTGTCATGAAAGCCGCTGGCGGCGGTCGTAGTCGTTCTCGTCGTCGCAGATCCAACTCAGATGGCTACAGCCGTAGTAGAAGCCGAGGCGCAGACAACCGTAAGAAGTGGCAACAAGCTGCCAAGGCCGCCGCTATCGCCGCAGCCATCGAAGGTGTCCGAAGCAGAAATGAAGCCGGCCCATGGACAGGTCCAAAGGGTCAGCGCATCCTCACAGCTGCCCTCGGTGCTGCTGGTATTGATGGTTTTGTCAACCGCAACTCCGACAACAAATCAAAGCGCCATATCGCCGAATCAGTCATTGGTGGTCTTGCCGCCAATCGTCTAGCCAACGGACCCCGCGACAGCTCCAACGGCGGCTCTCGTGGCCGTTCGATGTCTCGCGGTGGTCGTTCTCGATCTCGTTCCATCGTCGACAGACTCCGTTCCCGCTCGCGATCCGTCTTTGGTGGTCGCTCCGCCTCACGTGCCCGCTCTGACTCCCGTGGACGTTCCCAATCCCGTGGCCCAGGAATCAAACAAGTCGCCGGACTAGGCGCCATTGCAGCAGCTGGCAAAGTTCTCTATGACCGCGTGCGCTCCAAGTCCCGCGGCCGCGTGGATCGTGACCGCTCGCGCAGCGCCAGCGCAGACTCGTACGTGCCCTCCCGGAAGCCGCGGTATGCGCAGCAGCAAGAGCGGCGTAATCGCGGTGGTGATGACTATGATGATAATGACAATCGTGGACGTGACGCTGAACGAAATACAGGTGGCGGCGCAACAGCCGGCGAGAATACTAAGCGCAGTCGCGACTCTAGCACGAGCAGCGTCAGCACTACTGACTTGGAGAATCAGCGTAGACATACGCGCTCCAAGGAGCTGTTGACTGCTGGTTTGGCGACTGTTGCTTCGATCCATGCGGTGCATGGTGTTGTGTCCAGTATACAGGCTTCCGAGAAACGACACAAGCTTGTGCAGGAGGGTGAGATTTCTCCGGAGCAGGCGAGAAAGGCTAGATCAAAGAATATTCTACAGGATGTTGCGGCAGTTGGTATTGCGGCGCTCGGTATCAAGAGCGCTTATGGCGAGTGGAAGGAAATGAATGAGCAGCGTCGTGAGAAGCATGAGCTTGAGGCGAGACATCGTCGCAAGCGCAAAGCACGCGAACGTCGCCAGAAAGAGGGTCAGGGTGGAGGAGGATACGGTGGAGGACAGGGTTATGGGCCTGTGGCACCGGTTTACAATGATGCGAATCCGTATGCGTATGGAAATTTACCGCCGCCGCCTGTGGGTGGGCGGATGTAAATGACCGCTGCTGTGCGGATGGGATGATCATGACGGTTGCAGATATGACTCTTAATGACTGCTATGAATTGCACACTTGTATGGGCTTAGGCTCTCTTTTTTCATTGTTTTGTTTTTGCAGATTGGGCATTAGGAACACTTACATACCCTTGGGTTTTTCTTGTAACGATAATGATAGTGGTTTTATTACTGTTGCATTCACTTTTGGGATGGAATTACGTGTGGTATAGAATATGCATGTTCTCAAATTCGTAACTACCATGCCATTTTGTAGCAAGTCCTTGCAATCAGACAAGTGGGTATCGAAAGTTATCGTTCTTATCTCTATATTACATATAATACATCTATCTCCAACTCCTTCGTCTAAATCAACAATCTCATTGCGGCCCATACTCCTCATTCAATGCCTTTTGTTGCTCCAACCACTCCACCACCTCTGGATCCTCCGCATCTTCCAACTCCTTCGCCATCTCCTCCAAGCATTTCTGAAGCGCCGGGTCCGAGTAATCTTCTTGGATACGAGCTGTAAACGAATCTACGGTGTCGTAGACTTGCTCGCATGTACACTCCTTGTTCTTCTCTAGTGCTTCTGCTAGGCTGGTTATGAGTTCTTTGCAGCATGCACATGGGTCTTTGACACTTCCTGCTACACTAATGCTAGATAGGATCTTAGTTTCGAGGGAAGTGATTCTATCCTCAACGCCTTGGAGGTCGATGGGGCCGGTTACGGCTGCGTTGGATAGTTTGTGGGGAGTGTTTTCCAGCGAGGAGAGGCGGTGGTTGATATCCTCAAACGCTTCGTGCGTGGCATAAAGTTCCGTCACCAAAGCTTCATTATCAGCAATCATACGTTCCATCCTAACCGCCTCAGTGCGACCCTGCTGCTCTATCGTGCCTTGCAAAGTCCGTTCTGTGTTATCATATCGTTGCTGTAAACTGGTGATTTGGCTCTGCAATGTCTCGCGCATTTTATTCTTCTCGAAATTCAAATCCACGATAACTTTCCGCGCATTCACAAGATCCGTTTCTTTCTGCATACTTTCCTCGCGGACGGTGACAATTTCTGCTTCCGCTGCATACATGCGCCGTTTCGCCTCGTCGATTCTGTTCTGCAGGAATGTTTGTAGTTCAGGAATTTTATCGTCGGGGTAGGTTTTATGCTTGAAATCGACCGTGTCTACACCGGCGTCTAGATTGTGGACTAGTGCGGCGTAAGCGTTCTTGATTTTTTCTGTTTTGCGTAAATTGGCGAGGAGATCATCGTTGTCGGCATTTAACGCTTGGTTGGCGCGTATCAGTTTCTTGTTTTCGACAGTGGCGTCTTCTAGTTGGCCTTGGATGTTGGTTATCGAGGTGTTTGCGTTGCCGGGGATGGCTTCGCGGTTTTTTAAGACTGCGATACGATCTTTTAGTTCGGCTTTGACATACTCTGCGCCCTGGATTAGTTGGAGGATTTCTTCTTTGTGGTCTGTTTCTAGTTTTGCGTAGTCTTCTAGGAGGTTGGTGTAGAGTTTTTTGGTTTCGCGGAGTTTGGTGTGGATTCCGTGGGTGGGTTTGTTGGAGTCGGCGATTTGTTGTTCGAGGTCTGCGATGGTTCGTTGGGCATCGTCGAGCTCGTTTTTCAGATCTTGGTTTGTGCGGCTTAGAGTGTTTATGTTTGAGGCTGTTGAGTCTAGCTCGCTTTGTTTGAGTTTGTAGCCGGTTTCTAGGAATTTTAGTTTTGCTTCGTAGTTTTTGATCTTTTCTTCGTAGGATTTCGCGTCTTTGGCGGCTTGGGCTTTGAGATGGGTGGTTTCTTTCAGTGCTTGGGCTTTGACTTCTGCAAGTGTGTTCTCGAACTTTTTGACTTCGTTCAATTCGAATTCGGCAATTCTATGATGGCACCAATGCCGCTCATCGATTGGTTCGCCTGCGTCGCTGCTGAATATGAACCCAGGGTCCAAGGCCACTGGACTAGATGATTCTTTTCGCGTGGAATGAGCCTGATCTTCCTGATGTTTGGACACTGGATTAGATGACTCCTTTCTCGGAGAGCGAGCACGATCTTCTTGATCTGGGGACACAATTGTTTGGCGACCAGAATCAGATTCCGAAGCATGGTCGTTTTGCTCAGCCTTGAACTGAGCGAACGCCTCTTGGATCTGCCGTTGCATTTCCTCGTCTTCGCCGGAGATGGGACTCGAGAAAGGATTCTCGGCACTGCCCTCTTCAACACTGTCAGGACCTGACAGACTCCCGGTTGATTGTGAGTCTTCCTCATCTTCTTCCCTCGGCTCGGGATTGGGATTATACTGAGAAGGCGGAGGAGGCTTCAGATGGGTGCTCCTAGAGCTACCATTTTCACTTACTTCGTGGTCACCATCTGTACTAGTATGGCTGCTCTTTTGACTTGATTCGCGGGTGCCATCTGAGGGCGGTTGAACTTCGAAGCGTATACCACCGGGTGTGGTCCCTTCAGGTACGCTTTCAAACTCCTCTACTATGCGCTGAGTAGGTTGTGGGCGTAAAATTTCTTCCTGATGCTCTTCTAGAGACTCTTGATCGCTGCCTGGTGGTGAGTTAAGACCATGAGCTTCATTCTGTAAAGATTCAGGAGCATTCTCATTTTCGACCTGTGAACTCTCAGCCTGTTGGGCTTTATCAGCTCCATCATCCTTTAGTTCTTTAAGAAATGTGGTTGGACTTATGTCCCAGCTCGATGATCCGGACTGAGCACTTTCTGGAGAGGATTCCTCTTCGATAACTGACAAACCAGCCCCAGGGCTAGATACCTGATCTCCTTCGGACGCTCCTTCTGGAGACTGGGATTCTTGCTCGCCATGAGAATCTTCTGATTGATGTTCATCGCTTTGATCAACAGACTCTGGATGAGTATTGCAATCATCTACGGATTCCAAAGGACTTGTTTGGAAATCATCTTGACGTTCAGCCTCTTCCTGTGCGGCAACCCCAACATCTGAGAATCCACTGAAACTGTGTTTAGAGTCGGGCAAGCTAGAGTCGGTCGTTCCAGTATCTGGACGAGCTGTTTGTTCTTGGTGGGTAGTCTCTGATGATTCTTCAGAACTAGAGATAGACCCAATAGGTCGATCTGAGATCTTCCTGGACACTGGCAGGGCCAACTCTGGGCTGATATTTCCATCCTTATCTGCTGGTGCAGAGTCTGATCTAATTGGTGATCTTCTGCCAAAAGACGAAGTGGAATATTGAGATTCACTGTCTAGGGGCGCCTCAGAACTAGACTTGGAACTTGCAGATCGAATGGAAGACTCTCGAGACACTGGAAGAGCTACTTCTTCTGGATAGATTGGTTCGCTAATGTGTAATCGTGCAGGCTCAATACTGGTAGGTGATCTTGTTCTCCCAAAGGTCGGAGGAGAATATTGAGACGGACTTTCTGGAGCTTCTTCAGATCTAGGTTCAGAATCTTGAGATCGAATGGAAGACTCCCGAGACACTGGCAGAGCTACTTCTTCTGGACTGATTGGTTCGCTGATATGCAAGAGTGTAGACTCAATACTAGTAGGTGATCTTGGTCTGCTGGTAGGTGATGATCTTCTGCCAAAGGTCGAAGGAGTATATTGAGATCCAGTATCTGGGGCTTCTTCAGAAGTAAACGTGAACTCTTGAGATCGTATGAAAGACTCCCGAGATGCTGGTAGGGCTACTTCTTCTGGGTTGATACGTTCGCTGATATCTGATGATGAAGAGTCATTCCTAGTCGGTGATGGTGTGCCGACAGTCGGAGTGGAATATTGAGATTCACTGTCAGACTCGTTTACGCTTGAAGAGATTGCTTCCTGGGTGTCGGAATTACCAATGTCGCTGGGCCATGTGGAATCTGATGCGGTTTCTAAACATCTACTGGAGTTTGGCCTAGCTTGTGGAGATGCAATGGATGTATCCCTAGATTCTGGAAGCGCTATCTGGTCTGGGTTGAATACTTCGCTATCATCCGTTGGTATGGGACTTGAAGGGGTTGTCTCGAATGCGCTAGAACTCGTCTTAGAAGTATCCGAGTCATAGGCAGTATCTGTAGGATCTGGGAGAGTTATTTCTGCCGCTTCGAAGCTTTCGCCGTCAGCTCGTGCCACAGGACTTGTCCGAGTCGTTGCAAATGCGCTCAGACTCGAATCAGAAGTCTCTGATCCATAGAAAGTATCTGTAGGCTCTAGAAGTGCTATGGTCTCGGGGTCCAACTCTTCGGAATTGGCTTGTGCTACAGGACTTGAGGGCGTTGCTTTCGATTTGCTAAGCCTAGACGAGTCTGAGCCATAGGATGTGTTTGTGGGATCTGGAAGAGCAACTTCTATCGCTTCGTCTCCTTCACTGTCACTTAAGAATGAAGGGCTCGAAAAGTCCGTCTCGGATACGCTAGAGCTCTTCCTCGAAGCGTCTAACCCATATGGGGTTTCTGTAGGATTTGGAAGAGCAATTTCTGCCGCCTTGGATTCGTCTTCATTATCTGATGCCGCAGGACTTGAATTTGAAGGTTGAATGGGGCTGGAACTCGTATGGGAAGTTTCTGCTGCATTAGAGGTTTCCGTGGGTCCTGGAGGAGTTATCTCCTCTAGGCTTGAATGGTGCTCCGGCCGAGGAGGATCAAGATCTAGGTTAGCAAAACTCCAACTAGGTTCCGACATGGAGTCGTTGGTATAGGCTCAAAGAACTTAGACCAGCTCTGAATGTATGTTGAAAATAAAATGTTTGTACTGTTGTTCTGTAAAATGTTTGGGACTTTCCGGAAGTCAAAGAGTGTAAGAACAGAAATTTTCTGTAACGTTAGTTTACTATCGAATAATGAGACCTCCATAGTATCTTTGGGAAATGGTAGTTTAAATTGGTCTTGCAACGGATTATGCGAGATTCCTTTCTTTTCAGAGGCGAAGTCGTTCTTTATCTAAAGGAGTCAAGAGATTGATTTCTTTGTTCAAGGCCTTACCGCTTTGGCTGAGGCGACAAAGACAATCGGTATGTAGCCATAATTGCCATTCACTAGATTGTCCATTGTGCAGCGAGCTTTATAGGAAGATGATGATGGGAAGCACTTATGTTACCAGTGCGTTGTCCTACCAATAGACAATGCCTTTGTTCTCATAGTGTAGAGATTGCCGTCCGAGATATAGCTGTCAGTATTTTTTGATGGATATCAGAAATCTAGATCCTCGATTGCATATCAATCTGGACTATGAAGGTCGACCTGAAGGGCATCAAGATGCCTTACATGTATAATAATCGAAATTCTCCGTCTGCAAAAAAGCCATAAGGTAGTGAGCTGTACGTGTTCCATACTTGTAGAAACTTAAAAGGTCTAAGAGTCTGTCCCTGCTGGACCTACGCTTCGTTTGCGGAAGCCTGTGCTCTCAGAATGAATAGCCACTGGGGCCTCTTGATCCACTGTTGTTCAAGCCCCGCACGCGCACGGAATCCTGTGTGCTGCGTTTTGAAGGCCCCGAGATGCCCATGCCTGGAGAGCGGTTGGTATGGCGCGTAGGTAGAACTGGACTGAAGTTTTCGCCACGACTGGCATGGACCCTCGTGGTGGACTGTGGCATTTGGACGCTATACTCTCCTATAGGCTGAGGAATGTGAGTTCGAGGTCTTTGTCTAGATGGCGTCATGCCAAAGGCTATTTCTTTGTTTGTCAGCGTTGGTATTCGAGTTGGGGACAAAGCATTACCATTCTCCATAGGGACGTTCGAGTGTCGAGTACGAGCGCGCTGATGGTCTTGGACTGCCATTGGATCCCTGCTTGTAACTCGACTGTACTGCGAGGGAATGGCGCTTGTTCGCCGCATAGTATTGCTAAATCTTCCTCCTGGGGTCTGAGAGACACGAAGACTGTGTTCTGCATCGTCCGAGGCCGCATATTGCATTTCCGTAGCCATCGCTTGAGCCTTGAGCTGTTGGTACTTGTGTTGCGTCTCAGACAATGCTCTGCTCTTTTCTTTGAATGCTGCGGACAATTCAAGATGCTTGTTCTCCAGACTGGCAATAGTTGCTTGCTGAGCTGCCTTTTGTCAGAGCTGAGATCTCTTATAGCATCAGAACCTACTGTCAAGAGCATCGCGAAGTTTCATGATCTCGCCATTTGCTTGATGTATGACGTCCTCCAAATGATGAATCTTGCTGTTGGCCTGGCGATTAATTGAATTTGTCCGATACTCTTGGTAAGACCTAAATTGTTTAGTAGACGCCTCTGAGAATCACAGACAGGCGACATACACTGCACTAGATGCCTGATAGCTGTAAAATGCCAGTGCTCGTGTGGCACACTCCATGATGATAGCTGGGCTGAGTCCACTTAGAATACTGGTCTTGTAGTCCTCTCGAGGATTTAAGGCGGTGGCAACGCAGTCGTCCTCGGCTGGAAGTCCAATACTACATGCTGGGCACTGTCTTGCACTGCGGTTGGTGGTAAAAAGCGATTTCGCTTGAGCACACTCCAGGCAAAACATATGACTGTAATCATGGTCAACTTTTAGTCCCTCAACATGTTACTATCATACAGACTCAAAACCTACCTGCATGTTGTGACCACCGCCGTCTCGTTGAGCTCAATTCGGCAGTCTAATTGGTTGCAGCGCATGGTGAGCTCCATAAGTCCTGGGATCTGGCCTTGAGCATTCATGTTGGCGGTTGTACTTCCGTGAAACTGTGCGCTGAGGTTGGTGAGCATCGGATGGACACGTCAACTGATCAAGATAATACGTAGTTGCAGACTTGACTAAGCTCAGAAAGAGGAAGGTACGATAGGCTTGGTGGTGCACCTTCCAATCGACTAGCTTACATGCAGCTTCATGATATCTCATACATACGACTCACAGCACTCATTTTGGACAGTGATTAGTGCTGAGCTAACTTGTCCGATCGTTGTCAGACTTTGTCTTTGAGCTCTGCAGTAGACGGCTAGCCTTATCAGCCTTCTCTGAGTCTGTATACGACGAGTCTTTGCCTGATACAGAGCCTATCTTTGACTTGAAGGTTCGCCGTTTGGATTTCGGGCCACATCTTTTCAAGCTCATAGCTATTGTTCATAACTGAAGACGCGTGATGAACAAGGAAGTAGAGACGAAACAGTTGACGCGACACGGCGACAAGAAGAACAATGAACGTCTGGCCCGTGCACACATGAACTGAGCTAGCCATCTTGGGACTAGCTAAATCTCCAACATGACCTCACTCAACAATGAGGAGATCTGAGGATTCATCCATCGCTAAAGCCACAGTCAGATTTGCAAAGATCTTTTCCACTTAAAACCCAAAAGTCAACAATCACTCATCGGCATGGTCTCGAATCCCCCATCCGCCCCAGACTCTCGGAGCGGCACTCCAGGCGCAACTCCAGGGAATAGATTCACTGGTCAACAACAAGATGCAGAAGACGTATTGAAATCGCAGACGGTTGGACTGGTCAACTTGTCTGATTACCGCAAGCGTCGGGTAGAAGCCATCGAACAAACTACACGTTTGCCTGTGGACAGTTCTGGCGCATCAACTCCACGTGAAGGGTAAGTTTCGCAAGTTCCCTCGACAGTTCATTTTATGGGCAGAGCTAATTTGCCAAGTACAGCGCGCTGACGCCTCAACCAGCTAAGAAAAAATCTAAAAAGAACAAGAGCAAAGGAAAACTTTCATTTCTTATGGACGAAGAGGAAGAAGATTTCGCAAGTGTAGGCGCAACACCGAACATTTCCAAGTCCAGTACACCAATCCCACAGCTCGATCCAGCAACTGCAAAGGATGCAGATGCACCAATACGGAAACGCCTAGGGCCAAACTCCACTATCTCGGGAGCACCGAAAGTCATGACCAAGTCAGCACTGCTAAAAGAAGCACAGACAAGAGAACAACTACGAAAGGACTTTCTGAACATGCAAGAGTCGGTCAAGGCTACCGAGATGATCATTCCGTACATGCTTTATGATGGCGCAGCAATTCCTGGAGGCCAGGTCAGAGTCAAAAAAGGCGATCATGTCTGGCTCTTCCTAGATAAGGCTAGGAAAGCTGGTGCAGAGATGGGTGACAGCGCTCGCAAAGGATGGGCAAGAATCAGTGTGGATGATTTGATGCTTGTGAAAGATGATATCATTATTCCTCCGGTATGTATTTCCACATATTACACATTGTCAGAGTACTGACGAGTCTGTTAGCACTTTGAGTTCTATTATTTCATGGTGAACAAATCCGTAGGCTTCAACGGTCGTCTCTTCGACTATTCAGCAGAGCCAACCAAGTGCACTCCTAAACTGGAGACTGAAGAAGAAGTTGACGCCAATTACGACCCTATGGCGCCGCGCAAAAAGAAAGACAAAACTTCCCAATTTGCGGATGAGGAACTGGAGGGCTTTGATGATGATGCTTCCGAAACCAAGGTTGTGGACCGGCGGTGGTACGAAAAGAACAAGCACATCTTTCCGGCGAGCTTGTGGGAGGAATTTGATCCTACCAAAGACTATGCCACCGCTTTGCGCAAAGACGCTGCAGGAAATATTCTATTCACTACTAGGTAGACCATACCCAGTTGCAGTGTAACGCTTTGGTTCCTGTATAGGTCTCTGCTGGAATGAAAAGTGAATGCCCTCTAAGCCCCTCGCCTTGTATAATCTAAGAGTGACAAGTTATATTCAAGGATTCTCATAGGAATTCCATATAGCGGCTGCGGTCGAAACGCCTGAGCTGGAGATTCGACAAATTCTAGCTCTCCATCACCAAACTTATGAACGACCGATTCGGATTTAGCTCATGTCGTTCATAGAAACATTCGTGAGCCGCCACTACTGTCAGTCCCGGTACAGAGGCTCTAAGTCATCGATCTCGGCCTGGCAGACCTGCCATATCTTATTGAGACGGTCTGCAATCTCGATGGCATCGCTCATAAGATTATGCTTTGCCATTTACTAAGACTGAAGTGCCAGCAATGGTCTGTGAGGAAATGAGCTGTTCATCAGGCCTATAGTTGGGGCGGATCATGGGTACAGCAATGGGATGTTGCATTTCGGTGAGCTTACCATCTGTTCTTGATATTGTAGTCCATCAGAACTCCGCACTAAAAATCATAACAACTGTCGCCAAAGGTACGTGTTTCGAAATTAAAGAGAAAAGGACGATATCAATTCCAATACGGTGGCTCAAATCCATCGATCTGATCCCGGACCTCCAGGATTTTCTCGAGTTCTCCCTGTATGTTCATATAACATGCATTACACGATGAGTTATGCGCCGTCGAGTCCATCAACGACCATCCAAAAACATTGACACTCGCTATCGCGTCTATATGGCCATCCAAATTCTCCCCTTCCAAAGCAAATGGCCCCAGATGATAGCTCGACAGTTGGCCAGTAAACTCGGTCAGAAGGGCAATATCGTGTAAGCCCGGAGTATAACATACACTCCAGCCAGGTGCGGGACCATCATCTTCCATGTCTTCTGCGGGAAGGATTGCGTCCCCACGATTCCCGTGAACTGGACGCGAGGGAAGTTCCGCTTCACTGTTCAGTAGACTGATTCCCTCACCGAATCGATCACCAGTTGTAGATGCTACAAGACTGAGATGGCGTAAAAGCTGACAGAGCTGAAGCTTGATGTTTCGGATTTGGCCGCTCTGTGCCACATAGATATCACATCCTGATCGCAAATTAATGAGTATTTCGCGGACAGCGTCATTGTGAGCTTACCTAAAGTTTCGGGAAGACTTGGGTGGCTGGTGCGGTAGTTGTTGTTGGCGATCCCAGACCCGCGAGCAACTGGGTAGCTGTATCGAACAAGCCATTTTGTAGCTCTGCGGTATAGATTGGTGGCCTTAATAATGACCGCGCATTCAGCTATTGAGTACGGTGTCAAGCACTCGAAGAGTCTGCTAGTGCCTTGCCTTTCACAATGCGACATGAGTGAATCTAGCCAAGATGAAATGTAAAGGGAGCAAATTGAAGTGGACCTGTATAAACTGTCAGTGGGGAACAATAATCACGAGTACTGTTGTGCTATGATACCAAGAAACTTCGACTAGTGATAGTCAAGTAGGATGATTAATCATTCACTGAAATGTTTTCCAGTGGGAATGCCAAATGCAAACAATTCAGCAGTGCATCAGGTTATCTGAAGGGGAGTCTGGGTCAATAGGGAGTAGGTACTGATATTTATCGGACGTAAGGACAAAATCCCGGAATTGGAGAGATTTCTCATACATCTCATTGTGAAATGTTTTGGAAAATATTTGCTGTAGCCTTGCCGTCTCTTGTCGAGCATCGTATGTTGAAAAAGCCATTCGCCCTGGGTAGGAAATTGCAGCATCTAGGTTAGGTGGAAGATCTGTGTGACTGTTAGTACCATACTCCGTATTGACAACTTAGATATACATGATGACAATACTGTTCAACTGCGATCGGACCGTGGCATTCTAATCTTTTCCCGAAAACATTGATGCAGTAGTAAGGACAGTAAAGACTGAAGGGGCTTACCTAGACGATGGTACAAAAGTCTACACCAAGTGAGCATTCCATAATAGCTATCTTCTGGAAGCTCAAGGTCAAAGATTTTGCCAGACGACTTGGAGAATTCCATTGCTTCTTTAAAACTGCCATGAAGCAGCCTATCGAAGACTGGGGAATATAGTGAGAGTATTTTTGAAGAGACCCGAATTCTGCCTTTCTTCTCAACGTAAAGATCGACATCTCCATCGCTGTCAATAATCTCAATCAGAAGACTATAAATACAATTAGCAAGAGTCAATCTTTTGAACTTTGTAAAAAACAGCGGAAGGTACGGGATCGGATGAAAGTGGCAATGACCATAACGCCAATCAGATTAAGGGACAACTCACGACTCCACTGGCGCGTCTAGCAAGCGTTCTCCCATCTCTAGGTGTTCTTGGCACTTTGCTAATGTCTTGTTAAGATTTTGGCTGAAATCCGAAAGTGTTTGTTGATTGCAAAGAGCTCGCGCTGTGCTTACATTGTGATAAGTCGTCAAAAAGAAAAGTAACGCGTGACAAAATATCGATGATGAATGAAACTGATCGATCGAAAGTTGATAATAAGCGCGCTTTGCGCGTTGGGCTTGAAGCAGGTTATTAATATGCTAAGGCTGAATCTTATATCCGTAATCCCCGAAGGTTGGTTTTTATCCGAAGACACCAAAGTTGCAACATCCGCAACGACAGCCGGTATCATCAAGATTAAATTCCACAGACCATGGCCCTCAAATCCTCTGCCAGTCGCATGGTCTTTGGCAGACAGCTCCAATGGGCAAACCCACGACTATCCCTCACGCGCCATCCCCAGCTCCTCCAGCAGTCTCGTAACTCCCTCCAGCAACGATACATGTCAACAGAACAACGTATACATACATTCGAACTTTCAAGCCATACCTCATACTAACTTAATGATCAGTTCCTCCTCCACCACCCGAGCCCACCAACCGCTTCATCCGCTGGGCCTTTACCGCCCTCGGCATAACCCTCTCCTTCGCAACCGGCTACACCCTCGCCAACAACACCACAATAAAAACCTATGTCGCGGTCCTAACCCAGCCATCCGACGCATCCACTCTCTCCATGTTCAATCCCGATGCCGACTCTCAAGCAGCTGAAATCGAAGCCCGTCTACAATCCCACCCGCTCGTCCGCGAACTCCAATCAGATCCAAAATGGCGCTCCTCCCGCCCCCATTTAAAAATGCCAGCCGATTTGCGTCCCCACAGCTTTACCGCCGGCCATCTTCTCTCAAAAGACAAAATCCCTGTGCCACCTTTAGTGTTTACGACGGGCGATGGTATGGAGTTGGTGAGTATTGCGTGGCTCGGGCCAGATGTTTGTGGACACCCAGGGATCGTGCATGGAGGTTTATTGGCGACGTTGATGGACGAGGGGTTAGCGAGGACGTGTTTTGCGGCATTGCCGAACAAGGTGGGTGTTACGGCGCATTTGGAGCTGGATTATCGGTCGCCGTGCAAGGCGGGACAGTTTGTAGTTATGAGAGGGCAGACGACGAAGGTGGAGGGACGGAAGGCATATGTTAAGGGACGGATAGAGACTGCGCCGACGGATGGGGCACCGGGCAGGACGTTGGTGGAGGGGACAGCATTGTTTGTTGAGCCGAAGGGTTTTGCGGGACGATTGATGAGGATTGTGTCTTAGAAGGCCCTCGATGTGGGCAGCTAGATGTGTCGATAGAGATGGTTGGGTCATGGAGGATGCTCAGCATCCAGATGCTCATTTATGTATATATCTTTGATAGACTTGTCACAAATAGGACATGCGATTAGAGCAACCTTAAGTCCCTGATCTCCAGCTTCTATCTCTGAACTCAGAGCTCTCTTCATACTGTTCAATGGCTTAGATTCAGCATCATTGCTTGTCTTGTCCCCAACAATCTCATCCTTCTTCCCACCTTTAACCCACCCATCAATCTTATTCTTCTGCCTCCCCGCCCTCTTCAACCCAGTCAACTTCTCCACCTGCGCCCTACTCATCTCCGGCTCCCCCATCTTCACATAAACCCCACCACATTCTCTCGCATGCCTCTCCCACCACCCATCACTCTTCCCCGGCGCCCTATTCATCGCCCTCTTCACAAGCCCAAAATACGGGCCGTGCAATCTACACGGCCCATCACACAGCCACACATGTGTCCGATAACTATCAACCTCATCATGAAAAGTATGGAACTGCGTCACGCCATATCCGCCATGGCCATTAATCGCGTCTGCCAACGCCGTGAACCCTGCTCCATGACCCCCATCTGGGTCGCGGATATGTGCTGCTGGACAGACGACAAAGAAATAAGCGTGGATGGATTCGTGGAGGAGTGTGTTTAGGAGATCAGAGCGTGGGCGGTATTTGAGGAGCGGTTCGGAGAGTTTGAGCTTCACTCTGTTTTGACGGGTTGTTTTGTCGCGGGTTAGTTCGCAGATTCCGGCGCAGAGGGTTAGGCGTGGGGACCAGGTTAATTCTACGCGGGCCATAAGGAGGGAGCGGAAGTAGAGGGCGTTGTAGAGGGCGAAGAGCTGGTGGACGTCGATGAAGGAGTCGTCGGTGCCGGAGGCGAGGATGAGGGCGACTTCGGTGGCTGCGGCGATTTGCGCGGGAGAAGGGTTGGTTATGGCGGATAGAGCGGCTGTTGTGGCTTGCTCTTCGGTCATGGGCATTGTTAAGAGGCCATTCGAAGCTCTTGTGGATTGCGTGGGCGAGATATAAGGTGGAGATGGTGGTTAAGTTGATGGGATGAAGTTGGAGATGACAAGGCTGAGTGACGATCAGGCTAGCTTATATGTTTACATTTCATGAGAGCTTATCGCTGTGTACATGGCCATGAAACCATCTTTTCGAATTCTTTCTGCTCAGGTATAATGATAGAACCAATTTATAGAAGGAAACAAAGATGTGAAATTTTCCCTTTTAGCTACCTGCCTATTTAGGACTTTGTATAGCTTGTTTGGGCCTAGTCTGTCAAGTCTGTCTCGTGGCACCGTTCAGAATATGCTCAGACAAATAGAAGATTCTACTCGTTTGATATGCATTCTAGATTTGCAGCACTCTACATGAGTCGACAGAATTATATAGGACGAAGACCGGGCTGGTGGTTTTGTTTAGACAGGTCCTACAGGCGGGAGTTGGACAGGCATTATGAATCCGAGATTCTTTGATCCCAGTTGCCCTCCATCCCTCCAAATCAATCGTCATCACACGCGTTTTCCCAACTCCCATCTAACCTTTCCCATATCCTCTTTTGCCAACAAAACACCATTCCTACGGCTTTAACCTTTTAACTAAGTGAACACCATGCTGTCATACAATACCTCCCCTCAGTCCCTGTAAAAAGCCTAAAACCAAACACATGCCGCCCCACATCTCCTACCACGCCCACTCGCCGCGTTTACAGCCGCTGCTGATAGTTCAACCCAGCTCCTGCAAATACAGCTGCCACCATGGTTGATAACCGCCGACAAGCCAGCCGCAGTCGAGACACCCGTCGCCCTTCCACAGAGACCTCGCAGCCAGATCCTGTCCGCACCACGAGCAGCAACTCCCTTGCCAAGTCCAAATCCACACCTTCGCCTACCTTTCTCACCTCGTTCCCCTCCTTCTCTCCTCCCGAAGTTACGCGCTCCAAGAAGAAGACTTCCTCGCCTAGCGCGTCTCCAGGCGCTGAGCACGAGACTCCACGTGCCATGAAGCGTGGCTTTCGGAATGCTTCAACGCCAATACAATCACGAAAGGCCTCGGCGGATACCCAAGCGAGCCCATCCGCCATGAATCGTACCGTGCAGGCTGCGGCGAGTTTGAGGAAAAGCATCATGGATACAATAACGGCGCGGAGTAGTGCACCCGAGTCGCCGCATCGCATCTTTTCTGGCCTTGATGGAGATGCAGGGGATCCACTAGCTGGCGCGAGCGAGGAACATGTGCAACGCATAATTAGTTCGAGTGGAGGCCCTGTTGCTACAATAAAAAAGTACTCTTCGGATTTGGCAGAGACAAATCAACGAGTGGCTGCGGAAAGGAATAGCAAGTTGAAAATTGTCGAGGAAAATCGACAACTACGAGCTCAAATGGAGGACAAAGAAGACGAGATGGATGACCTGAGAAAACAACTGGCGACGACGAAAAAACTATTTGCTCGATATGTGGGCAAGGTAGAACAAAATCTTTCTCCAGCTCCTCAAGTACAAATATTGGAAAGTCCAGCTGGACCATACGCCTTCGAAGATACAAGTGGCACGATTCTAGTATCTCTGTCCGACGACTTTGTCTTTCCGGATGGGTCTTCCATCGCTAGTACCGAAGCAGAATCCAGCCAATCGATAGAAGCAGCAATCACGCCCGTATCAAGAGGAAAATCAATAGACACGATACGGCCCAAGAAACAAGGTCTCAAACCCCCAAAACCAGCTCATCGACTAGCTTCGACCGTGAAAACTGAAGTGGTTGAAATGAAATCGCCTGTTGATATTGTTCTGTTGCCACCAGCTCTCCGTGATGGTGGAACTCCATCCGAAGTATTGGTGGACCGGATGGGTTTTTATATTACGCCAGACCGAGAAAGACGGCACCAAGAAGCGGAATTTACTAAAACAGAGGATATTTCGGAAAGCTCATCCATAAACAGCAATCCAAAGGACGACGATGAGAGCATGATATCGACTAACGAATTGCTTTGCGATGCACCCATGACTCCAGCAGCAAGACTAATATTTCGATCCGAGAGTAGTTCTAGAATCTTTATTGACGTAGATAAAGCAACAGCAACTTTAAAAAGAGAGAACAGTGGGTTTGCAAGTCCAGTTACCGCTACGCATGTTTCAGGGGGAATTGGTCCAGCGGCATCAACAGTGGCCACAAACTCTCTCCAATCCTTATTGAATCCGCCGCCTGTCCAAAACTCCAAAGCATTGTCATCACTTCTCATCAAGCTAAACCAAGCCTATGATCTCCAACAGAAGCGCCGCACAAACGCGTGGGCGAACTTTTACGAGCAAACCCGCGATCTCCTCCAAAAACACCAACCCACCGATGACCCCCTGGACGAGCACTCTATCGCTGGTGTCACCGCCCTCTGCAGTGCCAGTCATGTTTCGCCAGAAATCCGGGTAACCTTCAACCAGCTCATCCGACGCGGTGTCCCCGTCACCTTCCGCCGTGAAGTCTGGCTCGAACGCAGCGGCGCCGCCAACATCCGCGACGCAGAGCACTACGCCTCCCTCCTAACCGCCAGCTCCACCGACGATGCCGTCGCACTCAAAGAAATCCGCGTAGACGTCGAGCGCACCCTAAGCAACAACGTTTTCTTCCGCGAAGGTGTCGGCAAGACCCGACTCCGCGATCTCCTCACCGCATTCGCACGCCAAAATCCAGACATTGGCTACTCCCAAGGTCTCAATATAATCGCCGCCAACCTCCTCCTGATGGTGCCCGCCCCGGAAGACGGTTTCGCCCTCCTCGAAGTCCTCGTAAAAGACATCCTGCCCTCAACGTACTACGCGCGCGACGGCACTATCTCCGGCGCAATTCTCGAGCGCGATGGCCAAGTCATCACGACTTACGTCTCCGAGCTCTTTCCCTCTTTGCACAAACACCTGCTCGCTTCAGGTGCACCGCTCACCATGTTTACGCCCGGCTGGTTCATCAGCGGATTCGCCGCATGCGTCAATGGCGAAGCACTGTATCGTTTGTGGGATTTAGTTTTCGGGTTTTGCGATGGGCGATTTGTGTTTTGCTTTGCGCTTGCGTTGTTGAAGCTGAATCGCAAGGGGCTGATGGAGTGTCGGGACGCGGAGGCTTTGATGAGCTATCTTGGGGGTCGGATGAGTAGTGCGGCGGTGAGTTTGGATACGTTGATTAATGAGACGTTTCGGATGGGGGAGAAGGTTACGTTGGGGGATATTGAGAAGAGGAGGAAGGCTGTCACGGATGGTGGGTGATGAATTGGTGGTTTGATGTAGTTAGTGATATAAGTATGAGGAACGAATGATCGGCATACTCTAGTTTGATGAAGCAGTGATATTTTGAAAGGTCCTCATCTAGTCTCTGGTCTGCAGTGTTGTCTGTATGTTTGATAGGGGCAAAAATGTATTGAATATTCTACAAGATGAGAATACTCACTACGGCTCAATTACGAAAGGAAAGCACCCTAAACGAACATAACAAACAAATCAAGTAAATATAATCCATAATAAGAAAGGAAACTATGCGGCGTGAAAATAATGGACACCAGTTCTCTTCACGACAAAGTCCATTATGATGCTAATAGTAAGATAATCTTACACATTGACCAAAGTATTTTCTCAAACAAAACACGACTATATCTACGGTTTTATTGAATCAATCAAACGGGTATCTTAGGTAAAGACGGATCATTATAACTTATCAGGACAGTTTTTCTTCTTTCAAGATATGCTGGAAACATTTCAGCGACAACGTCTTTATAAGTTATAATTTGAAGATAATGCACTTCCTCCTTATACGATCTAGGAGACATTTACAAATGACTCCTGCATACTTGAGAAACAGGATGAGAGACTCACGAGTAGCTCAGGGACGCCGAGAAGCAAGAACGTAGTCAATTTCAAAGAATCATTAGATATAGCTTAGTGATGATTGAACTTATTGATTCATACAAGACCAAGGGCCTCTTCGTCGTGTTGCTTAAGTAAATTGCAAGTAACAACAATGCCTCATGTTGACAGACCCTTACTGGCATCTCGATCAGCATTATCGCAAAAGCATCTCTCTGTGCGCCACAAAGTCCTGACATTACATATCCTTCCTGTCTAGATGCTGCTATTCACTGCATATCGTCTGTGTGAAAGCATTTGCTGAGCTCCCTTGCACGCCATGTTGAGCACTTTTCAGTCGAGCCCAAGGATGCAGTGACTGAAAGATAAGACACTGCAATGTGCCTATCACGAACCTATCCATATACAGAATCCCGTGCTTATTTCCACGGGACCAACAGAAGGTTTCAGTCAACGTCAAAACCTGGAAGACTGGCGACGAACCCTGACGACGGGTGCAAGCGAAGTCAAGCTGACAGGCTAACCTCGTCATCAAGACAAGACGACGTGGCGATTGCTACTACTGCCCGTTTTGAAACCGTTGCCCATCCTGTTCCTTGTCCGCTACCGGTTGAAGGACGCAAGGCCAACCACACGATTTCCGACCGCAGTACTGCATTAGCACCAACTTTAGTAGTGCCTTGCCCTTCCGGCAATCATCATCTCCTGAGTTTCCCGGATAGTGGAGCGTGGTAAGGGTGTCACTGTCCGGCTATGCTTCAACGTACGTTGGTCTGTGGGCACGGAAGTGTGGGATATGTTCCGATGACAGAAATAATGCACGCTTTTGGCAAGAGACAGTGCAGTAGAGTCACTGGTGGATACTTAGCGAGTCCGTATATGTCAAGTTGCCCCAGTCTGGAAGGGCTTTGCCTAGCAGGGTATCCGTATGTGGTGAACTAGAACGCCAAAAGGAGCTGGAGATGGCTGTATGCTCATGCCGAGTCACCTATGCTGACGAGGCTTTGTTTGCGCAATTTCTGAGAGTAGCGTCTATTGGCAATGAGGGATGATCCGGAGAGCCTCATTCGTAGTTTTTGGATCCTTCAAGGAGAGTTGTATTCATGCGGCTCAAAGCGATTGCTGCTGGGTAGTGAGCTGTCATCCCTTTACACGAGCTGTCAGTGATCTAGTGTATCGCACCCCAGTCTCAATCGGTCATGTTCGGAAGAGCAACAAGTACGAGACGGCAGCAATCATCACGATCCCAAAAGAAGATCAGGGTCACTTGCAGGTGACAACGGTATCTACAACCGGTATCTACAACCGGTATTTGCCCAGAGACCCAGCGAGGCGGCGAATGATCACCAGAACTTGCATCTGGACCATGCCCAAACGCAAAGACGATCACAGTCGTTCTGTATTCGCCAAAAGACGAAAGGACCCCAACATGTCTCATAGCAGTTGACCAGCCATCCTGGATGAACACAGCGACGGCACGAGGCATAGGCGAATATACAATTGCCATTGGCAAGACTCTATGGCGCCTCTGCAATGCCCTGTCAAAAGCACGCCAGAGAGCTGAGCACACGTCGTCGCCCAAAGTCTAACGCGTAACAATCAGCAGCGTGTAATCAATTATTGAATTGTCTTGTCTCAGAATTGGCTGTTATCATAACCTCTTGCTGAGCGCTAGCTATCAGGACTGTAGATACCCGAAACCGGTCAGTTCTTTGAAGAAATTTAGACCAACCATACGACGGGAGGCATCGAGGCGAGCTGGAGGCCTTCCGAGATCGTGATTTACTTCAAAACGAGTGAAAGCAGTTCCCAGACACTTGATCCTGTTTGATATAATCAACATGAACAGGCCAGGCTCGAAGTTAAGCGAATCAAACAAACGCAATTCTTTCTGATAGCCTTGACCAGGGAGTTAGTTCCCTGTTGGTCTATTACACATTGCTCTTGACTGAGTGTAGTCACTGGTGGTTTCTCGCAACTATCAGATCAGCAAACGCATTGAGATCGTTTTGTGGTGGTAGTCTGATAATGGAATCTGAGATTGTCGTAGGCGGCCAGTAATATGCACTTAGTATATTGTCAATTATTCAGCCGTGCATACCATCCAGTGAGTTCTCTCAAGGCGTAGATAATTACACATACATAGCAGATTACATGAAGTTTGCTGCATAGCTTAGACTTTGCGAATGCACAACACCAGTCCTGCCAGCTGTCAAAGATGACAGTACTGCGTCAGCCAGTTGCAAAGAACTAGCTCATTCGCTTGATAGCCGTTGCCTTCCCTCAAGAGTCAAAACGAACTGATTTCTTCCACCAGTGATTTGTTCGCTTCGTGTTACCGAGTTTTCGTCCCAGCCATTGGCCAAAACATGAGTGAGGTAATCTATGAAACAGACAACTCGTTACGGATGGCTAGGCTCAACTCCAGCTCGCCTTACAATAACTTTAAATAAAAAAAGGGCCGACTGAAAAGGCCCGTCCAGCAGTTTCCCCAGTGGCGCTAAAGACCGCAAGCGATATACACCATCAACAAATGTCTCTCGTCGCCAAATTTGCAAGAACACTCCGGCGGACTCCTTCCTCCGGAGCTCAAAAGCTCGCTACGAATGCACCTCGCGGGACGCCTGGAAGTTACAAGCGGGACTACCAGATGGCAGGTGTACAGCGTAAAGATTCCACAGCTCTGTGAGCGCGTTCAAAACATGGGGACGATATGGACATTGTCGTGTTTCAGCATTCGAAAATTAAATACGTTAAGTCAAAATATTAAGGCCGGAGGCGACAGATTAGACCCGCACAAAATGAGCTGTTGCAAAAAGAATTTACCTGTTGTACAGCTAATAGTGCCAGTCAGACTTGTTAAAGGATCGAGAAAAAAGGAATATTATGAGCCGACACTGTGGGAAGCACGAGGTTAGCTCATAACGCCAGAGCCGTTTGATTAGCAATAGTCCACTTTACGTTTCTATACGCTTTTTACGATCCTAGCGGGCGGTGGCTGTTTTTCAATGACAAAAGCGTTTAACATTCGGGGGCCTAGTTTTGTTTGAACGTGGTAGGTTCGACAGTGACTCCGCGTTTAGACGCGCTCCTTCCTGGGGTTCGAAAAAGAAAACATGACTGATTATGCGATTTTCTAAGCGGTCATTCGGAGAAATACAATCATGTTGAAATAGTGGGGGCATTATAGGTAGTTCTCTGGCTTTTTCTGGTGTTGTTACAGGATGTTCGTTTACTGCATGGCCATGACAGGTGGAGGCAATGTTTATATAGGTCTATAATTGGATTTTCAGAGAACCACGAGATTGTAAGGATCATAAAAGTGGCTTGTTATTGCAGCAGATTTTGTCATTGTTAATATTCAGAGATGTCACGCATTGAGCATACGCATGCAGCTAATGAAAAGGGAAATTGCAGTCAAAAAGAACAGTGTCTTTGTCATTTCAGTCGAGCAAACATGCAGGAGAAAAAAGCGTAACCATACTGCAAATCCTTGAGGCGCAAACTATTATTTGATGTACATGATAAATATACCCTTCCAAAGGCGCCTTGCAATGCAGTCAGTGTTCATACAAGATCGTAATAGTGACAAGATCGCAATCTTGCGATGATTTTGAGTCCAAACCGTGTGAAAACAGCCATTATTATAGTATACAGTTTCCAGTGAGAAACATGTCCACCTCCGCGTATTTTAGTTAATTGAGACTGGGAAGTCCTTGTTATCTGTGAAACCAGCTCTCAACAGCCATGTGGGATATCCGCTGAATGGGGTGATTTGTTCCATAGCCGGTAGCTTCGTTGATTAAGAATGTTTTGGCTAGCAAAGCTCGGTTGACAGGATCGCTTTCACTGGTTGGTGGTCCAGAGAAACTTGCAGTAAAGTTGTCGATTCGGTCGGCAAAAAAACGACAGATCATCATGGAGTAAATGACATCTCGATTTTCAATGTTCCCAAGCAAATCGCGTACGCTTATGATAGTAGACCACATGATCTTCTCGTCAGTAGTTGCTACAAAAGAGCCTACTGAATGCCAAAAGTCGATTTGTGATTGCATCTCTGGAGAGGTTACCATATTTGATGGGTAGGAAATGGCGTCCAGAGGGTTCGACGGGAGGATAGAGTTTGTGAGGAGTGCTTCGAGGGTATTTAGTCGACATATCGCTTCTTCGTAGCAAAGTCTTTGTCGTTGAGCTTGATACGAGTCGCCGTGAGGAACTTCGGATGGAGGATTTCGCCGGATGAGGGTGAGCAGGGACCATACAGTCTTGCACTCTAGAGCCTTTGTACGACATTGAGATTCAACGTCGTAGCTGGTCACATCTTTGAATCTGCTGTAGTATGTCAAAAGTGTCGCAAGAAGCCGGCACATCTCATGATCTTTCAGAACATCGTCAATCCCCTTTTCAGAGTACCACTTGACTTCTAGTATACTGTCGAACCCAGGCGCCAAATCATTGTTGTACAATGTAAAAATATCATTCTGTGTATCTTGTGACATGCTTCCGTGGAGATCCAGGACATTGTAAGGAGGTAGAGATCTCTCTAAAAAAAGCTTCTCTACAGAAACAGGAATCATTACGCCAGAATGCGGCTTAACTAATGAAAAACAGTAAAGATCAGCAGGTGTCTTCGATAGAACTTATGAGTGACTGGCGGCGACGAAAAGCAGTTGCCGCAATTGGACATGCTTCGTGGACTCGCCGGTCACTCAATGTCCTTCGTATCGACCTCTGCTTTCCGCCGCTTGCCCAATTCAGTAGATCCGCATACCTTGCACCGAAGGAGTCATTGCCGGGAGTTTCGCCGCCGAATTAGAGTAGGGTGTGTTGATGGAAGTAGAGTAGTGGATTGGTGGCGGAGGACGAGCTGGCTGCTGGTGTTGATGTGAGGCAATGACTGGGGCATGTGTTTCGGAAATTGGAGTGAGTGGTAGAGCTGGAGCTTGAGCATTCGAAGGCGTAGGTATAACCATGGCGCTGGAACTGGCAGTAGCAGTGCTTGTTGGCGTCGTGGCGGTAGGTGATACGCTGCTTTGCATTTGTTGGTTGCTTTGTTGACCAGACTGTGGCTTGAATATAGGATCATAACCAAGGCATTCTCGTTTGCTTTTCACGCAATTGCGGCATATTGGATGTTGCTCATCGCACTAATGAGATTGGTTAGCTGATTTGGGGCCATTGATAGATCTTCACTCCAGCAGACTGCAATATCTGCAAAACTTGCAAACTACTGGCGGGAGAAACCGCCTCGATGCAGAGCTAAGACCAGTTTGCCATAGAAAATGGTCAACTAACCTTAATTCTTCGCTTGCGGCAAGTCATGCAGCCAGTTTTTGTACGACGCTTGATTTCTTTCTTGTTGGATCGTCCAGTAACTGGACTGGATAGTGCATGAATGGGAAAGCGCATATACTCGGGTGAGCCCAATGCTGATAGTGGCTGTCCTGAGTGTGCCATAACCCGATAGGCATTTGTGTGATATGTTGGTATGGCATGACCTGATGAGTAGGGTATATGATGATGAGAATAGGCATGATGATGCTGAACTGGTGCGTCCATTCTCAGTGGGGGCAGACTGACAACAGAATGAGGCATTGAAGCAACAGAAGTTGTTTGTCTATAGTCGTGGCCCGGTGGTATATGAGGTGAGTAGGCATATGCATTCTGCATTGGTGTGGGGGGATAAGATGTCGAGTTCATTGGAGATGTTGAGTTGGATGAGAAGTGATGTTGTGCTTCATCAGTCATGGTGAACAGAAGGCGCGAGACAGTGATTAAGAATACAAGCAACCTAGCAGCCGCCAAACCAGAGGTACGTGAGCGCAGCCTCGCCTACAATACAGCACTTTTGTCTCGGCAGAACCTATGGCGATGTGGACCCCCAGAGGCCAGCACCTGGTGGTCAACACTTGACAGGGGAAGATTGCGGTCAGGGTGCAGGAGAAGTGGCTCGAGTGGGATACCTGGTTGAATTCGCAAAGCAACGGGCCAGATCAGCGTCAGTGTTCCCCGGTCGAGTGTTCTTGCTTAGCTTCAGGGATTGTTATGCTGAAAATGGGCGTTGGGCATCCCAGTCAATATGGTCTGGATACAGAATAGTCCACGTTGGCCCATGTGGGCGCCCAGAGCCGTTAAAACTTGAACGAAAACGAGGCAAGCCGGCCAATGCATTAGTGCCGTAGCTAGAAGGGGTGGTCTGGCAGGGATCGATACCAGGTAGATTCTGTACCGGTAATGGCTAACAAAATTTTTGACGACATGCTAGAGGGCGCCGCGCCGCTGTCAATGGCAGTGGGTGATTGGAGCTGACAAATAATGTTCAAATTGAGGATAGACGAGAAGCACTGGAGACTCACAGCGACATGTCTACTGGATCACGGCCAGAAGCCACCCGCCATGCAAGAAAGCTTTGCGGTGAAACGATAGGAAAGTAGCATATATAGCAAGCCATGGTAATATATTGTGGACGCACCTCTAGCTCCACTAGAATTATTGGACTGAAAGATGATCGCAATGCGACTACTAGTACTAGTAGAAGCGGATCAAGCGAGCTGTCTACGGACGGCCCGCCGGGAGGCTTAACTGAAGAATGGCTTATGCTGAGAGTAATTGCGCCCATTCTGTCCAAGTGGGTAACCGCATGAACAACAGCATACCTATCAGTCGTGCCACTCAGCAAATGACACGATGAGGCGTCAACAGGTTATGACGGACGTGCAGAAAGGGCTCATGCAGCATCTAAAGTCAGCAAAAGAGCCGCGTGGCGAGAAAAGCATAAATCGTAATGATCCGTAAAGATAGAGAGAAAGCCCGAATTGAACAGTGGTGAAAAGGAAGATTGCATATGCTAGAGATTGTAGCCACAACACAATCATGACTTGGATCAGGGGAGATTGAGGTGTTTGCCAGGAGCAACGGCAAGACGAGGAGGAAAAGGCATATAGAGCATTGTATAGCAAAACATTCCAGAAGAAGTAAAGGGATCAAACTGAAGTAGATAGGCCACGATCAGAGAAATAGATAGAAGATTATGATAACGTGGAGAGTATGATGTGCCACAACAACTAGGGGATCGTAGTCCGAGTCAGTTCAGACTTTCAGAAAGCTTGATGGCGCCCAGCACGACATGTGGCAGAAAGCATATGAAAGAGGTACGGTGGCTGGAACCATTGAGCGGTAAATGTCACTGTACAGTGAAAGAAGGGTCTCTCATGCAAGGAGGAGGTGTGGAGGAATCTGCAACCTGGGCCACAGACCACCAGTAATGACACTCAACACCAAAAAGTGGCGTCAACGCACTGCTTCTATGCCGCTCCATGCTTCTTATGCCAGTCTATTCTAAGCCAGAACGTGCTCAAAGAGGAAAGGGTCAAAAGAGCTCGCGTGTTCTTCGCTTGAATCGCTTCAGCCGCGGCGGCCGGCCCGTTGCCTGACGTGCGCCTCTGGGGACATTCAGCCAATTGACGCCGCCATCGCTCCTCTGTTCCGCCAAAATTGTTGGTCCTTTGGTCCATCAATGTCCCAGCGATGCGAGGCATGCCCTGCTTCACAATAGAGTTGCTGTTCTCGTGGAACATACATTAACCTAGAATTGATGTTATGATCCACTCCACAACTCACTTCAAAGCCAGTCAATATTTCCGCTTTTATATGAGGCATGGGCCGCATGGCTATCTTGCTTTGCATCTACACTTGCCATATTGATCAAGCTCGTGAGCCACGTTGGTTTGCAACTCTGGGATTGGCTGAAAATTTCAAAATATATAAAAAGCGCCTTCAGATTACTAGTGATGATCATTAAAGGACGCAATACATAGCAGGGACCGATTTATCCTGCCTGTGTATCTACTAGGTATCCACCTATCTTAAGACACAAAACGCCAAAAGGGATGATTAACATTTTGGATGGGAGTGGAGAACAATATTCGCACTCGTACAGCAGCATTTGTACAAGAGCAAGAAGTCCAATCAAATCTTAAGCATAAAAAGATGTATATCGCGTTTCATCTGCGAAGCCAGCATATTCTGTTGGTTCGTAGGTCTTGATCATTTGAGATGTACTCTATAGTTCATCAAATATAGGCCTGGAATGTATCCTGGATTTCCACAGTCATGGTAGCTTAAGCTAGTGCCATGATGAGCTTAATTTACCGAATACCGGTACAGTGTCTCGATTCTATGTTACTTCAAGCAGCCATAGATTCTGGTCCCAATTCCACCGCATAAGTAAGCTAATCTTTTCACTGCGCTATCTCAGGTTTGCAGCCTGTTCTGCAGGCACTGAGGGATAGAGTACGACCCTGTAAATGCGTTTCTGCGCTTTGATATTTGCCAATTCGTGATGCAAACATAAGGAGGATTCGCCGGAAGATTAGACTCTTGAAGATTAGTGGGTGTTTTATGAACTATTTTGTTTTCTGATTTTGTTTTCTAATGTTTCCCTGGAACTAGGATCTATCTATGAATAACCTGGTGCATATCTATCCCATTAATTAATCAGAAAATACCTCCCTTCATATCCACACTAACGACTCTTATCATCCGCATGGGCCCGAACTTATTTCATGAATCCTTTAGAACATAAGACACGCACTAGTTTTCCAACCGATGACACCAAACCGCCACTTTGTTCTAGTCTATCTCGAAAAAGATCACTGTTCATACATTCAATCCCGATTTGTGCCTGGCTAAGCTAGCCATCGCATAAAAAACAATTTGGCCCCGCTTGCCTTCAGCATCGTCAAAGTCGAGAATCAAACCGTCATTTTTAGCCTAGCGAGGAGTAAAACCCTGATGAAGTTGTAGGATCCTTTTTTAGCTTGACATCAAGCTCGCCTGCTCAGGTACAATGTTTTTTAGTCGGCCCTTTTCCAAAACGCATCGCACGTTGCTAATCGTCCATTCCTCCATCTTCGTTTGAGTCTAACGGACATCAATTACGTTAGTAGGGATATCTTTTACCGAGAAGCAGATCTGCCCCTTTCAAATCGCGGCAATGTTGAACGGGGATAATCGAATGATCATGACAAATCGGGATGGAGCATCAATAGCGACCAGCCCATCAGCGTCGGCAAGCAAATTAATGGGCATCGGTAAAATAAATCAGATGATGCAGGCTGCCGCTCATCGGACATTCCGCCAAACCAACAGACTTGTCTCGCCAACAACTTCTTTGTCCCCAAGATTTTTGGGTGCGGACTTGCATCAAGCTGCGACTCACCTCGACGGTCCAAGTGCCCATATGCGGGACCAGCAGAACATTTGGGTTTGCCACCAATCCCGGGTGGATCTTCGGCTCCTCTTCGTACACATCGAGCCCACAGCTGCCTACCTGGCCGCTGTTGAGAGCTTCAACAAGCGCTGCCTCGTCAATGACGGCCCCGCGAGCAGTATTGACGACGATAACGCCCCGCTTCATCTTGTTGAACTCGGGTGTGGATATTATGTGGCGTGTGTGTTTCTTTGCAAAGAATAACGCGTAAGCATTCATTTCAGCCAATCCTACAATCTTAAAAGTGATGATGGGAGGTATTTTGAGCAGTCAGCTCCAGGAAGAACTCACATTCAGTGGCAGATTGAGACTGAGCACATCGCTGGTCGTTAGCAATTGCTCGAAACTGACATATTCTGCTCCAGCTTCCATATCAGGCTCTAGTCGATTGCGATTGTGGTATATCGTCTTCATTCCAAAGCCATCTGCCTTTTTCTTGAGATTCCTTCCAATGCCCCCCATACCTAGTATCCCCAGCGTCTTGCCCTGTGGATCATGACCAAGAGGTGGAAGCTTGCGACCACGCCAATCGCCTTGTCGGAGAGCCAGCATACCCGCGTTGAAGCCACGCAGTGCTCCTAGAATCAGAAACATGTTGACGTCTGCCGTGGCATCGTCAACAGCAGTTGGTGTATTGGACACTTGGATCGATCGAGCTGTGCATGCTTGAATGTCGACCTGATCATAGCCGGCACCTTGAGATCATCAGCTTACGGTCAATGAAATCAACGGAAGGCCTTCCATGGCCAGCCCGCTTATGTATGGTGTTCTGGCATTTGCATTCTTCTACGTCCTTACACTCCGTAGAAGAACAAAAGGATGGGAAACTCACCGTTATGGCAAACATACTTCACACTTTTGGGTAAGCATTGAATTAACTCTTCATCAAACATTCCAGTGATGGAAATGCTGTTGAACGTGCGAAAGCACACCAAGACTCCATCCAGCTTCCCGCTCTTGCACTCCTCTAGAAAGCCAGCTCTGTTCTTTGATTCTGGTTCGCTTAGTTCTGCGAGCTCTCCCAATGCCTTCCAAGCATCGTGTGCGCTTGATGAGAGGTTAGCCAAGCTCAAATCGATTGCGTTCAGAAAAGTTACAGCAAAAGTGGATCATATAACATGAACTCGATGGAGTAATGCGGGCATGACATGATGATATCCGACTTACTGTTCGATTTCGCCAAGCAGTAGGACCTTGGGTTTCGCCATTCTCTAACCTGTGACCTGCTCCTTAATTTTCAAAGCTTTTGCGAGGAGTCTAGAAACAGCTTTGCTTTGATGAAGAGATACTGTTCGTCAAATCACGCTTTAATCCGCTAAATTTTCCGATCGTGACGTCGTATCCAGATAGTTGATCTTGCCGATGCCAGCCCAGCTAGATTCTGTAGATCAACTGCCCCACTGATCCGAATGATGCGCACTAGGCTCCAAAAGTCGAGTCGTAAATTGATGAAGTGAAGTTAAGATTTAGTCGTTCCCGATACCGCGGCACCCACAAATTTTGATAAAGTTTATTCCCAAAAACGTTGGTTCCCGCTGAAGGTTGCGGGTACCAACGGACACTAGGACGGAGTGTGTTGCTAGTTGGAAGTTTAAAGAACTTGAAACTGCCGGCTCGGTTCTGGCTCTTGGCTGGGAATATCGAGAATTTTGTCCAACAATTTGTGGTTTCTACTAATTTGAGTGTTGAGCCTGATATCCAAGAGGAATGATGTGATGCACAGTCATTGGTCGTAGAATTTGCTCCGGTTTCAGGGGATTGCGCGTGAGGGTATGCAAGGCGAATGAAACGTGGGCCAAATGGTACGATTCTGTGGGACCAAGGACGATCAGTCTGAATTGACGCGGTCCGAGACTAGATCGCTGATGTCTTCGAAAAACTTGCGGCAAAGCTAGGGTAAATACTCGCCTTGGTGGCGAAGAGGAGACGACCGTAGGTAGACGAGACGGGTGAGGGGAGAGATATTGGGCTGTGAAGAGCGAGAACTCAGAGAAGGCTGAGAAATGCGAATCAATTGCGGGATGGTGAGAGGACTATCGCTTGAAATTGTTCGTTAGGGATCCGACGGGTTTGAAAGAGAGAACATTTCTCTTTCTCGAAGGAAGATCTGGTAATAGTAAGAAGACAAACAAGTAGCGACCTATCAACAGTCTACAATTGAAGTTGAGTCAGAACAAACGCTCCGGCGGTCTGCACAAGAAAGAGTAAAGACGTCACTGGAAAACTTCGGGCTCAAGTAGAAAAGTGTGGGCAAGGCTACGGATTCATATATTTGTTAAATGTGCATGAGCTCCAACGTGAGAGAGAACCAGTTGGCCTTTCCATTGGCCAAGCCCACGGTATCCTTATCAATTGACCAGCGCTCCTACATGCAGCTATACAACTCGTGCTTCTGTACCGTGGTTGTACAAATCGGCAAGCAAACAAGATTCAATCCCTATCTGCCGATCTTAAAAGATACGCACAGGGCGAAGGCATAAGCATTGGATTCGGAGCATGTATTCTATGCCTGTGTGGATCCAACGCACCCTCGGGTTGGCACAAACCGCATTGCTCAAAAACATGTCGAATGAATTATGGGACTTGGGCAATTTTGTCGATTGTGGTTGGTCCACATCAGTCAATGCCATGGAGAGAGGCACACTAAAAACTGCAAGATGTATTCATATCCCGGATTCAGCCGCCCTGTGCCTGCATCTGAGTAGTTGCCGGGCCTGGACGGGCTGTATTACATGAGAGTAGACATGAAATACTAACAACAGAAGACAAAATTCTCATGTACCCAGGCGTGCCAGGGCGCATTAGTCCCTCCCAGAGTACCGGGTCGATGCAAGCAGTCCGTTCTCGGCTCTGGAAATGGTGGAGACAGGAGGTTTTGTTGTTTAGTGTGACGTCTCAGCGCCAAAATTATGTAGATTTGATATTGAATTGACCTCACTAGGATGAATAATAACTTCGCCACAATCAAGTCGTTGTCCCTTCCTTGGCCTGTTGCTCCATTCTCCACTTGTGGGCCATCTGGAGAAGATTGGATATCTTTGCACCGCCTTCGTCGTCTTGAGGGAATAGCCAGTCTATGTACTCCTCGAAGGAGTCGTCGTCTAGCTTGCGTCGTTTCTTGACACGGCTGGGCATCATGACTTCCACCTTCTTCAAGTCCTCTGCTGACCCATGTGTAGTTTCAAACGACTTCCAAGCATTTAGAAGGGCGACTCGATCTTCCTTGATATCTGCTTGCTTCATGGCCTTGTATGCTCTCTCAAAGACCTTTCGAGCTCGAGCCTTGGCTTCCTCGCTGACTGGTGTCTCTTCCGCCTCCTCCTCTTCTTCTTCTTCATCTTCGTCTGGGACGTTGATCTCGAATAGCGCATACGAGATCCATACTTTGACGTGTGAGGTCTTCTCCAGCAAGCGTTCGTATAATTCTCTAGCACGTTCAAATTCCCCTTCGTCTGCCTCAAAGTCGATATATTCTTTCCAGACAAGTTCGGGCATATCCAGAGCTTCCTGTGCAACAGCAAGCTCAAAAATAGCTCTAGCTCGATCAGTGTCGTCTAATCCTCGCTCCAAAGTCGCGAATGCTTTCCAGGACTCCGAGTTAGATGGGTTGAACTCGAGATATTTGGTGTATATAGTTCTACATCTCGTGAATTCGAACAGTTTGATCTCCAAATCAATGTAGCCTTTGAAAAGTTTATCTTTGGGACACATTCCTATAGCTTGGCCAAGTGTTTTGCGGGCCTGTGTGAGCTTCATTTGTCGGATCTCAAAGCGTGCTTTATTGAGCCAGACTTTGGAGAAGGTAAATTTTCGATGAGGTATGAGTTTGATGCATTGCTGGTATATTTGTTCAACTCGTTCCATATCACCAGTGACAGTCTCCTCGTAGGTTGCGTAGAACAAGAACAGGTAAATATATCGTCTCCAGTGTCGTTTTTCGTGTGTTGGTGGAAGTTTTGATATGGCGCGTTCGTAGACCTCCCGCGTGCGGTCAATATCTCGAGAGCTTTCTTCGAGACGAGCAAGATCTATCCAGGTGTCGTAGTTCATGGGGTTTTGTTTGAGTTCTGCTTCGTACTGCACCCGCCGCTTTGATAGAACGGCGTCTTCTACACCATCTTCCTCGCCCCATGCCTTGGAAAACTTGACATACGCATCGTTCAGGGCTCTTGACTTTGAAATAGGCAAAAGATCCAACGCGAATTTGTACAGTGCTCTTGCTCGCTCGAACTCTTTCAACGTGGTCTCGAATCTGGCAAATTGAATGACTAGTTTCTCGTCCATGAAGTCTTCACCGAGCGTCTCCAGAGCCATGGTGTACACTTCACGCACCAGATCCGTAGTGCCATGTTCCTTCTCCCAGCGCGCCCACTTCAACCAATTCGTCGTCTCAGGATGCACCATCGTAAAGCGCTCGAAGATCGACCGCGCTCGATCCCACTCTTGATACCGAGTCTCAAACTTGACAAATGCACTCCAGGCAGCCGGATCCGGCTCCCACTTCATCCATCGCTCAAACACCTCTCTCGTGCCCGGCACATCGCCCAGCAACTCGAGCGTGTGAAGGTACTTCCACCACAGCTTATCCACGCGCGGCAACAACGTCACCGCACGATCCAACAAATTCTTTGCATGCATAACATTACGGCTACGTAGCTCCGCATCAGTGTAGCGCAGCCATACAGCGACATTCGTCGAATGTGTATCGAGCGCGCGCTCAAAGATACTACGCGCGCGAGCATATTCCTTCTGCTCAAGCTCCCAGGCGGCATAGCGCAGCCAGTTGTTGATGTTGATGCGGTTACGGCGCACATAGTCTTCAAACTCTTTGCGTTTGCGGCCTTGGAATTCGTGTAGTTCTTCGAGGTCAGCGAAGCGGGTGGTTGGTGCTTGGACGGTCGGTTCTTGGCGGTCGACGGCCTCGCGAAGGAGTTGTTCGGCGGAGATTTGAATAGGCGCTGCGGCCTTGTTTTTTACGCGTGGTGGACCTCGAGAAGTCTCCATGATGGATGTTGTTGGTGTGCTGTGTTGGTGAGAGTTGATGTTTCAAGTTGTGTAAACTTTTTTTTTGGGGCGCTGAGAGGAGTGATCACTGGAAAAGTTGTAGGTCTAGGGTTAACTGCTGCCTACAGCAACAACATGTGATCAATTCAATGTTTCAAGCGTTGAATCTGAGAACTTCAGCCAAGTTCAGCTCTGAAATTATTCAAGAGAAATTCACTGGATTTGAGGAAATATAGATGAAGATGTATTTGAGAGTCCAATTGATTAGTTGCTACAATGCCTTGAACTCCAAGCAAATGCTGCTCAAAGACATGCACAGAATACCCAGGTTTACTCGTCCTCATCATCGCTGACCACCCGTCGTCGCTTGTGCCGAGAGACTGGGCTAGCTGGATTACCAGATGCCTCTTCCTCGTCCTCCTGTCTAGCTCGCTTAGGGCTGGGACGATCAGTAGTCTTCTGCTGTCGCTCGATCACATCATCGATATCCTCCTCACCTTCTGCATCAAGATCAGACCCTTCCAAATCCTCTTCACTACCGACGAGGAAGTCGTCTTCTAGATCATAGGTATCCTGAGGACCGCCACGGCGCCCGTACATCTCCTCTTCTTCATCGCTCAATTCGTCTCGCTGGGAGCGACGCTGTTTAGGCCGATTATGGCGTGGCCTATCACCACTATCCTCCAATGCGTCCAGCGTAAGCCCTCCACCGCGTTGGGGTCGGCCAATTCTAACTTGCTTCTCCTTGTCTCGCTCAGCTTTGCGAATCTTACGCTGTTCTTCCCGGTCCATCTTCTTGGCCTCGGCGACGAATTTGTCAATGTTCATGTGTTCAGAGGTAATCTCCACACCAGCTCGATCCTGCTCAGCCTTGTATTTGGCTTGGATGGCTGCTAAGGATGACTCTACAAGCCCATTGTCGTCTTTTCGAGAACTCGGTACAATACTCAATGAAGTAGTGATGTGATTGGTGACCCGGACGCCATATGACGTGGTGGAGCCAGATGCCAGGTATTGAAACGAATCTTTTGGCGCCTCCTTACGACGTGCTAGGTTCGATGTAGGTGTAGGTTTAGAAGGATTCTTCTGTGGAGCGGACTGTGGAGCTGCCATGATCTCGTACTGCTGTGTCGCATCTGTCGCAAGTTGCATGGTCAAAGAGCCATCAGACCAACGAAGTATACGGGCATTTGATTGTAGCTCGGAGGAATCCGCTGGGGAATGACGCCAACGAACAGTCGTGATAGCGGTTTGATATGCATCGAATCCTGCTGTAGCAGGGACCTTGGAGTGATGCTCAGTGGTAGGAGGCTGGAAGGTCTGAGGCTGGTATGCGGAAGGTTGAACGGCAAGGAATGGCGGTATTTTGGTGAGGTACATCTGGGTAGATTAGCATAATGCTTGTTTCTGATGGCCTTATGCGTACCTCTTTGTCGCTAGAGTCTGGGATAACATGGCGCGGTAGTTGAAGTGGTTGGACAATCATATCCTTGTCTGCAGGAACATCATCTTCATCCTCTTCATCGCCAGGTTCTCTGCGATCAGTGCGACCTTCATCGTCGCCAGAATCAAGATCTTCATCATCTAATTGTCGAGGTTTGCTAGTACGAGGATTAGCGCGACTCGGGCGCAAGATCACATTCAGCTCACCTTGAAGCTTCTCCGTCTTCTCCATCTCCAAACAGGTCATCCACTTCATCTTGAAGATCGCCATTTTCAAGGTCGGAAAGGTCATGCGCAGACGCGACGTCTTCTAGTCCATCGGAGGACATTTGGCGATGGTAGGTATTTATTCAAGTCGCAAAGTAGTATTCAGAGAAGACGTGAGAACCCAGAGTAAATGTTTTCAGAAGATGGAGCGCGGCGGATGAGGAATCCCCTAGAATGTAGAATGTAGAATGTAGAGTTGATGAGGAGTGAGGAGTGCAGTTGATGTTTGAGCGCCTTCAGATTTCGATGTCTTTCACTTGAACATTGGAGCGGTTGAGGCTCAGATGGTCCAAGCTTTTTTACGAGGGAGGATAGACCTAGCCCTAGCCACGTTGTGCCAGTAAGCTTTAGCGCCTAGCGCGCGCTAAGTACATATCAACTTTCGGATTTTGATAGTCCTTGTAAATGCAGCCAAAATATCCAGTATGGCTCAATATTTTCGTAGATGAACTGATCGAAAGCACTGGGAGATGAAGTTGAGATTTGGCAATATCATGACAAAGGCCGATACAAACATCAAAGGCTGAATTGTTGGGCCTCACAAACCCAAAATCATGCCGCTAACCTCTTTCGTACGCCCCACAGGGCGGAACCGTGGGAATCATCCCTTTTTGCGACCTGTACGGTCATTTTTCTGAGGCTCCTTGTCTTTGACATTCAGCTTCTTTACTACACTCTGCTCTACCATCTCCATTGTACCTACTCTGCTCCTACTCCAAACCAGCGGTGCCTAAATTGGTTGTCAATTATTCTTTGCCCCACCCCTGTGCTCAATTAGCCTCATCCGAGGCCTGGCCTCGACAGTTTTACGGCGGTAGTCTTAGTCCGCTACAAGATCCCGCTACCTGCTTCGTCAGTAGTTGCTTCTGAGTGTATACACGGCACACGCATTTTCAGAGCGCCCGCCTTTTACTCAGTCCGCCATGGCATCATCTTTCTTCTCTAGTGTGTAAGTTGCTCTAGAGCCATGTCTGCCATTGTCTATTTCTCCCCTCACCCTGGGAACCGGTACCTGGGCTGGGCCTTCTTGCACATGCTCCTGCCATTCATTAGGCATTTGTGATGCAAATCAACTATGCCCTTTTGGTTGCCACTCTTCAACCCACCATGTTCTTGCCTTGTACGGAGTACTGTACTTCTTAACCCATGTATGGATACAATATATTAGGCCCAACTATCATTTCACCCTCCTTTCATTTTGCCTCACTGTCTGCGACTGGCTCCAAGGCCTGTCGACTATGTCACTTTGCCCTTCAAAGTTGATCTGTCTACTGCTCTAGCCTGCAACATACCTCGTGGCTGCTGCAGTTGGCCACAGCTCCCTTCCCGCACTTCTCACCGTTCCTTCCTCATACAGACCGACCCACTGCCATCCGTGCCTTCCCCGTGTTTTTGCTAACTGCTCCTTCGCAATTCACAGTCGCCAAGGCTTTACTCGACCAGGAAACAAGAGCCCCAATCCTCAGCAGCAAGCTGAACGCGGTCATGTACAGATGAGCAACAACCAAAGTCCTATTCCCTACACGAGCCCAACACCGCCCGCACCACCTTCTCCTAGCGTCAGCCCAGGCATCATGTCTAATCCTGACCAATCTGCTGGCAATCAAGCCCGAAACCCACCATACTTCTTTCGCGAAAAATACTCCAATCTCATCGTGAGGGGCAATCTGACTACGCTGGCCGTCTTGCCAAAGCATGTGGAGAAGGGTGAATGGCTAGCCCATCAAGGTACAAGCAGGTCGAGGTCCTGGCGAGACATTCGCTAATGCGCTCAAAGTGGTCGAACAATATCGCTTGCTAGACAGCATGCTGCAAGTCATTCGTGTAGTTGACGAGCGAACCAACAGGCCAATCTGCAATCCAGAAACTTGCCCCACCATGTCCGCTGCTGGGTATGTCAGAGATTCGTGCTTTTGAGCATTAAACTAATAATATAAAGCCATACATACACCTGGCTAAACAACCAAAAACAGCCGGTGAAGATACCTGCCTGTCAATACGTTCAACTGGTACAGACATGGGTCATGGGCAAAATTAGCAATCCTTCTCTCTTCCCCACGGATACTACCACTCCTACCAACTATTCTGCTGGCGGCGTAAACACTCCAACATCCAGTACCCCGATTGCTGCAGGACCAACTACGATTGATGCATCACTAAACGCACTTTCTGGAAGAGACTGGCTCGGAAAGACTTCAGGGTTTCCAGAGAATTTCGCAAGTGATATCAAGGGCATCTATCGCCAGATGATGCGCTGCTATGCTCATCTTTATCACGGGCACTGGCTGACGCCGTTCTGGGACACGAATTCTTACAAGGAGTTGAACACCTGCTTCATTCATTTTATCAACGTTGGGATGACATTTGATTTGATTACAATCAAAGAAATGGAGCCAATGTGGCCGTTGATCGACCTCTGGATGAAGAATGGACTCCTGCCAAATCAAAACCAGGAAGCGGAAGCAGCACAGGCCCAAGCCCAAGCCCAAGCCCAGATTCAAAGTCAGGGACAACAACAGGCACCAGCCGCTGCTTAAACTAGATACCCAAAACATTTAGCAGATTTTGATTGCAGAGAATATGAATCAAAGGCAAATATATCTGGAGATATCAAGGCGTTTTACGCTGGAGCGCAGCCTGCATTGAGCATTTGGGCGTTGGAAGGGCATGCATAGAGGAGACCCAATGGTCCTTCATGTTCACTAGATGGGTATTTTCAACTGATTTCAAGCACACGAGCAGCATAGCGAGTAAATGTACACTTTCTAGGCAACACCAAATGTGGGTGACTAAGGAACAGAAAGTAGAAGGTTGAGTGGACTGTGGTCGATTCACGAGAGGACAGATTGACGAACGCAAACAGCAAGTACCATGAGGATGAATAACTCAAGATATCGCCTGGAGCCTTGGTAAGGTCAGCGTAGAATAGATTGGTAGAAGGAGAGCGGTGAGACATTGCAACTTAGTGCCGCTGTGGCGCAAGGCAGCGATGATTCTGTATGAGAAATGCCATCTGTCCAATTGCTCATGAACCTTGATAAGCAAGTGAGCCTTCCAAAAGTGATGTATTCAACAACTTTCTCAGAGCTTGACATTTGACTTTCCCTCTGTTCTAGCATTGAGACTGTCAAGGTAACTGAACAAAGATCAGCCAGCGGAATTCCGCTTCACATCACGTGCGTTCCGCTGTTACATAAGCGTTGTTGGCCCGCACCCTCTCGCAAATCTGTCGACTTTTGCCCGCATCCTCCCTCCTTCCAGCATCACCGCTACATCCACCCATCCACCCAATCTTCAAATACCCCAGATCTCATCCCCATTGAACTTCAGTGATCGCTGTTGAACTATCACTGCTGTCAGCTGCTGCGCTGTAAGTCCCTTGCTTTCTTCCTATTCACACCCGAGTTCGTCTGGGCCAAGTAACATTGAGCTACTACCGCTCATCCCCAATATCATGCCGGCCTCGCCTCGAATATTAACAAGCTGAATCTTGGTCGGATATCGGCAGCTTGGTCTCACACTCGCGCCAATTGTTAGTCTAAAACTCAAGTTCTTTGGCTAACATTGCTCTTGCATCAATAGTCGACTCCATCCCTCACTCGTCGCTTATCCCACTACTCTATCACTCCACACATCGCAATCATGGGTCTCGCCTTCTCAAAGCTGTTTGATCGACTATGGGGAAAGAAGGAAATGCGCATTCTTATGGTTGGTCTTGACGCCGCCGGAAAGACTACTATTCTCTACAAGCTCAAGCTTGGTGAAATTGTTACCACCATCCCCACCATTGGTACGTAAATGACGCTCATTGTTGCCCACAACAATCAGGCACCAATGTTTACACAGCTCAATCAACTACATGCCAAATCATACTAATCATTCTTCTTCTCACCTAGGTTTCAACGTGGAGACCGTCGAATATAAGAACATCCAATTCACCGTTTGGGATGTCGGCGGACAAGACAAGATTCGTCCTCTATGGCGACATTATTTCCAAAATACTCAGGGTATCATCTTCGTTGTCGACAGCAACGATCGCGATCGTATAGTCGAAGCTCGTGAAGAGTTGCAGCGCATGCTCAACGAAGACGAACTCCGGGATGCCCTTCTCCTCGTCTTTGCCAACAAACAAGATTTGCCAGTACGATATACCCCCTCGTCAGTACAATGCTCATCGCTAATCATAAATAATAGAATGCTATGAACGCTGCTGAGGTCACTGATAAGCTTGGCCTCCACAGCCTCCGACAACGTGCCTGGGTATATTTCTCATCTCGTTCCATTCTCGCGATTCCAAGCTAACTTATTCCAGTACATTCAATCTACTTGTGCTACCTCAGGTGACGGTCTCTACGAAGGTCTCGAATGGCTGGCAACCGCCTTGAAAAAGGCTGGTGTCAACTAGACGGGAAAATTACCATGTTGCACTGCAGTAGCAGATAGTACACGACGACACGGTGCTCTTATCAACCATCTCCATCCAAACTCTACCTGTCTGCTCGCTACTCCAAAATCCATGAAAAAGCTACTGCCACCACCTCATTTTGACCCGACTTCTTCTTTCACTCCTCTCACGGTTGTGATTGTCAATGCAAACCAAATTACCTTATTTCCATTTGACTGTCACTGGCCGTTGTCGAACTAGACACGTTTGCATGATGAAGAAGGCTGTTACTACCCTCTTGGTGTGTTGATGATAAAGAGGTTTTCGTTGTGTGGGGAGAGATTGGATGTCTGGGAATCAATAAAAGCAGGTTGTTAAACCAGTGTGTTAAGCTCGCTACGGGAAATGGGGTTTGCTTGCTGGCTTTGTTTTGATCCTAGGTGTCTCTTCTCATGGGTTTGGGGATTGTAGCTATTGTGGCTAGTGTTTTTTCGTTCTATAGTTTCAATGGAGTTTGCTTGTTATCTTTATTTCGTTGGTGTGGTCTTTGCTCTGTGAATCGTGAAAAGTGATTGATGTGTTTCGTTCGCACGCGGACCGCTTTTCGTTTGGCTCTATCAAGTACTACGGACTTCGTTCGATAAGAGCGTCTGCTCTTTGTTTGATGATTGATGTCGACGCTGATGGACAGCGGCTAGCCAGTGATACTTCACGATGCTCCTGACATTTCTTCGTGTTCATCGTTTGTGCTCTACCCTATTCACCCTGCAACTTTATAGAACGTTCGATGGACACGGTGTTTAGGTACATTGTTTGATACTATATAAGTTATGGTAACAGTCGCTGTTGATTGCATCTCCGTGCGTTCTTTGCCCGTTCGTGATCAGGTTCAGCAGAAAGTTCAAACGCCAAAATGCGTATATCTATGTGCCTCCTGAGGCTTCAAAGCAATTCATCAGATCAAACTTTACTTCATTCATCACAGCTGGCCTGTAGCTTTCATACAATCTACTATCCACCCATACCTCAGGTAACCCCAAGCTCACACGTTTCTGCCCTTCATGTTTTGATCTTTCCGAATGTATCTCTTCCTTTCTTTGGCGGCTACGGTATTCACATATTGTTCTATCCAATATGATGGAAGCTAAAGACCTACTACCTTTTCCGTTGCGTCTCGGATTGTCATTGTCGTCTGTTATGCCTTTCCTTCCACAAAAGTCTATCTCATCTCATTCTGTTCACTTTTGCTATGTTATCCCAACAACATCAGCTAACAAAAAAACTGCACAGATCAAGTCACTTAGAACTGCATTCTCGGATCTGGAATTCGAAACAGGTTTCAATATGACTTCAGATACTAATAATTGGTTCGACAATGCGATTCGGAACGAGGAAACTGAATTCAGAAATGGGCTATCAGAATACATATGGAACACCGACCGGTATCCCATGCCTACAGCAGGGATAGGTTATTTTGCTCGCGCAGGTGGTTGGGTGGTACGTGCCTATTTTTCATGAAAGTCTTACTATGTTGACCGGAGCTCATGGATGAACAGAGAAAATGGGATCGACCTATAGACCTGGATACCTTGCTATCTTGGTACAACCATGATGAGGGATGTCACTGGATATGTCTGGACCTATCTATGACTATAATCGGCTCAAATTCGGGATCTGATATCACCCGTAAGCAATCTGCCTCCAGATGCCTCTTTGACTAACGAGTGGATCAGAGTTTTGGTTCTCCGTCTTAAAATCTCTCATGGACGGATTGAGAACCCAGGGGATACCATTTGCCGTAAAACTTGGCGGGAATACGCCTAGAATGCTCCTTGACTGTTAGTAATAGCAAGCAACAAACGATAGTTTACTAATTTTTCCAAATAGATATCAAAACATATGCAGGGGTCCGCGGTCGTGGAGTTGATGGCATAATAGTTGCTCAAGAGACTGAGGACTGGGTATACTTGACGACAACAGGAAGTGCCCTTAGGCACACTGGCAGGCCATTCAATAAACACACGGACAAGCCTTTGCTGTTCAAGCTAATTGAAAGCGCCCGCAGTTCGTTCTTGGGAAGGGATCAATTCGAACAATGGGTATTTGGAGCCCACGATCTAGTTGCCGGAGTATTCTTCGACACCCGGGTGACAAATGAGTGGTTTTACGAAGACTCAAGGAGCGGTGACCGAACCGCCGCACAGCATGCTAAGAGGGACCAGTTTCTCGCAGCTGTTCAACGGGAGAACAGCAGAGATCGAATCGTGGGTTTGATTCACCTCAATCCGTATACCTCGCCAGCAGTCCCAGTATTGCAGTCACACTTGCTACTCGCCCTCAATCACGGTTTCGACTATTTTGCGGACCAAGATTGGTGAGTCATAACACCTTAGGCATTTCGACACGAAATCTAATTGTTCTATTAGGCCTACCAAAGAAGACAAGTTCTGGGAACGGGGAGGTCTGAATGATAGGCTTCTCCAACTGAATCGTAGTGATTACGACACTGGTTTTACTGATGAAGAGCGAAGCTCGGAATCACGATCGCCAGAAGTTGCTCCTTCTCCTGTTGCGACGAGTTCCGGTTCTGCTCGTCTGCCATACGATCCAGTTAAAGATAGTGCAGTCAAGCGAGGGAAGCAACGGAGGCGATGAAAAGGTCATGAAACAATAATCCAACACCTCCAGGACAATGGTTGGACACGGAAGCACTAGATGAAGTAACAAAATTGATCGACAGGAGGATGGTTTTATGGACGTTGAGAAAGAAGAATGGCGAGACGAAAAACACAAAAAAAAGCATTGACCAAGGGAAAACAATTAGAAAATAGCCAAAAAAAGGAGGTTTATTGCGGTTGACTTCACGATGCTTCAAGATGTGTGTAATATAAACAATCCCATAGTGTACGGCGGCTTCTTTGATGCTACATGCAATAATGCACGTCTCAAGAGTCATCACTATTTCTTGAAACGATTTGACGCAAATGATACAGGTAAGTTTTCTTTGTTAAGCCATGACAAAAGACAGCCTCCAGTGGATCAAATACGATTTGTGATATTCTCAGTTGCTCACTCTAGTGAACTACTTCCGTGCCAGTGTTTTGGACGCCCAATCCCTCACATCAATCATATCTCTACTTCCATGAATCACTTCATCTCTCACAACATGATCCAGGATCTCAGTAAGCCGGAACGGAGCATCGCTGTAATCATTCTGCAGTTTACACGTAGCTCTCATCGGTTTATATGGGCATTTCCACCGAACTACTACTTCGAATTTCTCGAGGTTGGTTATGCGCTTGAGAGGATCGAACACTGCGTCCTCAGAGTTTCCATTGTCGGTACCTTCGGTGTTGAAGACAGCGACATGAGAAATGAAGTTGATTAAGAGAATTTGGAGACTAGATAAGGTTTGAAATATGTCCCATGTTTCGGCTGTGAAGGGAGCAGAGCTTGGTCTGAAGATGAACAGACCGTTCCGGAAAAGGACCGAGTCAACATTGCATTCAAAGACCAGCGAGCGTAAGTTGGTGGTGGGTGGCAGTATTCTTGGTGACATCGGATCGACTCTGCCGAGCTTCTCTACGCCGATGTAGTAGAATATGTTCGAGGAATATAAGATATCTATGGCCTCATCGTATCTGATCATGGTTAGATGCATAGATCAACTTTGTTGGTGTAGAAACCCCCGACGTACATCTTATGACAAGTCAACAAGACATCCAGCAACTGTCCTGATTTGCTCTTCTGCCGATGAGCCTGATCAATGAAATCATTACTCGAGTGGTAGACATAATCGTGCTGGAGATTTGCAACAGCACCACCAAAAAGCAGATGTCCACCAACAACTTCCAACCATATTCTTTTCCTGATTTCAGGAGGAAGCTGAAGAAACCGCGATTGGGTCTGGTCGTGGACGTTTCTCAAGATTATATCCTTTGTTGCCGGAGCGTCCTTGCGCGACTTGAAGAGTCCGAAGCCCCTTTTCGCGCCATTGGCAATTCTGGCCTTGTGCGCCTTCTCTTGAGCGCGCTCTTCTGCTGTCTTCTTCTGAGGCAGTCCTATAGGTCTCAAGGAAATCGTAGCTCCAATATGGAATAACTCGAGGTCCGCGCGGACAACTTCCTTGACGGAGTCAAACATCCCCCCTTTGTTTTTGCGATCCGCGCGTGCTGGCGCCATTGTTTTGGTCTGGGCACTCGTGTTGTGTTTGACGGGTTGTTTATTCAAGTGTAGTCCTTGAGTTTTCGAGTCAGTCAGGTGGGAGTTATGGTTGTTGGTTAAAAAACGGTTTGGAGTCGAGGTTGAAGTTATGAAGTGCAGTTGATCTACATCCAGGAACGGTAATTTAAGCGGTGCAAGATGCAGCACTGCCACCTTTGAATACGAATTACTATTACGGCATGGTTTAGTTTCTAGGCGCAAATCCGGATCTGTATAAAGAAGCTAACTACCTAGAAAGGAATTATGGTGCGACAATAATTCATTGCGCCTGAAAATATGCACATAATACGACAAGGCATTGGAGTCAATTAGAGCCATAAATCTGATAATCAAGAAAATATAGGTCATTATCTCGATAGTCTGCCATAATTCGTAGGATATCATCAAACTGCCTTGAGACTACTCTCTCAAACAAAAACATCTGTAGCATATCGCACATTCCTTACGCTCTCAAACCACTTCTTCGCCCTCTCTTCATTGATATCACTAGCCCCTGTCTCCTCAATCTCCTTCTCCCTAACGGTCTCCATCATAATCTTCCTCGCCACATCTCCCACCGCCTCACCAACCTCTCTACTGCCACATACAAATACTCGACCTCCTTCCTTCCACATCTGCGCTACTCGCTCGCGGTCTGCCCACAGGCGATCCTGCACATACTTGCAGCCATCACTCTTTTCTGGCTCTCGTGAATAGGCCCGCCTGACTTCAATCGCGCCCATTTTCTCCCAGCGTGCCAATTCTTCCGCATACAAGTCATCGGCACCGGGCGCTCGGCACCCAAACCACAGCACAGCTGGCGCAAGAGCGCGTCCGGCGCCGACTTGTGCTGCACGCTCTTGGATGAAGCCGCGGAAGGGTGCGATGCCTGTGCCTGCGGCAACGAGGAGTAGTGGCATATGCTCTGCATCATGGGGCAGGTGGAAGGCTGCATTGCTCTTGCGCACTGCCACGTGAAGTTTGTCGCCTGGTGCTAGTCCGGCCAGATAGTTTGATGCAACGCCTACATGGCGGTGACCAGCGGGATCTGCGAGGGAAGGTGCATCTAGGACAGCATACGTGAGAGTGACGTGGCGCGGATTCCAAAGCGGACTGGAAGAAATGGAATATTGGCGTATGCGCATGGGTGGCAGCATGGAGAGGAAGGAGGCGAGAGGAAGGGAAATGGTGGGAAATGTGTCAAGAAGATCGAGCAGAGAGACGCGTTTCGCGCTGATTTCAGTGGCGTAGGCTGCGTCGGCGAGGTTTTGAAGTTTGGTCTTCGTCGTTGGGTCGTTGGTGCATGGTATCAAGGCAAGAATATTCTATGTGATGTTAATACTGCAAGAATCACAGACGTGAGTGAGTGGTGCTTACTCGTTTGGTTGCAGGCTGAGCGAGTTCCACATATGCACCGAATACGTCGGAAGCTGGAGTGGTGGAGTCAGTTGGGAGTAGAGTTGGGCCAACTGCTTCAATGGAGAGATGCGAGTCCCAAGCAAGCTCAAATTTTCTCATAGCTCTTTGAACCACTTCTTTGGGATTGATTGGAAGTATTGCGAGATAGTCACCAGCTTCGTAAGTCGAGTCACTGGGCAGTTTGATCTCGACGTGTTTCTTTGCTGGTTCGCTTGGAGCAGTGAGATCTTTGACTGCAACCACAACAGCCTCTTTCACGTCCTGGCGAAGAGTGGAGGACCTTGGAGTCAAGACATCGACTGTGAGCGCTGACTCAAAACCTTCATCAAGACTGGTCTCATCAATCTCATACTTCTTGATCATGGCAGGCCAAAGCAGTTGATCTTCCCAGGTTTCAAAGTCAGTAAACATGTCTCCCTTTGCAGCATCAGAGAGACCTAGCTCTGCAATTCGTGAAGCTCCATGGGCCGCCATCTTCTCGTTGACGAGCTTTGGTATCCGATGAAAAGTCTGGGCCCAGTCATGATGACCTGATCCATTAGCTCGAATTCATAAGGAGGAAAAGGGAGACTCACCACATCCAAACACGGCGTAATCTATTCCTTTCAATTCTTCGCCCTTCAGGTTTTCCAACGAAGCCACGAAATGAGCTGCGTTATCCGGTGGTTGGCCCTCGTAAGATGCAGTAATGATGACTACAGGCTGACCTGTTGGCAGCTTCCCATTAAGAGTATCCAAAGCATCAACTGTAGAGGCCAGGAAACCGTGCCGAGAAGCATCGGTGGCAAGTCGCTGAGCTAAAGACTCGCAAGTTCCTGAATTAGAGCCATAGAAGATTCTCATAGGTTTGCCCGTTGCTTTAGCCACCTTGCTGGGGCCAACATTGGAAGTCGCTGGCCGCTTCTTTGTAGCCGAAGTGTCGATAGATGTCATGAGGTTGCGCTCAAGTTGTGTGGCGATCATATCCCGTCGTAAGCTCGCTCTCATGTGAAAGCCCTTAGGCTTAATAGTCAACGTCTGTTTATAACTGAGATGGTACGACGGATCGTCCATAGTAAAGTTGAAGTTTTGCATGAGTAATGCCATGACTAGGAGGGCTTCTTGCCACGCAAAAGGACGCCCAATGCAGCCTCGTGCTCCATTGCCGAAAGGCTTCCATGAGTTTGGGAATTCTTTGTTGAGGCGATCAAAGTTCTCGTCAAGCATGCGTTCGGGAACGAACTCATTGGCGTCCTCACCGTAGACAGCAGGGTCCAGATGGACTTTCGCGAGCAGGCAGAGGATTGGTTCGCCTCCTTTGATGGCATATTTGCCGCCGATTACAGTATCTTCATTGGCTTGTAAGGCAATGATAGGGATAGTTGCGCAGAGACGCAAAGTTTCGCGAAGAACGGCGTTGATGTATGGGAGTTTGGACATGTGTTCGATTTTGATGGGTCCAGTGCCGATGACTTCGTCGATCTCCTTTTGCGCTTGCTGATAAGTTTCTGGGTGCTTGAGGAGCTGGTAGAACACGAATGATAGCAAGCCAGAGGTAGTTTCATGGCCGGCGATGAGGAAAGTGATCAAGTTGTCCGTGATGCTGGAGTCACTCAGCCCCTCACCAGTCTTCGGATCTTTGCCTTTGAGCATGGCACCAAGCAAATCTTTGCGATCGCTGGGGTTTGCTTTCCGTTCTTTCAAGACGTCGTCGCTAGTTTTTCGCAAGATATCGATATCCGCTTGAAACTTTTGATCCTTCTTCCGATACCAAAATGCAGGTAGTGTACGTCTTGACCTTTGCCCCGATTCTACTAGAAAGTCTCCCATGGCCTCGATAAATGGATGAAGTTCTTCAGAGTAGAATGAATTGAAACGAAAGTCCATGGCACACAGTGCAAGTGTATCCAAAGTAAGACGAGTGAAGTCGTCTGTCACTTGAATTTGATGGGATGGTCCATGACGCGCCCACTTTAGAGCGAGCTGGCTTGCAATATCATGCATCTCGTCGAACATATCGTGAATTGGCATCGGACCAAAAGCAGGAACAAGCACTCGATGAGCTTTTCCCCAATTTGGTTCCTCTGGTCCTGTGGCCTGAAACGGTCAGTACAAATGGTAGAAAATGGCCAAGGTCGAACATACTGTAAATAAACCATCGTGAACGCCATTTCTGATTTCCTAACAGCACCTTGTTAGGCAATTGTTCAAAGCTATCTGAGAGCCTACGAACCGATAGAGCTGCGGAAACTTTCTTGCTAAACCGCTTCTCGTTGCAAACTTCATTCAGCAGTGCTTGAGAGGATATCACGACGATGGATCGAGAGCCCAGGTGGAGCTTGTAGATCTCTCCTACCTCGAACATTAGTTGGAATCAGAAAAGAACCATTGATAATCGTTACCATATGTATCTGCCATTCTGATGAAAGATCCCAATGGAAACTCCTGGTCGATGTCTGTGATGTTCCCCAAGAATGGGAGCGCCGGAGGCTCAGGGATTGGTACAATACCCGCCATGGTGTGATATTCGGCAATATGACTGCCCAAATAGAAGTTTGAAGGGCAATTGAATGGTAGCTGTGATCGTATTGAGCTCCTTTGTTCCTTTTATGCTTGGACAGGAGAGCTGTTGTTAGTGGGGTAGCTTATTGTCATACAAAGCCTGAAGAGATAATAATCTTTAAAATAATGTGTCTTTTGTAGCATTGCCTACATAGGATTGAGAGATATAAATACCCAAGCCACCAACGCTTCAGATTGAGTCCTGTCCTTCCACAAGCTCCCGCTGTGATGGAACAATGGTAGGTGAGCTAATACTACTTAGTCATTGGTCAGCACTGGGGACTGTAGGATAAAGAAGCGACCGGCGTGCTTCCATTGGAGGGACAGGGCATCTTCACATGCATCTCAAATTCTCAATGATGAAAGGAGACGCGCGCTGCGCAGTCGGATAAACTGAAGTCGCAGCATGGACAAGACCGGATCGGAGTATTGACATCGGCGCCGTATCCAAGTGCCAGGCATCTGTTGCCACTTCAGAGCCGCAATTTTACACGCGTGCGTAACGTTGTTAGACACAAGTTACCGAGGCGGATAAGTTGAAAGAAAGTCGAGTACGGCGAAGCCGTTGGAGTTACAGTTGAAGTCCTTGGGGAAGTAGGGATCGCGATGAGGCTTGTGGGTGGCGGCTTCTTGCCAAGCAAACATGTCAACTCTAGGCGACAAAAAAATCTCAACCTCGCTGCAACATCACCAATCCCGACGCGAAACAAGCCAACCCCGACGGATATATCTCCGTAAACTGGCCAACGTTTTGCCATCTAGATGTGATGTTGATAATGTAAGTTGCTACCTACGCGCCCATTGTTGTGCTTATGATGAGCAAAAAGAGTTCTGCAATGCCAACGGCTTCCTTTGCGAAGCCGAATGCGGATTAACTTACACATACACTTGATCTGATCGATACACACTTTCACCATATTTCATTTTATGTTATTGTCATCAGCTAGCTAACTGATTGCTTGCAGATGTATACGGTGCTACTATTGAATGATGCATTTGTTCCCCAACATTATCATCCACAACTACCAGGTCGTGCGCTCGCTTAACCCTCAAGGTAAGCGGCTTTTGGGTCTCCTGGATATCTACCTCCTGTCGGCTTGAAATTCTTGAGAAGATCTATAGGATGTTAGCATCCAAGCGTTGACATAAGACCGTTTGGTCATCGCGGTCAGGACGTTCTCACCTTCAATTTCAGTCATCTCGGAGTCAGACAACTTGATACTTGCAGATTTCGAGTTTTCATTCACTCTCTTGTCTGTTGATGCGCCTGGAATGGGGATAATAACAGGCAAGCCTTTGGCTCCGCTGTGTGCTTGGATCCAGGCCAGAGCCACTTGTCCAGCAGTGCATCTTTTGGCTGACGCAATCTTCTCAACTTCCTTGACGAGCTTCAAGTTCTCGTAAAATGCTTCACCTTGAAAGCGTGGGAAGTGGCGACGCAAGTCATCTGGAGCCAGATCCTCTGGTTTCTGAAGCTCGCCGGTCTGTACTCTGATTAGCTCGTTTTCATGGAAACTCTGGTAGGGAGCTTACCAAAAAGCCTCGACCAATCGGTGAGTAGGCAATTATGGGGATATCGTTCTCTGCACAAGCAGCAGCGACGCCATTTTCAAGGATATCGGTGGCCCACAGGGAAAATTCGACTTCAACCGCTGAAATCTTCGCTACCTTTGCCGCTTTTCGGATAGTAGCTGCGCTCACTTCTGACAAAGCAATGCCTCCGATCTTGCCAGCCTTGACATATTCATCAATAGCTGCAATAGTAGTCTCGACGGGAACGTTGGGATCCACACGAGCAGCTTCGAAGAGATCTAGGAATTTCTTGCCGTCCAGTACGCGAAGACACTCGTCGATGCTGCGCTTGATGTTCTCTGGCGTGCCATTGGGCTTTGCACCTGCCATAATTCCACCAACATTACAGCCTCCTTTGATGCTGATGACGACTTTGTCTGCATCTTCGGGGTACTTGGTGAAATAGGCGTTGAGAAGTTGCAATGAGTTGGCTTCTGGAGGACCATAGATTTCTCCGCCGTTCCAGTTGTTGGCGCCATTAGCTAATGCAGCCTTCATGGCAGCGAAAGACTGGTCATTCGATGGAGTTTTGCCTGGTGGCTTCAATGTTAAACCTGAGCTTTGTGTTAGTTGTTGTTTCCTTGAGAAGTATTGCGTTACTCACCCATCATGCCGAAGCCGACTGGCCCAACTTCTTTTCCGGTGATTGAAGGCATGTTGTTTTTGCGGTGGTCAGTAGCAGCAGTTGTTCAAGTGGTCAAGTGCAATTGAGTTGAGTGATGAGGTTTCTAGATTAAGACATGTAGGCACTGGCAGCCAGGGACTGGCATATTTATATTACATGGACCTGCAAGTTGTACTAGCTGCCCCTCGTCTATCCATCCTGTTGCAGTTGGATGAGGGTGTCCATCAAGCCTGCCAAAGCAGATCAGTAGAGTCGGATGACGTTAGCAAACATTGAAATCCTACTCTATTTCTTTGCTGAGGCAAGCACATCTTTGATTCAGTAACTTATCCGTGCTGTCGTTCATTCTGTGAAATTAACTTAAAATCCTCAGATTAGTTGAGCTCTGGCATCGAATCAATCCTTGACGTCAACGATACTACTGTATTGTACTGTAGCCCAGCTATAGCTACTAGTACTAGTATGATGAATGATTGGGCGAATAACAGAATTAAGAAAGAAATAGAGACATGATTGGAGACTGAACGCTTAGTCAGTCATGACATCGATTCAAGCTCCATTTCCATCACGGAGCTAGGAGCTCGATATTCAAGCATTACCTCCGCTATACCACTACTCCACCACATCCCTATATCCAGATCCAATTTCGCCCATTTCCAAACTCCACAATGTCCGGCTTCTCATCTCCATTCAACTCTGCAACTCCCCCACCTCCACCACCAAAACAATCCAGCCACGCGTCCACTCCCTTGGCCTCAGCACCCAGGCCTCCTCCACCACTGCCCCCCAACTCCAACGCTCGAGATTCCTCACTTTACGCCTCAGAGAACACTCTCCCACCACAGGCCAACATCTCCAACCTCCAAGACCCCGAACCCGGCTGGCTCCCCGACACAATCCGCGACAAATCGTGCGTCTACCCGTCTCATCACACTTGAAGTAGCTAAAATCTCAGCAGCACAGCAGATCTCCACGCCCTCCTGACCTCCCCAGACCTCCAACAAGCACTCATTCACGCCCCCTACACCGCCCATCCCAGCACCACCCAATCTATCGCCGCTTTACACTCTCTCCTCGCCACAAACCTCTCCTCCGCCACAGCCCTTACATCCCTCGAAGCTCGCATCGCCGATGCCCGCCAAGCCACTCAATCGCGCCTCCTAGCTCTTCGCGCCCTCGAAGCACAGTGGCGTGCGCGACAAGCAGAACAGGAAGCTGCGCTGCGAGATTTCAGCGCGGGCGCGCTATACCAGCGGCTGAGCGCTGCGGGACTGGAAGGCGAGCAGGTGGTGAGGGCGATGGAAGAGAGTTTTCTAGAGGGCGACGGGGTTGCTGGCGAGAGAGAGACTGCTGAATTCGTAAGGAGGGTGAGAGAGGCGAGGAAGATTGCTTATCTGCGGAGGGAAAGGAGGGAACGGTGGGATGAGGGACGAGTAGGCGGGTGGAGAGGATGAGAGGGTAAGATCTTTGCGGTGTCAGCCGGCATTTCTTGATGACAATCGGAATGCCAAAACTAGTGGCCGCTGCTCGCTCATCAGATGGCTTCCATAGATACGTCTCCAATGCGAGTGCGATGTCTTCCAACAGATGCGATGGCTCCCAGCAGATGCGATGGCTCCCAACAGATGCGATGGCTCCCAACAGACGCGATGGCTCCCAACAGATGCGATGGCTCCCATAACGTCTTTTAGGATGATTTCACCATGAAAAGACCTTCTGGTTCTTTCCAAGGCGTGTTGCCTTTGATTGCAATATCATACTCAAAACTTGCAGACGAGGATCATATGGAATTGATAATTTCATTTGAGCTTTCTATAAGGAATGTCATCCAATTCAAGAGTAATATTACAATTTGCATCTAGGATCTGCTAGGAACATTCTGGAACTAGGGTCTGTGAACTTGCTCCTCCACAGAGGCCCAAGAACTTGGACCGCCGGCATTCTATGCTTCGACGCGGGCGCTCATTTCAGTCATTTGAAGTGATGATAGCGCGAGTGGTGTTAATGGTGCTCCCGAGACGGATGAACTCCCACTCTGTGCGATCAAGAGAGGTTGTTGTGGAGCTGGTGAGCGCGCGCGATGGGCGCCGGTGTCGGAAGCATACAGCATGGCGCATTCTTCTGGACTAGACACTGGCATTGGACTAGACACTGGAGTTCGACTAGACACTGGAGTTGCGGCAACAGTCCATGCCTGCTGAGGAACCGCGTCTTGCCCCTGCAGACGATGGTGCGGAATATCCATTGTGAAGGAGTGCAGGGGTTTCAAGCTGGCTAGGTCCGTACTGCTACGTCGGCGAGTGATCGTGTACCGCTCGCCTTCGATTATGGTGTCCACCATGTCTGATGCGCCGTGGTCCTGGTGGTCGAGAAAGAGCCCAGAGCGGACAACTGTGCTTGGCGTATCTGGCGGACTGCCCGAATATGCACTGCGGAACGCAGAAAGGCGACCGATTGTGTTTTGACTGGTAGATTGACCAGAGCCATCCGAGCTTTTGGAAAAGTATGAACGGTGTGATATTAGCGGCGGCGAAGCCCTTCGCTTCTCAGCGAATCCACTTGAGCCTAAAGACCCTGACAGCTTTTTAGAACTAGAACCAGAAGCAAGAACCGCTGGCTGACTTGCACGCCGCGCGAATTGCTGTGGATCAGTCGCATTGGAGGTATTGGAGGGAGTGCACCAAAAGACTCTGGTAGCTCGGGAGGTGGCAGTTGAACTCGTCGATTCATGCTGTAGATTGGGCATGGCAGTCTGGGAGTTGATGTTAAGGTTGCGTTGCCCTCCTGATTGACTTGAATGCATAGACCCTTGCTGCCACTTTGGGGTAGCATTTCCAGAGTTGGATCTGTTGTTGCTAGGATGGGCAGAGGAGCCATCGGAGTTCGGTACAGAAGCCTTGGAGCCCAGACTCAGACCAGTTGAATTTTGATCTCTTGATTCGAACGCATAAAGCGGTTCAAACATCGCCGCTGTATCCGGCAAGCCTAAACCTGAAGCCGTAGAAGCTGTTGAAAGTCTTCGATCCCAATTGGCAACTTCATCCTCGCCACTCTTATTATTCATCCATGAAGGTTTAGAGCTCGATGAGATATTGCGATCTGCCACATCCTCATTGAAGCGGTACATTCCTGAATTGACCAGTATTCCATGTGGTGCTTTTCGCTGCTGATTCGCCATGGGAGCCTCCTGAATCTGAGCTAAGCCCGGAGATATGTTTCGGTCGGCCACATCTTCACTGTATTTCTTCAAGCTCGGCCTCGTCATCAACGCTTTGTTTCCGCCTAGACTAATCTTCCTTTCCTCTCCTCCCAGAGTAAAATTCCTTTCCCTCTTTATCTGACATTTGGAAGCCTCACGAAACTGGCGTATTTGCCCTGACAGCACGGGATCTTCGCCGGCATACCGGCTGATGGTAGTGACCGGGCGTGCGTAGGAGATGATGGTTCTTGTTGGGTTCTCGGGGGCCTCAAAAGTGTCGCGGAGGCTGCCAGTGGGCGATCGTGGCACTGAGCGACGAGACGAGGAAGAGCTCACGGAGATGTCGACATTGATGCTATAGGTAGGCGACGGGACGCTGGTGGGGCGTCGTTCTGGAGCTGCCGATTCTGCGTGGACGGAGCGGAGAGCGTCGCGTAGGCGCTTGGCGAAGGACATGCTGTGTTGATGATAGGATTTGGCTGAAGAGTCACGATGTGTATTGGCGGCAGGTAGTGGGTTGTATATTGTGAGAGGATAGCTTAACTCGGTGTTAGGAAGCCCGGATGTTTGGTAAAGGGATATGTCATCTAGGAATGGGATCTGCTTGTAGGAAACTGCATAGACCGATAGGTCTGGAATATTGATTGATCGTTATATGGCAGGGTATTGTGACAATGATAACGGCTCAACGCTCTAGACCTCTTGCAGCCACAATCTCGAAGTGAGCTAAGACATGGTTGCGGCTTCCTTTGACTTGTGTTGTTTCCTGATCTTAGACAAACATATCCTGCCTATCACGATCTGAAGCCCATGCCTGATTCAATGTGTGGAGCATGGCTCTTGCTTGCTGAGGGACTCGTTCTTTCTTCCGGTCGCATTGGCCTTTTTGATCCCTCTCCATGCTTCGACAGCTCTGATACAAGCATCGGGATATGGAAAAGAAAGCCTGGATGACTACAGTATTAGAGGCATGCTTTCTTGGCATGCAGGTGTTGTATAAAAGTGCAAGAACTCGGCTATCTTAGAAGCTGAGGTTGATATATTGTCTTCATTGTAGATGATGGAAGTCTACAACACGTTATGAAATATATCGAAGACTGTGCAGATCTAGCTTCCAATGGAGTAGAGACGGTACAATGTCCTATACGGATACTTCGTCCATGGCAGCTTCCACATCCTCTTGCGAAAATCGATGCATCAATTTCTTTGCGTTTTCGCTTGTTTCCCATGGCGTAGGTCCATTGGCTTTCTCGATGTGGATCTACAACTTCTTAGCCACGTGTTCCTTCTACACTTCCCAAAACTTTAAGATGCTTATACATCTGCTGGCGAGCGGCGGACACATCAACGCGAGCCAGATATTTGGAAAACTTACAACTGGAACGTCAAACTCATAGATCCTCCATTTCTCATTCCCTGATTTCATTACGTCGAACTGCGCGTATTGGAAGGGGTTTCTGGTCTGAACTTTATCAAGGACAAACTTGGCTTGCGTGCATAAGGAGCAGTGTTCGCGCGTGAACAACGTTATGCGTAGTAGGGGTCTTGCCACGTACATTTTGCCTAGACTTTACTCATTGTGATGTTATGCCTCGTCTACTAGCAATGGCTCAAAACGCAAAAAAATGAGAGTGATAGAAGAATTGCTCAAGTCTCAGAATCAACTCGTCGTTGAAATTGAGCAAAAGTTAGCGTGTTCTCAAACTGCAGGGGTCCCACGCGCTTGTATTCAGCCTCAGATGTCATATCTGTTGCCACACATGTGACATATCTTTGAGAACACGATATCACTTTTGCATTATTCAGACCACAACTTGGTCATTTTCAAAATTTATTAGCAATCCTGGATATCAATCGAATACTCAACGGTGCCCCAATTCGGGTGCATGCAAATCTCGAGATGGAGGGCCTATTGCAAGACGCGCCAAAACAGTTGGCCCCTGCCTCTGAATGGTGAGTCCACTCTGAATCTGATTAGTATTATGGTTGTTCAATATGACCTGCGTACTATCTCCTTTGAAATCAAAAGAGGCTAATCAACTGCCCCCACTGTTAGCCTCCCAATCGAGATCCTGGACAGCGACGGTGACGTCGACCTCTACGTCGAAAAGAAGGGAAAGATACGAGTATCCTCTAAGTTATTAGCATTACATTCTCCAGTTCTTCATAGACTTCTCTATGGAAGTTTTAGAGAAGCCGTAGATTTTGCGAATTCGACGGGTAAAATTTACGAACTCAATCTTCCAGAAGACTACTACCATGGCATGCTCACTTTATGCAAGGTGTTCTACCATCGCCAAGGTGAGACTCACGTTGTACTTCCGATTACTCATTCTCAAACTTCACAGAACTTCCGCCAAATCTTGAACCTGTCATCTCATATCCTGGGCGCATGGACTATTCTGCACATGATGCTCAACAAGCTGCGGTTCTGAAAGCACAAAATAAGTCCCGAACATTCGAGTATGAGATGTATAAGAAGTCCTTGCAATTTCGAGACTTCGTTCTTACTTGCGACAAATATCAGTACGTATCGCCCTGCTCAAGACAAAAGCTCTTGTTGGAAAACAAACATCTCGTACTGCTTTTAGCCTTTACAACCCTATATGCTGTACGACCTGACGAAGAATTCCATGTCAGCGCAAATTTGAAAATTGCATTGCTACAAAATATTCTGGAAGCATCACGCTAACCTATTAGATCCACTCCAGTCTGTTCTCTCTATATTTCTTCCTGGCTAGATTCGCTTATGTCGCATTGCGAGGGTGCAAAATGGAATAATCGGCCAACTCCATTGGCCCCTTTCACGATCGCTGAGTGTGCAGTAATTCTTCGAGCGACTGGTCTCTATCGTAGAGCTACCAAGTGGATTATTCAATACACCTACGCAAACGAACAAGGCACTGGGTTTGCTTATGATATTGGTAGTGAACACTCTCTCTTGCCTGCTACTTTTGGTGAGTATTGCATCAAGCCACGTCCTGAGAGGTTAGGCGAGGTTTATTTGTTCGTTTTTGTAGCGCGAAGACTTGCTTTCTGCTTCATAGTCTTTCGGTGTTTGAAGGTGATGGCTAATTATAGAACAGAAAACGAGATTATGAGCGCAAAAGCTGCCTACCTCGGCCAAATCAGCAAAGAAACCAACCGAATTGTTGGCCATCTAAGCAAAGTGGCTGCATTGTCTCTACCATATTTCGACGAAAAGTACTTGCTGTCAAGTGAAGCAGAGCTACCTTCTCGGCCAATGCATGGTCATACCGATGGGGACATTCCTGCTAGTAATATTGACGATGATGAAGGTGGGTATAGCTGGACTACAGACTATACACCTGGCTTACACGATATTGCCCTCCTGACGGACTTCATGGGCCAAATGGTAGCGCTTGGAGTTGGCTCATTTGCGATCAAATTCCGGAGTTTGGAAGAAAACCTTCAGGCCGTCTCATGTTTGGCATTTTGGCCGGCGTGGCAAGCGATGAACTCGAGTGATCATGCGGACTCTTGTAATGCTTGTCACATCAAAATTGAGGAAGAGGTTTACAAGATATTTGAGACTATTCGAGGCCAGATTGACGGTTTAGAGCCACCCTACTGGGAATAGTATAGCTCATTTTCTTTGATCATCGAACTCATGCTCTAGGTGGCATTACTTCGAGCTACAGAGTACCTTTTAGGATCGTTGATGGACTACAGCACCAAGAATGAATGGCCGGGCGAACCTGAGACTGATGCGCTACATCTAGCGCTGTTTCCTCCGTCCTCGATGCGTTTGCATTGAACAGTATGCTGTAGAGCATTGTATTACATCCTGCAATTGATAAGCATAGTACATGATTCTCAGAGCTGCTCCGTTGGCAGGGCCATTTGTTGTCGCTGGCGGCTTAGCGTAAGACACTTTATCACTCCTGGCGAGAAGGTATGATGATGATTGAAAAGTACACAATTCAAACCTGGTGTCCGGAAAACACACTTTACAGCTTTACCTTTTTGAAGACAAAAGTCACAGGAGTATCCCTTCGCCACCTAGAACTAATAGGAGACCATCTCGGGCGGCAGCCAAAAACGCCACAGTGCCCCAATTTCTATACACAACTGCCCCTTCGTGGCTTATTCAAGCTAATTCCGAGCACTTCAGTTGGCCCATACTCAACGCTAAATTCGAGATGGTCAGTTGAGTGGCGAAGGGATTGCAGGATCAGTATCAAATATCAATTATGCAGGTGCGAAGCGCAAAACAAGCCACATCACGCTAAGGTTAAAGGCGGCAGGCTTGTGGGCCTAGAAAAATGTCCAAGCCGCTGGAGCTCTGCGTCGCGTACCTCTCCTCTCCGAATGCTTTCTGGAGACACTCCTTTCCCTTTTCCCGCTCAATATCCTATAAGAACGGATTGTTCATCATCGAGGTACTGGTCTCGCCTACTGTCTTTATGGACGACACATTACCAGATGCCCCTGTAGAATCGGAGGCTTTAACTTCGATTGAATGGTGAGTGGCTTTGCCAAACTTTGCCTGTTTGCGATGTTATATCCTTTCGAAATATGAGCGATTTGTTTGCACCGAGATAATGCTCTTCCATCCTCATGCCTTGTCTCCAAAGTTCCGAGTTCCTAGGGCTCGAATCATACTATATGGCTTGCAATTTGCTAACAAGGCTTGTTCTGTCAGCCTCCCCACTGAAATCATTGATTCCCAAGGAGATGTTGATCTGTTTGTAGAGAAGAAGGGGAAAATTCGTGTCTCATCGAAAATGCTGTCTATGTTTTCTCCTGTGTTTGACCGGATGCTTTTTGGACAGTTCAAAGAGGCTTTAGACTTTGCCAACTCGTAAGTGCAATGGCGTCCTTCAACTGAGAACATTTGTTATATGTTTCTAACATAACTTAGGCTGAATAACGTCTACGAGCTCCATCTTCCCGAAGACAACTATTATGACATCCTTGCGCTGTGCAAATCGTACTATCACCGTGGAGAACTGCCGCCCTGTTTACCGCTGGAATCGTGTCCAGCCCATGACTGTTACTCTACTTACTCAGACTACAGCGGCCGAAAGTTTTCTGATAACCATTTCTGCGAAGACTCTATCCGGTTTCGCGAATTTGTACTTACTTGTGATAAGTATCAATCTGCCTCTGCTTGTTCTCTCTACATTTCTTCATACCTGGACTCACTGATGTCCCATTGCGAGACCCACAACACGGAAACACACGTTTGTCTAGCCCCCTTTACAATCGCGGAGTGTGCGACTATTGTCCGAGCCACCGATTTGTATCGTCGCGCTACCAAGTGGCTCCTTCGATATGGTGTGGCTCGGCCGACAACATATGAAGGACTTGAGTTTGTGAACTCCCAATTTCGCTCAAAAAACCAATTCCTACCGCCTAACTTTGGTAAATGAGGAAAACTGCAGAATTCTAGACTTCGAGATAGGCTGACACTGATCTAGAGCGAGATATCATTTACGAGCTGGACTGTAAACTCGAGTACATCAAAGGGCATATTAGGTTTCTTATAGAGTTTCTTACAATGACAACTACGAAATGCAAAATGCAACCAGGGTTCGAAATGCATGGCACCTTTGGTCCTGGTCAGCTTCCTGCAACTATGTTCACACAATTTGCCCAAAACAGTGCTTGGCTTACAGGCTATCGCTATGGCTGGCATGATTTAATGCTTCTCTCGGCAATGTTGGGCAAGTTTCGGGAGCTTGAAATTGGACCTTTTGATAGATCTGAGCCCCAGAACGTGGACAGATATCTTGAGCAAGCGAACTTGTCAGCTACCTTCCTGGCAGACTACCATCCACTACATGAAGAAGACGCTACGAACTGCAATGCTTGCTTTCTCATTTTCGCTCCTGTGCTTTATAGCGACTACTTTCGTCATGTTGAGTCGGAGATAGATGGATTAGAGCTTCCTCGATTACCACAACAATGAGCACCTCTTGCATCATACCGAATCTTCGACATCATCCCGCCCCAGTATTGTAAGCTACTTGCCTTTCATCTGATGAGCTCAAACTTGTCCTTTTCCAATCGAGATGCTATATGGGACTGAGGCAGCTATTCTCTTCAAAGTGGCTGACAGAGTGGTCATATTGGGAAGTGCTACACAACATGGTCCACCTGAAATTATATATCACCTCAAACACCATCTAGGTAAAAATGCTCTGTCAACTCACTGAAACTGAAGTTAATCAAAAGTGGGGCCTCGCGCTTGCCATTTATCACCAAGAGCGCCAGCAACCTCAATGCTAGACCCGTGCAATACTTACCACCTTCTACATACCTGCTGTCAACATCTTCTCTCTCCACCTTCATCTTCCACTTCCTCTGCGTTTTACACATCACTTTTTCTTCTTGAACACGCCCCGCTACGGAATTGTCAATTCGTTTCCACGCTACAATACATTGAGACATTTCATCGCGATGGATTATCACGCTGCTGAGCAAAAGTTCTTGGCCGAGTATTTTTGATCTGCGCGTTCTTGGACTGTTCTGTGCTAATAATACCAGGCGCCGCTTCGTTCTTGATCCTGAGGGCGACGTGGTTCTCATTGTTGGCAATGCGGGCATGCTTCAGTTGTCCTCAACAATCTTAACCACCTTCAGCCCGGTGTTCGACCGCATGCTTCGCGGAGGCCTTAAAGAAGCCGCTGATTTTGCCCAGTCAGTCAGAATTGGGTCATGTTTCGAGGCATCCAATCTAACCTTTCAAAGAGCTTCCGAACCTTACCAGTTGCATCTCCCGGGTGATGACTACGATGGTATGCTCAGCCTCTGCAAGATTCTGTACCATCAAGCAGGAATGCTAGCCGGCCAGGACTCCCAGGCCATGCGTCAAATGCTTCAAGGTTGGGATGAGAACTTCAACTTCTCGCCTGTCTTGGATTGGGAACGACTTCTTCGCGAATTTGATTGGCTAAAATTCCGCGTCGAATATGAGAACTCAATGGCTCTTGAGCGAAAACTATACACCGCATGTTTACAGTTCCGCAACTTCGCGATTGCTTGTGACAAATATCAGGCTGAGAAAGCCTGCTCATTCTACATCAATCATACACTTCGCGCATTCATGGGATATGTCGAAAGTCTTCAGACTCCACTCGAGTGGCCATGTAGGGTCTCAATTGCCGTTGCAGAGTGTGCTGTAATATTACGGCGCGAAGACGTTTACTCCCAGAGCACGAAATGGCTTATTGAACACATGCACGAATACTCGTTCGACATGTCGGAGACCGACTTGGGCTCTGGTCACCCTCACGAAATGCTCCATGGTAGTTACGCTCTTTATCGTGATGCTGGGTGCGCAGCTAATGATTGTATAGTCGAATTAGAGAAACGAGTCCAAGATACTTGGAAACAGCACGAGGAGACTATGAAAAACCACCCATTCTTAGGCGACGTCTTTCTCGGTACGTTGTATGAGCCTTGCTTCGGTGTTGCCTTTGATGGGGCTTAGAAACCACTAACAGTTTTCCAGATAGGATGGCTGTACTACGAGACTCTTACGTCCAAACAATCGATGAACACCTGGTGAAACTTGCGGGGCATCTGACTGCCGTAGTTTCAAATTCTACCAAAGGACCGAAGCACATCAGTGGCCTGCCTGAACACGGATCACCGGGCCAGTGGGGCCTACCTATTGGCCATGATTTCCACGGAGTCACAAATACAGTCGCTCCATTTGGCTATCTGCCAGACGAAACCGTCTGGGTTGATTCCTACCAGAAGAGTCTTCACGATGTTGACCTTCTACATCAATTTCTCGCGCAGCTTCGCAAGCGACAGATCGGTCCTTTCTCAAAGCAAGGACATTATGGGCTGAGAGATCATCTTTACCAACTCCGGAAGCTAGAAGAGTTCAAGTGGCATGAGAATAAAGGCGACAATACGGAAGGCTTGTGCAATGCGTGCGCGATTGGTTTGAGTCACAGAATTTGGCAGATCCGCGAATTTGTAACTCGCAAGATTGTAGGAGATAGCCTGGACGAAAATGACAAGTAGGGGACGAAAGACAACACGACTCGGGTGTATCGTGGCAGGAGCCGAACTGTTGTATGATTCTAGCAGTCATTGAAGGTCTCGGTTCGTTTTCATGCCTGGGATATGACAGACAAGATGGCAGCGACTGGGCCCTGGTGGTATAGGCCATATGTTATGATAGTTCGTCTGATATAAAAGTGTGGCCTTTCGAATGAAAACGACTATCAACTATCCCACGCCTTGCGGATGCTGTTAATCCAACTGCAGCCGCCAAAGTCCATCACCCAAATAATGCCCATCGTCAATAGCCACACCCTTCTTCTTCGCCTTCATCTCGCCAGTCCCTACCTTCAGCACGCCCACCATGCACGCATTGTCCTTCCCCTCCGCTTCTACCACCACCACCTTGCCGGCCGGTAGATCTTCCGTGCCATAATTCTCAGCATCGTCGTTATTCAAATCGGACCCAGGTAGTCTCCCGCCCGGCGAAGTCAACCCAGGTGCCATCAACGTCGCACCCGACAGTACGAATCGTATAGCGCCGCGATCAATCCGAATTCGCGTAAAGGCATGTGGGTAGGCATGAACGAGGCGTAGATGAGGGATAAGTGGATCGTCCATTTTTTGGAAGAATAGAGGTTTTCCGGGAAGCATATATAACGATGCACGCTGCTCAGGACTAGAAACGGTGAGCATTTATAACAGCTCAGGATTGAGTGGCGTACAGTTTTAGGGCGTCGAGTTGTTCTTTCTTGGGTAGGATCTCATCGATATGTGGTTCTAGGCCAGGGTAGGTCTCGACTAGTTTGGCGCGGAGGTTTCGTTGTATAGAAGATTTAACTTTTGTTTTGCTCCTGGGGGAGACACTTCATTATCAGGTTAGCTATGCGTCAATGTCATTGCGTTGGGTTCCTACTCTTTCTTGAACATATTTGCGGTTGCGGTTGAACGAGCGACTCGAGGTGATTTGACCGTAGATCGGAGAGAAACCTGGTGATCTTAAGGAACCTGAGGTATCGTCTGGATATGAGAAATCTGTAGCCGAACCGAGATTTCCAATTTCTTCCACAGTTCGGAAAATATGATCAAGTTAATGGCCAGAACATTTCTCTCGTCATCAAATTTGAGAGGGGTAGTTGGAGGGGCCACGCTAGGGTTAAGCTCCCTCTAACCCAACCACCTGTGCCTGGATTTTTTTAATGGCAGCACTAGTATCCTAAAGCATCACAGCTCCAAATTCACAAGATATCTCCATCATGGCGTCCTCTGCTGCTGCCGGTGGCCAACAAGGTATGCTCTGCGATGTATAAGTAAATACACAACCTCTAATTAGCTGTAGTCAGACTCAATGATCTTCCCGCCCAAACTCTTTCCCAACTCAAGAAACAGCTCGACGAAGAAGTGTCCCATCTCACCAATTCCTTCCAATCCTTACGATCTGCACAAGCGAAGTTCAATGAATGCCTAAAGTCGCTATCCGCCGCCCTTGTCCCGGAAGCCACATCACGAACGATACTGGTTCCATTGACAGCTAGCCTATACGTGCCTGGTAGACTGGCGGATACAGACAAGGTGCTGGTAGATGTTGGTACAGGCTTCTACGTCGAGAAGGATCGGACGAAGGCAAAAGTCTTCTACGAGGGCAAAATCAAGGAGTTAGGAACGAACCTGGACGATCTGGAGAAAATAGTCGGAGGCAAGAGTGATAATCTCAGAATGGTTGAAGAAGGTATGCAATCCTAGGGTTCAAACTCCCTATTCGCACCCACTAATTTTCTATAGTGCTTCGCCAGAAATTACTTGCTCAGGGTGGCGCTGAAGGTTCTGCAGCAGGAGCCCAAGCATGAAACTGGTCCATTCCGAGTCTACCAGTCCATTTTCATAATCTGCATAACAAGGCGTTATATATCCAGCTGTTGCAACATATCCTTAAAGAGGCCCAAAGTAAACAAACAACCACCAGGCTGATGTCCATCTCCACCGCCCTTCTCAATCAGGCCGTCTCTCAGTTTCTGCATTTCGGGATCAGTATGCCAATGATGCTGTCTTCTTTCCACCACTTCAATCAAATCAAGAATACTGCAGTCCGGCCCGGAGATCAATTTTCGTAATGCTGTGGCCGATATTTCTCGCCACTGCGCACCGGAGATCTGCATTATGAGACCGGCTGGACAATCTGCTGTCCCTGTATGATGTTGCATATCAGCTGGATCTGCGACTTTAAGCTCTTTTGTTCCACCAGACTTTTCCAGCCGCTTGGTCTCTTCATTGAGTTTCTGGATCGCCATTTGGAGTCTATCGACAATACTGGGTATTGCTGTATTAAGCAGAGAGATATTCTGCATTGCAGAGGGGCGGGTGCGTGGACAGTATGTACAAGCAGCTACGCCGTAGAGACTGGCTATGGCATTTCGTAGATAGCCAACTGAGACAGGAAACTGGAAGTCTGTGATATTTCGCAGGGCGGATAGAATGTGGGATATTATCTCAACGCAATTACAGCTGTCTGGCTGCTGAAAATGTTGCAGAGGGGCTACGTTTGGTAGGCACGCTGCCGTATTATTTAAGCCATGACCAAAACCTGTCATTGGCATGGCCAGTAGCGGATCGTAGGTAGCATCGAAATTATAACCAGACCATTGATCGATACTTGATACCGCTGGAGGGTTTGTAATCTGTGCAGGTGGAATGCCCGGAGTCGAAGACAGTTCCGTGGACCTCTGAACTGGGGGCTCTTGGGTAATTTCTTCATCACTCTTCTTTCTCTTTCTTGGCCTACCCATTCGTTTCCGAATTGAATATGAGCAGCTGATTGATTCATCTTGACAACGCTTGCAGATTGGAACATCGCCTGAACATCGCAACTTGCGACTTCCTAGCGCGAATCAGTACGGTATCGGTTATCAGTCATCGCGTGGCATACGGCACTCGTCGCAAGCGGAATGTAGTTGCTCCTCCGGATCTTGCGCCATTTGAATGTTTATACCAAACTACGGGGACCAAATGAGCTTGCTTGTAGACTTGGCTAAATATCGTCCCAAGAAATGGTTTTTGGTAGAGGAAGAGACGTTGACCTGGAGCTCTTCCGTTTAGGCAGCCTGATACTGCCTAGCCTCATCTACGGAGTATGGTTTGAAGCTTCTCAGCTACATACAGAAGCTCTCAAAGCGGTTCTTTTAGCTTCGAATTGTTCACTAACCCTACCAGTTAATGACTCAGACGCCAATGAATGGATCGGATACAAAGTCAAGTTGCTTCGTGTTAAAGACAAGAAGGCAAGTCGGGGACAAATTGGCAAAAGGAGAATACATTAATACTGATTTTAATGCACGTGAGAACGCGACAGGCTGCCACGTTCCAACACGTTGTCGACTAGCGCGGCGCGTCAATTTATCTACCTTACCACTTAATCCTCCAGATCACGTTCTACCATAACTTCTTACCACCCACTATCAACATGAGCCGTCAAGCAATAAACAAAGATCTCTATAGCCTGCTACCAGGATGGGCCGACGAGCTTCCAACAGAGCTCGTACAAATGGCCACGTCCCTCCTGGCTCAATCAAGAAGCAAAGCTGCCAGTCTAAAGCCAGAAGAAGAAATCGGCCGTGGTTATGTTTGCGCCAATATTGCCTGTGAAAGGTTCGTATACAGACTCAATTGGAGCCTTCAAGACTACCAATAGCAAAACTGACAACTTCTAGACTAAAAACCAAGCTCGATCTCCCCGACATCACTCCCAAACCACCCTGCGGCAAGCGCATCTACAAAAAACTCTACGAATACCTCGACAGCGCCCTCTCCACACCCACCGCCCGCTCCAACCAACCCACAACACCCAGCAAACGACCTCGCCCAACCCGCGAACCAGGCAGCACAAAAGCAACACCCAACACCACCAAAACACCCACCCACAAAACCCCAACCGCCAAAACACCCACCACCACCACAACAACATCAAAGGCAATCCCAATCCGCACACCCTCGAAACGCACCCCCGCAAAAACCACCACCCGCCGCAAAAACCCCTCACGAACAATAACACGCATCCTCCCCACCACCCCCGACTCCTCCTTCCCCCCCTGGATAATGGCCTCCATCCGCGCCCTCGCCAGCCTCTTCAACCACGCGTCCGCCGGCCCCCACATATTCGCCGGCGTATCCAGTGTCGCGCGCCTCCTCGCCTCCCAACCAGAATCGGACGACGCACCAGGCGTTCAAAGCTTGCCGTTGAGCCATGTGCCGCCGCTGATTGCGGCGATTGCGAATTATGTGGTTATTCAACTCGATGGGGCGTCACGGGCGGCGGAGTTGACGGAAGAGGCGTATAAGGAGCGACGGGGGCGGATGTATGCTGTGTTGAGGGAACATGTGCCTGGTGGAGAGGCGGATGAGTTGGGGGTTAGTGATGATGAGGATCCGGGGGTTTTGGTGCCGGAGGGGCAGTGGGCGGGACTGGTGGAGGGGTATATGCAGGCGGCGAGTCGAGATGGGTGGTTGGAGATGGCGTGGTTTGTGGGGGTGAGGGAGGCGGCTGGTTTGGTAGCAGAGGAGATGGAGCGCATGGATGTTGATGAGGAAGAAGACGATGGAGAGGAAGAGGAGGATGGAGATGATGAGGATGCAGGGTTGCCGATTCGCCATGGTAAAAAGCAGAGAGTTGGGGAGAAGGATGGGGATGGACGGGCGACGGAGCCGGGTGGTGAGATGATGATGTTTGCGACGAATTGGTTGAGTGATTCGCGTCGTCGGGATCTGAGGGCATTGGAGAAGGATGTTCTTCGCCGATAGGCTTGTATTCAAGTTTGATGGTCCGTTAGATGAGCATCCGGTTGGAAAAGAGGCGGTTAGTTTGGACATTATACCCATCTAGCATTAGCATCATCCACAAACACTTGAAGTCACAACCGTTGAATATCAGTAGACGGCATGCTATAAAGTGAAGAGATGAAAGAAGACTGGGCCATCATCTAAGGCCATAACAAATTGCAGTTGGAAGCTATCTGGCTCTTATTCAGAGCAGCAATGACTATCAAAAAATTCTATTTCAACCCAACGAACGCCGAACAGTACGCGCCTTCCATCATAGCACTTGAAAAGAAAGCAAAAAACACCTATCCATGAATGTTGCGTACCAACCGGTGTGTCATGCTTGCGCGAGTTCTCTCCAAATACTTCGCCGTCCACTTGAATAATACCACATCAAACACTCACATTTCCCGGATCTTCCCAAGGCACAGCATCCTGCCAGCCTGAACGACCAGTAGTCCCTCTTCCAGCACCACGCTGCCCCACCGCCATTGCCTCGCCCTCACCACGCTCTACCCATTCGCCATCATTAAGTTCGCGCCAGATGCGTTGGAGATACAATCTCAGCGTTCTCAGACCGCGCAGATAGCCTCTATCCACACCGTCCGGATCGTGCGGTGGGATAGTAGCGTGTGCGGCGCGACTTGTATCTTCTTGCGTGACACAATTGGCGAAATCGACAATTTTGATTTTGATGGGTGAAGCGCTGGCGTGGTGTGCACTGCGGCGAGAGCGCGGAGGCGGCGGACCACTATCTGCACGCGTGAGCGTTCTCGCGCCGGGTGAATCGTCAGGCGGGCTAGGTGAGGAGGTATCGCCTTCACCGGGGTAGGATGCTGCTGCGCGGTCATACAGGATGAGGAGTGAAGATGCGTAGAAGCGATAGCCGGGGAGGTGGCGAACGATGCGCTCGAGTTTGGCGAGTTGTTCGAGGATTACGGGAATGTAACGACGGGCGCTGGCATGTCCAATACCGTCGAAGAAGAAGCGGGAGAGGGCGTCTTGGAATTCGGTGCCTGCTTTTAGGTCGCGACCAAAATATTTGTCTTCGAAGAGGTAAGACTGAGTTTTGACGTTCCAGACCTGCATACCACAGACGCGGACACCGAGTTCACGCGAGGTAGTCATGGCGCATTTACGACGTTGAGAACGTTGCTTTTTCTCATTGGCTTCAACGCCGTATTGACGGGTTCCCATCTTCAGATCGAGGACACATGGCTTTTCCATCTTGGCGGTGAGATCTTCGAGTAGAAGAAACAGCTCAGTTCGGCCATCGATTGGATCAGAGAGCTGTTGAGGAATCGTGGGTTGAGAGACAAGAGAAGTATCGGTGGCTCTCTTGGCCAGAGGCTTGATCTCTTGCTCCGAACCACGGGAGGACTCGTGCGATAGGCCATTCAATGAGCCGGTTGATTGATTAAGGGTTTCATCTTTGACCGCGAGCTGCTGGTGACTAGCTGACGTCTTCAAAGCGCTATCTTGCTTAAGCTGGGAATCATCGTCCATAGCAAAGACCCCATCCTCCTGATCTGCTCTATATCCGTCTTCTTCATGAAATTCTAAATTACTTCGAACACCAGACACGGCATCTATAGCACGACGGAAAAGACCGCTTCCTGAATGTCGCCTCCTAGGCAAACGAGCAAGAGATTGAGAAGCGTGGGTACTTACAGCTCGCTGTTCAACATATTCTACGTCGTCATCGGGAGCAGTGCGAGAAGGATGTAGAGGCAGGCCGACGTCTAACATATTGTCTGCCGAGGCATCAGGCACCGAAGGAGATAGCTGCAAAGATGCTGGAAGATCGGACTGCGAACGGTGAAACGCTGTATGAGCCGAAGAACCAATAGAAGCACCTTGACCAGTTGCCAAACTGTGTCTAACATGACGATGGCGGTGAATAATAGGGGGTGTAAACACCTCGCGGAGTACTTGGGCTTGTAGCCTCGTATTGACACGGGTAGATCCCCACGATCTTATGTGAGGCCTAGGACTACCATCGCGTGAAATTGATTCAATAGGATTCAAAGGTCTCAAAGACAAGGAGTTGAGTCGAGGTTCGAGGTCAGAGGACACAGGCTTGGGTGTGGAAGGTCTTCTAGCTTCCTGGAACAAGTCTGCGGGAATTATGTGTCGATTATTTTCGAAGATGACTTGGGGGATTGCAGTGGGCTTTTGAGAATGGCTCACGATCCGAGCCTCTTCAGTGTCTTTGGTAGGTTTCAAATCGTCATTCTGAGCAGTAGAAGCAGATTCAAGGGCCGTGGAATCTGGAACTATTGATTCCGTCTTTCGCCGTTTTGGAGCTTTGGAGAATGTGACATTGAGTACACCAATATATCTGTAGAAACGTTAGCTAAAAAATGCAAGTGTTGGACGAGGAAAAGAATGGAAGCTTGCTGAGTCTCAGCTTGGAACTTTTAGAGATATACTTCTAACGTACCTTGGCATAAAGTCCAACAGTTCAGGATGATGCTTCTCCACAACCTCGTAAAACACATTTTCACGATTGTTCAATTGCTTGCAAATAGTCTGGCGCGAGAATTGAAAGACAGTGCTGTGCCCACCAACTTGATGGCGGAAAGGTTTCAGAGGAACAACCCCAACAGGAACCCGAGGTCGATGCTTGCGATGCTTTACTTTTGGAGTGTCAGGATCTTCATCGAGATTAGCGTCACTTTCAGACTCATAAGCTGTAGAAGAAGCTATCGACTCTTCATAGCTTTCAGCTTCCGAAGTAGAACTAGTAGCCTCGTAATCAAGTGGCGGTTCAAGTTCTGTAGGTGATCCTGCACCGCCGCGAGGACCCAGTTCGCCATGCCATAGTTGAACCTTGTCCTGCGACTTTAACGATATTTCTACTTCGGTTGGACTTGCACCCGTGTCGTCTTCGACGACTGGTTCTGGTGACATGGCCACAGTTGCGGCGCTTTGAGATCGAAAAATTGGTCTTCGAGTAACATCCAAGAGTGGCGAGAGATTAGAACGAATTTGTCGATGAGGGATGTAAGTAGCGGACGAAATATGCTCCTTTTCAGAGTCTTCATCGTCTTCAGTAGCCACAAGACTATAGTCACTAGCTGTCCTGGCACGCTCTGTTTGATTTGAACTGATTGTGGAAGTGGTAGAGCCTACAGAAACGTGTCGTTCGGCATCTATCTCTGCGCTCCCTTTACCAGCTGAGGGCGGTCTGGTCGATCCATCTGACCCATGTTTTGTCAAGAGTGCTTGACGATGTAAACTTGTCTTGGCTGGTATTGGGGTCGGATGCGAAGATTGATCAAAAGGCGAGGTCTGAAAATCAAAAGGCTTTTCCAGATTCTGACCAGAAATTTCTTCGGGTGACTCCCTGGTGACCTCTAAGCCTATTGCTGTTTTGCGCCTGCTTGGTACACGCTGCCGCGAAATGTCATCTTTTGATTTGACATCCGTTGAAATTTCACTGGTCCAATTGACACGACTCTCCCGTCTCATCTGATCCTCTGCAGCATCTTTCTCTTTGAAGAGACCCATGTAGTGGCTAGACTTGCGACTTCGAGTGGATGTATTTTGCGAGTCAACTTGGGGTAGAATGGCTTGGATTTTTCGATCCACTGTGGCATTATCCCCACTCTTACTTCTTCGAGCTTTCTCGCCATCATGAACGCCAAGGTCGGCATTGCCCTCTCTCCACGACCGATATCTAACTCTTGCTGCCTCACCGAGATCATCGGTAGAACTGGCAATAGGATCCTCATATCGCGAAGGTGATGTACTAAAGTTGATTGGCGATCCTAGTGGGCTCTGGGGGACATCGCTGTCTTCGTCCTGATAGTTTCCCATGGGTACAGATTTTGAACGATTGGAGGTTGATAATGACGAATAATGTGAATTACGAGTGTCAATGTCGGGGATAGGAATAGGACGAAGACGATTAGTTGATGTATAAGTTGAGTGAGGTTGTTTGGCAGTGGGAGTGATCGATGATGGATTTGATATTGGTATTTGGATTGGAATTGGATGAGATATAGGTGAAGCAAATGTCACCTTTCCGCCAATGGCTCCTGCCAGAGGAAAGTCTTCTTGACTAGATGATTCCCCATGGAAGCGGTTGCTAATTTTTGGAACAATTGGGCGGTAAGAGGAAGACGGTGGAGAGTTTGCAGGAAAGTAGGTAGTAGCGAAGATACTGTCCCGTTCTGATAGTTGTGGAGAATCAACAGAAGTTGCCCAGAGCTGACGAGACAGGGACGAGGGCCCGGGCTTGAGCCTCGCAGAAGTAGACGTCAAGACAGGTGCTGCTTCGGTAGGTTGATCTTCCAGCGAGGACGAATTTGTGAGACCGTCATGGTTAGAGTTTAAGTTGGAAACAGGCGCAGGTCCAGCCGGAGGAATAGCCGGTGAAGGGGCCAGAGAATGCTTTGAATTATTGGGAGAGGAATCAGACATGAAGGCGACATTGAAAGAGAGGCCCTTGGGGGGCGTGGACAATTGAATGGGCAGGCTTTGCCCGGGCAAAGCAAAGGCGATTGGAGGGTGGAATGGGTAGCTGTGGTTCTGCAACACGCCTTGGTACCTCACCTCTTCGCTCCACGCGACGTCAATGGACCCTAGGATACGGCCAGTCAGGAGGGAAGCTGCAGCAATCCGAAAAAGAGGTTTGGTTGTGGCGATCGACGTTTGGATGGCACAGATAAGTACGGTGTGCGAGCGCAGACTGCAGCAGGCGCAAGGAACCAACAAGCGAGTCGGAAGGTTGATTGCGTGGAGGCAGTCGCCAGAACAGAGCGTAATTGGATGAGTAGGCGCAGGAATAAGAAAATTAACCGTTGGCACAGACAACAAGTCTCAAGATCCAAGAGTTGAGAGTCTGACAACCTGATGCCAGGTACTCTTTGAGCAGGACTCCAATGGGATGGAAGTGTGGCTGCGGGAAGGCGGTGCGTGTCGGGAGATTTTGCAGCAAGCCAGACGCAACTTTGGTTGGTGATGGCGTTTGGGAGATGCTGGCAGACAATCTAATAGACAAATGGATTTGTCAATTGTGGATAAACAGGTTTCTGGAAATCTAGGGGGAGAGGTTATCGCAACAGTAGGAGGAATTAGGAAAGAAAGAGAATGGCATGTCAGGATTAGGTGGTATATGGAGAAGAGAGAATTGGAGTAGAGTAAGGTAACGAGATTCTGCGATGTACGGATCTCAGGTGGAGTTGGTGAGAGAAACTACGTCTGGAAGTTATCCCTCTTTGGGCAGTAACCATACGCGTACCAATCCTCTTAAGAAAATAACTTTCCACTTTGCACGCGCTCAGCGATTCAACGCCATGTATGACTTCACCGTACATGGTATAGAATGCTACAAATAGCCTAGCGCAGTAATACTCAATGGCATGGAATTTGTAGAGCAAAGTATTGGAAGCGTCAAGTTTGCGCGCGCACATAGGGACAAGCAGCTGATGAGAGTCTAGGTTTGCATATAAGTTCAGCCTTGAGCAAAAGCTACCAAGGAATAAAATAAATAAAAGTTAACACTAGAGCGCTGCAATATATTTCCACCCCCAGGCCGACGTGTACAGAAAATCATCGGACCGATTCTATGACAGCCACACTTTGCACAATCCCTGCTCGGCGTCTCGGCTATCTTCGGCTCGGATCAAACTTTCTCTTAACCTCACCTCCATTTCCTTTAAGACATTGACCAACATCCACCATTTTCGCCTTGTATCAATATATCCTCAATCTCATCCACGAGTTGCCTATCCTCTTGCTGAATGGTTCGCCTGCAGACTTTGACTTTGTTTAGGTCCCAACGTGCTGTCTATCTATTTCACTCCCTGGATACACCGCTCAGGCCTTCAGCCGTCAACTTCCAATCATTCGAGAACGTGGTCCTCTAACCATGCAGGGCGTCAAACCCAACAATCCCTTCCTCAGACCGTCCTGCATTGAGCTCCAGCTTTCTCTGGCCTCTGTATGTGCCATTTGTGCCCAACCTAGCCTCCATGAGAGGATCCAACTGCCCATGCCCAAGCATGTTTCAACGGCTGTCTATATACAAAGTCTCTCCTGGCTATAAGGCGTCGCATCTCCAAATGCCCCTGACAAATTTCAGTTGATTGCAATTGACAGTAGTATGACATCCTTATCTCAACAACCGATGGTCTTATCTCTGTCGCAGCATTCCATGATCACCATACATCAATAAATGCCGCGTCTCCACGTTCATTTAAGATTGAAGCGTGAAGCTTGCCAAGCTGGCATAAAAACTTAACGCATTGATGAACCATTCTATCGAATAATCTGATCTGCTGCAGATGGGTAACGTTCTGCCACCTATCTATGCCAACCAATATGGACACTGCGCATAGCATCTGGCGTGTCACTAACTAATGCAATGGTGAATCATGACTACTACAAGTTAAAACATTCAATCTTTGCATGACTTGCTCTGATATGTCTGAGAGAATCTGATCGAAGAGGAAATGACATTTTAAACCTGCCAACTATCTGAAACTTTCAAGGAGTCGCCCAACTACCTATTTCCAACTAAGAAGCTACATGCAGCAATGCCCCCATGTTTTCGTCAAACAGGTCCACGCATTCCACAATCTAAATATGGCGAATTCCCGTAGTAGGTTCTCTATGTAATGCTCAAGTGTGGATAACAGCAGCGACCAGCAGAGTAGATACCTGACTGCCATGGCAAATATCGAATATATCTTCACATTCCCTCAGATCTCTGAGCTCATTCTCATGTGAGAAATTGGCCTATCAGAGCTTCTATCGGACAACACCAGCCAATCTAACAGATATGTTTGATCGATTGTAGCATTCTCTTTGCTCAGCCTAATGCCAGCCTTGCCCAATTGCAACCAATCACAACCCAGCATGGCTATTCCTTCCGTAACCGGACCTATTGACTCACCAAACTTTCTACAACTCCTCTGTCAGGTCAATGTTTGTTTTCCAACTTCATAAATATTTTTTGTTTGAAATCTAGCAACAGCAGAGAAGTCATTGTGAATCTCAAGTCGATCTCATACCACCAAATAACAATGCCTACATTCTACAAATCAATCCCGGAAACCCTCCAGGAATGGATCATGCAACAGCCAGTCTTCTACATAGCCTCAGCGCCAACAGTAGGAGCACACATTAACGTTTCGCCAAAAGGTATCTTCTAATCTCCTACCCAAATCTTCATCATTCTCCTCTTTCTCTTATCCTCCCGTCCATTAAAAATAAGACATGTACATATACGTCCCCAATCCCTCCACTCTCAATCATATACTCATCTAAGACCAACCAAGCTATAGCAATACTAAAATCACCCAGGCCATCCATCCCGCACTCTCCGCATCCTCTCCCCAACCCACGTCCTCTATCTCGACGCCACCGGCTCCGGCTGCGAAACCACCGCCCACCTATACGACAACAGCCGCGCAACCATCATGCTAGCCTCGCACTCCGCCAGCCCACGCATCCTGCGCCTATTCTGCAAAGGCGCCGTCCATGAAGCCGGCACACCAGAATTCAACAACCTACTCCACCACTTTGACCAACCACCATCCCTGGCCAACCCAAGCCCCACCAACAATAAAGAAGAGCAGGAAGATTGGCAAGCCTCCGCAATCCACAAAACCGTGCGCTCAATAATATCCCTCCACGTCTTCAAAGTCCAAACTTCATGTGGTTACGGCGTCCCAGTATTAAGAACTAGTATACCGTCTGAGCGCGCGGAGTCGTTGACGAAAGCGTCGGAGGATGATGTTTGGTGTGATCGTGAGACGTTGCCGCGGTGGGCGAAGAATAAGGAGGCATGTGGGGAGGTGGATGCGTATTGGGTGAAGAATAATGTAAGGTCGCTGGATGGGATGCCTGGACTGAAGGCGGCGAGGCGGTTGAAGGGGGAGTGGATTGGTGTTGCGGAGGTTAAGGGGTTTGTGTGGCGGGTGGTTGTTGCGCAGTGGGTTAGTGTGCTGTTGGGACTTTTGTTGGCTGTTGGGTTGATGGGCGGGATGGGATGTGTAGATGGGGAGAGAGTGAAGGGGTTGGTGATGGGATGTCAAGAAATGGGGAACATGGTTTGGGTAAAGGCAACGATGGGGAGACTGGGGCGCTCAGAGACATGAAGCTTTGATAATTTGTTTATTCTGTTGTTATATGATACATGCGTGTCGAGATTATCAGCTTTTCCATCCCAATATGGTAGCAGGAGCAAAGACGCCAATGCTGTACATCCAATTACTACTAACGGTCGCAAGAGTGGGGTATAAAAGACGATGTTTAAAACTTGCAACGCAGTTTATCTTGCTCATTTCCTGGTTCGCTCGTTGAATGATTCGAGTACAGTTTTCTTGACGTCTGACGTATTGCTGTTGCCTGAGTTTGATTCTTTCCCATGGTGTGATGGTGGTTCCAACATTTTCGAGGTTTGAGCGCGCGCTTGTTGATCACTGACTTTGCCATATACTGACATGGCACTGGCAATCATGCTGGAGATATCTCCAACGTTGCCGGGCACAACAACAGCAGTACCTTCCTTGGCAAGCTTTCCGAATGCGTCGACATATTTCTCTGCAACGCTGAGACTGAGAGCATTCTGTGCGGCATCACTTCCTTGAGCAATGGAATCTGCGACTGCTGTGATACCAGCAGCGGTGGCTTTGGCTTTGAGAAGTATGGCCTCTGCCTCACCACTTGCCATATTGATTTGTTCGGAACGCAAAGCTTCAGAAGCTAAGATGACACTCTGCTTCTGACCTTCGGCAATGTTGATGGCACTCTGTCTTTGACCTTCTGATTCCAGGATTTCGGCACGTTTGGATCGCTCTGCTGTAACTTGTCGATGCATTGCTTCCACTACTGGATCTGGTGCATGGATATCTCGGATTTCGTAACGTAGACATACGACACCCCAACTTTGCGCAGCTTCGTTGATGGCGACTGTGATATTTGAATTGAGGTTGGCGCGTTCTTTGAGGACATGATCGAGGGTCAATTGACCAATCTCCGAGCGCATTGTGGTTTGGGCGAGCTGAGAGATGGCATACTCTGCGTCTTCGACTCCATAGCTAGAGTTCAGTCAGCAACTTTGGATCACCGCACGATAGAAAGATGAGCAAGCTTACCTTGCTTTGAATGCGTCAGTCACTCGAGTATAGAGGACGCCATCCAACTCAAGAGTAACATTGTCAGCAGTAATGGCGCTCTGACTGGGAATCTCCAAAGCATTTTCCTTTAGACTTTTCACGTATGCGATGCGATCCAGGAAAGGGATCAAGATGGCTAGACCAGGCTCTAGGATGCGATGGAACTTTCCCATGCGCTCAACAATCCATGCCGTCTGTTGTGGAACGAAACGGATGATGGTATTGGCGGGAAGAGAAGGCTTCGAGAAGTATGTAGGGACGCCAGATCCACCTCCAGCTCCAGTGGGTACACCAAAAATACTGGCGGGTGGATTCTGGGCATTGCTGTGTGGTGTTGAGGAGAGATGCCGACTCGAAGCTTGAAGGGCGAGAGGTTTGTATGAAGAGTGGAGGAGCGGTTGGTTGGTGAGTCTCAAGGTTTGGCGAACGGCTCTGGCAGCCATGCCCGATGAGACGAAGCTCATTGTGTTTTGGGCGAGTGGGTGATGAGATGACACTCAATGGCAGTATGAGTTGTTGGTTGCAGGTGGCAAGCAATAAACGTGATGATTCTCCAGGCTCCCAAGCAATTGTTTTGAGGAAGGGGCGGCCTCATCATATTATTGGAGACCATTTCTTGGCATTCACTGTCACATCCTACGACAACTTCATCCTCTTCTACCAACTCCAACCATACTTTCTAACAATTGAAAATGTCAGAATTCTGGAAATCAACGGTACGCGACTCCATCTCTTTTGTTTTTGAGGCCTAGCTAACTCTAGTACAGCCCAAATACTGGTGCAAATTCTGCAAAGTCTTCGTCAAAGACACGAAACTCGAGAAATCCCAGCACGAAGCTACCGGCCGTCACCAAGGCGCCATCCAAAAATCCCTTCGCGACCTACACCGTGGAAAAGAGCGAGACGAACGAGATGCTCAACGTGCCAAAGATGAAGTCGCACGCCTCACAGGCGTCGTCGCCGCAAAGTCGGCACCGTCTTCAAACGCCGGCGCAAGCAGTACATTCGTACCACCAACAATAACGAAGGCGCCAAAAAAGACGGCAACGGTAGAAGATCGGAAGCGTCAAATGCAGCAACTAGCGGCAATGGGCGTTGCGCTCCCTGACGAATATAGGGCCGAGATGGCTATGGCGGGAGAATGGCAAACAGTACGCGCGCCGAAACAGAAGCTACAACCAACCAAGGATGGACTTGTCAAGGGGGTGCATAAACGAAAAAGTGAGGCTGTGGAAGAGGAGGAAGAAGAAGTTCAACCTCGTCGAGGATGGGGAAGACAAGAGAAAATTTATCCTGGACAATCTGCTGATCTGGATCTGGATGATTTGCTGAAAGAGCCGATCAAGCTCAAGCAGGACGAAGTCAAGGAAGAAGAGGGTTTGGATCTGGTACTCAAGACTGAAGAGACCGAAGTTCCTGCCGAACAGAAAACGGAGCTGTCGACAACGTTGGAGGATATGTCATCCGCTCCACCCACCGTCGAAGCACCACCCGGAGCTGGAATCGTCTTCAAGAAGCGCAAAACAAAACAGATACGCGACAAGTCATAGTTCACTCTTTTCAATCTCGTTCCAAGATACCCCATCATTCAATGTGGACATTACGTTTTGGCTGGATAACATTACTTCAGTCGAATTCAAAATATCGCCTCATACTTCATGGCTCTTTTCTTGTGAGTTGCACCTCTTGCTGTCAAATTCCCAACCACCGTACCAGACTCATCTTCCAGTGTCTCCCAAGTACTCTTAATCGCTTGAACCTCCACGCTGATTATCATTCCAGCAGGAATAGCTGCACCACCCACCGTCAATTTGGTGAGCGGCTCGTTGGAGAAAAATGTTTGAGTGGCGCTTCTCGTTCCACCATCCAAGAATACCTCCAAGATTGAGCGATCGATTACTACTTCCGCACTCCATGAATTGCCAACAATGTCCGTTGTGGAAACTTTGTCGGTAAAGAACGGATTTTCAAAACCCTTGGTCTTGCCCCGGTCCAAGAAGAAATGTGAATCCGCCGCAAAGTAGAACCCACCAGACACGGACTCATTCGTCGTCGCACTGCTGAACGTAAAATTGACCGTACTCATCGACGTAAGCAGCGTTGAGTTAATGCCGGTTGCATTAATGCTCAACCACACTGCATTGCTGCTCACCTTGCAATAGTCAACCGTCAAGCTACCATTTTCCAAACTCGAATTAGAGGCAATAACACCTCCCAAGACCGGGCTTAAATCATACGGCGTGCTCGCCATTACGACACCCACACGCGTAATGTTCGTCAAGTAATTCCGTCTCGGCAGACTCATACTACTCCGCCAACCCTCCAGTGGACCAGTCGGCACACTTTGCGAATACTGCCAATTAGACGCCCATGCAATACTGATTGCATCATCTGCTTCTGGTATCCCATAAAAGAACTGACCAGCATAATTGTCCTTGCCGAAATCTGCGATGCGCGCGACGGGGTCATAGGGCGTGAAATGCGTGCCGTTGAAATTGCCGGGAAAATACTCGGCGATGCTTCCGCCTAGTGGCGCACCTGGATTGATGCTGATTTGAAATACCCATGCTGAGCCCGTCTTGGTACCTGAGGAATCGCGGATGGGCATTGAGACGAGATTTGGACATTCGTATTGTAAGCCTAGAAGACCGTGGGGCGTGAAGTTGCTTGCGTGTGTCCAGTCGCGGAGATTGGGGGAGGTGTAGAAACCAATGGTGAATTCGACGGCGTAGGATACGACGGCTACCCAATGGTCTTCGAACCAAATGACTTTTGGATCACGGAACTGGCTACTTGTGCTGGGAATGATTGGGTTCTTGTCATATGGTATGAAGGTGAAGCCACCGTCGAGGGAGTATGCGATGTTTTGCGTCTGGGGGCCAGCGGTGCCATCGGCATTGTAATGCGCCAGGGTGTATATCGCTACCACGCCATTATCTTGGCCTGGAAAGAAGCCAGAGGTGTTGTTGGTATCGACCACTGCTGAGCCGGAGAAGACGAAGGTCTGGTTGTCTGTTGGATACAGGGCGATCGGCTGGTTGATCCAGGTATACAGATCCGTACTGGTTGCGTGGCCCCAGTGTTGGTTGCCAGCGACGGTACCAGTTGGATTATCTTGAAGGGATCAGGAGCTGCTTTACACAGCAAGAGATGAGCTTACATTGATAGTAGAGATGGTAAGTGCCATTCCCGTCAAGGAACATGCCATTTGGATCATTCATGAAATCCTTGGGCGGAGAGAAATGAATCTGCGGTCTCAACTGCCCACTATAATTTCCAGCAATTGGTGTCCCAGTTGGAACTGTGGGCTCTACGTATGTTGACGTCTTACAAAACACATATGGCAGCAATGCCAGAACGGCGGTCCAGGCTATCGTGAGTTTCATAATGGCTGATTGTTCACCCGTATAATACAAAAACGAGATTCCCTGAACATCGCGACAGAAACATCAGCGAATATCAAGATCAAATACAACGATCGTCGCTCGATCCATATCCATTGAGCCGCATATCATCCCTGTCTTTCAGATCGGAGTTTTCTCCAGTCATCTGGTATCCGCTACCCCGCTGGAATTTTACTAGTTGTCGGCTGAGAAGGACGTAATTGATGATGGCGATCTTCGGATGAGGCTCCAGTAAGTTAACTTCCTACCCCAGGAAATGAAAATGCGGAGTGCATAAGTGGATAAGCAACACTGCTCGAAGATGTCGGGACCGACGACTTGCATACTTCGTCATCCACTCCTCCAAACTATTTATTTCCAGCCAGCCAGCGTGCAACGTAGAGAACGAAGCAAGAAGCAAAGAATCGCATCTCATGATTTCCAGAATGCGCCTAATGCGGAACTAGCAGGAATACTTCTTGCTTGTGCCTTTTTGACATGAAGATTACCTTACAGCTATTGAAAAATTCATGGTACCGATTGAAGACCTTCAAACATCTTAACAATCAAAATACATTTCGTGATGTATGAAAATGGCTCAACTATAGAGTAGTATTAGTAAATCCCGTGCACTACTACGATTTGAGCCTCATTCAGCCCTATGGAGATGAGCTTAGAATATGATCTTTTCGCTCATATGGGTGCTTAATTTAGCCCAAATGAATGCCGGGTACCACCAACATAGGTCAGTGTTGCGAGCACTTCCTGACACCCGAATACCATCACAGTCTGCAAGCATGTTTTTCGAACCGTCAATCAACAAGTCATACGTACTTTCAATAGCTCATCATGAGGCTGTTATACCTCGTCTTCGGCATAGCTGCGTTGGCGAACGCGCAATTTGTTCCTCCTCCAAAGTATGACAAAATTGTTGAGTCCAAAGCTCATCCCGGCGTCAAGATCTCCTATAAATCAGTAAGTTTAAGCACAAACTCTGGAAGATTTCGTGTGATCTGATTCCTGTAGCCCAAGATCTGCGAAACGACACCAGGAGTGAAGAGCTACTCTGGATATATTCATATTCCCAAAGGAAGCCTCGCAGATCTAGGAGTTGTCCATGCATATGAAATTAACTTATTCTTCTGGTTCTTTGAATCGAGAAATGATCAAGCCAACGCACCATTTGCTCTCTGGCTCAACGGCGGACCTGGTACCTCAAGTCTTAAAAGTCTCTTTCATGGAACAGGGCCTTGCAATGTAAAGGATGATTCGACTACGACTACACTCAACCCATTCTCATGGAACAACGACGCCAATATCCTATATGTGGACCAACCGGTACAAACCGGATTCTCATACGATGTGTTGATGAACGTGACGTTCAACCATTTTAGCTCGGGGCCCGGAGCACAGCCAGTTCGTCCTGGACAATCAGCTTCGAAAACAAATCCATCTATTCAGAATGGCGTTTTCGCAAGTCAAAGTGCGTTCAACACAGCGAATACAACGGGCATCGCAGCAAGAACAATGTGGCGATTCATGCAAGCTTTTGTTGGAGATTTCCCCGAGTACAAGCCAAAAAACAACGAGTTGAGTATCTGGGGAACTGCATATGCTGGAAGATGGGCGCCCGATCTTGCATCTTACTTTTTGAATCAGTCAAAATCAGCAAAGTCTGGCGAAGTAGCCCTCAAGATCAAGAGCATTGGAGTTGTAAATGGCTTCATTGATATGGAAACACAACAACTCAAGTTTCCACAGTTTGCTTACAACAATACATATGGCATCCAAGCCGTGGATCAAGGGGTCTACGCTGGCGTTTCTAGAAATTACTGGTCTGAAGATGGTTGCGGAACCCGCTTGAAGCAGTGTAGAGCACAAGCGGCAAAGGCTGATCCTGATCAAGTTGGCAATGCTGGCGAAGTGGTCAATCTTTGTGCCCACGTTCTTACCGTTTGCTCAAACGTCGCTGGAGGCTACAGTCTTCTTTCAGGGGTAAGTACACAGAACCCGAGTTGTCGATTCTCTCTAACTATTCTTTCTAGCGAAGTCAGTCTGATGTTACTCGTACAAATCCGTTTTCACTTTCACCATACTATATCGGTTATCTGAACTCTGAGCCAGTTATGTCAGCTCTCGGCGTGGCTCGAAACTTTACTCCTGAGCAGTTCGTTGTTCGAGCCGCGTTTGATTCTTACGATCCTGCTCTGGGAGGGCATCTGGAAAAGATTGGGCAGTTACTTGATTCCGGTGTTACTGTGGCGCTAGCGTACGGGGATAGAGATTACTCGAATAATTGTGAGTTGGATACATTTTTTAGTCCTTCGAGTCTTGCTAATAAATACAGGGATTGGTGGAGAAGCAGTCAGTACAGCTATCAACTACACCAACAGTGCAGCTTTCAAGGCTGCCGGATATCAAGACATGCAAGTAAATGCTTCATTCGTAGGAGGCCAAGTTCGTCAAGTCGGACAACTATCATTCACCAGAGTTTACGATGCAGGTCAAGAAGGTATGAGCTCAATGAACTCCAATGGAAGAAATCGAGATTCTGACAGTTCTAGCTTTTGCATATCAACCAGAGGCTCTTCAAAAAATCTTCAGCAGGGCTATTAGTGGAAAAGATATCGCATCAGGAGCCCAAGCCGCCTTGGACTCTACATACAGCACGAAAGGAGCAAGCTCGACCTGGTTTCATAAGAACCAAGTTCCAAAATGTCCTACGAAAACGGAGTGCTATGTACTGGATCGAAGCTCGTGTAGTGACCTGCAAAAGGATGCAATTGCACAAGGATACGGTATCATTAAAAATCATCGTCTCACTGGCTATACTCCTAACATACCAGACTATTTGGACCCAGCATATTTAAAGAAGCCAAAACCAGTGGGATGCTAAGCGGATGTTGTGTATATAATACATCAAAGAGACGAGCGGTAGATCTTATGAGACGCATTAATTGACGGAGGTTATCTTTCTGACTACCTTAGACTAACTCCTAAGTATTGACCGTCTGACCAACAAAGACAAAATGCAGGACTAGACTGTGGAGCCAAAGGCCTTCGGCATTGGTCAGGCCACTGAGCCTTATTTAGGCACCTCGATTGATGATTCAATATCCTTGATGCAGTCTTCCAACAATCCCAGAATATCACCATTGCGGATCGCCGAATGTATGAGACTAACTTGACTTCCAGTAGTTTTCTTTGGGCCTCGAGAAATCGCAGAATCATTCGATTTGGCAGTTGGATGGTCTGCCAGGCCTCGACAGAAAGGAACACCCAGTCTCTCTCGCACGAATCGATATACTTTGCTGGAAGACTTTCCAAGCAGATGTGATGCATCGGGAGTGACAGCATAAGTCTCCTTGACAGATTTGGAGGTGACCAGCATTACTCGTGCCATCTCTTTGGTCCAGTCCCGAACCGCAAGAATCGGGTCTGAGATCGCTTGAACATGTCCAGCTGATTCGAGTGCTTTTCGTTCTGGATCGCTGAAAGCCTCGTACCATATTTTCTGAGCTGACTCTGCAATATTGTGATAGCGTTGGCCGGACTGCACTTTCGCAGCATCTAGGAGACCGCGTTTGATGATGTCTTCCACTTTTTTCGTGAGGTGGGTGAGTGTGTCTGGCTGGAAGTATTTCTCGAATGAATCAGAACATGTTCCATGGACTTGGGGCAGTATCTCGGATTCGATTTGGACCTGTATGGCCCGCAAGTCCACTGCTTGGCATAGAGTCCAGGTGTGAGTAGCCAGCATCAGAGATAAAACATCAATTGCCTGATGAGTTTGGCGAGCAGAGATCAAAGCAACGCTGTTCACAGCTTGGTTTCCCATTTCGGCGGACTGAACGTGGCTGCTCACAGGGTTTGCTAGAAAGCCAAGTTCTGTCATGTAAGCTGCCATGTTGATGTCTAGTCCTTTGGAGAGAAACGAAACGCCTGGCTCATCGGGTGAAAGATTTGGTGGTAGTCCATTATTCATGGAGTCGTTAAGCAGCTCGGATGATTGGGCAAAGACAATTCGTCCCACCATTTGGAGAGCATAGCGAGTCTTTTCAGTCGCGCTCGTGAGTGATGCTGCTTGGAAATTACCACCATTGTGAATCGTAGGAGGGTCATGGGAAGAATCGATGAGAGGGTTATCTGTGGTGCTATTGAGCTCAACTTTGACTTGCTTATGAGCAAGCAACAGATCCTCAAGAAGTGGGCCAAACCATTGCGGTGAAGTGCGCGTCGCATAGCGATCTTGAGCTAGATGATTGACTTTTGTCTCGCCACCACCACTATGATGAACCAGCTTGGAGCCTTTGAGACTCGCTTCTATGCTGTGAGCACTCTCAATTTGTCCCTCATGTGGGCGAATGCTGTGTATGAATGGGTGAAAGCTGGCCGAGCTGCCCATCAGTGCTTCCACAGTCATGGCCGTTAGAATCTGAGCAAGAATACCATCTGGTTGGCCTCTTGCAAAGCTAGAGCAGTGACCGATGCGGATATTGCTGTACCATTGATCAGTCCCAGCACTTCCTTTGGTTGGAAGGTGATCGGTGATATGTTTGCTTTCTTCAAGGCATGTTCAGCGCTAACCATATGACGCGCTCCTGCTTTGCCACTCCAGACGAATATATCTGGGTTGCCTTCAAGTACACCGGCAATGTAAGAGAGGGGACAGAGATCGCCAGAGGCAGAGATGCTCCCGCGTAGAGGGATGACTGGAATCAAGTTCAGTTCAAGAAGCTGGATCAAGGTTTCAATGACTTCCAAGCGTACAGCAGAATGACCACGCATCAATGAATTGCATCGTACAAGAATTGCTCCTCGTACCCAATCTTCGGGCATTGTTGACGACAGAAGTGCTCGGGATGGGTCTTGGGAGGAAGAATTAATGATTGCACATTGTTGCATCTGCAATAGAGCAATTTGGAGATCTTCAGGAGCGTCACTTGTCAAGTCCGCGCTGCCGCCGAAGCCAGTATTCACGCCTAAGAGGAGTTAGAATCGTTGCTAAACAGATTTAGCCAGGCGATGTTCTTACCGTATATTGACTTCCCAGAGCAAAGTTCATGATGAAATGTTTCCAGGCTCTTCTGGACGTTGTTGACTACCTTTGGGGTTTCATTAAGTCTACAAGTCGCGCCATATCTGTGTTCAAGTTAGCTTTTTAACACCGAACACAAGTATAGACTCTCTCTCACCTAGCCACAGCAGTTAGCTCTGCTTGGTTCAAGGATTTCCCATCCAAGAGCACTATGGATCGCGAGTAGTTGGAAGATGAATCATTTTCAGTAGCGAATTTAGAGCTATGGGACAGAATTGCTTGCATCTCGCGCAAGAGGATCGCTCTATGATTTCGTGCAGGTTGCGATTTTTGATTATACTCAATTTCGGGGGTGCTGGAATTTGCAGCCATACTGTATTGAGTTGTTTGGGTGGATTTGATAGGATTTGGAAATGTAAGAATCAGGCCTTCAAATCTTGATGCTTGTGATGTGCTTGGAAGAGGCTTAGAGTTTGGCTTTCTGAAATAATGGTGGACTGCGTGTCAAATGACGTCTTCACATCAGTAGTAGTGACCGTGGTGGCATCGTCAATGAAGGTACCTTCCTTCAAAAGGTGAAGCTGAGGCAAACTAGCTTCCTTTCACCTCAACTGCCAAAACTGGCAGAGTATCTCAATGCAGAAAGAACTGACTCGGAGTCAACATCAAGATTTGAATGCTGCGACATCTTTGATCTGACTGAGGTTTTCGCAGCTTCTTCCAAAGTGAGATTTCGTTTGATCATATCTGTGTGCTTAACATGATTGATGTTAAGAATGACCATTTTAACCCATTGAGTCGGATTTTGAAGCTCCCGGTGCGGCTGTTGAAGTTTCCTGTTACATTCTGAGAAGTGCGCCTCTAATTTAGTACGATAGAAAGAAGTCCGCCGAAAAGTGGATTAATTTGAGCTTTGTCAGACACTACAATATATCCTTCGAAAAACTTCTAATCTAGACATCATCTTGAGAACTATATGAGCTGAATGCCGTTTGAAAACTTTTGTCGACAACCAAACCAAGCTGCTGATCAGTTATGACTTCAAAAGTTTGCTCACAATGTTATCTGAGCAACTGTAATGATTGTAGTGTTCAGTGAGGTCCCTTGCATTGAAGTCTTTACACAGTATAGTCTTTTCGCTAAACTGGAATGATTATGAAAACTAGTGAGTTTAGCAGTTTATTGTCTACCTATCATGGCGACTTTCTAGTTTGAGGCTTTGGTTGCATCCAAACCATTCCGTAGCTTGAACAGAAGAAAGAGACATTACAAGCATCAGTCAAGCATTCCGTAATCAATATTCACGCCCAATCCTGGCTCAGTAACTTCTCCAATTCGATCTGTAGGGGATGCCATCGGCCAGACGCTAGTAATTCCTAGGTCGTATCAGCCATCCATTGAAGCAACTCCAAGAACTAACTTACTGAACCCAACCCAGTCTTTCATATCTTCTTCAACACACTTGCTACTTTTGTATTCCCACGACACGTTGCGAAGATATACTCCTCCAACATTTATGTCATAAAAGGTAACAGGACCAAATATTGGATGCTCTTCGGTCTTATCCGACACAACTGCATTCTTCTCGAAACGATCTGCAATAAAACATGCTCGTGGAAACTTTGTTTTTGGTTAGATGAATAGGTTAACAAAATAAGGCTTCGCTCTTGTACATATGGATATTTCTCTACTATCTTTCCACTACCCCAGGAAGTATAATAGGTTCTTCCCATCGGCGAAGCATGTCTGACATAGATTTGTCCATGATGTATATTTGAAAGACCACATCCCGTTGAAACGATTTGAAAGTGCGTGATGGTCTAGAGTGGCGTTGGTTGGTCTCTTTCACGGCTGTTCAATTTGAACCGACAACGTGATATCGAAAGTGTCTCGTGCTTGGTGCAGTGCAGAATCTCAACCAAATGAATATTGGTGCTACGAACTTGGGAAGCGCCTAAGGGAAAGCAAACATTACCTTACAATGAGCTACACTATGTACTAGCAGAATAGATTCAGGTTGATCCTGAGATCTGGGATTTGACTCTAGTGGCATGCAAGTGCGCTTTGCTACCTACAAGGCAGTATAGACCTAAGAGGTTGAAGAGTGCCTCAGCTGCGAGCCTGCGCCTGCCCCTGAACGTTAGGACATCTTGAACTTGACAAGGGGATTGTGGCTGTGTAACATTTCAGCCATCCACTGACAAGGCAAAGGTCGCCACAACATCTAATTGAATTTTGGCAAGCTTGAATGAAGAGTCCTCTTAGTCATAAGCATGGACTTGTCAAATGAAAAGAACCGGGCACAGTACGGGCGTTGAAACGAGCATTGGAGTCCTTTCGATCTGCCATGCTCAGTCGACCTTGATCACGCAAACTCAGAGAACGACGACGGCGTTAGCAATCGTGCTCAATCAGAGTCCGACATCGTTGGCTCAAAGAGATTACAATGTACTTACGAGGACTAACCTCATAGTACAGTCTGAAAGTGACGAGGTTTTAATTCTAGTATGGCGTCGGAAAAGCTGGAATACTTATCCGGCAACCACAGTTGTGCTGGAATCCAAGGCTTTTAGGCTGCACTGCTCTACAAGAGGTTCCTCAGATGCTAAAACCTGGGCTTAGTATTCGTTAAACCACCTCATTCTTGATTGCATATTGAGAACAGCCTAGGACTCACTTGAAGGCCAATTTCTATGCAGAGCAGTTGTGATGCGAAATATGTACAAAACTCAGCACACTCTCCACACAAATTTCGGAAGGTTATCAGCTAACGACTCGTAACGCTGAACTTTCCAATCTGGTCTTTTTGTCCACAACTATGTGACAGGTTGCAGGAATTGCCTTTTCCCCCGGATTGTATGCAGTAGTGGCACTCATACGGTGGATAATGTTCTGCGAGCTAAAAGCTACGACGAGATGGACACCTCTGGAGCTATGCTTTCACTGCAAATTCGACCCTCTTAATCTGTACAAACCAGTTCCAAAATGCCAGACCCGCCAAAACTAAGATCGATCGATTTCTTGACTACAGAACAATTGCGACGGAAACGAGAATTCGATAGAAACGCTCAAAGAGTAGCGCGAGAACGCACAAAAGCTCAACTCCAGAACCTAGAGTCAAAGGTATTACAGTTAGAGCAGGAAAATGAAGATCTCAAGCGCAAACTGACAGATTGTAAATGTCAAGCTGCATTACAAACGCCTTCTCTGTCACACCTCTGTATTGATGATGCGAGCTGGGACCATGAGGACTTGAGCAATAGCACTGTCCTAGTACCAAGCCAAAATCATCTAGGTTCGTAGATGTCGCCCTAACTTTCCCTGGTCTATGTCCTTATTTCTTGATAGACGCTACAACCTCGATGACAGTTGTGCAGGGAACAGCGCACGACTCTACTCAAGACCTTCGAATTCCTTCGTACTGTGAGGTTGTTGTCAATCCCGGGCTTTCCATCTCTAGCGAAATCTGGTCGATACTCCCCAGGCACATCACTCCTACATGTGCGCTAGATCGAGTAGTGACAGAAATCATTCAGACTAGGCGGACATACGAGATATTTCGCGGAAACGATCTAGAGTTCAGCAATCGTCCATTCCCGAGCGTCCAGAGCCTTCTTAACCCAAAGGATGAGATGGAAACACAGAAAAGTCCTGTCACAAGCAGTATTGTAAACAACATCATTCAGGTCATGACTGTCCCGACATTACCGGAACAGATCGCAATTCTTTTCTTCATGGGATCCGTAATCCGTTGGCTCGTTTCTCCAACACCAGCCAATTACTACAGCATGCCAGAGTGGTTGCGTCCAACGCCATCTCAGCTTAGTTGTCCTCACCCAGTTTGGATTGATCTTTTTATCTGGCCAAAGGCTCGCGATCGCATGTCTCGCGAACCAAAATATCACGGCGAGATTGCGATCATGACTGAAGTTAGTAATGCATCTCTTTGCGTCAATTGGCCGTTTCCACTCTCGGATATGCTCAGTCATGACAATGGACCGGAGGCGGAACTTGTCTTGAATCCAACCTTTGAACGCCACATCAGGGATCTGAAGAATTGGTCGGTCGGTCCTCGAATGTTTGAAGTGTAAGTGTGTTTTCGTTATTCCATTGTTCCATATCTTACTTGTGTGAAACAGTTTCCCAGACTTGGCAAACGATGAAGTGAATATCAGCTCACCTGCCAGCCATGGTATTTGGAATATCTAGTGACGCGTCTTCCAATAATCTTTTTCATGTCTGCAAGAACCCTTGCGGGAAAATATCACATTTTCAACCGGTTCAAGCACAGCAGAAATCAGAAAAGAAGTTGTAGTGGTAGCCATAGCCGTAGCGTGAGAATTGCTGTGCTCGGTGTTCTTCGACAGCAGCCTGGTTGCCTTCAGCTGCAATCAATCATCGGTCGCCCATTATTGGGATCCTCCGAAAGATGATTGACAGGAGCTGAGGTGTGCTAGAGTAAAGAGAGGGAGGTTGTTGGGTTTACATTGAAGAACGGGAAGCAAGTCCATGTGGCTTTGCGATCCTTCAGCCACGTGGAGATTAAAGTGGAGCAGTAGTCTAACCCAGATTGGATTGGACCTCGGTTCGGAGAGATATGCCGAAGGTCGAGATTAGAAGTCAACGCCTTCCAACGACTTACTTAAAGGTAGCCGGAGCCAGGGAATTTGGAGAAATTTTGCATGCGGGCGTGCCTCGGTAGATACCGCGCTTCAGAGAACCCGAGTTCAAATGTAAATTGATCAACGCGCGTGGGTCTGGTCAACCTCTGGGCCAGATAAATGCGACCGACATTCAATTACCTGGCCAGAGCTGTTAGCAGGCCAACTATACATGTTAAACTTCAACGTGCTTTTCATCCAAGTGTAGCAGCTTCAAATACAGCGGCACAGGTACGTCGAGCCTCATGATTCGCAGGTGCTTCCTTCAGGCACAAGACTGACATACCTCGAGCAGACTCCCACAATGGCTCCCCGCGCTGCGTCAAAACTGCCAGCAGGTGTGTAATGTATACCATAGCAGAGCCTATGGCTTCTTCATACTTTGGATAACAGCAGCTAACATGCAAGCTCAGGATACAAGGAGGATGCCTCCAAAGGCCCCATGCTCCGCTTCGAAGAGTCTCTCCCACGACTACCAGTACCATCGTTAGAAGAAACGGCGAAGCGATATCTCAAGTCCTTACATCCTCTTCTCAGCGAGTCCGAGTTTGAGCAGAGCACCAAAGCTGTACAGGAATTCTTACAACCAGGAGGACAGGGTGAAGCACTCCAGAGTCGTCTGTTAGCGAAACGCGAAAACACAAAGAACTGGATCATCGATTGGTGGAATGACGCGGCGTATCTGGGCTATCGTGATCCAGTTATCCCATACGTTAGCTACTTCTACTCGTATCGTGATGATCGAAAACGCCGTGATCCGGCCAAGCGTGCCGCTGCTATTTCCACGGCTGTGCTTGCTTTTAAGAAACAGGTGGATGAGGGCACTCTCGAGCCTGAGTATATGCGGAAACTACCCATCGCCATGAGCAGCTACCAGTACATGTTCAACTACTCCCGCATTCCCACAAAGCCGGTTGACGGGGGCAAGAAGTACGACTATAAGAAAAATGCTCATATCGTGGTCATACGCAAGAACCAGTTCTTCAAAGTCTTGCACGAGGTAGATGGCAAGCAGCTAAATACCGCTGAGCTTGAAGCTCAACTCCGCAGAGTGTACAAGAAAGCTGAGCGAAGTGCTCCTATTGGCGTTCTGACCAGTGAAAACCGAGACAAGTGGGCTGATGTACGTGTTTCTTCCCCCATCACAGGGCCGAATCGAACACTAACCTTTTTTGTAGGATCGTGAGCGTCTCATTGCCGCCTCCAGCACTAATCTTGCATCTTTGGAGATGATTGAATCAGCTTCCTTCGTCATCTGCCTTGATGACGCCTCTCCCATTACCCTAGAGGAGCGGGCACACCAGTACTGGCACGGTGACGGCAGCAACCGCTGGTTCGACAAACCTCTTCAATTCATCATCAACGACAACGGCACCGCGGGCTTCTTGGGCGAGCATAGCATGATGGATGGCACGCCTACCAACCGCCTCAACGACACCATTCTCATGCAGCTCTCCACCAACGCTCTCGACTTTGACGCAACGAACGTCAGAAGCAATCTCCCAGAACCCCAACCAATCCGATTCACTGTAAACAAGGAAGTGCAAGCCGACCTCGACGCCGCTCGACAACACTTCGATGGTCAGTTTGCTGCTCATGAGCTTCGAGTGCAGGCATACCAGGGCTACGGAAAGGGACTGATCAAGAAGTTCAAGGCCTCGCCAGACGCCTATGTACAGATGATTATGCAGCTTGCTTACCACAAGATGTTCAACAAGAGCCGCCCGACCTACGAATCCATCGCCACTCGTCGCTTCCAAATGGGCCGCACGGAGGCAGCTCGTACCGTTTCCGACGAGAGCGTTGCATTCTGTGAGGCAATGGCGAACCCCAATGTTGACGCCAAGCAATGTGTTACTTTGCTTCGCAAGGCCCTAGACGCTCATGTCAAGTATGTGGGCGATGCCAGTGATGGGCGTGGTGTAGACAGACACTTGTTCGGTTTGAAGAAGTGCCTGAAGGAGGGCGAGAAGGTGCCAGCCGTTTTTGAAGATCCAGCTTTCAGTTATAGTGGTTCGTGGCATCTTTCCACATCTCAGCTAAGTAGCGAGTATTTGAATGGTTGGGGCTACAGCCAAGTCATTGACGATGGCTTTGGGTAAGCAGCACTCTTGTGTAACTGCAAAGAATATGATAGCTAACATCATGATAGTCTCGCTTATATGATCAATGAGCACAGCATCCAATTCAACGTCGTCTGCAAGGGCCTTGGTGCTGAGCGCATGTCATTCTACCTGAACGAGGCCGCTGGCGATATGAGGGACATTCTGCTCCCGTCATTGGACAAGCCAGCAGCCAAACTGTAGACTTGCTCAACATCAGCAAGCTCAAATGCTTGATTTCTTTAGCACTTTTTTGGATAACTGGAGAAATGTATGTGTAACAATAGAGAGAACCATATTGAAAGACGATATCTGGGGATTAGTTGGGTTTGCTAAAATGTTTTGCGAACGGAAACGGAGATTGCTCCTTTAGTGTTTATGCTGTATATTTTCATACACTGAGAAAATGACATGATCCAACATTAACTCTCGCGAGTTCGTCAGGTGCTCGGTGTTAACAATTGAAACTTCAACATGGCTTCCATATTTGGTACATACGCTTACTTGACTTAGCAACCGCCGTTGAACCTTTGCCACCGACGACTACTCAATTGAGCAGGTAGCGACCCACAGCTAGGAAGCGACTTGAACCCAAATTTCAGACCGGAAGGCTCCAAGGCTTTCCATCCTCCCACTTGGATATTGCACCTCAAAACTCTCCAAAATACCCCGTTACATATCATACACTCATTCAAAACCACCAGTTCCCCCATCCTTTACCCCAGAGTCTTGCTACATAATGCATCCAGAACCATCAACCAGAGACTACTATCAAGATCTCGAGCTCCAGAAGAGCGCGACGAAAACAGAAATCAAGAGGGCTTTTCATCGCCTGGCAAAGATACACCACCCAGACAAAAATGGGCCCGACGCCTCTGGTGACGCATTTCGAAAGGTGAGCAGCAACACTGGCTGAGAACAGTTGACAACACTCGACTGTTAGTCCGCTGACGGGATTTTATTTTAGATTAGAGAAGCTTTTAATGTCCTGAAAGAAGATTCAACACGCTCGGAATACGACAGCAAGCATGCGAAAGTCAAAGAAAACATGACGGAACCCACGAGCTGGCAAAAGACGACAAGTCAGCAAGCGACGGCTCAAACCCAACGAGGACAGTCAAAGAAGCAAAAGAAAGCCCGCAGGAGAGCACAGGGAATGAAAGCCGCTGCTCAAGCCAAACAAATGCGACATGACAAGAAGATGGAGAGACGACGAGCAGCCGCCAAACAGAAGGAGAACCACCGGTCATCAGCTCCGTCTCCCGAGGAAGAGCGTCAGCGGGCGGCTGCCATTGAGGCAGAGCGTCTTCAGCGTCATCAAAATATTGCCATGGAGGAAGAGAGGCAGCGCCAACAGCTTTTTGAAGGCCTACAACTGGACAACATGCCGCTAGCCACGCTACAAGCCCAGCGCCAGGAGCATGCAGTGGCGTTGCAGTGCGAACGCATGATGGCTCATTATAGGCGAACAGGCTACTCTGTCCGTGCGAATGAGCTTCAACGGCGACTTATGAATCTTGAGGCAGCACTTCATCGACGATATGCCGCAATGGATGAAACTCATAACCAGGGTAACTATTCTACCTCCTCGTCTATACCGTATCCGGGGCCCCAACACTGGTCTGCTGCATCATGGTAGATTATGGAAGGCTGTCAGGGTGTTTCGAGGGCTGCGATGGAAATGCCTAAAGAGATTACCCACATGAGCGTGTACAATAGCATGAAGATGAAGAACCACAGCTTTGCTGCGCAAGGATGTATTCACTCGCACCCCGGCCAGGATGACAATAGCCTTTATGTGGACACTGTGTGGCTTCAACATTCATGATACCCTTGACTGTAAACATATTGCAATGAGACTATGTATCAGCATGCGAATCTGAAAGATGAATTAATGATGTTAGTGCTTGGAGATGTTTCTGAATGGTTATCTCTAAATATCCACAGCCCTTTTGTTAAATATCCATAGGCCCTTTTACTAAATATCCACAGCGCTAACAGATCTAGATATAATACCCTACTACTAACCTAACATAGCTAGTCTTAGGGCCATAGCCCTAAATCTTAACCCAAAATAGTTATTATTTTACTAAAATAACTTACTAGCGTAAATTATCTAACTTTACCTCTTTACTATAATATCTTGAATTTCTTCTAAGTTTTTAACTACTACTATACTAATTTTTAACTACTACTACTATAAATAACTACGATCCTATTAATAACTTACTAATAGATATTTTATATAAGACCTAGTAAGATGCTATTAACGTATATAAAAAATATAGGAAAGAATATAGTTATAGACTTTAAATCTCTAGAAAGTTACCCTTAGAAGGTACTAATGCTAACTATTAAAATATTTACCTAAAATACTTAAAATATAGTATATATATTTCTAAATTAATTAGTATCTATTAGGCTAAATTACGAAAAGATAGTTATTATTTTAAACTATATCTTTAAGATATGCGTTTTACTAATAATCCTACTCTACTAAGAGAGCTATTATAGAAGATTATTATTAATAGTAATTCTTATTTATACTCTCTCTTAGTTCCTACTTCTATTCTTTTAATTTAATGCTAAGATATACTACTTTTTAATATTTATATAGAGATTAAAGAGGAATATAAATCTTATACTAATCTATAAGAAATTCTTACTAAACTTTATAATAAATTTCTAGGAATAAAACTAAAAATGTTAGATATTTATAATGCTTACTAGATTATAAAATTAGATTAATTAGTAGGCTATACCCCTTTAGAAATACTTCTTAATAAATTAGAATAATATAAAGAATTTATCTTTAAAATATGCCTAGATAATTTATATTTAAGAAGCCTATTTATTACTATAAAGGTATAAATTACTCTCTATTACGTTTATCTTAATATTTTACTCTTTAATTTAATATATAAGACTAATTAGTATAAAATACTACTACTCTATATTAGTATAAGAATAGCTATTTATAAGTACTTCTTAGTTAGCTTCTATTTTATAATAAGGGAATTAGAAGAGGAATATTAGTAGGCTCTTAAAGCTTTTAATTAGGTCGTTTAAGGCCTTAGTTCTATAATAAAGCTTCTAAATATTATTCTTACTAATTCTTATAAAGCGTTAAAAAACGCCCTTTAAGATTATATTCCTTTTTGTTAAATAATCTATTAATACTATTATAAGGAGAACGTTAGAGACTATATTTATAATATCTTTAATGCTACTAATGCTTTTAATTATATAGCTAAATCTACTATAGTTTAAAAATAAGATAAGGTATTTAATATATAGCTAAAGATAAGCTAAATCTTCCTCTTTTAAATAGTTGTTTTATTAATAAATTTGTAAGTTATAGACGTCCTAATAGAGACTTAACTAGATAAAGCGTAGAACGCCTTAAAATAGTAATTTAATAATCTTTAGAGTTGTAGATTTATTAAATATTTAGATAATACCTAGATGCTATTTAAAGATTAATTATGCCTTATATTCTTATTTAAATTTAAGCATTATAAGTATACTATAATATTACTATTAGAGGGTTTTTATTATGTTTTAAAGTTATAAATCTATTCTATAGGAAATATGCTTTATATAGTTAATACTATCCTTAAAGCTATTAAGGAGTAAATTAAGTATCTAATTCTTAAAGTTAGTAAGGATTCTAATAAGAATCTAGCACTTTTAAAGTAAAAGAACTTTTCTATTCTTTCCTTCTTATTCTACTATTATATTAGTACTTACGCTTTAAAAGAGGTTATAAAGTAATATTATAAATAGAAGAGAGAGGTTATAAGTAAAGAACTACTAATAGAATATACTAAATACTTTAATTCTATCTACGAATTACTTTATAGCTATATAATTAAAGAATATCTCTTCTATAACGATAAATAGTAGCTTTAAAAGACTAATATTAATACGTACTAGTATTATAATTAAATTAAGTCTAGAGTTAGTAATATTCCTCTACTACTATATATTATTAGACCTAAAGAATAAGCTCTTACTTCTTCTCTATAAATTCTACTACTAATATAAGTATCTATTAGTAGACGTTCTTTAGTATTATAGAATTAACGTCTATAAGCTTTAATAGGTTAAATTCTATCTTTATATAAACTTTCTATTAGAAGAACTACTATAGTAGTAGATACTATAGCTATAGCTAAAGTAGCTAATAGTAAATAGGATAATTAGTTAATTCTAGAAGAAGAATTACTTACTAAGTAACGTTAAGTTAATATTGTAGCTATAGAGGCAAATATTATAGATCTTATTAGTCTTATAGCTAATTTTATAGCTAATCTGTAGCATATAACTACTACTATAGCTTTAACTTTAGCTTTAACGCTAGCTTGCTCTTAATGATCTATAAAGCTAACTACTAAAATTGTAGATAATAAGAACGCTAAACTATAAGCTTAGATTATAAGATTAGAGTAATAGTTAGCTACTTTTAGATTAGCTTTAGCTTTAATTCCTTTGCTAATATCTACTACTACTACTAAGATAACTTTATAAGATAGTACTATTATAACTTTAACTACTACTATACTAGTTTCTTCTATATAGAAGTAAGGAAGACTACGTAAAGAATAAGAAGATACTATAATACTAGTATCTCTAAAGAAGTAAGAAAGACCTATTAAATAACCTCCCTTTAGACTACTAGGATGCTCTATATAATAACTACTAATACTACTAAAAATAGCTTTAAGATAGGATACGAAATAGATATAGGAGAATATAAAAATAGTAATAGGATATAAAAGAAATAGATCTCTTTAGAAGCGTATTTTAGGTATAAAATTACTATTATAGGAGTTAATCTACTAAACTAGTCCCATAGGCTTTATTTATAGTAAAAACTTTAATATTTTATACTAATTTTTAGTTTAACCTATAAAACAATACTTAATAATTTATATTTATTTCCTATTTAGGTTAGTATATCTAGATCTGTTAGCGCTGTGGATATTTAGTAAAAGGGCCTATGGATATTTAACAAAAGGGCTGTGGATATTTAGAGATAACCTTTCTGAATTACGGTTGGATATCGACCATGCTAGTTGGTGTGGTCGGAACGGGCCGAGCGGGACTACCCGTGCATTGAGCCAATCAAAAATCAGCCTGTGACTCCATCTTTAAATTCAATGATAATCTGATTTACTTGCTAGTACATACTACAAACAATGTTGATCGACCAGTATTCAAAAGTAGCTGTAAGTTTCCACATTGGCGCGGGAACGATCAAGTGTAGCGTGATCTGCAGCTAGGTTTGCACATTGCAGTTTTTCTATCTCAACTCTGTACACCATGAAATCAACATTCTGGTAATGGACCTGTCTTGGGTCTCTATAATCAAGACACAAGCCTAGCAGACTGCGATAATCGCAGAAATGCGGGTCTTGATTACCACCATCGATGGTTGGGAGGTGCAGAATCAGGAGTGCAATGAGCATCGAGGTGAGTTGAAGCACCTGAAAAACCAGCATAGACCGAAATCAACACCGACGATTCCCCATGTAACAGCCATCAAGACAACATGGCGGCAGTTTTGAGGTGACGGTTTCATAAGTGAGTGCAAGATAGAGCTTTGGCCATCAAGGCCCCAAAACTGTCCACCTGTAGAAAATCCTCATCTGAACAACCAGCTTTTACCATTGTTACCGGATTACTTTCCCTCCAAGTCCACAGAACCCCTCAACCGCCATACCCCAATACGCGAAGCATAATTCAGTGCCTTAATTTGATCCTGTTCTATTTTCCACATTGTCGCCTACTCTTATAAACAAACCCTCCATTATCACATCCACATCTTCAGCTACCACTGACCAGCTATCAGCTCGCGACTCGGGTCTGCCCAATTTAGAATCCCTCAGCACTACTCTTTTACTAGTCACTCAGTAACGCTTCATTATGTCTTCCCCTCCTCAACCATTATTCAATGATTATTATCAAGCCCTCGGAGTGCAAAAGACCGCCACGCGCGAGGATATCAAGCGCGCCTTTCGACGACTCGCAAAGATACACCATCCAGATAAGCAAGGTGCTGCAGCACCCAGCGACGCCCATGACTTCCGCAAAGTAAGCAAGAGACTTTACCCAGGTGAAGGGGAAAGTTCCGTTTTGACTGCGCTAACGTACGTCGGTAGATTCGCGAAGCCCATGATGTCTTGACAGACGACTTAAAGCGCCCAAGATACGATCGACAGTATGAGACTGTCCAAATGCGCCAAAAGGCATACCGAGAAGAACAAGAAGCGCAACGTCAACGAAAAACCCGCTCGACCACCCCTGACGATGAACCTAGGCGATATTACAGCTTTACTACCAATCAGTTCTATTCTTCATTTGAGCAGTCAAGCAAACCTTCCAGCGGTCCGCCGCGCGATCGACCTTCCAATTTCTACTCCTCGGGAAATCGGGGACCTGACCAAGAACCGGGTCCAGGATTTGAAGACAGATACGGCGGTTATTATCAACAGCCGCCTTCGGCAAGGTCTGGCTCAACAGGCTTTGGTGGCGCGGGGCATGATTACTTTGGAACTCAGCAAGCAAATGCTTTCTTCCCTGATGATGCTCGGCAACAGGCCGAGTTTAGAAGACATACTGAAGAAATGCGACAGGCTCAAGCCATACGACAAGCTGAAGCTATGCGCCAGGCCCGAGCACAGTCCCAGGCACGACAAGCTGAAGCTATAAAACAATTTGAAGCTAGGCGACAAGCTGAAGCTCAACGCCGAGCTGAGGAGCAGCGCGCCGCGGAGATTCAACGGCAGGCTGAAGCACAACAGGCTGCGGAAGCTCAACGAGTGGCAGATATCCGACGTTCAGTGGCTGTTCAACGAGCAGCATAAGCCGAGCGGCAGGCGGGAGCTCGGCGAGCAGCAGAAATAGAGCAGGCAGCGAAGTCAAGATTAGCTGCAGAAGCTCAAAAAGCAATGGAAGCTCGACAGGCCGCCGAGGCGAGACGAAAAGCAGAGAAGCGACAAACTGCAGACATACCACGCCATAGCAATGAGCGCACAAAACGATCTAAGGCGGCCATAAGAGTCTTGAAAAGCCTTCAGAAAGCTCGGACAATACGAGATACCGCGAGGGCGAAGGTCAAGTGTTGGCGGCGGTGGGGTCAGAGTGAACATGTCGCCGACTCCGAAAACATAGATCAGTCGAATGTCGAGAGCGAGAAAGAGAAACGGCCCTCCAGTGGTTGTCAATCAACTAGTGAGATATCCACGTTATCCCCCAACCAGCACAATGACTTTTACTAACCTGCGGGTGCTCTAGGATCTGAGGGGCATATACCACGACCACAAAAGCGGAAGATTCCCGGAGCTCTATCTGGCGAGGCAACACTGGACGCTTCTGAGCCAGAAAGTTATCCTATGAAGCGATCAAATAAGCGAGCGAAAGTTGAAAGTTACCCGAGCCCAAATTTCTCCCAAAGCACAAATCTGGACAGCGACAAGCAGAAAGACGCGACTTACGATGCGGAGGCCGACACTCAACGCGGCGATAGTCCTAGCACTGCCCCTCACGAAGCCGGCTCTGAACAGAGTGAACAACAAGCGCACGGTGCCAATGATGCTGGAAATCCGCAAGCCGCGACCATGAAGAATGAACCACAAGAATCCACCCCAGAATTGGAACAAAACGAAAGCGAGCTGCAGTCTGAACAAGACGAGCTTGACAACTTGCCATTAGCTCTTCTACGAACGCAGCACTTCGACGCGATACGAGCAATTCATGACGCTCGTAGATTCTTCACTGCCGAGAGAGCAGAGCGCCTCCCATTAGTACAGAAATTGCGAAGACGACACAATGTTCTTGACGCTGCCATCAAGCAGCGGGAGCAGTCACTTTACGGTGATAGAGCAGCTAATGTGGATGGTCATCATCTCCCTTGCTCTTCGACATCCTCCTAAGGCCAGTATGGCCTTCACTGCTCGGAACAGGATTATTTTCCAGGAAGCTGAACAGGAATAGTGGAGGGTTATTAGGATCAGCCAGTTTGAATTCGTTTTTATCGTTATATATCATTGGCTCGAGGATATTGAGAGGTCTGAGCTTTACCACCTCAGGCTGAATACTGGGAAGGCTGTTGCCGCCTGTCAAATTATATATACCAGTGGACCTTTACCAGAGATTGTACGTCTAATGACTTGATAGGACATCTGATCAAATAGAGAGATGGATATTGCCCTGCAAATATACTTATGAAGAGCTTGTCGCATGTTTATGTTAGCGTTATTTGCTATATGCAGTTGGATATTAGGCATATTTGATATCGAATGTCATGCAAATACAATTTACATCCGACTGTAACTGGTTTTTTTGTCAATTTTCATTGAACCTATTGCAGGAGAATTTGATAAGCGCATCTCGCAAATCTACAAAAACCAGAAATAGGAGCCGATGCCAAGCTGATAATTCATCATGCAGCTCTCGAGAGAGCTTGCCGGTGGTATTCATATCATAGCGCTTGTAGCAAATTAGTTTTCTTTGATTAAAAGCTTCCAACTTGACGCTAAGAGCCGACAAAACCGACGACTGACTATATTGCTCGGCCAAAGAACTTGTGCATATTTAGCTTGATGCCTGGGACGCATTACTCTCACCCTTGCAGAATTGAAGGTAAACTGTGATCTTAAACTTAGAAGAGCTTAGTACCTGAGATTTGCCTTCATTTATATATATCTTTCAAGTTTGCAGCTGTAATAAGAACTGATTGATCTCATGGCCTAACATTCGAGATTATAGAGGAGGAGCTTGTTATATTCGAAGCACTTATTGACGTGCAGCACGGACCTTAAGGTTTAGAGATGTGATAACGAACAAAGATTGGCTGGCCCAAATGAACATTTTATCCCATTCTTAACGCGTACAATTGCTACCCCAAATGTTTTCATATTTCGGCAAATGTTGACGAAGTTGTGGAAAAAGCGCTAACCGGGAGTGCCGGAACCAACCGAGCGGGAACGCGGGAGCTAGTGAAGCAGCCAACCAATGGCAGCTCTGATAGCGTGGTCTTGTTGGCAACTGCGATCATGCAAAATTAAAGCAAACGAACCTGGATTTCTATCTTGATTTATCTTCGGTTCTCGTTTTACAATAGCAGCATTTATGCTCTCTCATTTACAGTAGCTTTGGATACCGACCAGAACGATAAAGTGATAGCTTTATTCGTAGATTAAGGGTACGGCTGTGTACTGGGTACAGATCCTCCTTTTTGCAGTCGCTGCAAAAAGTGGCATGCTAGTTGTTCTTAAGTCTTCCTACGGAAAAATGTCTACCTTGAACTCGTTGCTTAGGGCACTCATATCTATGGCTGAGGACGCCTGGTGTCCTGATATACCTAGCTGGTGGAAGAAGAATGATTTGAACAAAGGCTTTCCGAATCTTTCTATAAGTGAAATGCACGGTCTGAACAAACTAAGATTCTATATTGACACGATCACATTGAATAGCGGACAAACCATGTTCATGAGTCTAAGACGCAAGAGACATCACAAGGCGTTGCGCAACCATTGAGCGTGAAATTCCTGGTTCAATTCGCACAAAGGCAATAAAGCATTGTTCTTTCTGAGGGGTCCTATTGAATCAGATGGCAGTCGTATTGTTATGCGCTGCTCAATGGAAGCCAGACAGATGACCCACAATGAGTTTGTAGGTAGCTATATTCAACTCAGCATGTGTTCCATTGGTCTGTCCAGCTTCGGCGCGAATTCGGCACTCAATAGCGAGGTGAAGCTCTATATGTGACCATTGACATAGAGCTCGGATCTTCGAGGCCTACAATTTCACTATTCGTTTTTCGGGAGGTGGCACCATCAGCAACCAACTTTACTTGATCAGAACCAATTCCTCCTCCATCCTAGAATACAACAACCACGAACTTCCAACATTCGAGACATTCCACCAAGCAGAAATACTTGAAAGCTTATCCCGTCCCAGTTAAATCACTCTCATCAATCCTATCACATTCAAACCATCCTTCTCCTCGTCTGATATCTCCACATCACCAAAATTTCTTTTGTTCCATCTGATAGGTATTCCATTGAACCTCTAGCCTGCGACAGCGACCGCTCTCATTCAGTTACATCTTCAATTCCTTCAGTTAACTACTCTCTTCGAACAACTTACAACAAAATGACTGTCGACGCCCAGCTTCCAGTGCGCGACTACTACCAAGAACTTGGAGTTCAAACCACCACGGCGCAGGAGGATATACGCCGCGCATTTCGTCAACTTGCCAAAATCCACCATCCCGACAAGCCATCGGGCGACCCATACGAGTTTCGCAAGGTAAGCCAACTCGTCTCTCATGGGACAACTATAGATGGAATAACCACTAACTTGCATGTTTGAGCAGATACGGGAGGCCTATGATGTGCTAAAGGACGATTCGAAGCGCGCCAAATACGACAAAGAATATCGAGATGCGCAACGCTCACGTACTGGGAACGCAATGCGCTCCTCGAAGCAGTGCGAATATAGCGTACAAACTACGATGACCGAGTCGAATGGCTTTCAATCCTACACCTATTCATATTTGAACACTGCGCAATATCCAAACGCTCCATACCAGCCGACTTCTCAACTCAATGGCCAGCATAGCAAAGAGAATGTTGCTCCACAGCGTAAAGCCAATCATACATATCGTCCCCAACAGCACAGCACAGACCGATATATCCCCGACTATCGTGCTCCAACTGGTTATGGTCCAGAGGAGCGGTTCGAGAATCGTAATCCTCCTGAAGTTCGAGCCAAGCGACAGCGAGAGGACTCGTATGATCTGGACATCGATGCGCGGAAATCGGTCGAAGAGCGACGTCAACATCGGGCTCAAGATTATCATCGGCATGCATCTGCTCGAGCAGAAGACATGCTTCGGGATTCCGCAGACCATTACGGTCCAGGTCGATATGGCCTGGATGAGCGTTTCCAGAAACGTCCTTCTTCTGACATGAGCCGAAAGCGACAGCGAGAGACCGATGAACGTGAAGAAGCCGAACTCCGACGCTCAGTCGAAGATCGACGACAACGTCAGGAGCAAGACAATCGTCAGCAAGCTGCTGTACGAGCGGACGACATGCGAGGATATGTCCATCCCGATCGTCAAGAACAGATACAACAGCAAGATGCTGTGCCTCACCAAGCTGCCGAACGACCAAAGGATCCTAGACTCCATGGGCGAGCGCAGCCTCAGAGCGCCGTCAAAGGCGCTACTGGTCAAGCAAAGCAGTTGACACAACAAGAAGAAGTCAAACGACAACAGGCTGCCGCCCAAGCAGAGAAAATTCGTAAACAACTCCGAGATGTTTATCGGAAAGCTGGTGATCCAGTAGAAAAGCAAGACTACCGCTCTACGGCTCCAGCTCGCCCTGTCCACGCGAATAAAGCGGCATCAAAACTCTTCCCTGCTACCGCAAAGAAAGCACGAGATGCCGCAACGGCGAAACGCCAGCAACAACCAAAATATCAGCTATCAATGCCTCAGCCAGTCGTTTTCCCGAAGGAGGAGCCAGCAAAGCCCGAGCCAAAACTTACCAGCGCACAATACGATGAGCTTCCCGTCGATCTTCTGCAGGCCTGGAAAGCGAATGCCATCAAGGCACAACAAGATGCATTGGCGGATTCTGCGTTGACTCCAGCTGAATACCTTGAGATAGAGACCAAGCAGAAGGAGCTGATTGTTGATGTTGTTGCTTCGATCCAGCGACAGAAGAAGCGTAAAGCACTCGCTGAGAAGGAGCATAAGCTAAGCATTCAGGTGCTCTATAGGCGAGTGTTCCATCGGTAGTCTCGCTATCTTACGCATTGCTATCGTCTATGGCTGGATTTTCATGCTCTATAGCAATTATGTCGAAAACATTCAGGCCTGGGAATGGACACATCAAGTGCATTTGGACGCAACAACACATCTACCCTAGGTAGGGCATATCGGAGCCATGTATGTGAACAGCGCAGAAACAAAGGCTCACCTGGAGATTTGTGACGGGTAGCAGGTTTTGAGCGTGGAAATACTCCGAGGATCAACAGTCTTGTGCATACAGGGCGGATTGTGGAGATAATTGCAATGGGTATGAGGCTTTGGAAAATGGTGAATGACTAATATTGTTTTGACATGGTCAGCGAGGTTGGCAAGTTTGGTTTTTGGTTATGGAGGACTTACACCCTTTGAAGAAGTTTGCCAGACTTTTGGATGCAAGCTCAATTATGAAGAGCAGAGCGTTGGCATTGAGCTTGGAGGATTTACTAGACATTAAAATGGTTATTTGCTGTGGCTGGTTTAATGAAGAGTGCGAGAGATTCCAGTATAGCTTCAAATATTTGGATACAAAATTTGCGCACTAAAGCAGACTTGAGCGCCCTTTCGAGCCCTTTCGAGAGTCGTGATCCTGAAATGCGTTGGAGCACCGAGTAAGCTAAAGGCGTATCTTGCAGATTGCTAGGAGCTGATGATGGTTCAGTACCGTAATTGTACGTCGAATCCCCCCCCCCCCAGGCTAGTGACTCAGCAAGGGGGCAAATGGGGCTGTTCAGACTTTTGGAACCGGAAAAACTTGGGCAAAAGGGACATCTGGCTTATAAATTGCCCATGAACAGGATCCACATTTGTACGGGTGAGGCGTACTTTTTGGGGCGGAGCCCATCAAATTTTGCGACGCCACCACTGGTTCAGGTTTAGCCTGGGGGGGGGATTCGACGTACAATTACGGTAAGTCAGCGCCTTCGGCCACGAGTCGACCTTGACGCGTCGTTCTATTACATTGTTGTACATTTGGTCCAAAGACAGAATATGCTATGGCTTAAGTCTTGCTTCGCCGTTTACCATGATTCCGTTCTCTTGGTCTAACAATCCATTTGTTTTCGTTTGTCTTTTTTCTGGTCTTATATCCACTCTTGGCCTAGGAAGTCATTAGTATCAGAAGATTGAAGTACAATACCAGAGGAGAAACTGACCGGTTGCCCCCATGGGCTGACAGGGATACGATTACCCTTGGATTTACCTCTTCCACCACCGTGAGGATGGTCGCCTATAGTGACGTTAATATTCCTCGTCTCCTTGATTTCGTAAAGGAGCGCTCTGCTTACATGAATTCATGGCCACACCACGTACCGATGGTCGAATATTCAACCACCGCGACCGACCAGCCTTTCCTAGCTGGCGATACTGATGCATTGGATTACTTGCTATACCGATCGTCGCACACGCGTTCTTCGACACCTTTCGGACTTCTCCGCTTTGTAGCCGTACCACCATGTATTTGAACTCTGCTGAAGATTCATCTCTACCCAGTACAGTTGCGTATGTACCCGCGCTGCGACAAAAGACCGCTCCCCTTGCGGACATGGAGCCAATGGAATGTATTTGGGTCCCTTGAGGAATCAGTTGCACTGGTAGGCAATTTCCACGAACGATTGTTTTGGCGATCAAAAGACCTGGATCCACTCGTCCACCCATAGCTTTGATGAGGGACGCGGGAATGCCAGCTCGGTAGCTCTGCACCGTGTCTCCAGCTCTCAATCCGACCGACGCGACAACATAGCTCTTGCTGCCGGTTTGTTTGTGAGTCAATAATGCAATGTGAGCACTTCGATTTGGGTCGTATTCGATGCGCTCGACGAGTTGCTCTCCAGACTCGAGTCGATGCCAATCTATCGTCCTTATCCTCCTGCGATGTCCACCACCACGATGTCGTACGGTGACATGACCTGTATTGTTTCTTCCACCCTTTGCGTGCCCAATCTTTGGATATGTAAGAGGAGTGAAAGGGCCGCGCTTCCAGAGATGATCGTTGATTACCTGCTTGAGATGGCGAAGACCAGGCGTTCGTGGGACAAAGGTTCGCATGAGTTGTTGCTGTCCAACCTTGGGCTTTTCGGGGACCTTTTCGGTCACGACTTGAGAAAGATCCAGGCTATAGTCTTTGCTTGATGAATTGGGGACTTGAGAGACGGAGGCATAGGAGCGCACTGCGTTGGCGACGCATCGTGGAGCGCGAGAGCTGGGACCCAGAATCAACCTGGGTTGTAGCATGATGATTTCTAGCGCGCAGGAAGACGCAGGTGCGCCAGTTCTGCAACTTCTGCTGGATGTTGATGAGTTTTGAAGCGATTGAAGTTGGCATCACGAGAAAGATTGAAGCTTTGTTCAAAATGCGCTAATCCGCTTTTGGTGCTAGCGGCTCATACAACTGTGTCTGCCTCCCTTTTCATTTTCGTCCTAACTCTTTCCTCCATTCATCACCAAGAAAGGTTGTGCTGTTTTCATTTCATTTGAATCTAGATGTCCTTGGGCCGCCAAACTTGATTGAAGCGGCAACCCCCTTGCATCGCGTCAAAACTCAATACAAGGCGCTACGAAGATACGCTTACGGCTTTCCCGCTGGATCTGAATCATCTGATGATTTGAGAAGCACTCATGTCGCAACAGAGAGAATCTGCAACTATCTTGGCTCTGAAACTCCAAAATGATCAGTACCATTGTGATGTCTTTCTTGAGGCCGTGACTCAACGCCTCGAGTTTGCCTTGAATTTGGATCTAGACTTGTCCTCCCTGCTAGCAATCTCGTGATGGCTGCACTGAGACATCAATTTCATCGCCTGCTCAGTCGGCCTGACAAGTCTCATATCTTCTTGAGCCTACCGCTATGCAACACGATCAGTCTTAAGTATGTTTTCGTCGCTTATCAACTTGGACTTTTTCCGTTAACTGTTGTAAACCTTTAACAAAATGGAGCAGAAAGCCGATTATGACCTTCCATCTTACTACACGGGCTTGAAGTCTGAGACTATTAACGAAGCAGTTAGGAACTTTGATGATCCCGCAAATCTAGAGTTCTTCAACGCCGCTGTGACTAACGCTCGTAGTCGCAATTTCTTTCTCGATTTTGGAGACGATGAAGCTTGGTGTGGATTCGATCTAGAAGCGACCCACTTTTCTAGGCTCATTCAAAGCCCAAGACCCCCGAATCTCAATACGCGATGGATGTTGGTAGGTCTACCAACTGTAAATATCAATGACTAATGAGTCTTAGCAATATTTGGTTGGCGCATGAACAAAAACCTCTAATCACGGTAAGACCATGATCGGAGAATAAAATTGGCGCTCATAAATTTCTAGTCATTGGCAAAATACTACGACTTCTCGCCGCGATTACTAGGCTTCATGTGCTCCAATCCCATCAAGCCTGCAAAGTCTATTCGGTCCTCAAAGACTAGTATCAAATCGTCTCCAATCGGAACATCAATCAGAAATGTTCTCTCAAAATCCAGAAGGACAAGTCCAGAGAGTTCTACCATGGAGTCGTCTGTTGATGTTGAGGACAATATTCGGATGGAGGATTTCGGCCTCTCCAACGAGCCCGACATGAACCGGGTTTTGAATCAATACGCTCTTGCAAGTGACTTATGGCACTACTCAACTATGGACTGGGGACGTCGCTACGTTTGCCTAGGCTACAATACCCTCCATATCACCGAACCAGCTCCGAGCCAGGATGAGATTGACGAGTTTTCTGAAGACCTGCCAAAGTGCAAACGGGTTTGGTCTTGGCTTGTTCTCTGCGAAGACAAGACTGTGATCATGATACACGAACATCCATACCCATTTAGATCTGGTGCTTTGACTCATCGTGAGCAAAGAAGTTTGAGCATCATTCGAAGAAACGTTATCAACGTATTTCGTCAATGCTCGAAAGCAAGAGATCCCATGGCCAACATCACTCCTCTTCAACTGCCACTGCGCGTACGTGTTGGTGACAGTGAAAAGGAAGCCCAGCATCGAGCCTCCGACGTGCCCGGACTATTATTTTATTACTTATTTGACGATTGGCTCGCAATTTATAGCCTCATAGCGCGACGCGACAATCGCTATGCGGAAGAACTCAATGCACTGGTAAGTATGAACACGCATGACTCGCTTTTACCTCTCTGACATATTTTAGAGAGAACGAATGCTGTGTAAAGCTGAACTGCGGCACATCGATCGACTACATCATCTAGGATGTCAGTTGAGCGTTCTCAAACGCTTATATTCAGCCTACGACCTTCTCATCGACCGCCTTTTGGGCAGAAGGGAGATCTCACTTGCATCACTGCAGAACTCAAACATCATACACAGTGGTCTAGAGTCATTAGCTTCGTCACAACCTCACGGAAACCTTATGGAGTCGCAATCTTCCCTTGGAGTATCATTGAGTTCTGCAGCGAAGGTGCGGTTTGAACGACTCAAGCATCGTATACAGCTCTATGCCTTGAGCGAGGTCAACGAGTGTATTGACCAGAAAGCCTCCTTGATCTTCATGGTTTGTCATGATCTTTTTTCGTGGAACCCCTAGCTAATTTGCCCAGAATTTCAACTTGCTAGCCATCAAAGAAGCATTTTCCGTTGAGCGACTCACTTTGACGACTTTGTTGCTGACCAAAGTCGCGATATTGTTTATGCCAGTTAGTCTCATGACTGCGTTCTTTTCATGTCAATTCTTCGACTACGAGTTCAGTGTCAAGGCATACTGGAGATGGTTTGGAGGAATATTTGCTGTGTCTGCATTTGGTTTGGCCATGTTCAGCCTGATTAGTGGTACTGCTGAAGACGGGAAGATCATTACCAAACCGATGACTAGACGACTGGTGAGCTTCACGGGACGAGCGATTAAGGGTCGAAGGACAAAGCCTATGGTGGATGAATGATCAATCCAACTTGATTATTGTCCTTCTATGCAATACTCATTGCATTCTGGGAAGTATTTATCCAAACTCAGATTGCACTAGTGCAAGCCAAGGTTGTAGGTCTTTTGAGAACTCCTACGAAGCATACGAGTATTTCGATGTACAACGGCGAACGTAATCATTTGATACTATTAATGATATTCCAGAATATAAACGATTTCCAGCCAATGATAATCTAGAATCAAAATAATTCGTCTCGAAGTGGAGTTTAAGCTTTACCCTCGGCATACCCCGGATTTTGACCGAAGCATCTCCACTTCCCCATGTCTCAGATGCTGACAAGAGGAAGCTGACTTCAATACACGTAACACCTGTACATCATATCCACCCACCTCATCACTGCCTCATAAACGACTTGTACCATAGCATCACCTCCATTAATATAACAATGGCGAAATCAGTGAACGTCCCGTTTGCGGAGCCTCCATGGCTGAATGGCCTTCCATCTCCTTACTACAGCGACAGCCACAAGCGGTGGCAGAAGGCGTGTCGCGACTTTATAGGCAAGAACCTCATTGCAAATGCTCTTGAATGGGATGAGGAGGGTTTAGTACCTGAACATGTGTTCAAGACGTTTGCGGAGAATAACATGCTTATTCCATCTTTACCTGCACCTCTACCAGTTGAGTGGTTGAAGAAGGTTGGACTACATGAACTACCTGGTGGTGTAAAGGTTGAAGAGTTTGATTATTTACACATGTCCATTTAGTAAATACCCCTTCTACTTTTGCGATTTCGACTGTTACATTTCTTGATTACATCTCCTTCGTCAAGGGAGGTATCGGTCAAGATATATCTTTGTATACTTTGGTGCTAATAAATTCCTAGTACAGATGAGGTACAAGGACATGATCTTATGCAAAGCTCGATCTAATTTTTGCAGATGAGTCGATCCGGTCTGGCTGGGCCCGGCGGATCATTAACAACCGGTGTATCGTTCGGTATTCCACCATTAATCAAGTTCGCCAGCAAGAGTCTCCAAGAAAAGTATCTCCCAGACCTTCTCCTAGGCAAGAAGAGAATCTGCATCGCCATCACGGAACCAGGCGCAGGAAGCGACGTGGCCAACATCTCCACCACCGCCGAAAAATCATCGGACGGAAAGCACTACATCGTCAACGGCAGTAAGAAATGGATCACCACCGGCATATGGTCCGAATACGCCACCATGGCTGTACGTACTGGCAAGGCAGGCCCAGGAGGTCTATCACTACTTCTAGTGCCACTCAAAGGTCACCCTGGCGTCACGATGCGCCGGCTCAAAGTTGGAGGTCAAATTACTGGCGGTACTACTTATATTGAGCTGGACGATGTCAAAGTGCCAGTGGAAAATCTCATTGGCGAAGAGGGTAAGGGAATGACTTATATCATGACGAACTTCAACCATGAGCGCTTGGCTATTGCGATTGGAGCTACCAGACAGGCACGAGTTGCGTTGAGTGCTGCGTTCGCTTATGTGATGAAGAGGGAAGCATTTGGCAAAACACTGATTGAGCAACCTGTGGTCAGACATCGAATTGCAAAGGCAGGTGCTTTGCTAGAAAGTCAGTGGGCCTGGGTCGAGCAGTTTGTCTACCAAATGACAAAGATGAAAAAGGCCGAGGCAGACGTTGAGCTTGGCGGTCTGACTGCGTTGTGCAAAGCTCAAGCTGGAATAGTCATCAACGAATGTGCTCAGGTGGCTGTCCTTCTATTTGGTGGTAACGGATACACGAGGACTGGGCAAGGTGAGGTTGCTGAGCGAATTTACCGTGAAGTGAATGGTGTCCGGTAAGTTGATCCTATATCTGACGCTCAATTGATGCTTACTTTTGGCAGTATTCCTGGTGGATCAGAAGATGTTATGCTTGATCTGGCTGTTCGTCAACTTTTGAAAATCTACCAGACCAAAACAAAACTCTTGGGGAAGTCAAAGATGTAGATAGCTTTCCACCAATGAAGAACCATCTAGAATTAGACCTATCAATGAACTTCATGGTATATCTGTCATGCCCATAGCATACCTACTTGGTATTCAGCCTTATGACCGATCAATTGAATTCGAAATCGGGGCCTTACAAAGGTTTATCCTGTGGATAGGAAAAGAACGCATCAGGAGATGCTTGCGAGACTCCGTCAAAGCAAGTACATGTTACTTACAACCAATTGTAACTGCATGAACTATGCGTCAACCTAGAAATTTGTTGAGTTCCCAAATACTCGGACGCGAAATCCTACACCCACAGCTCGCCCGTCGCGCTGGCACTCGTATCTGCCAATCAGCCAACAAGAACATCGTTACGACTCCATCATACCTCTTGGGAAAGAAATGTCAAAATCCCAAATAGGAAGGTCGCCGGGAACGGCATTTACAATCGCTTCGCTCACCGCTTCTCCGGCATCCCGAATCGACCAAATCTCGTCTTCTCCAAATACCGGCGCTTGGCTCCCGCTGCCGGCATATGCATGCTGTTGGAGGAACATGATGAAGCCTTACCTATTCGAGGCATATGCCGAGGCGGTTGAGCTGTTTACGATGTCTTGCGTAAGACCCTCTGGGTGTTTGCCCCACCATTCATCCTGCAGTCTATGATAGCTGTGCCGTCTCGCTTCGCGTGGTGGGTGATTATCAAAAAGCTTGAGAGGACGTGTGATTGGTAGGTTCATGACAAGAGGTGCAGCAGGCAAATATGATCTACCATGATCAGTCTGCCTGGATTATTGCCGCCTTGTCATAGATCTTTCAAGGTATAGGTATCTCAGGATCGAGAGTATAATAATATTTCTCTGTTCCGTGAATTCTTCAATCTACGCATATATATTTTGCGACACATGAAGATACGATAGATCGTGATATCTGTCTGTGCCCCCTGTATTCCGTCGAATAGAAGTCTTTGACGCTTTTAAAACCCTTGTTCAGTATGTTGGCCGGCGCCAGGTATGCGTTGCCAAAAACAGCCACCCGTCATGCCTAGAGGCGGCAAGGATACAACTACCGTACATGCTTCCGTGAGTGTGACAGTCTGTTGCTGAGGGATTTCCCCATGGGGCCTGCAGCAAGGTTTCGATGCGATCGCTAGTTCCCGAGCAATGGAGAAGTGGTGTCTGCTATGTAGCTGATTTTGTGTTGGTGACAGTGTTTACGATTGTAGTTGATGAGCACGATATTTTCATTGCTAGCCCGAGATCGGAATTTAATATAGGTCTTTTTCTTCGCTATAGGCGTGAAATTGACACGATATAGTGTTTAGATAAGAACCCTGACACTATAGAACAACATTCCAGAACTTAAACGAATGTCATTAACGTGCATGGCCATATTGCTTTCAATTAAATCGCCGAAGAACGCATGTTCTTCAGCTGAGACATAAGATCGGATTGAAGTCGGAGCGTTCTTTACTTCCCACCTTTGAACAAGGAACATGCTACTCCGTAGGATTTCTTGTGGGATGTTTTTGAAGAGCGACACGGCCCAGTAGTAGCGGCTCATATCTCCTGTATCTTGGACCAAGCTTGGTATCGTTTGTAAGTTCGCTGTGCAAAAAGTCATTTGACACTTGTACCAATACAGTATCGCAAAGCTTATATCTCATAAGATACTCACTATAGCCCGGGATAGACAGTCTTTCATGAATTGAGAACCCGGACGATCAATAGCTTTGGACTATTTCAAACCTTTGTGGAGACTGCATGATCCATTCGTGTGAAGGTTCTTCACCACATATGTACCTAGGTACCTTAGGTGTATCTAGGGTTGTGTACATTGGATCATCATAATATTTTGGATTATCATTCGTAGATGTTTAATGAGTACAACCTATGGATTTAGATATAGAACCATGCCAACGGACCAGAGTGCATGGTTGGCACGGCGCATGTATATAGCCCACACTGGAATTGAATATTATTGATACGGCTTCGAGGCTCTTTGTATCTGTCGCGTGGCAATATAATCTGATTGGTGAGTAATTTAACAATTGTATATGAATTGTTGCTTGCGAAATACTGGAGGATTGCCTTACGAGGCAACTCGAGATAGAAAGCTGGTCGTCCTCGAACTTATGCGTGTGCTAAACCTATTTCGAGACCGCTTGTTGCGTTGTCAGTATATTTCATGGATATGGAGATATCTACACAACGTTTTATGGAGTCCCCCATAAAAGTTTAATGTTCCAAATGTCGATGTGCAGTAATAGAGAGCATACTAGCTCGTTGGTGTACCACGGATCCATTCCAAAGGTACAAACGCATTACTTCTTGCGCTAGACAACATCTTCACATACAATTGGCGATCTTGCCGCTGTTAATTCTGGTAAAAACGTCGAATCTCGATCAAAAATTCACAGTGTCTCGAGTTAAGGACCAGCAGCAAAAGGTGAAGAATTACACCATCAAGGGCCCCTGTCAACAGCCGTTGGCGCCATGGACGGGAAGGGCGATCGGCTTTTATTTCCAACCTTCGAGAATGCCACCAGCAAGGGAAAAGATTGCCGGACCAGTCAGTTAGAGCAAAACACAGACCAATCAGTGATACCCTGATATTCATTACTTTGTACAAGTCTCGACTTCAACAACATGTTTTCAACTCGTGGTACAACTGCCCTTTCAAGTCTAGTATCTTGAGATTGAAGGATTGCATTGAAACCCACAGTCTGACGCCAATTATTGGATACAAACGGGCATCGTAGCTGACGTGCTTGTCAGCAGGCTCACTGTTGGCCATGAAATCCACAGTTATTTGTTTTAGCGGTTGATGAGGCTATGATCACGAGCAACGTGCAAAAAACGCCAACCCCAGGCGACAGATTGTCCAAAGCCTGTTCGCCCGTTCAGAGTTTGCAGGCGGAATTACTGCACAAGGCTGGAAAAATGTGATCCCAGCTCCCGCTTCCGCTTCCAGTCAGTTTCCCAAATGACCTGTTTGAGCATCCTGCCTGCAGACGAGTCGCCTCGGTAGAAAGACCAAAGGGGCATAGTGTTGATCGCCGCATTGATGGCGTTGAGAGGGTTGTGCTTGACCTGAGGATTTTTGAACCCTGAATGTATTTTTTGAGTGTGTTATGGCTGCTACTGTGGAGAGAAGTAGTGACAATGTTTCTCGTGTTGTGCAAGGAGATAAACATCGTGTAACGTGTGGAGAGAGCACACTTCCACTTATCCGAAAGCTGCGGAATTTCAAGTCCGAGCCAGGCCGACAATCGATGAACGTTTTGTCACTCACAGCCTCATGAACTCCACAGTCTGATTCAGACGGGGATTGGTTCCTGTCCGCAAAGTGACTAAAGAAGAGGCAGCACGTTTACACTCAAACCAGTGGCAACCGGGGCAAGCCCAGCAATCCGGGGTGCACATTGTTCAAGGCTTTGGCTTGGTTTGGGGAACATGGAGACTTTCATACACCTAGTCGCGTAAAAAGAGCCCCGCAATAAGTACAAAATGCCTCTATTTCTTCAGAGGGCCATAATCTCGTAATCTTGGCTGATCCCATGGGTCACGAACCAGACCTGGCCTGGATGCGTTTTAAAGCTTCACACTAACTTTTGGCCCACACGCTTGCTATTGCGTTTGATTTTCCGCCTACTTATATTTTGCCTGTCCCTGCTTCGCGCGTGGTTGCTTGCAGTGTGATTGTTTTCCATGTGTTTACCCACGCCGTGTACTATTTGGAGCCATATTCTCCATTGTCCCATCGATCACAACCGCTCGATACATAATCATGGCGAGTTCAAGTTCAGAACCGTCTTCACCCAAGGAATCCTCAACCTCGCCGCCCCAGAAACGTAAAGCATCTGCTGCTGGACTTGACGGAGCAGCTCCAGCACGACCAGTAAAGCGACGAGCTTCAAAGGCATGTCAATGCTGTAGAGCTCGAAAAGTTCGATGCAACGTCACTGAACATGGTGCTCCATGCACCAATTGTCGTCTTGACGAAGTCGAATGCATTGTTTCCGAGTCCCGCAGAAAGAAGTAGGTTCATCATTGCGTATGGGAAATTGACAAATCCATCACGTTCACACCACGCGAGAGACGGGACTGACATGTGCTGCAGGAAATGGAACAAGGATGGCGCTGAGATAACGGATACGGGCAAGGGGAACAACGTCACATCCCAAGATGCAGCGGCTGCAGTTTCCACAAAAGTCGTGGGTCGAAAAATCGCCTCGAGAAACTCCATGCCATTCATGCAGCCAGCAATGACAGGCACACGATCACATGATATCGACTCACCTATCGAGAGCCATGTACCACATTCAATATGTAAGTTGTGTGATTTGTGTGTTGAACGATTCTTTGGGGTGCGAATCTTAACTGGTGGAGAGTGGAGATGTTGGCACGGCTGAGCGGAAGCACAAGGCTGACAATGAATACCAGACCGAACAACCGGCCAACGTTTGAATTTGAGCTTACAGACTATCAATTCTCGCATGTCTTTCAGCCCAGGGGCACAATCACCATATCCAATGCTACAGCCGAGTCCAATGTCGGTCGATTCACATTATTTCTCCCCAGGTCCACGATTTCCAGCCGTCGCCAACCTTCCAAACATTCCATATTTCATTAAACCTCTTCCACCGAGGATTGGACCAGATGAGACTGCATATTTGGAAAAGAAAGGGGCCCTTACAGTCCCTGGCACAGCCCTTCGAAATGAACTTCTTCGAGCTTACATAGAATTTGTGCATCCTTATATGCCACTCGTCGATTTGTATGACTTTGTAATGATCATAGAGAGTGGCAATGGTGCTTTGGGACGGATAAGCTTGATCTTATATCACGCAGTAATGTTTGCTGGCTCAGCATTCGTGGATATGCAGCATCTTTTCAATGCCGGATATTCCTCCAGAAAACAAGCCCGCAAGGATTTTTTCAACAAGACCAGGGTGAGTGTCAAAAAGAACAGCTAAACATCGATATCACTAACCAACATAGCTTCTGTACGACTTTGACTATGAATCAGATCGCGTATCATTAGTCCAGGCTCTGTTACTGTTGACATACTACTACGAGACCCCAGATGACCAGAAAGATACCTGGCACTGGATGGGAGTCGCCACATCCGTAGCCCATACCATTGGACTTCACCGCAACCCCGAGCGATCTAACATGGACGCCAAACGCACCAGACTTTGGAAACGTATCTGGTGGTCAACATATATGAGAGACCGACTAATAGCTCTCGGAATGAGAAGACCAACCCGCATCAAGGCCGAAGACTACGACGTACCCATGATGACCCTCGAAGACTTTGAAATCGTTGCCATCCCCGACAACGTCAGCTGTGTGCCCGCCGACTGCACACTTGCCCGCGATGTCGACAAACAACGTACCCTCGCCGTCATGTGTATCGAAAAGGCCAAACTATGCCTGTGCATCTCTCGTGTACTCTCCAAGCAGTACTGCGTCCTCAACAACAACCAAGGAATGGTCAACGACCGCACAACAATGATGCTTCTCCCCAAGAAACTCGACCCCGAAACCTCCGAAGTCAAGTTCTGCGACACAGATCTCCAGACCTGGCTCGACAACCTCCCCCCCGAAGCCCAACACACCGACACCTTCACCGGCTTTGCGCCCATTGACCTATCTCGGGCCCTCCTCCATCTCGTCTTCTTCACCACCCTCTCCGCCCTCCACCGGCCCCAAGTCCTACCCTCCTCACCAACCGCCAACCCAACCACCCCCGCCGCCGTCGAACTCCTCGAATGTTCCCGTCAAAACGTCCGCCGAGCCGCCACATCCATAACCTCCATCGCGCAAGCCCTCGACGGCGCCGGCCTAGTAAAATACCTCCCCACCACCGGCGTAACCGTCCTCCTACCAGCCATAATAATCCACCTCCTGGACATAAAATCCCCCGACGACGACATCCGCCGCGCCTCCCTGAGGGGTTTCTGCCAATGTATGGGCGTAATGGGCAAGTTACGCGACATGTATGCCGCCGCAGACTACTCCACCGCCTTCCTGGAAGCCGCAATACGAAAGGCAGGCATCCAAGTGTCTACTCTAACAGCTGAAGCTGGCGCTAGTCCCTCAGCGGCAGAGAACATGCATCCCGTAGCATCCGTCGAAGACCTCGTAGATGCCGGCCGCCGTCTGGACTTAGCTTCCATGCCACCACCCAGCACCCACGCGCCCTCGCCGCCAGATACACTGCCTCGCCACGCACTGTTCGTAGCAGATATGAACACACCCAACACATCCGACGAAGAAGTCGCCACCCAACTACAATCTTTCCTCGCCTCAACACCGCCCGATAGCGATTCGTCCTCGCACCACACACACATTGATTCGCATTCACATCTTGATACGGCATCACTCGCAGCAACGACAGCAGGCACGACGATTTTCGGCGACACACATGACGATGTACACACAAGTAATCTCGAAGCAGACTTAAAACTGTTCAGCGCAAGTGTGATGCCAGAGTTCCATGTGCAGGATGAGTTTGATGCGTTGTTGGATTTAGATGCGGTGGGGGATGGGACGTGGAGTTTTGATGATGGAGGGATAACCAGCGATATGCAGATTTGCATGTCCATTACGCTATAAATTTCTGTTTTCGGTTCTTTTCTTGGATGCATTAGGATGGAGTTTTGTTTTGGAAAAGGGAATTGGGACTGGGACTGGAAAAGTTTCTAGATGGGTTGGCATGGATCTGGGACTGGGGAATAGGGGTGATGGAGGGAGTATTTATTTGTTTACAATTGACTGGGTGTGTTGATAATGTGGTATGAATTGAACGATTTTATCGAGCAGAAAACTTCTTATGACAAATGAAATAGCATCGTTTGCTATGCAATACTGAATTTGAAAATGTCATTATAGGAAATGTACCTGCTGATGAAACAGGTCAGTTGCTATGGTCTTCGATCTAAGATATGTTGAAGGGGGTATCAGAATCGCACAGTTCGCTGCACTATGAAATGCAAATTATGTACACGGGTAGCATATCGAGAAAAGGCAAATATCCCCAAACCAAAGCAAAAGTCGTTTGTGTGCCTCAGCTAGCATGCATCTGGGTTAATTGCAGAAAGAGATAGCTGGCCAGTGTGTCGTCGTTAAAGGTCGTATCTATTCGTCTTGTGCCCACCGCCGTTCGCGAACTGGTACTTGGTCTCCTTGTCCATTTTCGTTGGTCAAAGATTTCTTCCACGCCCAGTACTCGCTCATACGCACTTCGGCGTAGTTGGCATAATCGAAATCGATTGAGCTGATCTCAGCTTGAATGATAGCCCAGATTCCCCAGTAGAATCCAGGCACGCCGCGGAAAAGATCAACTTCGGCCATGAGTTGTTCGAGTTCTTTTGACTCAAATTCCCTGCCCTTGAAAGAGTTGTACGCCTGCAGATATGTGCTCAAGAAGTTCCTTCTTTGAGCTCTGGTGGGGAGAACAGTGAAGTCGCAGTCAAAGCCACCCCATTCGGCAAAGTGGTTAGCAATGTCGAAAGCGACTGGCGACGGTGTGGCATATTCATAGTCAATGAAATGCACTTTAACAGGAGCTACATCTCTGTCCGAAGCCATGCTGGGCGCGGTCAATGGAGAACTGGCCGATGAACTAGGCTCAGAGTGTTCCGAGGGATGGTGTAAATGCGCAGCAGATGGTTGGACAATTACATTTCCATGTAACAGATCACAGTGCGCAAATATCAACTGCTGAGAGTGGATTCCGGGAACATCGCCTAGTTTCTCAGCCATCCATTCAAGTTCTTTTTGAATCATGGCTTTGCGATTGCTTTGTGAATCGGTCTGATCTGGCAAGGCGCAGGACCATCTATACATGACAGTCCATATGTTCGGAGATGGGAGACTTGAAATCTTGCTCATAGTTTCGAAGGGACCTTTGCTGGAATTTTTCTCGCCGGGTTTGTCGAGGATTGCTGAGATTGGTAGTGTCGCGTGCCATTCCGCAAGTCTTCTTGCTACAGCTCGCCATACATCGCTCCTCCTTAGATCTGCAGGAGAGCATACCTTGCCAGAGATAAACCTGTAAAGCAGACCGTTTTTGAATCTGGCGAGTAGTGGAGGTGCCAGGTTATGACTTGCGAGTAAGGAGTGGGATGCGCATTCACCTATTACGGGTTAGCACCACGATCTTGTACAAATTGAAAGATTCATACGATCTCGGTCAATGAGGACCTGTGTGCCATTTCCATAGGCCCGAAGAAGAACAGCATCTCGGTCAATCTGTTCTTCTGTATAACCCGGGCGTTTATTGATGACCTTCAAAAGAGTATTGGTGATGCCATCTTTGAAACGGATAAACTGAACAGTATCCTTTTGTGAAGCCCAGTCTGGGAATAATGTAGCCACGAGCTTCAATGCAGATTCGTCGGAATTTGCATGGTCGTATGCAAGATCGATGTACTTGGGGGCAGGACCCATAATGATATAGGTGTGTCAGGGCGAGTATTGGAATCTGAAGCAAGGTTAACATAACATTGGCATACAGCAATGAAAACCCGTCGACTCCCGTCAAATGAGTGGGATCCAAGCCATCTGCTCGTCATCCAGTGAGATAAGGAACACGGCAGTTGATGGAGCGCGCCCATTATCGTGTCGAATGGTTGCTACGGGTAGGCCTCTCTAGGCCAATATTGTGGGCGATGAAATGGATTTCAGGGAAAAGGGGATGACGTACCAAGCTCAGGAATGATGGGATATGCTGATGGATGTATCTTGCGTTGCAGGTGAAGGTGTATAGGAGGCAATATGGAGTGAGAATAGAGGGAAGATGGAAAGAGGAGTTGATCGCGTGCGCATATAAGAGCAATACGAGAGGGCGAAAAAGAAGTTTGGTCGTGACAGTCGAGTGGTCCCACAGTCTGACAGTCCAGACTCCAGAAGTTGTTTCTTCGCCCAACTCCAAGCCTATCCAGGCCCAAGCAGGGGTATCCTTGCTGCAGTGCATGGCGGGGCCGGATGCTTTCCGAGATCGGAGATCGTGAGTTCCTATCTTATCTCGCGTGCCTGCCAAGCCTCTGAGCTCTTCTGATCTTTGCTTTTATCTTTGCACTCACCACACCTATTCCATCCATCTCCATACATATCCCCTCGGTGGTTGGAATTCGATCCCCGTTGCCTTGTGGCCTGTAATGTGCCTAATATAGCCTAATATAGCCTAAACAGCCTTAAAAGTCACGGGATAGCTACATTAGCCGCGCGCCTTGTAGAGTTTCCTATAACTTTTAAGGCTATTTAGGCTATATTAGGCTATATTAGGCACATTACAGGCCACAAGGCAACGAGGATCAAATTCTAATAGAAACTAGATTTTATAGATTTTAAGGGAATTACACTATTTTAAAGGACTTCTAGATTTCTATCTAAGAGGATGTTTCTATAGGTTTATATAGCTAAATATAGGTACTATTAGTACCTAAAAGGAGCAAAAATAGGGGCTTAAAAACAAGGGGTAAAACTAGCTAAAATGTATCCTTATAGTTTCTATTATTCCTCTATAGCTTATTATACTATTCTATTAAATTCCTAATTATAAAGCTATAAAGGCGTTCTCTAGAAAAGTCTATTATTATCTAAAAGCGTTCCTTAAAGCCTATTATTAAAGGCGTTCCCCCTAAGGGTAAATCCTATTATTAAAAACGTTCTTCCTAAGGGTAAACCCTATTATTATTTTAGCGTTCTCTTTTATTAAAACTTAAAAAGAAGTTTATTAAACTTAAAGACGTTCCTCCCTAGAAGTAAAGCTAATTATAAAGACGTTCCTTCTTATTAAAGGAAGTTAGACGTTCTCTTAGTAAGAAGTTATAGTATTTACTATAGCTATTATTTAGCCTATAGCGAGATTAACGTTCCTTTTAAAAAAAATCGTTTAGTTTAATATTAGAATCGTAAACGTTAATAATTATTCTTATTAGGAAGCTTCGTTATACTTTAGCTTTAGTAAGTAAGGTTTAATATATAGCTTAGCGTAACTAAGAGTTAATAAAGGCTTAACTTAAAAGAAGATAAGAGAGTAAGAAGGTCTAGTATAGAGATAACTAGGCTTATAACTAATAGAAACTAGATTCTATAAATTTTAAGGAAATTACACTATTTTGAAGGACCTCTAGATTTCTATCTAAGAAAGTGTTTCTATAGGTTTATATAGCTAAATATAGGTACTATTAGTGCCTAAAAGGGGCAAAAATAGGGGCTTAAAAACAGGGGGTGAAACTAGCTAAAACGTGTCCTTATAGTTTCTATCAAATTCCAACATGACCACATGCACCGAGGGGATACATCAAGTCCATCTAGATTTCTCGATACTCTAAACGAACTACCACACCGAATCCTTATGTAAGACTGAACCTTCAGGAGGAGTCCAAGCTCATCGAAAGAAGACCAGAAAGGCTCTAGAATGACTCTCTTCATGTATTGCCCCATCAGCGATCAATGACAACAAACTGCGATTGCACTCCACTTCTCAAGCCTTATCAAAGAAAGCTGATGTACATATGTATAGCGATCTAATTTCCGAAATCTCGGTGTTATCAAACATATCATGGACTGTGTATCAATCATGGACATGCTTCCCTACCACCAAGACGAGGGCTCTCTTGTACCATATCTTCCGTCTATTAATCTCTGTTATATTATTTATCCCTTTCATTTCTACCTATAATCTATGTAAAGTCTAGACGCCATTCAGTACAAAATATATTAATATAGCCTCGTTGACTTCAATGTCCCTCATTTTCCACGGTAAATATTGACAGCTATCAAAATGAAGCTCCAAGCTGCTTTATTGTTACTGAGCGCCATAGCTGAATGCAGGCCTCAGTTTGGTGGTGCTGGAAGTTCATTGCCTTTGGCTTCAAAGAAGGAGCTTAAGCCAAAACTTCGAGATAATGCTAAGCGCGTCATGTTATCGTATGGGCCGTTGCTCATGCCTGGTGTGGATGTGAGTCCATAACGCGAATGTTTCAAGCCATAATCACATTGTGCTAATACATTGATCAGGAGAAGAAGCCTGGTGGAGGTTTCTCCATGGATCGCAAAGGTCTAGGTGGTTCAACAACATTCACATCCAAAACTGGTCTCTGCTCCAACTGCACCGTTCTCCTAACCCGTATATCATTCCACAACGAAGACGGCTCACCCGCCAAACCATCCAACGGTTTCTACGTGCACCACCTGCTAGCATACGACAATTCCAAAGCAGCAAGAGTGCCCATTAGCTCTGACGGCGCAACCGGTTCTGCCACACAAGCGTAAGTTCTTTGGAATGACATTGTTCGAGTGGCAATTGATTGAAATCATCAGCTTCACCGACCGCGGCGAAGACAGCGGCGACACCGAAACAATCTTCACCACCCCCGACGGCAAATACAACTCCGGTTTCCACTTCCGCACCCCCTCCCTCGGCATCCAATACGATCTCGTCAACTACAACAAAACCTCCCGCCGCGTCTACCTCGACCTCGAACTAGAATACCTCGACGGCCTAATCGGCAAAGACGCCGGCCACGTAATGAAATCCGTCCAAGGAACGCCCAAAGTCTCCAAATCTGGCGCCGCAACCACCACCAGCAAAACAATGACCGTCACCGAAGACGCGACGATCGTTTGGGCAAGAGGACATATCCATGCGGGCGGCACTGAGGTGGTTATGACGCTGAATGGGAAAGATGTCTGTACGAGTAGGCCGACGTATAATGGGGCGGGAGTTATTACGGAGATGAGTATTTGTCCGGAGCCGATTGGGTTGAAGAAGGGGGATAGTTTTGCGTTGAGGGGGAGTTATGATTTGACGAAGCATGATTTGAGGGAGAGTACGGATGGGGGTGGGCATATGGGGACGGCGAGTGATACGATGGTTATGTGGGCGTTGAGTTATGCCTTTGAGGGAAAGTGACTTCGATCTAGAGATTTGGCGGGCAATGCAATAGATGAGTTGTGTTGATGTATGCCCAAGTTAGTAAGCATATGTTGGTAAATGGTGAGCGGTTTATGTCCTGTCAATCCAAACAAGTCGACTTGACGATCATTCGTTCCTATGGTCATGTTGACTCCGGTTTGGGTTTTAGTTGTCTTGTTCAAAAATCCGATATAATTGTGATTTGGTGGTTATGAACTGCTTATAACAATACGAGATTGCCTTCATAAGAGGTTTATATTCTTCTACTCAATACAACCCAACAAACGCTATATGTTCAGTGTAGTATCCGCTGTGTGAAAGAAATAAAGGCAGATTGAGCTGCATTGAAGCTAATCTGGTGGTCTGATCAACATTATCAAGGCAGCTTAACTGATTTATCTTAAAGTTATGATACTGGCCGCATTAGTGGCGCCTGTACCACATGGCGCAAACAATACGCATGCTCATATTGTACGTCGCTCTCCCTGGACTTCTGCGATTCTGACTACTGTTCAGTAACAGATTTCACGATTACCACACAGTGCTACCAGAAACATACATGATCTGCTATGCTATTCTGGAAGTAGAGCGTTAGTCCATATTCTTTGAGCCGGCTGCCTGATTTCTGGTAGTACGCTTCCGGTTCAATGTTGCCATATTACATTGTCTCCTCGCTCCATAGTATTTAATGGAGATCTAGTTCCACCGCTGAGCTCATAATCACACAGTGAAGCGCTCAAGGCTTGAGCGGCAGACCATGATCGCAATCCTCTTAGAAACAAAACTTGACAGCAACTACGAACCACTCTTTCGGGACAAATCTTATCCATAGAAACGTTATGAAGGTTGTACTTGTTTTCCGATACGACCACACTCTTGGATCAAGATGGTACTAACAATAGTTGCATCACTAACCGAGCAACTTCTCCTAAACAAAAAGGCTTTGTGATGTACCGGGCTTGGAGCGCGGCCCAGCACTTAGCCACCAAGTTAAAGAAAACGGCATCAGCCGTTCAGTCTATCCTGTCACTGCTTTCACCAGTGGGCAAGCAGCTTCAAACATGGTAATTCTCACCGATGACATATTGAATTGCAATGGTACAAACCATAGTTTGCATAACAATATGTCTACTACACAAGCCAATCGGCATGACTCGACAACTGAGTTATTACACAAATATCGTACGTCTCAATGTGCTTGGTATTTTGTCTATAGCGTGCTACTATTGATTCGGCTGACACGGAAAGGTTGAACGCCAGATCCAAAGATCGTGAGAATGGGATCCCCAAAGACATGCGATATAACCAGCGCAATGAGCACCACCGCACCAATCGACAAGCCATGACTTCGGTCCGTACAATCTCACATTCCTTTGCAAATCTATCAAATTAGTGTATACACTATCCAATCTCTATCAATACCATTTTTATTTGAATATCTTATATCTGCCATTCTCCACCGACCAATGGCCAATTTCAGCAATGACATCCACAAGCAACGCCAGACTATGATACTACTTGAAGACGATCCATCCCGCTGCACCTACTACTGGTATCGATATACCTGCTACCACGAAGCAATTGTTCACTCGGGAGTCATGTGTACCGGGGCATCGCTCATACAAACACCGTGTTCAATCGACTCTGCATGCGCGAGAATCATGCCGGCAATCGATGTTCAGTCCGCTTGCGAAGCTTGCAAATTGTTAGGAGGCATTTAGTCAAGGAGCAAGGAGAAGAAGGACATAGCACAACGACACGAAAGTGGATCTGTACATGAGACTTGGAGCATAAAGATAATTTATTGGTATGCAGGCGAGATAGAAATGATAATAGTTTGGTCATGAGGGTTTACTTCTGAGATTCAAGCTGCGATGATACTGTAAAAGAAGTGCTTGCTTTTGAATAAACGCGATTTTCGCCGTTGATGATCGATCGAAGTCAACAATTATATGTAATGATCGATTACAATTGTCCTTCACGTACGGCCATAGGTCGAAGAATACAAGGCGTCCCGTCCGCTCCGCCCTATTTAAGCTTCGAACCGGTAGATTAGTATTGCGGTGGGTGACCACGTGAGAATCCCTACTGCTGTACGTTTTTTTGGCTCTCGTGGATGAAGAATATTTTTGTTGAGAGGAAGGTTTTGGAGACGATTGTGGGCGGTGAGCTACATTTATACAAGCTTGACAAGCTACCCTGGAGTAGTTTATACAGTGCCATTGGGGTTGAGCGATCCCCCCCGCTAAAAATATAGAACACCAACTTACGATGTAATTGGTGCAAAATGAAAGCTTGGATAGAAGCGATTCGACCACAACGAAACTTCTACTCACTAAGCCTGATAGAGCCTTGGTGGCTTGCTTATAAGCCAATCAACGGCTGAACTTTCTCAGCAAGAATTTTGGGGGGGGGGATCGCTCAACCCCAATGACACTGTAAAGCTTCAAGGGTGTTGATTGATCGGCAGCAAGGATACCGATATTACATATTGACTTGCCAGAGATACACCATCTTGACTTCCCTAATCTATTTTTGGCTCTAAATTAGGTACTTACTAGATCTTCTTCCAAAGACACTGAAGATTATTGGCCCATAGTTCTACCGGCGATCTTTTTGGAGTACCAATTTAGAACTGACCTTGAGATGTAGGGCTATGCCAAAGTGGCTGACCATCGTTGATTGGTTCATTCTTGCTTTCGACGCCTTCAGTTACACCGGATCTGGTTAGCTCAGCCTGATCAGAAGTACGATCATGGAAAGCAAGGCTCGTTCGACGTGTCGTTGTGAGACGCTCAAAACCGGCCTCAATTCCCCGGAGCGCTTCACATTCTACATCTTTATCATAGCATCATGAACTCGAGTCTGTATCGTCAGTTTCCTCTGGATGCAGCCCGAATGACTCGGGTTCTTGACATTCACCCTGATTCTTCCCCTCAGGCAGCACTCCGAGCAACCCTTCGCGTTATTTCACTGGCGGACTGCCCGCGCTTTACAGCCTTATCATATGTCTGGGGTCCTCAAACAGACAGCGATCCGACGATTAGTTGCTCCGGGTATGACATTGCCGTCACGGTCAATTGTTACCAAGCTCTCATTTCCCTAAGGAGGCTCTACGGCCATCTCACGATATGGGTCGATGCTGTCTCTATCAACCAGTCGGACAATGCTGAAAAGGCTATCCAGATCCCTTTAATGGAAGAGATATATTCATGGGCAGAAACCGTGTTCCTCTGGCTTGGACAGGGGACGGCTCAGACCGACAGAGCAATGGACTGCATTCGCTACACACCAAAGTTTGTTCGGTGTCTGGAAGACATGGAACTCAAATCAGCGCCGACTATGAGCGGGCGAATGAAGAGTGCTTGTTTCTCCATCAAAGATCTGTATTGGACATTTCTGGCGCCAGTTGGCGTACTTCAGGGTAAGTGCTTTGCTGTGAGCAACAACAAATACGTTATGACGGACTATTTAGATCAAATCCAAAGTCGACGCTTCGATAAGCGATTCCAGGCGGAAGACTTTCAAACGCTCCTATCATGCGACTGGGCTGAACGTATATGGACCTTACAGGAGATCATCCTGGCGCGTAATGTAGTAGTAATCTGTGGCACGCAAATGGTTACCTGGAACGATTTTATTCGAGGACTTGTGCTTGGAACCTGGGAATGGTATGCAGCCAACAGCAAAACAATACAGGCAATAGCCCCTACACAATACGATATCTGGATGTCAATTATTCAGCTCTGGATGAACTTCGAGCGAAAGTCGCATTGGAACAACCGCCAGGTTCGGCGCCTTATTCCAGCTCCGCGACAAAAACTGGATCCGGAATCCGCAAACCGACGTCCGGGGATTTCATTCTTCCATTACCAGGCTCTTGCCAACAAAATGGTCAGAGCTCTTCTGCGAATAGTGCACACTGTGATCCTCCTTTTGCTCATGGGTTCGCTTATCACGATCATGGTCTTGTATTCCGAAAACAAAGGTATATTTCATCGTTTTCACCACACAGGTCAGGTGGAAGTTTTGTACCTGAATGGAACTTTCGACACAAGTTACATTGTTACGAATTCGGATTCTCATGTCGACAAAATCTTTTGGCCTATCACCAGTTTGTCCCTCGTCGCAATGTTTTGCATCATGTTCTTCAATTTCATGTCTCCCTTACAGTTGGTACCAGGCTCACCAGACAAAAAGCTACCTAAGACTATAGACCTATCTATGTTTCTCTCTATCCAGCGCGCCATCCGTACCCGTCAATGCAAAGATCCTAGAGATAAATCATATGGGCTGTATGGCGTACTGAAAGATTTGGGGGTCGGCATTGCACTAGTCAGCTATGAGAAGCCCGTCGGACTGGTTTATCAAGAGCTGTTCTTGGCCCTTTTGCACTGGGGAGGGTCACTAAACTTACTTTTAGATGCTGGTCTTCCTGGGCTGCTAAACGCCACTTCTTGGACTCCAGATTGGAGTTTAGCTCACACACCCTCAAGAGCTTGGCTGGATCCTGCTTGTGTCTACAGTGTGGATGGCCATGCAACTACATCTAAATCTTTGCCGGTGTGGAGATTGATGGAGAATTCGCGACTAGTTATACGTGGATGTTTTCGTGGCACAGTATTATATTGTTCCAGTCCTTTTGACGCAGAACAAGATGTTGCCCAAACTTTCTTCGATGCTTTTACTACGATTAGACTTCGAATGAGGCTGCAAAAAGAATCAGACACGATTCACAGTGCCGTTCATGAGGTTCTCTATGCTCGAGTCATGTCTCGTGTGCCACCAGAGGAGTCTGATGTGTTCAATTACTGGTTTCAGTCTCTAGTCACTGCAAACTCTATGATGGTTGACACTCATGAGCAGCTGCTACACTGGCGAGACCTCATAAGGCTTCAAAATACATCAGTAACTTTCCATAGAGATATCTGTGACAAGTTGTTTGGAAGGGTTCTCTTCGTGACATCAGATGGGCTGTTAGGAACAGCATTTCGAAGTATTGCCGTTGGAGATCATGTAATGCTCGGGTCTGGAATAGCGATGCCACTTATTCTACGGCGCATGGCATCTGGGGCTTACTCCCATGTTGGTCCAGCTTTTATTCACGCGATGATGGAGGGACAGAAGTGGACAGGAGAAGACTTGGAGGATATCACCTTAGTCTAAGCTCGAATACTTCACTGGTGCAACAGAATAGTTCTGGACACTCATGATACGCAAAGTATTCATAGAGAAGGGCCATCGACCTTATCGATCTCTTCTCAAGCCTCAACATTGATCTTTCCTCGTCTGTTTACCAACAAAATGACTCGAGAGCCGACCACCAATATGTAATGAACAAAATTACATGCTATACCAAGATCGTTGCAGCAATCAATCTCCTGCTTTTCAAGCTTCAGTTTCTCGAGATCCCAGACTACAACTCGAATAAAGTCACCGCAAGAATTTTCAGGGGCCCCATCTTTGCCAGCACAAATCAGCTTATTATTGAGCCAGATTACAGTCTCGCGCAGTACGCTGTGCTCAAACGCTTTGATTCTTCGGAAGAGCTCGTATGTTTTTAGATTCCACAAGCACACATTGCCATCGGTACCAGTGGTAATGAATGCTTCTTTGGACGGATGGAGCAGGATCTTATTCAATACCGGGCCAACCAGTCGGTGACCGCCGAAATGTGCCTGCCATGAGTGCTGAAGTTTACTAACGCGGAACGGTCAGCGGCCTAATGAAAACATAAATATCCCTTACCCAGTCTCTAAGTCCCACACACGAACAATCCACCAACTCCTCCCGCAATCAATCTTCCGTCGGAGGTGGCTAACATTGATGACGCTCCTTCAATGAAGGTCCGAGTGTGTCCCTTACTATCAACTGAAGTGCGTACCATCTTCTCGTCGTCTCTGAGCGCGCATAACAAGGTCTGTGATCCAGTCTCCATACTCCACACTCGTATCGAGCCGTCGTAAGAACTTGAGACCAAGAGATGACTATTGTGTGGATGTAACGATAAACACGTAATAGCCTGCGTATGTCCAGTGAGGGTACATCGTAGTTTCATCCCACTACTGTCGAAGTCCAAGAGATGGATGTTACCCTTCAAACCCGCGACGGCAAGAACGATAGAACCACTACCCTTGGACTGACTTTCACCGAGCTGGAGAGCCTTGATCTTACCAATGTGACTTTGATGATCTACGGGGAACTCATGGCAGATTGCCCTGGGGCATATTAGTCGTATTCTTGATCGGCAACTCCTGATTGTTGTATTATTCACCCTGTTGCACTGTTGCATATTGTAAGCGATGTTTTGCCACTAACCACTAGCATTTCATCAAGCTGATCTTCCCCAAAGGCGAAGCTGTCGAGGCTTGTAACCAAATCTGGGTCATCTTGTCGAACGTAAAGCAGCTCGCAGTCGGCGTTCAGGACATGGATCGCCCCATTGTCGGTAGATATACCAATGCTAGTACTTGACGCAAATCCTGCGTACAGAAGTCGCTCTGGACCTTGGAATGCGTACAAACTTCGAAGCTGAAGCATGGCAAAGAATACTCTCGCTATTGCACTCACAATAATCAGTGCGTATTCCTCGTTTCAGTACGGAGAAGTGAAGATTTCAAAGATAAGAATTTTAGGATCTGGCTGGTGTACCGCTCCCCTCGATTTCCAGTCCACTTCGACCTTGCATCTATCCTTATCTCCTATCCTTACTGGTCTGCCCAGTGCCCTAGGTCGGCTCCGCTCCCAACAACATCTGAAGTGCTTTGATCCAACAACAACACTGAGCAAGACTTTGCTACTACAGAATTTCAGTAAGGTTTTGTAGACTAAGATGAGAATCGAATCAAAGTGTCATGGGACTATAAGACTAGAGTAGTCTTACAGTCGTACTCATTGCTCATGCCTTTCAAAGACATTCAAATATGTGTTTCAGAACTGCGTAAAATTTATCAGCCGCCTTGCCCCCTATAAGCACGAGCGGTTCAATGTACAATCAATTAAATATACACAGGTTTCACGTGGCCGAAAGACAGTTCCTAAACACAAAAGCTACCTTGTCTTTACACATGCTTGTTAAAGCTGAGGCTGAATAGACATTTATCTTCGGTCGAGCGCTGGCGGGCAAAATTTAGTTTAAGAAACTTGTTCCCAGCTCAATCGGATTACATTAGAGCTTTTTACCTTTTGATGACAATTGGCATTTATGTAATAGCTGGCAATTGCTGAGGTAAAATGAACTTCTTCAGCTTCTCGGTCCTGGTCGTAAATTGGTTAGCATCGCCGCTCTCTTTAGCATTTCCTTTAAATGCGGAGTGGAGTGACCTGGGAGTCAAATGGGGCTCTGGTGCAGAACTTCCCACAATAACATTGCCATACGGGACTTTCAGAGCTAGCTCATACGACTCTGGACGAGATGTTAGTCCTATTCAAACTCTCCTTCCAGAGGCCAGCAATTAACACAGCCCAGGTCTATGTCTTCACAAACATTCGTTTCGCAGCACCACCAGTCGGTCCACTGCGTTTTGGCAAGCCTCAGCCACCATCTGCTATAGGCGGTATTCAGAACGGTACTGAGGGCTTTTCATGTCCTCAGATTCTGCCAAAGCGTGGACTCAACTTTCTTGGTGGCTATAATGAGGAGGTTTGGGCATCGTGTTTAGATGGAATAATTGGAGGCATTGGATCAGCTTTATGGCCAGTCTTGACCACATCAAGTGAGGATTGCTTGTTTGCCGATGTTTATGTCCCTGGAAAGATTCTTAGGAATCCTACCGGACCCAAGGTCCCGGTCTTCAACTGGATTTATGGGGGAGCCGTGAGTTTACCTCCTCTGATATGTTCAAATCCCTAGCAACTAACAAACTTAGTATCGTAAGTCTAACTACAGGTGAAGTTTAGGCTTTTTGACTTACATTGGCGATATAGTACTTGGATCTAAAGACTTCCTGGGCGGTGTTTATGGAGGTAGTCAGCTCATTGACCTTGCAAAAGGTGATATGATTTGGTGCGCTTTTAACTATCGCCTAGGAGTCTACGGATGGCTTGCTGGGCATACAATGGAAAATGATCCAACAGTTACCCCAAACGCAGGACTATGGGATGTAAGTTTAGCCGTTGAAATCTCCTGGTTCATCAATTAGTCCATAAAGTCACTATCCTATGGTAGGGAGTTGGATCTCAGCTTATAAACGATGATGTCTAATAGTGCCAATTACACAATAACTTCAGGCTGACAAGTTCTTAGCAAAGATTCGCACTCGAATGGATTCAGAAATATATTCATTTTTTTGGAGGTGACAAGTCCCAAGTTACTGTTGCCGGAGAATCAGCGGGAGTAAGGACACATTATTTGTCTTTAATAGACAGTTCATTGACATTTCGTAGGCATCAAGCATTCTTCATCACTTGATAGCGTTCGGTGGTAAACAAGACCCGTTGTTTAAACGTGCAATTGTCATGTCACCTGCGTTTCAACCTATGGGCGATAGACGAAAGAACGGAAATCTGGAAAAGACTTTTCAGAATGTCACAGAACTAGCAGGTTGCAAAGGCAAAGGGATAGCTTGTCTGAGGACCGTTCCTACGAGCAAACTGAACGCAGTCAATCAGCAGCTTCAGGACAACACGCCTCAAGGCACCTTCTCTGTTGGCCCATCTAGTGACGGCCGCTGGATCCAACAATATGCTGCGGCAGAACTGCTACAGGGGCATGTAGTGCCATTGGAGTCTTTGATTGTATCAAACACTGAACATGAAGGGTATATCTTTGTGGATGGTCATCTCCGAACGGACAAAGAATTCGACACGTTCATCAATGCCATAGTTGAACCTGGCATTGTAAAGAAATCCGGGCTTCTCGAAGGCATCAACCAATACTGGCCGCCAGCAAATCCAGATAATCCCGCGGCGAAGTACAAAAACGAGACGGCCAGGACGATGGACTTCATTCAAGACGTTGCTTTTGCTTGTAACACTAGATTTATCGCTCAGGCATATCCCAGCAAGGCCTGGAGTTACATGTGGACTCCGTTTGGTGGATGGCATGGCTCAGATATTCTCGGTTTATATCTTCGCGCAGACTTGAGAGTTGGCAGTGGAGCTGTCCCACTGCCTATTAGCTTTGGAGCGTTTGCGAGAACCTTTCAATCATACTTTGCATCCTTCGTGGTCAAAGGAGATCCAAATACTCTTTCCATCAAAACATCGTCCTTAACAACTGTTCCGGCTGTACTTTGGAACAAGGTCCCAGCTTCGAATTTGCAGGGGCAGGATATTGCTGGTGTACTGATACCTGGCAATGACACTTTTGTCATAGGCACAAACAATGTTGTTCCGAAGGATCGATGCGACTTTGTGCAAAACTACTGGACAAGCATACGATCTCTGAACGTCGACAAATAGTCCCAGAGCTGCGAAGTGGTTGTATGAGTTATAGAATTTACGATTGAGTTTGGATGTGTTGCCACTCAATCGTAGGAGCGCACAGCGATTCATGAAAGCTAGTCCAGAGCGTGTAACGGATAAGTACTAGAGAATCCACCAGTGCCTGGGAGCCATGATGACTTATTGGAGATTGCATTCGTCGAGTGTTTGTTTCAAAAAGATGTTCGATGAAAGTCCTCGAACGGAACATAATTTCATACCATTACAACTACCGTAATTCGGTTCGCCCGATTGATTTGAAAGATTTAATCTCACTCTCATTTCCCCACGCTGCCTCTCCTTCGCGTACGCCATAGTACCCGTCTCCTTGAAGCGCTTTTTGTGCAATCTTGGCCCATCTCCAACCATCTTGCTCGCCAATGGGAGCTTGGAACTCTGTGAACATCCAGATCAGGAACAATGGAACCACAAGCACCATCGATATCATCAAATAGCCTATCCAGAAGTCGGGGTCGTAAAAGCTTTGGCGACTCTCGTCTGTACCATATCTCAAAACTACTACGGCAAGTGAGTACAAGGTGGTCAATGACCGCACCAGTAATGCTTGTACCCAAAACAGACACATGAAGATAAGAGAGCGATAAGGTCTTCGTTGCCGGAGTGCCCGCCATAGGAGCACAATTCCTGAGGAGTAACCTAGATCCCGAAGACTCTTGTTTGGTTTTGTGCGAGGGCCTTTACAGAATCCTTCCAGAGACAGATTCCATACGACGAAATCCAGTGCCATGATGTAGAAAATGTTTTGTCCTAGGAAAACGAGATGGAAGCCAAAGCGGTAGACGCCATTTCTTATCATTCCTTGCATACCGTCCTCACTGAGGTGTTGCGTCAGAGAGGTATATAGCAATGCCGCGCCGGGTGCAAGTCCCATCAGAACTAATCCCAGCGAGATGCCCTTCAGTTTGCCCCATAACTGGTATCCAGGCTGATGTTTCTTTATCAATTTCTTTTCTAACCTATACTCCGGATATTTCTTTTCGTCCAGGAATCGCGCAATGTCCTCGTATTTTGCAATGGAGCCATTGCCCCCCCTCTGGCTCACCCTCTGGAGGTAAGGTTTGTATCGTTCTAATAGACCTTGTTCATCATATCGACCACTGAACATTGCCCACGGCACCATGAGCCAGATAGTCGTAGTTGCAAAGATAGAAACAGCATGTATAAAAACAGGGATACCAAGCCAATATGCTCGCTTCTTCGCCGTGTATAGGCTGTCGTGGCCATCATCACCAGTACCTTCTTTGGTCCAGGTCACACAGAGCTGCACACTGGCAATGCTGATGGCAGTTCCCCATCTCAAAAGGCCATAGCTTGCCATGGATCTCAAATCGCGCCAGGAAAACTCGTGTCTCCACATACGCTTCACAATGTTCACCCACTGGAAGTTGGCGGCTCGCAGATATACACCCATCTGCACATCACTGAGATGTTCAGCGCCGATGCCAAGTGCGGAGTGTATGACTCGCCTCCAGCAACGCTCTACGAGGACTTCATTGAGGATGGTGGCCAGCAATAGCGGTATTGACGAGACAGCGATTGCAAGAGCTATCTCGTCGCCAGTTGCGCTGGAGCCTTCAGCTGAACGGGTCTGCGACGCCTTGTGCGAAAAATATAGGAGGACCAGACAAGCTGCTGTGAGGAAGATCCATACTGCTATCGTAAGGAGGATAGTAGCCCAGTCTAGTGTGCGCCGTTTTGCTGGTAATCGTCGTGAAAGAATCTCTTCAGTCAACTGCTCCGGCCTTTTCATCGGACTGGCACTGATAAAAGGGGTCGCTTCCTCATTTTGTTGCACATATGGCTGGGAGGATGTTTGTGATGGATAAGATGTATTGAGAGACGAGTTGAGGGAAGCTTGAGGAAAATGCTGATCCGTCTGGTAAGACTGATTCTGGTCCCACGTCTGAGTCTGCTGCCATTGCTGGTTTACGTGGTACTGATACTGTGGGGTTTGACCGAAATACTGCTGGTACTGAGGACTGGTGGACTGCGGATATTGAACATTACGTGGTGGTTGATAGCGATAGCCAGTCTGATAACTGTCTTGAGCCTCTGGCAACCTGTTGTATCTGGACATGGATCGTGGTCGCCTAATCTAAGCGGGGATGTAGGAAGGGATTCATCAATATGAATTCTGTGAACTTGGGTCAGTTAGACATTATATATCTTGCTCAGGACAGCTGCTGACCATTATTATCCAATTGGTATTGTCCCTATGGCGCTCCCATCGGTCACGGCTCGTTGGTCTGAGTAATACGCGTCGTATCGCGACCGGTTTTCTATATCATTTGAAAATTGAATCCACTTGCGGCTCTATAGACGTGTTGAAAAAGTCCGGCTTCGCGGGGCTCTGTTAGGCTGTTTCTAAACAGGATTCGTGGCTTGGGTCGAGGCCGTCCATCGTGCATTATTCATCATGCAAAGACGGCACAGCAGCCTCCCAAGGGGTCGACAAAATAAATGCCGCGCTCCCAGCGAGTGCGATGGCTCCCATGCAAGACGATCTGCTATCGAGTGCTTTATTTGCCATTAAGCGCGTTTAGAATTGGAACTTTTATCGAATGCGATGGGAAATATAACATGTTTGAATTAACAAAGTTTGCGGGAGCCATTAAAGATGATGGGTGAACGCCAGTTATTCTGTCCATTGGTTGCCTCCCACCTCACTAACCCGATTTTTTGGGGGCCACTCAGGCTCGGGGTTCAGATCAACTCGTACAAGTATTGTGAGAGCAATAGCGCACAAAAAGGATTGCGAAGAAGTGAACTTTGTGACTAGCAAGTCAGCGTTTCTGGAACAACCTTTACATGATATTGGGGGAAGCATTTCGACCAAGCTTAGCAAAATAGCTTTTTCTTAGCTATATGCACCTGCTCGCTTAAGCAAGCGTTCGATCGTTGGCAGTTTTTGGTCTATCCAATGGTGGTTGGAATTCGATGTGGTTCGCATGCTGCTTTGATTTCCCATCACATCAACAATGGCCTAGGCAGATCGTGTTTGCAAGGCGCAGCATTCGGATCACTCTCGTAGTCTGTTTTGTCTGTTAGCTTTTTTCGGATGCGATGGTTAATCTATAATCATGTATTCAGCTTCCTATCTTTGAAGCTCTATCCGCTACGTTCGAGCAAAGAAAGACCTGAATCACTGGCGTGCTGGGCGTGCGGCATTACAGATGTTTTGACTACTGTAACTAACTAGGTACTTAAACATTTGAGTTTCTAATGGAGACTGGTGCGTACCTGTATGTTATTGTAGGTCTACTAGGCTATAATTATACACAAATCATGATACTAAAACATGCCATTACCAGAATTTGTTGCGTAGAGGGACACTGCCTTGCAAGACCAACTGCAGCCACTTACGGTCCAGCCATCAGACTTTTGATAAGTTCTTTAGCAGTGTTGCAATCTTCTTGCTCAAACGGCTTGAGACGGTAGCTCAACATGAATCTGGAAGAGTATTTGTAGTTCTTCTTGATCCACTTGAGCTCTTTGGCAGAAAAGTTGTAGTCCGCAAGGTGGCTCATGGGATCATCTTCCAATTCCTGCAAAAATGTATCGCCATCATCATCATCATCACTGGTCTCATCGTTCGGGTCGATCATTTCGACGTCGACTGTGGGCTGTTTCGACGCCTGAGAAGTTGAGCTGGTCTGTGTTTTGGCATCATCCTCCATGAAACCTCTTGCAATGAGACGACCCTCCTCACGATCCTCCTCTTTGTGGATTGACAAGCCCAATGTGCGAAGGAATTTGAACTCTCCGTCGTAGTGTTTGTTCAACCAGGCATTCTCCTCCTCAGTGTATGGCGCCTCGCCCAAGGAAGGTGCGGTGCGATTTGGGTTCTGTCTCTCCCAGCGAGCTCGCTCAGGAGCTGACCAACTTGCATTCATCAAGTACATTGTATTGGGATCAAGGCTGGACTTTCCAGCGGGCTGGCCATGAAGACGCAGGCGCGGAAGCACCAGTGTCTCGATCAGGGCAGCGCGTTTACCATCTCCGTCGGTCAAGTAGCCACCTCCGCCAACAAAATTGAGACTATGCTCGGAGAGGACTGGGGTAGCAAGAATATTGCAGGTAAGACTAGGAGCGTAGAGGACATCCTTTAGAACAAGGATCTTGGAGTTAGGCTTGTTGCCTTTCTTCTGCTTGTAGAGTCTGACGTTCAGATGCACTTCACCAATGCCCAAAGCCTTGACACTGTGTTCTTTGGTGTATATCGTGCCGAATGTAGTCTCGAAGGGAGTGTAGGCCGTGAACCAGTCACGGTTGTTGGTTGCGTGAATGTCAGAGGTATTGGAAACGATCCAGTCCACGTTGTAGGCTTCTCCGGTTGGGGCATTGGGAGCCATTTCCTCTTCGCTCTTGGAAGAGTAATCGAGTAGGTATCTTGAGAAGTGCCCGATCAAAATATTTCTGCGATAGATGGATGAAAAAGAGGAAGAGGGGAATGTATGATGAAAGGAACCAAAATACTTATTTAGAGATCTTCAGGAGACGCAAACAAAAGAAGCCGCCATGCAGGCCCACTTTTTGCGGGGAAGGACAAACCGCGACAAAGCAAAGATGTGTAAAGAGCAACCATCATGGTCTTACAGTCAAAGAACTCGAGCTTTGGAGCATCATGATTTGTTGTTGTTTGATGCTGTTGGTAGGTGACCGTGATGGTAGAGTAGAATTTTGATGGCAATGGGTCACCAGAGGTACGAAGGTACGAAGGTTAGCTTTTAGCTTATCTGCTGCATGCATGAGTGCTTTTTATTCACCTCTTAGACCTATAAATATCGTGGCTATGAAATCGCTGGAACGACTCTCTAGACAAACGCGTACTATCATTGACGCTACCGGTAGCCATTTGCATTTGGGTTGACTTGTTGACTTGTTACAACTTTGGACCGTCCTCTAAAACTGAACGCCTTGGAAAACACTAGCATTGTACAGGTAAGTACTACCTGCCTTCCATCATTCTAGCAGGTACGTCCATCAGAGTATGTCTCCTGTGTTGTTATTCGACAGGAAAGTTCTTATAGAGCTAATGTGTATTGACCATCTTTATAGATTTGAAATACCAAATTTTGGGACTATAGCATTCTAGCACGCAAATTATAATCACAATTCCAACTCATCCTCGCAAGCCCAGCAGGTCAGGAAATCACTGGAAATTTGGCATATATCACGATCTCACCGTGGTGTTTTCGCCTCTGAGCCTTTTGGTCGCTTGAAACTACACGGTATCCATCATGATCAATACATCTGAGTTGATTCTGGGCACCAGTATCGTGGTATGTGGTATTTCCAAACTCTGAGCAAAATTATTTCACCATTACCCGTGCTCATGAGTGTCTAGTTGCTCAGTTATGTTGCCTTCCGACTTGTTTATAATGCATACTTGCATCCACTTTCCAAATTCCCAGGTCCCAAGCTCTATGCCGCATTTGAGCTTCCAAACATGATACAGACTGTACAAGGCATCGGTATCTACAAGTACGCAGAGCTTCATGACAAATATGGGCCTGTCGTGCGAGTGGCGCCAAACGAACTGTCTTTCATCACACCACAAACTTGGCCGGATGTCTATGGTTCCAGACCAGGTAAAGGCCAAATGCCGAAGTCAAAAGAAATACAGCCTGCCGAAGGCTTCGAGGTTGCAAACATGATTGTCACCGATATAGCAACTCATTCTCGATTCCGACGAGTGATATCTCATGCATTCAGCGACAAAGCCATGAGAGAGCAAGAGCCGTTGATCACCGAATATGTGGACAAACTGATGGCTCGCCTACACGAAAATGCAGGCAAGCCGGTTGATCTCGCTGCTTGGTTCAATTTCACCGCTTTCGATGTCATTGGCGATCTGGCGTTTGGCGAGTCTTTCAACTGCCTAAGAGATGGCAAGATGCACCCGTGGATTACATTCATGTTCCAAAACCTGAAGCTATTTGTATACAGCAATGTGGCTGGAAAGATACCATTCTTGAAAAGCTTGCTCATGAAACTTGCTCCGCAGAAGACTATCGATGAAGGCATGGCGCACGCTGAGCTTGTCAAGCAACAAGTCAGCAAACGAATCGAACAGGGTGAAACTAAACGGCCGGATTTCATTACCTACATCTTGCGACATGGGGACAAGGCGACAAGACTAACTGTCCCTGAAATTCAGACCAACGCCTATGTGATCATCATTGGCGGTTCGGAGGTAAGATTTTCATTTGATGAACTTGAATACCATCGCGGCAACGTCATCCACGTGGATTGAATTTTCCACGTGGTTGGCAGGCTTATTTTAACTTCATCTCCTTCTCTGCCCCCTATATCAGGTCAATTTGATTGATTTACCCTTCCCGTTTATATCCCTCATACACACATGCTAACAAAATGTCAGACTACGGCAACGCTCCTTGCCGGTGCCGTTTATTACCTATCGCAAAATTCTCACACCATGGAAAGGCTCAAAGCTGAGATCCGCGAAAAATTCAAGACCGAAGATGAGATCAGATTCTCCGCTGTTTCCAGCCTTCCCTACTTGACTGCCGTGCTGACAGAAGCCATGCGTGTCTACCCACCAATCTCTGTCGGCCTGCCACGCGAAGTCCCACCAGGCGGTGATATTGTCGACGGATATGCTGTGCCAGGAGGTACATCTGTCGGAGTCTGCCAATGGGCAGCATATCATAGTGCTTCGAACTTCACAGACCCCGATTCCTTCGTACCATCTCGCTGGCTTGACGAGGATCCCCGCTACGACCATGACAAGAAGGACGTCTTGCAGCCATTTAGCTATGGGCCAAGGAATTGCGTTGGCAAAAATCTCGCATATATGGAAATGCGTACCATCTTGGCACGATTAGTTTGGAATTTTGATATCGAGTTGCTGCCTGAAAGCCAGAATTGGACGAAGAAGCAGCGAGTATTCTTCGTTTGGGAGAAGGGTCCGCTTATGGTCAAACTCACTCGTGCTTCCCGATGAGCTGGGAAGTCGTGACCAAGTAATCTCAATCGACTGCCATCCATTCATTCAGTCTCTTGCATGACTCGTGGAAATCCGCTGATAGAAAATTTCTCCTCAGGCGTGACCCTGAGGACAGCATCTACCTCAGCCATGCTGCGAGAGAGTCGGATCCGTATTCCTGGAAGTCGGAAGCGGCAAGATCTCTGCATATCGTCTAATGAGCAGGAAGGAATGGGAAAACACTGCTCTGGTCCATGTGTTTCTTGGAAGATGAAAGCTGGATTATCGAACTTCTTGTCTGTCAAGAGGTCGGCCAACTGCTTGACCTCTGATCTTCCGTTAGGCAGTCGGCAGTGAATTTCTCCTATCGACAAAGTCAGTCTTGCAAAGGAAAAAAGATGCTTCCAGAGTAGGCAATATTACCATATATATAGAATTCCTCGTCCGATACTTCATCTATGATCCCGGTTCTTTCGAAGTAGAATAATGCTGCGAGAAGCTTCATTGCAATCTCTCTGATCTCTTCCTGTCGAATATTGGCTCGCACAGTCTTTTGAAAGGCGAGGAGCGCACTGACATCGTCTTTTTCAGGCAAAATGTGAGGTATCTGCACATCTAGACGACTATATTTGGAGCTAGGATAGTTTGGAGGTAAAGTACCAAGGAATTGGTTCCAGGCTGAGTCGTGGGGCTCTTCTTCGGGCTTTTCGCTAGTTGCTGCTCTGGCGGGCTTCCACATCATTCGCTCTGTCGCTTCTTTGGAGAACTTGAATTTCGAATTGTTCAAGCCTGTTCCGGTACCAATTGATAGCACAGCGTCTGGAAATGTAGACGTTGGAGATGGCCAAAGTCGCTCTGACTCATGTTGCATGACTTCGATTGGATCCGATGGATATCCTCCATGGCCAGTGTAGGTCCTTTCTGTGGCATCGTGCTTGAAGGGTTTGAAGTGACCCGAAAACGTCAGTGATGCTCGAGCACTTTATGAGGTAAGCTTTGGGATGTGTGTTATTGCAAATCGTGTAAGAACTTACACTTCCCAGATCTTCATTTCTCCTTTGACCGAATTCGGTCGCACTACCTTATACGGCACTGGAATGGACGTCAGAGATGTAACTGTCAGGGTACAATGTTACTTACATGATTTTGAGTTTCCACGATGATAATTAGTGAACACAGTAGTTCCACCATCGGCGCTCTCTGAAGTAATCATGACTTTTGGTATCGAAGTATTCCCCAAACACCTAGACTCAGGTCCGAACAACACAGCATCAGAATCAAACGCTTTTTGTAGACTAGATTCCAATGACGAAGATCGATATTTCGCCGCAAGTGCCCCTTTATTGACTCCAAGAAGTTTTCGAGTTTTTCGAAGATTTGACTGGCTGAATGATTGTGTCGCTATGTCCAGAAATTTACTGGCACATTCGTCTAGCGACCACTCCTGGGTAGCAATGGCTAGCGCAATAATCGATGCCATGCCGTTTGCGGATATCATATCGAACAGTGATCTCACAGAGATCTTGCCCAGGAGCTCGAGCTCGACCCGGCGAAGCACTTCTAATTGAGTAATGCTGTGGAGAGCACCATCTTCAAGGGATAGTAATCGAACCCCAGCATTTTTTGGCTTCGAGCAAATGTATTGAGGTTCGATTGTACTCTCGTGCTGAAAACCAATGGGGCAGGTCTCAAGTACATAAGCATTCCGACCCTGAGGTCGGCCGTAAGCTTCTATACATGCAGAGCAAAGAACGTCTTCACAAGAAAGTACATGCTCGGGACTTCCTGACAAGCAGCCTAAACAGATGTTATGACTGGGAATTCCTAGAGTCTCTGCCGATTTGTAAGTCGAATAGAATGATTTAAGAACGTCGGAATGGAGTCGATGTGCTCGAGCTTGTTGTAACAAGGAGTCGTCTGAATTGCTGCCAAGCTTCGAAAGTATATCTGACAAGTGCATGAACACCAAGGAATGAAATGTATCTCTATAGTTGGCAAACGTGATGTTTGAGAAGTATTCGCCATGCTTGAATATAATGCCGCTCTGGAGCTGATGGCCTTTGGAAGTATGCCCAATGCGAGTATTATTACATCTGTAAATGATTGCGGTGGCTCGCATATTTCTGTGAAAATGAACCCGCGCGTAGGTTAGCATAATTCCGTAGTACGAGGGCGCATATGTGATCTTGTTGGGACCATATGAAGCATAAGAGAAAACCTACTGCGTTCAAATGAGCCTGCAAGTGGGCCGGTATTTGTCCCGTTGTGTTGTATTCACAGCGCCAGTGATAGTTACAAAAACGTTGCAGGGCAGTGTCCAGGTGCTTCAAATACTCTGGAAATATTCTGTCTGCGGTTCCTAGCTGCCATGTTAGTAAAGGTTGATCTTTTGGTTATTTGTGTACGAAGACAAAAGTAAAATAGTACCAAGAACACTGTGACGGATAGCATCAATCATGATACAGGATGCAATTAGTGGACTGAGCTTCTCAAATATTTCCTTGCCAACGCGTGGCTGCTTCTCCTCAATTTGGTGATTCATGAGTGCCTAATTGCTGGTCAGTAACAATTATCTCATTGTCTAGCACGAAATTTGCCAGCGTCATTTAATGTGAGGAGTGTTCTGGCAGTATCCTTAAAGTAATAGCACTGAACAATGGCAAGTAAAGGGCAAAAATAACTTTGCAATTTGCTTACAATCGCGAATTCCAGAATGTTGTCACCCAAGTTATTAGGGACAGGCGAGTTCAGGAAAGAAGCTTGAACAAAGTCGAATGGATGTTCAAGAGTTCGAGAATAGTGGTCAAACGCACGATCCAGATATGCTTGAAGCTGGCGAGAATTGAGAAGCATTCGTAAGTGTGATTTTCGAACTTGAGCCAGACTACCAGCAGCGGAGATTTCCGAGTACAGTTGATGGCCTTGCTTGTACATCAGATTCGGACTTTGACTTGTGGGAATTCGTATGATTTGGACTTTAGAAAAGTAACAGCCCAATAGCTCGTCTAGTGTGGTAACAATCTTGCCTCTGTCTGCCCAAAGCTTTACGTGTCGTTTGAAGACCAGATTCTTGTAAAGGATTCCAGAAAAGGAGCTCAGAATGGCACTAGTTGATACGTTGACATCCCATAGTTCCTCAGGCGTAGATTCGTCTGTTGCGTTGAGTGCTACAACTGCGTAAGGCAAGATAGGTTGATTGTATGCTGTTTCCAGTGCGGCGGCAGCTATCAATACATCAGCTTATTTATACCAGAGAGAATTCTTTTCATCAGCTTTACCCCATTCTACCATGGTCTCGATGACGCCTTCGATTACTCTGAATATAATTATTAGGATCAAATCGCGCAACTCTGATCAATACGTACCTGGCGTTTCTCTGAACGAAGACGATAACATCTGAGAAAGTAAAGAGCAGCCTCGAGTACAACTGAGCGACTATAAAGTCTCTGGTACGACGTGAAGGATCATCAGACCAAACGAGTTCCCGTTCTGAGCAGAACGCAGCTCTAAATGATCCCTCAGAAACAAAAGGTGGCGCTATGCTATCGCTTGTTGATAGTGAGCGAAACGAAGCTGATAAAGATAGACGCTCTCCACCATCTAGGCCTTCGCTATCGGCATAGAGTATAGGATTTTCGGTTTGAATGGTGGCAGGATCTGGATATAAATGAACGTCCGATGAAGTAGCTATGTCGGAGATGGCGCTGCCAATGACAGGGAGCTGTGGACGTACGCCATTGCTGGTCTTGTGGTCCAACTTCAAGCCGATTAATAGACGGATCAATGTACTTTTGCCTGCACCAGTCTGTCCGACAAAGGAAACTAGTATTGGGGTTCGTTTGACGACTCTTGTTGGACCTTTTCCTTGCTGCATAAACTTCTTCCGAGAATCGATACTAGAAGCCGCCATCAATTCCGGGAATCGACCATGGTCTTGCAGGAGAATGGGTAGCTTCTCATCTTCCTCTCGACGGACTCCTAAGCCCGTTGATCAGCTTTGTTCAGGCTGAGAACAACAAATATAGTGATATACTAACCAAACCAAGAGGCCTGGTCATCTTCCTTCAACATAGCCTCATACGAAGCATCATTAGGAGGAGTGAAAAATGCCGGCTGTATGGCTTTGAGAACATGATGTGGAGTCTTTTCGTGCTTCATGCCATTAATATTCGGGAAACGGAACCTCGATTTGTTTCTCCCATGAGCAGGCACTTCTTCCCAGCAAGTATCGCACAAGGTCTGTACGCATGATAAACAGTAGTAGAGATCCGAATCAAAGCTACCGCAAGCATCGCATTCAGTGGATTCCCATACTTCGTCTTCTTCGAGGCCGTCTTCCTCTGCACCACCTTCGCTAAATGCAGCCGCCCAGTTTGACATGTTCGGAAGATTCCATGAAGCTAAGCTTAGGCAGGGAAGTGGAATAGCAGGCTAGGTTTACCTTCAAGAATCAAGATCAGCCCACAGTCGATAAGAAGAGATGAATTCCAAGGTCGACATACAAGCTTGTACTGCTGCAACGAAGCATGCCTATCACCTTGTTAGCTCCCTAAAGTCATCTATAGCATGACAGCGGATTGCGCCGTTGAGGTAGACGGAGGTACTTAATCGTGGCAGTACCTGGGCTTATCTTTGACATGGATGCAGATGAGCTGCAGGTTGCTGCAGTTAGACGGAATCCATGCCGATCTTGTAAAGCAAATGCCCTCAAAGCTTTAGGCTAAGCCCCTCCTATCGCCCTCATCATCATCGAATATAGCATACTTCAGCGGTTTCTATGAACATACCGGCGCTTCGTCTGATCTCTCAAATTCATATATCATGACCTTTTGAGAAGGAGTCTACTTGATCGCTGGTCACAAATGACTGCAGATCAACCGAGCAGTCACGAAGTGGACTTCACTGGATCACAGTCTGAAAGCTTCTTGGAAACTATGTCAATATTATTGTTCTATTTTCAGGGTACTGTGTTGTTATGTTGATAGCCTCGCATGATTCCCATCAAGATATCAGAATGGCTTTTGGCTCGCAAAAAAGTCACTGATGAACTGTACCTTCGCGGGCTCTGCAATAGGAACATTACCCCAACTATTACCCACATTATGGGTCATTTCTTTGGATTCAACGGAAGGATGCCATTGTTCCAAGGTGCCGTCCTTGTATGCATCTCCTGTATTCGGGTTTCCTGTCTTTGCGAAATTGACCCAGTACGAGTTCAACTTCTCTTCAACCGCATAGTCTTCTGCGGTATATGACAAGTTCTGTGTATGTAAATTTCCCAGAGCATACACAATCTCCGACATGTGTCCGGCTTGAGTCGTTCCTGGAGGCGCGTGGTCCCAATAATAGCTATAAAATGGTGCCTTTGCTGATTTGGCCCACTTGTTTCCATATAGCCAAGAGGACACGCGATTGGCGTCTCTGTAGTAAGAGTTGTATGAAAGGGATGCTTCGCTACTGTTTCTTCCAGGGTAAAGCTCGAAAAATCGCGGTGCTAACTTGCCGAACAGAGCCTCCATTTCGGACTTGTATTCTTCAGGAGAATTCTGTCCATCAGGCAAGACACCACTGCAAAAGATAATTAGTCCCTGAATGATATATCAGCCCAGATACATACCTTTCATCTTTATTGTTTCCTGTTATAAGTGGCACGTCGTTTGCTGGGCCTTTCTTCAATGTGTCGATATACTTGTCCGGAATCGCGAAGTAATCAAGTGTTGTACCGAATTGCCAGGCGCGACTGCTCGACGGCAGATTTTTGAAAGCAGGTGGGCCTTTCCCGCCCATGCCCTTTCCACCCATCCCTTTTCCTTTGCCTCCTTTTCCGTTTCCTGGGTCTTTCGGCTTTCCCTTTGGCCCAAAGGAGAGAGGGACTAGCAAGTCCTCCATTTTCAGAGCTCTCAGATCCTTGATGCTGGAAGCAATTCTATCTTTGAGGAAGTCCTTACCCTCCTCAAGCCGGTAATCAAGGTCTTTGTAGTTTTCTGCGAGAGTGGCACACATTGGATCGTATGGATCTCGAATTCCACTTTCTGATATTGCTCCAGATATCATCCCCTTGGAGAACGGACCATTGACCTAGTCCTGTGTGTCAGCGCACTATCTCTATAAATCAGCACAAAGAGAAAACAAACCAGATGATAAACGGCGGCACTGCCTCCAGACTCTCCTGCCACGGTGATCTTGCTGGGATCTCCTCCAAAATTGGCAATGTTCTCATGGACCCATTTCAACGCAGCATATTGATCCAGCATCCGATAATTTCCAGATGAGTTATGACCAGACTCACGAAGTCTCTCCTCGTGAAGTTCGGGATGTACTAAGTAGGCAAATGCAGCTGCTCGGTAATTATAATTGACAAATACCAGACCTCTGGAAGCCATCTTCGCTCCATCAAATCTGGGCTGAGACGCCGAAGCACCATCAGGATAACTCCATAGGACCACTGGAAGTTTTGCAGTGATCGAGGATCCAGCTGTCCAAATGTTAAGATTCAGACAGTCTTCGCTGATGGGATATCCTGCCTCCTGGTTTGGGTCCACTGGACAGATGTCTCCGAATTTATCTGCATTTCTAACACCAGTCCAGGGTTTTGGTGGCTGGGGTGCTTTGAACCGATTTTCATATGCCGTTGATGCTCCATATGGTATACCTTTCCAGACTGTGATATCTTGCCAGCTGGAAATATTGAAAGCCGGTTTTGTTGGAAATGCCTGTACCCCTCGTACTGGGCCACTGTTTGTGCGAATGGTGGTTTCCCATAGGCCTTGTGGAGATGCGCTACTGATACAAGCACCGAGGGATACATAAGTCCCTAGGACCAGTAAAGCTTCTTGTATCATATTGTAAGCGAAAGTGCTGAAAAGAGAGGTCGTGTATGTGCCATTGTACAGTGAGGCTGCATTTATAGAAGTTATAGAGCACAGGTCCGGAATCATGTCTGTGACCTGGTAGAGCACACAGACTTTGATGGTTTAAGCTATTTTAACTTAAGAGATGTTTTGGTTTGATATTGAAGCGATCCGTGCAGCTTTACCAACGCGAAAATATGCCATTGTTGGTATATTTAAGGTAAGGCTGTAGATTGCCAAAGCATACGAAAGTTTATTTTAGCCAGCATTCTAGCTGCATAACTAAGAACAAGTCTAAAGTCGGCCCAACTCGGGATTCGCTTCGCCATAGACCAGTGTCCGAAAAGCCGAAGAGGAGGATGAATATAGTGGAGGTTTTGATCCACCTGCAGCATGGAGATTTTGCCCTGATAATCTTAGATATAGCGTTATAACTTTGAGGAGGTCTATGAGATATCCGAAATGGCTTAGTATATTTCTTAAAATTTCTGGGTGCCAGTCATATAAAGTACAAACTCATCACTGAGGCCATTTTCAATATGAATATTCACGATCATCCCTTACTACATCAATTCTCAAAAGCTAGATTTCTTACTCAATTGGGTTCCGTAAATATCTTGTAAGATGTTTCTCAAAACGACTTGCTGTTTGTTCTTAGTTTTTATTGCTCAGGCAGCATCACAAAGCTGTACTGACAAGGCCCTCAACATAGCAGAAAGAATATATCGGATTCAAGCCAATGACACAATCTTGACTATTTCCAAAGCCATGAAACGCGGAGTTTGCGATATTGCTCGAGCAAACCGAATGGCCGACGCAGACCTTGCTCTACATCCAGGAAGAACTCTCCTTATTCCCAGCGAAGTCTGCAAACCAGACAACAATTCCTGCCTACTGGCAAGACAAAACGCAACTGCAACTTGCATTCTCGGAGGTCCACACACATACCAAACAGTACAAGGCGACACATTGGAGTCTATCGCACTGAAGAAGTTCAACATCACTACTGCAACATTAATGAAGAATACTCGGCGTCGACAGGGTGGCAACATTACAGTGACTACACCGCTGAATCCTGGTATGACTATCAAAATTCCGCAATGCTCACCAAGTCAATGTGTCGTACAGCCGTATCATTTGACATATGGTACTTATAGAGATTTGGCTGCCCGGGTTGGGACCACTGTTGGACAGATTATGGCGTTTAATCCGGGCTATACTACCAGTCAGGCAGAAGTTGGAGAGGGACCGGTTTTGACTATACCGATGGATTGCACAGCATTATCTACTAATATGACAATAATTGATTGAAGGCTGTGGTCATGATAACGGATGCAGTGTGGTAGTTAGAGCACTGTCATACTACTAAAGCATCGGAGCTATCAAAGAATTTCCCTCCCATTCTAGCCTCTGTATTCCTCGGGGAAGTATTCGACCTGAAGCTTTCCTCATTCTGGTTGCAAGCACGTTTTTTGATCGTGAATCGTAAGCTCTGACCCAAAAACTGCATTGAAGCCGCTAAGTCTCTACCAGGCTAGTAAATTGAAGCTTCAATCTTTCAGAAATGACTTTCTTTGTTGCAACTGCTTGAGTGAGCCAACAATGAAAACTGCAAGACATAGACTTTTTTTTTTATCTTTGTTATAATAGATCACGTCTCTCTCAATCCGGCAACAAAGAGAACGCTACCAGCGTCTATGAAGGTTCTTCAATAACTATAAGATTGAAGTGTACTCCAATATCAACAATGCATATTCTGTCAATTCTATGACAAATTCACCACGACTGGAAAGAAAATGGTGCAAACTCGTGGGCAAATAGCAGCTCGTGCACACCAACAAGCCATCCAGAACCGAACAGGATGGTATGATCTTCCATGCGAGTTAAAAATAATGATTCTCGAATACGCAATCAACAATGAAAACTACCCATCTTCCAGAAATCGCGTGCTCACTCACCATCAAGTACTCGTAAGGCAATTCCCACCTGGCCCCCTAGACTACGTGCGGCCAGGCACGTATGATATAAGGCAGCCACCCTCAAACCAACAAATCCTAAAGCTCGTCTGCTGGGATTTCATGCGCATCCTCGATCGCTACATCCAAGGCCTCGTGCCATTGCACTACGAAGCAAACTACACAGACCGCTACGGCTACTATAAGCCCCTACTCCTCTTCACCCATTTACCGCGTCCACTAGTAAATCCCTTAAACCAATGCCATCTAAGTAGCTTGACAATAAACTGCGACATCCCACACTGGGAGCATCTAAAAACCCACGGCCGATTCCAAGCTGTCAACAATGGCTGGGCTTTCCGCTCAGTAAGTCCATATATCCACCTTTCCCAGCCAGGTTTTGGCGATACACGCAGAATTGAAATAACGCGTATACCCAATCGAGTACCTCCAGCTCCTTGGCCATTTCCACCAACGACGTTGTATGAGGACGAGCTACAGGGCATAATGATACCGAGTATTCAGCACCTTACAGGTATGTGGTTTTTGAAGCTGCATCGGAATGGGAAGAATTTTGATCATATTGTGATCAATATTCCGTATTATGATTATCCAGGTAATGCACGACGGTTTATGGACGATCTTAGGACGCCGTTGCATACTTATGGGGTGCTGAATCCTTGGTTCCAGCCGCCGACTCCATTGAGACCGACGTTTAAGAGTATCGTGCGGAGGACTTTGACTTTTCGGTTCAAGAGGTCTGAGTTGTCGTGGGATGCTGTAAATGATACGTATGAGACGAGAAGGTTTGATACGGATACGGAAATGAGCGATAGTTGAGTGAGATCTTCTAGAATTAGACCTGGGGAGAATGCGATAAATAATGATACAAACTAGAATTCGAACTCGTGTCCCAAAAAGTGGCCAAACGCCCAAAGTCTCCGGGAGCAGATCGTCAATTAAACAATATCATTCTTCAGCAAGCAAAAAGCATATGTACTAGCTTGAAAACAGAAGTACTGAACACAATACGGCAAATCTTTTAGATTCGTATCGCGGTGTCAAGAACCGCCACATCCGCCTGCACAATGGTCAGCATCAGTACGTCAATAGAGCAGAGTTACAAACCTCCTCCTCCACCACATCCGCCTCCACTTCCTCCACCGCATCCGCCGCCAGCGCCTGTCGCTAATTAATAATTGCTACATAAAAAAGTGGAAGAAGAACTTACCGCCACATGCTGCACCTCCACCTCCACCACACCCGCCAACACCACCGCCACATGCGCCACCTCCTGGTCGTTAGCAAGAGATCCTTCTGAATCTGAAGAGATGTACTTACCACTTGCTGCCATACCTCCACAAGTTCCATAAGCACAATTTCCGTACGCACCGGAGCCAGTATCAACAGAACAAGGATCCGAAGTATACACTCCACCACCACCGCCACCATAGCCAAATCCAGCACCATAAGGATAGTACATAGGCATGTATATCGGATAACCCCAGGCGTAGGCGTAGTAGAAATCATCCCTTCTTGGCTCTGGTGTGCCCTTCTTTCGATTCTTTGCACACACTTTCTGATATGCTTTCTCGAGTTCCGCAGCTTTGACACGAGCGGTGGCTTCAGTGGCAGCGTTTCGGACGGCATTGTGGGCGCTGATGTGTGCTGATTTTAGTGGATCAGATGGCATTTCCGCAGCGTGCACCTTCTCGTTTGCTTCTTTGTTCGATGGATTGAATAACATGTCCAGTCGAGACGAATAAGTTTCACGGACAGCTTCGCAGTACCAACAGGTACATTCGCTGTATGGCTCGCGATACTCTGCAGCGTAGGTCTTTGATGTCCATGCGAAGGCATCACTGAGCGCTGATTCTTCAATCTTGTCGTCATGATCGATGTATTTCCTTGTTGTCTTGTCAGAGAAAGCATAGTATCCTTGTGCATTGAGTTGATGGGTATGCCAAGCAAGATCAACATCTAGTGTCGGGACAACTGTAGTCCTTGGATGATCTTTTATTATCTTCATAAAGCGGGAGTACTTGACGATGAGACGTTCCATGGTATGATTAAGAGCTGGTGAATGGAGCCAGTCGATGTCGTGCATTTTTTCGACGAATGAACCTTGTCGAATGACTGCTCCAGCAAGGTCCAGGGCGAATGGCGAAGAGTTGAACCAGTAGCGGCTCATCATTTTTCGAACAGAGAGACGTTCTGGGGGCAGCATGCGCAGCCTTGACTGTCTTATGGCGAAAAGCCAACTTTTGTCCGCGATTTGCATCTCAATTACAGTCTTGACGTCGCTCATTGTAGATTGGGGATTATCCAACACTGATTCGAGGATCTTGTCCAGACCTTTCTTGAGCAATAGGTTAGGCAAGTAGTTGCTGGGGCCTCTGTTCTCGTAGCCTCCACTCGCTGACTGAGAATAACTTATGCGAGTCTCTGGCTTTCCATTGGCGTTCAGGACCGTGCCCGGCATGGGTAAGTCAGCTCGAATGAGCATATGGACATCATTATGGAATTTGCGAACTCGAAGGTAGTCGTGAGTGAGGATTGATTCACAATTAGAACAAATCCATGTGAATCCAGGATCCGCGTATCCAATTCCCGGTGTCATAGTTTTCGATTCGGGATGCCAGGTCGAGCCATCGGTCCACGGAATCTCAACGTTGGCAGCACACTTTGGGCAGATTAATGCCTTGGCTGCGCTGTCTTCGGTGTTGTTCCAATTGAGCCCTGTGGCAGCAGCGAAGTTGTTTACTGCTTGCTCAGATGCATTGTATTCAAACGTGACTATGTCAATACACTTGTCAATCGCAGGCCATGGCATAGGTGTAGCGTAGAAGTCCATCTTGCCTGAAGGACAGTGAGTACGCAATTTTAGCGTGAGCGAGCAGAAGACCTACCGTAACGAAAGCAGTCCTCCAAGAAGCATCTCGGGTTCAGCATATACGAATGCCACACCATCAATACATCTACATACACGATCAGTACTTCCTTCACCAGTTAAGAGATTGCCAGAAATACATACCAAGAGGAGGCAAGTGATCTCTACCTCCCAACTGCATGATAGCATCCCCCATAAGTGCAATACGATCAATACCCTTTTGCTCACACAACGTTTTGCCAGTAAGCTTTGCACACGGTGCTCCTTGAATTGTCGTGGGAACGCAAGTATCCCACCACTTCTCGAAACGATCCACAGCCCTCGCAACAAACACAGCCCATCGTTTCTCGCGTACTCTTACCTGAGCCAAAGCATCAAGGTCTACACCATGAACAATAGGCGTCTTTTCGGGTTGCTGCAGTTCTTCTGTGGAGGGAGGACTTTGGATGTCGAAAAGATTGTCTGTGTTGCCAATGTCCTCTCGGAGTTGATGGAATGCTTCTAGAAGCTTGAGATGTGCTATGCATTGGTCTGGCGTTACGTTGATGCCATTCTGCTCTTTGTGAATACTTTTCTGTTCCAACTAAGAAGACTTGAAGACTTACTCTACCAGTGTTAGTTTGACTGAGATTTAGTTGAGCCAATCTGGCGCTAAGATCCGGTGGTAGTTCGTGAGGCGGCGGCTGCTCTGCATAGCTCGGGAGCCGTTCACCGTCTTCCGATGAAGCATTAAGCGAGTTACGTTGATCTTTTGGATTTTCCATCATGAAATTGGTCGTGAGAAGAAAGGCAGCATCTTCAAATTCTCTTGGATATTTATCTATGTATTCGGTTGTAGTTGATGATCTCGCCGTGAAGAAGGTGGCTATGTAAGTATGTAGTACCTACGATCTAATTGGAAGGATCAACTCCTCGCCTCTTTGTGCAGGGGTAAATGGGCAGGTGAGATCTTCTAGAAGGTAGGCATGAAAGGTAAGGCGCTTTCCTAGGCTGATTTCATACATACCTATGTAACCTGAACCTCAATTGTCCAGTCAAACGAGCCCAATTTCACCAAAGGATCGGTCGCTGACACCGTCACTTTTCGTTCAAGATCTACTCTTACATGTAGAAGAGAGGCTAAATCATTACTATGAGGATCCGACTTGGCTATCGAATCAGAAAGACTTATGAATCCCGTGTTGAGTTATTTTGGGATGAGCCCCTCATTTATGCACTTTCCTGTTCTTGAATCAATCTATCTCTATTGCGTTGCGGTAATCATAGATTAATAGTAACAACGCTTGGAACTATGCTGGATGCAAAAGCGCAAGGCTGAAATCATATGCGAATAGTCCAAATAAACCCCCTAGATGTCCTGGTAATGTATGAACCATCTCTTTGTCTTTCATCATTTCTCCCCCTCAGCCTCGTTGACATCTTCCTTCTCATTGGTTTCACTGATATCAACAGGCTTTCCATTTCTAATTTCGATCTTTCGAGGTCCTTTTTTCTTTGTTGCCGCCCCCTCGCTGGCATCCTCAGCAGGAGCTGGCTCGACTTCCTTTGTACCACCAGAGAATGGCGCCGTCGCAGTACCAGCCAGAGTTGTAGCAGCGCCAGATCCTGTTTGGAGAAGTCCTGATCCGAGAGCGTAGACCTATTGGCATCAAAGCATTAGTATATACTGCAGATTATACTGAACTACGCCTTAGACTCACAGTATTGCCCGCTGTATCTCCTACACCTTTCAGGACTCCACCAACTGTCCCGGCGAGTCCGCCAATGACATTACCACTTCCATCCAAGATTGTACCTGCCACTGACCTTGCTTGTGATTTCTGTTCATCACTCATGCTATCAGGCAGCATCTCCTTTGGGATTTGTACGCCTTGTTGTCCTGCTAAATTTTGTGCTTGCCCTCCAGCTCCCACTACAGCTCCCTGAGCTTGCTCTCCGCCATTTTCTATTTGGCCTCTAGCATTGTTGAGTTGTTGCCGTAGTTGGCGTTGGACTTCGATGTGTTCTTGGCCAGGGAGGAGATCGAGATCGATGATTTTGTTTTCGAGAACTTTGACCATATTGATGAAGTGCTTTTTCGATAATGCTAACTGATATGCGAGTTGGATGCTAGGGAACTACCTCAAGGCTCCAAAATAAAAATTAGTAGAAACATGTCCTGCTCGGGGCAGTGAGTGATAATGTATTGTTGCCTCTTCTACGTCATGCCGCACAGGGATGGTGACCATTTTCGCTTCGTGAAACCTGGCTGTACAAGTTGCAACCCTTGCACTGTGACGAACTTTATTTGTGTCGCTCCGAATAGAAAAGTCTCTGGAAAAGACAAGTTTGTTACTACTGATGAGGGTCTCAGAGTTGGCAAAGCGTAGAGCAGTGAAGACGTGGCGTTCTCCAGTGGAGTGGTAAATAATGCTAGCGTTTTCCATAAGGAATCAGCTTCGTTGGTAGCAATGTTGAAATATAATCATCGTCCAGGAAATCATTTGCAGCAAAATCACTGGAATGGTTTCATGATCGCGAAAGCTGTATGACTTTGTAGTTGTAACATGGAGCAAAAGCAAGACATATTTCGTCCAATTGGAGTCTTTCACTCCTGATTTCTTCAGCCTTATGGTGACTACGAATATTGTGAAGCAGACTCACAGTAGCACAGCATATCCCTTGTAGTTAGACACGTAATGGACTTTTAAGGAATACCTAGGTACAAAGTATGCTGGAGTTTTGATATACGAAAAGGCCTCGGCCAATCTACCCCAGATTCGCACAGACACTCTTAGTCTCTTAGTGACTCCGCGTTGGCACCTTTCGAGCAATCTGGATGCTGCCTACTTCCTATAAATTCCTCCACCCTCTCAGTGATTTTGCAAAGAACTTACAAGGTATAAGCGTAGCTCAAGCAAGGTTTATATCGGACAGAGTAGATCCATTTTGATGTTGATAATTTTTGGGAATCCTTAGATACTCAGGAATTGATCTGTCTACATGTAACTACGGAACAGATAGTGTATACTTTGTTATCTCAGCATAAATACTTCTGAGTGTAAACAAAGAAAGTGAACATGAAGTTTAGGAGCTAAAAACCTCGAACTCAACATCCCTGCAAGTGGAAAACTACCAGTCATCAAGCGCATACCGTATTTTTCAACTCTTCAACCTCATCTCAAGTTCTCAACCACTTTTCAGTCCCATCCAACGACTATTCTCCACCTTCAGGCTCCTCAGTGCCATTGGGAATCAAGCATCAAATATGGCTCAATCAAATCTGACTCCTACCGGGCTGCCAAAGATCCGCGCCTGCCTCTTCGATATGGATGGTCTATTAATCGACTCCGAGGACATCTACACATTTTGCACCAATGAAGTTCTCGCACAGTTTGGAAAGCCACCGCTACCATGGGACGTCAAAGCCCGACTCCAAGGACGACCAGGCCCCGAGGCAAGTGAGATGCTCCAAGCCTGGGCGCAACTGCCCATCAGCATGGACGAGTTCAAAAAGCGCACACAAGAGCTGCAAACTAAGCACTTTCCATCCACTCAACCACTCCCTGGCGCGCTGGATCTCCTCACTCGTCTAGCGAAGGCACGGGAACAAGGAAAAGTCAAGATGGCAGTGGCTACAAGCAGTCATCGCCTCAATTTTGAGTCCAAGACTGGTCACCTTGGTCATCTAATCGACATATTTCAAAAAGAGCATGTCGTTGTTGGCGATGATCCCCGGATCCCCAAGGGCCGTGGCAAACCAGCGCCAGACATCTATTTGCTCGCACTCTCAACGCTGAATGAGGGCGTACCGAAAGACCAGCAAATCCACCCCGAGGAGTGTCTTGTTTTCGAAGACAGTGTCCCGGGTGTGGAGGCTGGTCGACGAGCTGGTATGCAGGTCGCTTGGGTTCCACATGAAGGTCTCTTTGGTGTTTACGGCCCACGAAAGCACGAAGTGCTAGCCGGGTTGACTGGAGAGCACAAGGAAGTCGACAGTGAAGAGGCGCGCGCTGAGACAGTCGAAATGGAGCGATTGAGAGGCGAATGGGTCGATGCAGGACGGGGGTTCGCGAGAGTGCGAGGGCGGCCGGGTGAGGTTGATGATGGATGGGGACGGCTGTATAAAAATTTGGTGGATTTTCCTTTGGACAGCTATGGCATATAGAAATCTCAAAAGCGATTGAGACAGAGGTTAGAGTGGCCAGCTTCCTAATACAAGGACAGCAAATAATTCCCATAGTTCAACTAGAGGTTTTCACCCAGATCTGGAATTCGAGTGCTTTTTAAGCTACTCGCACTCATTTCAGTGCTTTTTGTTGCCACACCATAATCGAAGCATACACTTTTGCACATCTAGCACATCACATTATTCACTACTCACTGGACCTTCGCAACGGCTTACCTACAGTTCGCATCAATTCCGCGATGTGATGTTGTGAAAGGGGGAGGCCACCTGCGGGAGACTACAGATGGAGATTGAGGCGCAGCAAAAATATTTGGGGGCGGTTGAAAGGACCTATGCCTGATATTTTTCAGCCTCCCAGGTCCTTTCACCTCAGGATTTGTCAGTTGATTTTATTCAATTTGTACTTGGGCTCTAGGCGGAGCTTTCACTAATTATGGAAGCCCCAAATGTGGTCTTTCCATGTGCGTGGAGTGGGAATAAATGTAGTCGACATGAGCGATACTCACATTCTTGGAAGTGGGAAGCTCTTAAGGTAAGTTATACAGGTGTAATCACTGCAGAGCCGTCAGGTGCTCGCTATGGTTCTCTCATCACTTGGCTTCGATTGCTAGTATATCTTGTGGTTAAGCTAATGGTGATCAGGAAGAAATCGAAGAATTGAAGGTCGATCCTGCAGCAAAAAATATCGCCTCATTACCAATGGAACTAATTCGAAGTATACACTCCAATATCGACGATCCAGTGGATAAACAAAGTTTTGCGTTGGTCCATCCCATTATGTATCGATCAGTGGGAAGACTCCCGCTCGATTTCAAGAGACCGAATGAAGATGCGGAACAGCCTGATCAATCCATATTCAGACTTTTTGCAATGCTTGAAAAGACATTCTGGCCAAAGTTCTTGTATTGTAGTGGTTGCGTGACCTTGCATCGGATGGATCAGACTAGGTTTCTCACCGTATCTTCTGACGTGGAGGATCGGTTTGACTTTCAGGGAAACTTCTTTCAGCTACCACACGACTACATACGAATGGTTGGGTTTGAAAAAACACTATGTCCGAGCCTACTGAGCTGTAGGACTGAATGGGCAATTCCAGAAAAGTAAGTTCCATGTTCAACTCGCAGGAACAACGACAATTGAAGCTATTATCTTGTTGTAAATAACTGATTGCTGACCTCAACAGAACAGTCAACGCATTCAAACCGCCACGACGCCCAAACGCGAATCTGGTATTCGATCCTCAAGCTCGCTATGACAAACTATCAGAAGCCAAAGAAGCACTAATCAAACCTGGTCGCCCTGTAAAATGTCTCAACAGTCCACCATATCCCACAAATCGTCGTAGACGCGGTATGAGGTGCGGCGGCAGTCCACCCTGGGCTTTCCTAGATCCAGTATTCAAGCTCAAGTCTACCATAACCTCAAAATACCGCAATAGAGAAGTCGCATCCAAATGGACAGCCACCTTTCCCACCGTGCCTTTACAGTTCCGCTACAGCATCATACCATCCAGACTGAGTGACGGCGGCATAATTCTACAAGGCGTTTTCGACTTTCGACCTACATCGGACGCGAATGTACCCAAGTCTGGTGGACTCTCTAGGTTTCAATATGCTCGCACACACCAGATGACCGGTGAAGCGCTGACTGCAACTTTGCGGCAGCTCGACTGGTGGGTTTGTGGGCATATGAGTACTAAGCAACTTATATCAGGCACGGGAAACAATGAACATCGAAGGATCGTGGATCGAGGTACTGGGGGAGTCGTCAGAACTTATGGGCACACGTGTAAGCGGTGCGAGACGAGCGCGTATATTCTTGTGACTGGTGGGGATATTTGGAATTCTTTTCATACTGTTACATTGGTTGTTAGACAGCAAATTGGACTGGAGGAGGAGCTGATGCATGGTTGAAAATGAATACTAAAAAACTATATTGATACGTAATCGAAGGCTATGATGCTCTCCACACGCCTGTATTCAACTCTCTTGAAATCTCCGAGCTAATCTAACTCGGCCGTGGTCCTTCTACAAGCACTGTAGCAGGAGAGTTACCAAGATGTGCGTATCGACGTATCTGATTCGCTAACGGTGCTGCAACATGCCTATCCCAAAGCACAGTAAAGTGCCCGTTCGCTAGCGGCACAGGCGACTTGTCTACACCAGCGTCGTGGAGTATTTGTGCCACAGCTTGGGATCCGTTCAGTATTGCTAGCTGCCACGGTGTAACCCGATCTTTGTGAGCTGGGTCGCCCATGCGTTCAATACCCCATAACTGCACTTCATCTTCAGTCGGCTCTGTGCCATTTCCGCATCGATTTACATCTGCATCTAGGTCAATAAGCTTATAGGCGATTGGAGCCAAGTTGCAGTACGTCGCTGCGCCTAGAGCGGTGCCATATCTGCCCCAAGCGGCATCGACATCTGCTCCGCTTTCCAGTAGTAGATCTAGGATTTGAAGACTGTTTTCTTTCATTCCTTTGGAGTGCTTGAACAAGTAGCTGAACTCTTCTACACGGGCGTTTGCAAATACCGCTGCCTTGAGAGCAGTGGAATAAAACCCACCAATTTGGTTAACGTTAGCGCGGGCTTTGATTAGCAGCTTGACAATCTCAGCATGCATTCCATATACTGCAGCTTGAAGAGCATAACAGTAGTCATGCTGAGACCTTTTGTTTACATCAGCTCCGTGCGCGACAAGCCTTTCCACCATCGCTACATGGCCAAGGCACGAAGCGGCATATAGAGGAGTTATCGGTCGTCGTAGCAAGTCGTTTTGTATTATGTCTCGCTTAGGAAAAGCTTCTTCAAAGCAATATACAGTCCATCCGGACGCATTTGGATCAACTCCAGCTTTGAGAAGATGCTCAAACAGACGTTGATTGTTTTCTACGACTGCGGCAACAAGGGGGCTCACAAATGTGTCGTCTTGCTCTGAGGAAGTATCATTCCGGGCCACAAAGAGTGGGCCAACACGAGCTTCTGCGGCTAGAAACTGTTGGATGACTGCTTCGTTCCCGCATCTGACAGCAGTAAAGAGCGTGGCGGAGTCAAGCACATCAGCCCCAGCATGGATTAGTAGCCTGACAATGTTCTCATGCTTGGCTTCACAGGCTCTGGCAAGAGCAGGTGGACTGCTGGCTGTTTTTCGATCGATATCGGCTCCTGCGGCAATCAGCTTCTCTGTTATTTCATAGAAGCCTTTGCCAGCTGCTAACTGGACGGCCGTGGAGGTTTTCGCAATGTGCTCGGGATTACTCGGGGTGAGATCTACTTCAACCTCAGCCGCGAGGAGTTTCTCTACAACCGTGGTGTAGCCGCAGAATGCTGCGATCTGCAAAGGACTGTACGCCCCGGCTCTAGATAGGTTAAATTTGTCGTTAAAAGGTTGGGGGCCATTCACATTTGCTCCGGCTTTCAATAGCAGTTGCAAGACTTTATCAGATCCAGTGCAACATGCTACCTGCAGAGGCGAGCCATGCGTATCTGCTTGAAGATTCACATCTGCACCAGCAACAATCAGCTGCTGCACTATATTCTCCGAGTTTGTGGCACATGCAGCATTGAGTACAGATCCGTACCGCCCTCCGCATACATCAACGTGTGCACCACCAGCGAGAAGCATCTTTACAGCCGGTGAGTGTTTCTTTACAATCGCGGCTTGAAGTGAGGTTCCGAGGTAGCCGCCCGCATGGTTGACATTTGCTCCAGCTGACATCAGCTGCCGTATCAAGGGAATGATACCTGCGCAGCTTGCATGATACAACAGCTCTGGAGTTGGCTTCTCATTCGTACTTCTCCGACCTTGGTTATTGTTGTCATCGGGGTCGTGTAAAGAGAGGCATATAGTAAAGCCGCGGTAATTGCCATCGAGTTTGTTGGCCAATATGCAGATCCTATCAGCGCAACTCTCAGATGCCTGGCTCGCATGAGTCCACCATTGGCGGGCTGAATATAAAGCCAACGGGTAGAATAGTTTGAGCTTCTTGAGATCGTGCATGCTACCATCAGCAAGGTGCAGCAAATACATGAGACATCCACAAGCCACGATCGCATTTGAATGTCTTGCTTCAAGGGCGAAATGTTTGGCCGGTCCTTGGCATGCGCGTGAAGATACCAGGTACTCTTGAACGGAGTAATGTGCGAGAACCACTGCGCTTTCTCGAATGGTCACGAGGCTTGAGCAGAGTGCGATGATATCTTCCGGGTCGGATAGAACCTCGTCTTTATCAAATGCACCCTCACCTTCAGCATCAATCGCAACTATTTCCGCAACTTCTAGAGTCGTGAGGGTACTGTTGGCGAAGGCCAGCCATCGTAGAACTCGAAGTGCATATTCGCGATTTTGTTCTTCAATCCCACACAATATCCGCTCGTACGTCTCATCCAAATCCTTTGGCAAGCTGACTAAGGCATTGCGAAGTTGTTTGACGTTGATACACTTCCTGAGCTCATCCATCTGGCACGATGCCCATCGAAACCTAGCAGAATCAGACAGTGCCTCCCTCCAGAGAAGCATTCAACTTACATGCCGCTTGCCTTAAGCATCAAGGATTTTTCAACTTGCGCTTTGAGCTCTGAATTCTTCCTCCACTTCTTGAACTTTGGATCATGGTCCCAACAGTACTGGACATACCGACGAATGTCTTCGTCGACTGACTTCGTTTGAAGACTGACACAGTCCTCATCGGCCACAAATCCACTCAAGCTTAGTTCTATGTCTCGCTCTTTCCGACTGGTCATCAAGATATGTAGATGCGGAATGTTCTCACGAGACCAGAGATCTTTTAGGAGGCGTAGGACGTTGTCAGGCTCGCTACTTTCATCTAGAGCATCGACTATGAGGTAGCATCCTGGAAACGCTCCTACCAAATCACCCAAGACCTTTACCAACTCGTATACCGTTGGTGTTCGACGCCCTGAAGTGCACGACCTGAACAGCTCTTTAATGGGTTTGGGGATTATCAGAGCTTGACGAGTAAGCTGTTGGAAGATCGAGCGGCAGAAGCTGTCAAATAGTTGCTTCTCTGGATCGTTGAAACTGAAATAGAAAAAAGCAAGGGCTAGTCCCGGGCGGGACTGCTGAACGTCTTCAATGATGGAAGCGCTCAACACCGACTTCCCGCTGCCTGGAATACCATTGACCCACAGCAGGGACTTGTCCTGGGCTTTCCAGTTCTGGTATTCATTGCCTTCTAGAAACCAAGAGCCGGTTTTGTCAAGTCTTTGGTTCAGGGCGCTCTGATAGTTGATGTGTGGATCTGGGCCTTTTACCCATCGTCGGATTCTCTCCATTTCGGCTTCAGTTGCCTCGTTCTGCGTGTCGACTTCTTCCCCTATCAGCAGTTAGCACCATAAAACATACTGGAGGAAACCGAATTGCATAGTACCTAATGTACTTGGTCCATTCTGTGCCTCCGCGATGCTGTAGAACATCAAAGTGTCGGTATATTGTCGAAGAGTTTTATGCATCCTTTCGAGTTTGGACTCCTGGAAGATACTTCGAGAGGCTTTCTTTAGCTTTTCTCTCCATGAGTTTGTCACCGGTAGAAGGTCAGTTAGTAGCTGATCGAGCGATTGGAGCTCATTCTTGCACCCATCCAGAATTGGCACCAGGTGATCCTTTAGTCCCGGAAGCGTTGAACTTTCTGCCTTTGATCGAAGCGCTTCAATTGTTCTCAACAGTAATGGAAGCTGTATATGCAGATCACGAAATACTTTGGGCAGTTCTTGGAAGTCGGATCTATAATCGTGGAGCCTGGATACGACCTTCGTTCCGAAGTCGACAAGTTGAATGAAGCTAGAGGCAATAGAAACCCCTGCGATGATTTCAGCCATGGTGTACGCAGTGATTGCTACGTGTATTTGATCTGTGGTACAGCTGGGAAGCCTATGTTGGTGGCAATGTTAGCAGCTCCCAGACTTATACCCTCTGCAAATATTCGCAAAAGCCCATCGCCCTTGTTGAGGCAATCAAGATGTAGCAAAGATGCTTTGTCCGAACACGTAAGCAGGAAAACTAAACACACGAAGCTCGATGACAGGCAGAATAAAATAGACAAAGCATGAGTGCAGAGATAAGATGCTTCATAGTGTTCAAGAAATGGCCAAACCACATGCCAACTGCACGGCAATCGAGCTTTTACAATGGTTATTTGTTCGAACACAGAAGCAAAAAGACCAAACAATCGATGCTTGATGGAGCTCAAGTAACGGACAAGCCGCAAGTCCACTGTAAAGCAATCAAGTCTTTGCAAAGAGCATTTATCCAAAAACATAGCCATGATAACCGAGGAAATCATGTGCAGTGGCGGCCATTTCAATGCCAACCATCGAACAACGTCTGTATCAACACGCTGCTCTCGTTTATGGTCTTAAACGATGGCTGGGAGCATTCGATTCAAGCCAAAGCCAGTGTCGATAACAGGATATCCACCAACACGTTTGATGCCCACGAATAGCTTTAAACCTACTCTAGGTTTACCCATTCAATCACGCCATATGCCAGCGATCTGAGGAAAACAGCCAGTAGATCAAAGTCGCATTTTCAACGTTGATCACAATTGCCAGTCAAATTGACTTTATGCCATAAGCCAGAGTCTTCACATATACATTCTACAACAAGCTCTCATACTTATCCAACCCACCAGCACCCGGCGGTGGAGGCGGCGGCTGTTGTTGTCGCTGCTGCTGTCCTCCCATTTGACCTAAACTGTTCATGGCCCCCGCCATTCTCGGCGCGTTAACCGCAGGCGGCGGAGCAATACCTCCTGCTGTATACGGTGAACGCGGTGGCGGCGGAATGGCAAATGAAGACTGTGAGCTAACCGTAGGTCTTAACGGCTGATTGAATGACTGATTAAGCGTAGGTTGTGCGGCAGGCTGCGCCCAGAGATTCGGAGCTGGTGCTATGGGAGCGGCGTTCCATGGGTTTGCGGCTGGTGTGGTGGCGGATGGAGTGGACCATGGATTAGATATTGTGGATTGGGTGGCGGGTGTGGTGGTAGAGGACGACCAGTTTATGGGTTGTGACGTTGTTGATATTGGTCTATTCGGTTGAGTCGGTTGGAGGGTGGAGAATGCGCTCATCGGCTGACTTGCGGTAGACATGCTAGTCGTCGATGTATTTCTTGACGGTAAAGTGGGAGAAGGCGTAGACCACGCGAATGTTGGTGCTGGACTGGCCTGCCGCGATGTGCGGAGAGGGATATGATTGGAAGGGACTTGCTCTGGCTTGTTCCAGATGTCAAAAGAGTCGGAGCCGGAGGCAGTGGGACTGAGTGCACCGCCTTTTCCGAGGACGAGGGCTTCAAAATCATTGGTATCGCCGTTGGGTTCGTCGAAGCCGTTGCTGCGGAGGGCTGGTCCGCCGAAAGTCATGAAGTCGTTACGGCTGGCGGAGACAGGATTAGAGGCGGAGAGCTCTTGCAGTTTGCGGGTGTGTTCGGATTCTACTTTGGCGGAGAGACCCTTGATCAGGGACATGAAGGATTGAAATTGTTGGAGGTTTAGGAGTGGACCGAGACTGAAGTTCCATAGGATCGGGAGGACTTCCATGGCGAGGAATTCTGCGTCGGCGAGTTTGGCTATCTCTTTGAAGACGTCCAAAGCAGCAAGCTGAATCGGTTAGCTCGGCAATATAATGCTTCTTCATCAACAACTTACCATGACTGCTGGTTCTTTCGTTTTGATAGCTTTGAGTAGTGGAACCACTTTCTCTTGTACGGTATATTTGTCCAGAATGACACTGTTAGATTTTTGTTTTGAAGTTGTATCATCAAAGCCGTTTAATCCATCATCGTCATTCGTACCTCCGCCACCGCAGAGTAGCTTCAGTGCCTCGAGTCCTCGGATTTTGATTCCCATACTGCTTGTTTTGCTGAACACAGCAGCTATGACAGGGAACACTTCGTTCTTGATTGTGGAGTAATCCAGAGTTGATAGAATAACAGGCAAGACTCCCAAAGCAGCATCCACTAGTGAATGTGTCGGTGAGTCCAAGGCGAAGTGTATTATAGGAAGGATTTCTTAGAAATATTAGCAGATCTCTGGCGACCAACAATGATAACTTACCATCCTTGAATTCCGAGCCCGTGGTATTGTCTGATATTAACTGCATATTCTCCAATATGACCATCAGTCCAGCTTCTTTAGCACTATCTCGTTCTGGTTGAACCTGTTGATCTCTCTTCCCGCTCGGAGGAGGAATGAAGGTTTCGCGAAGTTTGGGTATTACTTTCTCCGGGAAAGCTCTTTTTGAAGATGGCATGCCCTTGATCATCTTAAAGACGTTTTGCAGGATCAATGCAATGAGTTCCCGATCTTTCATTTCGTCTAGCAACGCAGGTAGAACTTTACGTTCAAGTACTTTGCTAGAAAACTGAGGCATTATCCGCGGAAGACCTCTGAGGAACTGTGATTTCTCTCGTTGGGTTTTGGCTGGTAATGATTCCAGAAATCGAATGGTCGATACGAGTATGTTATCGAAGTATTCAGCTTGCTGAAACTCTTTCGCGCTCAATCGTTGCGCTGGCCTCCGAGTGATTAATCGAGATAGCAGCATTTGTACTGGCTTGGCGACAGGTGCTGATGACATGAAGTTATTTGTTTGTGATGGTACTGTAGAGGAGGAGGAGAACATCCGTTCGTATGCTGATATGCTCATATTCGTTTCAAGTGGACTTTTATGTGGCGAGTTGTATAATGCGATGATAAGTATCCCGAGAGAGAACATATCTGCCGCTTGACACGCATTATTATCCAGTATGAAATCCGGGCTGCTATAATCCAGATTCAACTGAACGGACCGTGGTAATCTCGGATCGAAATTCAGCAATTCGTTCAGCACCATCGGCGCCGCACTCGTCGCAACCGTCGTCCCCTCAACCTTTCCCGAGAACCCCAATCCTGTAATCTTCCAATCGCTCTTTGAATTTATCACCACCGCATCAGGCGTGATATTCCCATGAATCAAGCCCGCACTCTCGTGCAAAAACTCAATACCCTTTGCAATCTGCAACAGCCCCTTTTGTATATCCAACTCATCAATCTCAATCTCCCTCCTCTTCCGATTCCCCTCCCCATCCTCAACCACAAATCTTCCACCCCGCCGTTCCTGTCCATCTTTCTCACTCAACAATCCCGCCAAACTCGCAGTGACCGGCTCCGTCGCAAACATCAATCCGCCACTCCTCGTATCTTCCACCGGCTCCACAAGCTCCAATATACTCGGATGCCGTAACCGCGCCAAACTCGACGCTTCTTTCCGTAATCGCTCAACGACTTCTTCCTGCGCGCGCTTCACGGAGCCACCAGCGGAGCGGCCAGTGGATCGGCCATAGGAGGCGTTGGCATTGGGCTCGAGTGTCTTCTTGTCGAAAACAAAGACAGAGACGGTTTTGCCATTCGTTTTGTGTTTGGCGTCAAAGATCTTCCAGGGCCCGGCGGTGGAGGTTGGTTGTTCGGCGAGTTTGTAGTTTGAGAGAATGGGGGAGTTGAAGGAGCGCAGGGCGTTGGAGAACATGCCGGCCATGGTGGGCTAATGAGGCGATTGTTGGCATGCGTGAGAAGGAGATCGCATGTTCTTGGACAGGTCTAGAGAGTAGTATTGTTGTTGTGAAGTAGATAGCAAGTGTCGCGTGCTGGTGAATTAGTTTGGCAATGGAGTTGAGCTCCACGTCGTCCAAATTGGTAGGACGTGAAGATCTAGGGTTAGGGCTACAGACTTCCATGGTCTAGATTTTGATCATTGGCTTTCGCATAACTTCTTCACTTACTAGCAAAAAATTACAGAATGGCATGAAACGCGAAGAAACGACCTGTCAATAACCTTTTCATGGAACTATGGCAGAGAGAAGCACAGCAATCGCCGAGGCCGCCATTGCGGAGGTCGTAGTGCCCAACGCCAGTGATGTCGACCTGCAAGACTTGTTCCAAGCATGGGACGGAGAAATTCCTGAAGATTCCACGTCTATGGTCCCATTTATCGAGCCAAGACAGTTTATACTATTAGGTATGTTCGTGTCGCGTTTTGGAGAGCTATTGTGTTTACCCTTGCTCATGGTAGGCATCAGATGAACTGCTCACTGCTTATGTGTTGCTTCGAATACCGGCCTTGGATGAGGATGAGCTGAAACAATTCATATCACGGCTTGCTATTACAGTGGAGACTCGAGCTACGGGTCAAATTATAGACAAACCGGGTGATGCCCGGAACCCGGCTGTGGTACGGGAGGCGACAGAAGCGCTGTCTGCAGAAGCGGTGAACATATCAGAGGAGCCGCTGATGTGTGCGACTGAGATTCAACCGGAAGACGATGCAGAACCGCAACAGTATCTGTTTCTTTTCTGGAAAGTTATTATACCGATTGGTGAGTTTGATAACATGTCCACCAACTCAACGCTCACACAAAACAGGGAGACCAAAAACACGGCTGCAGAAACTAGCAGTCTTTTTCAACCCCATAACAGTATTGAATCCGCCGAAAGCATTCTTTGGAAATAATCACGATAACGAATATCTACCAAGCATAATGCCCACCTCCACTAACCTTCTCCAATCATTCACCAGCGATCCCAGTCTGGCTGGCATAAATCCACATCTCTCAGCATCAAGGATAACGCGGCCCTTTCCAAGCGCGCCAGCACTGAACGAATCATCGAGACCGATCAAAATCGGAGCACGAAGGCTATTTCGAGCGGCACCAGCATTTCTATGGCGGATCCGATTTTTGCGCTTCCCAGGTCTCGCCGAGAAGGACGCCATTCTTGCATGTTTCGATATTGAGATTACACCTTTTGCAGCTTGCGATGTATCATTAGACAGCATCAGCCTCAAGCTGTCCTCAGGTTCTTATGAAGCGATAGGTGTTAATCTTCCACAGCGCGGAAGGCCTGCTGAGCAATTCACGCTGACATACAAAATCCTTCCGCCATCGCTGTCGGATAGACAAATACCAGACCCAGGAGCGTCAAGATCACTAACGATATCACTCTCTTCCACAATCCTGGTATCAGATATATGTATACCAAAAGTGAAGATAAAATGGAAGACCGCCCTCGAATTACCTCCATCGCGCCCAACTTCTCGCGCAGGACCAATGCCTTTGACGCCCTTGGAACCACTTTCATCAATAGAGCACGATGCTCTTGTGATGACAGGAGAAGTGATAGAGTTCCCATCAGCGCCAGCTGTCGCAGAAGGAGTAAGCCTGACGATCTCTGGCCCAGAAAAGATCGTTGCGGAGGAGGCGTTTTCGTGGGAGGTGTTGATTGTCAATCGGTCAGAGAGACCTCAGCGATTCGCATTGATCCCAATACCGAAGCGCAAAGCTACGGATATATACGCTGCTGCGAGACGGCCTAGCTCGACTGGAAGTTCAATAGGATCGAATGGTCGTATGGTCAATCCGGTGTTGGATGACAACATCCTCTATTCGACACAAAAGGGGTCAACGATTGAACCAGCAGAAATTCTCTGCTTGACACCTGATGTGCGAGTTGGGCAAGTTCTTCATTCTCCTTTTTGTCACCCTGCATCTAACTCTAATAGTGCTCTTGGACCATCGGCATGTTATGTGGCAGAGCTACAGTTTCTTCCCATGAAAGCGGGTGTCTTGCAGCTAGAAGCATTGCGGCTGGTGGATTTGGCCACACAACAGACGGTGGACATTAGACAGCTGCCAGACATCGTAGTTTGTGCAAAGTCTTGAACATTTAGCGGGTGTTTCACGTTGTAGATGCAAGCCTCGGGAAGTTGTGAAACAAGATCTCTGTTGTGAGATCTGGCACAATCGGAAGCTTGAATCGAAAAAGAGCTGGCAGATGTTGTGATAGTATGGCGTCTTTTGGGGAGCACAAGAGTATAAATCCTTGATAGCCCTCGAAATACCCTTTAATAATGCAAATTTTATTGGAGAATCCAACCACAAGGCTGACTGAGGATATTTAGACCAATCAGGAAGGTTGGCGGCTGGGCTGTGTTTGATCCTCTCATTCTCCACCTCACCATCTGACCTACTTGCCAATTCTTGCTTTCCTACCACACTTGATCCATTTTCCCTATTATTTCGTACGCTATTTACACCTCAGCATCTCATAGTTTGTCTTCCTGATAATCCGACGAGGCCAGTGTTATTGCAATTCCCCGTGTCAGTGCTTTGTACCAGCCTCGATTGGCGCCTGCTCCACTAGCGACGTCACCACCAAGATCCGCCGCCTCGCCTCGATATCGCGGCTATCTGTGCATCCATCCTCTTCTACGTCAGTATGATTGAACAACAACGGCGCGGTGTATTGCGGGCTCTCAATCGGAGATACATTTACGGAAAACTGGTGCGTTCCCATCTCAAACCTGAGGCCTTGTGCCATCCCTCGATGCCCTTGTGAAAGATCACTAATGAACAATTGATTCAGCCTCTCCTTCACGCTCTTATATTTCTCCTTCAAATGGCCATCGTATCTATGCTCGTGCGGCGCTTCAACTCCTACTATGCCTCAAGGCCGGGTATGTCCCTTCCACTTCCATGCATGAACCTCGCTGACGTGTCTAGTACTCACCACCATGATAACCAACGCCGTACGAACCGTCTAGTCCTTTCAACGATCCCGCGCTTCCTACGATACTAACAACTATATCAGGTCCTAGGTGGCATAGCAGACACAGTCGCCCAAACCCTCACAGCAATCCGCCAACGTGCAGTGCGTAAAGGTGGTCCCAACAGAGACGACTTCTTCGCCATAGAAATTCACGACCTCGACAACAAAAACCCTCTCAACGAAGACCTTCTCATCCCCTCCTCCCTCGGTCTCCCACCACCGTTCGACTTTGAGCGCCTCACACGCTTCATGGCATACGGTTTCCTGATGGCGCCCGTGCAACACAGATGGTTTAGCTTTTTGAGCTCAACATTCCCGTTGAAAGCTGGTGGCGCGACTGGACAGGCGATGAAGAGGGTGGCATTTGACCAGTTGCTGTTTGCGCCAGTGGGTTTGGGGCTGTTCTTTACGTTTATGACAGTCGCGGAGGGCGGTGGAAGGAGGGCGGTGACGAAGAAGTTTAGAGATGTATATGTGCCTGCGCTGAAGGCGAATTACCTGGTTTGGCCGGCGGTGCAGATCTTGAATTTTCGGGTTATCCCGTTGCAGTTTCAGATTGTAAGTTTCGACCCTCTTCCTCAAGCCTTATGAGGCATGATCTATGCGACGAAGCCGACGCTAACGCACCCTTTCACAGCCATTTGTCTCTACTATCGGTATTGCATGGACCGCCTACCTCAGTCTGACCAACTCATCGGACGAATAAAGGAACAACTACTTCCAAGGCGTATCTGATTACTTCACAAAATGCAAGCGTAACTTCCCGGATTGGCGCAAAGAACACAAATTATGGCAATGCATTGTTGGCGTTTTTGGTTTTGAGGTTAGATCTAGTATGAATACTCAGTATCAAAATATCACGAATTTGCTTTCCTCAACCGAATTAGGCGACTGAGCTTCTTCCATTGTTATATATCTAACCGCCTAGTTCAATTTTGTCTGTTCATTGGTCTTCAAAGAGGCTGCGGTCACTTCTTTCCCTCTCATCGCAACTCACAAACCAGATCCGGTCGCTCACTTTTGATACTTTCTTCTTGCTATTCTTGGTAGTTCATCGCTGCTCACTACTTCTTGTGAACATTCATAGACTTGTCACTGCTTACGGCTACTCGTCTCCTGACTTCTTATCACTGCTGGCATCCATAGCGCTCAGGACATCTCGCTACTACTTGCAACCTAGTCACGACTTCTGAACACCATCTCTAGCAAGTCATAAGACTAGTCCCTTCCTTGGTAATGCAACTCACGACTTCTCAATATTGCTGGCGAACCGTCTCAAGACTTCTCATCGCTGTCACTACGGCATGTCATAACTTCTCATTACTACTCGCGGAGCACTTGTGACTTCTTATTACTACTTTATAAAGCTTCTCGTGACATCCTATTACCACTTGCAGCCGTCTCATAAGCTCATCGCTACTTCATAGAGGGTCTCATAGCGACTCATGACTCTCATCGCTTCTCATAAAAATTCTCATAACCTCTTATCACTACTTGTAAACAACTCGTACGTCTCATATATCACTATACCGCTCAATCTGGCTACTCACTACATCTCATGCGCCCTATGCCCCCCTGATCTAGCTACTCACTACATCTTATGTCCCCCATACCGCCCTGATTCGGCTACCCACTACATCTCATCACCACCATACCGCCCAAATCCGGCTACTCGCTACATCTCATCGCTACCATACCGCCCTGATCCGGCTACTCACTACACCTCATCACTACCATACCGCCCAAATCCAGCTACTCACTACACCTGACTACCTCCACTCACCCACTCCACATCTCCAAACGTCACGCCACCCGTCACTTCAGCAGTGACATTCCCATCCCAAAGCAGACATCTTGCAAATTCGTTCACCTTAAAGCCTTTTGCTCTCACACTCTTCCACAACTTCTTCCTCTTCACCATAGGCGGGGTGAAAAGGACAAAGACCATTGATGGACGCCATGCAGGCTCTCGGGCCGCAGTGAGTTGCCGCTGGCAGAGCAGGGACAGAGATACATTCGCATCCCCAGCGATGGACAGGGACATACATTCGCATCCCCAGCGATGGGCAGATTAGCGAGGTGCGTCTTGCATCTGTCTGGCGGGCCGCAGCGATGCGTCTGGCCTTGCGCTTGGTAGCTTCCTCCCTGTAATGCAGGGAGTCTCTGATCTTGATGCGGCGACTGGCAGGACGTCACCTGATGTGGGGCCAAGCAAAGGTATACTCAACCAGTGGTCGTGGGCCGGTGTTCGTCGGGATGCGGTTTGCCGCGGACCGGGGGAGATCGTGCTTGAGATTGGCGAGTTGGCGTTGTGATTGAGATTGGTGAGTTGGTGTTGTGCTTGAGATTGGCGGGTTGGTGTTGTGCCTGGGGTGGCGATGTGGAGGATGAGCTCTTAGTCCCTGGCGGGCTGTTTGCTTTTCCTTTTCGATGCTTGCGAGTTGGGATGGAATGGGAGGAGAAGAGAGAGGTAGAGTCCTCAGCCTTCGTGGCTGGGGGCTTTTCCTTTTTGGAGGTGATGTGAAGATGAGACGAAAGGGGGTGCCATGAGATAAAAGAGAGAACGAGGCGGAAGGTTGCGAGATCTACAATTCGCATCATAGGAAATATAAAGTCACCACCAGTAAAACCAGTGGCCAAAATTCGCGGTTTCCAAGTCTTGTAGAAGCAGCATTATTGGACTTGCTGCCACCTCCTGCAGTTCCTCCAGCTGCACTAATGGATCCACTTGCTTGTGCGCCCGCTTTATATGGAAAAGCTGTAGCGGTCACTGCACCTTTGGCAGTTCCTAAGAAATACCATGCCGTAGTTGATGAATATGGCGGCACCGTCATCGTGCCAGCCTGGTTTGAGAATGTTCTAGCAGTACCATTTGGCTGTAGACTACTTTTGAACAAACCAGGCGCAGCAACTGGAAGCCCGTGCTGGACATCTGAGCAGTTGATATTAGATAGAGTGGCATCGCAAGTCGAGAAAGTGTTGAAAGGTATTGATCCCACAATCGGCCTGACCACTTCAGGGGCGGTAGTATTGCACAGATCGTAGTATCTGTATTTTTGAGGTCAGCTCTGGTCACAGTGCAATGGTCTGTAGGCCAATACATACACCGAAGTCACACCAGCGGCAGCACAACAAGAACATTCAGTCCCAAGCTTGAAGTTATTCTTCAAACAAGTAGTCTCCGCATTCGACGCAACAAGTTGACTAGCCCAAAGATCCGTCAACGCACATGAACATGAACCCGGCTGGTCAACCTTCGCCCCAAAGAATGGGAAGTATAGTGGCGTGGAAATTGGACAGTATGTAGCCGCATCAATAAGCAATTGCTGATATTCGCATGAATACACCTATTCGCATCAGCCTCATCGTACAAACTCTCATACAAACCGTCATAAGCACAGGGCATTAAAGTATACGCTAAAGGGCGCTACGAACCTTATTCCAACAGTTCGACACCATACAATTGATTACCCCCTGAAAAGCTGCGCAACCACATGCCAGGACACAGTCTGCGCTTCCAAAGCCACAGGTGAAGGCATCGCCGCAGCCGCAGGCGGCTTCACATGCTGAGAGGATTCCTACATTGGATTTATCGATGCATTGCTGTGTGCCTGCTGGGTCGATGCATTGAGGAATTGCGGCGGTGAAGTTCGAAACGGAGATGGCGCTTGCGAGGGAAACGAACAGGATGGGGAGGAACTTCATCATAAGCAGAGCGTGGTATTAGTATACTATGATCTGATGTGTAAAAGATTAAGCTCTAGATATAAGCATTTTAAGAAAGTCTTGAATTTCCTTGGATTTCGAGAATGAGTTAAGGCTATGATGGTTACCAACACTGCCTCGTTCAATGTTATCGAATTAAGCGCCGTCCCTGAATTATGCATAGCGCTGGGAAAAAGCATCTGTACAACCATTCGTGTCAGGTCACGATGCCTGACCAGGAAAAGAGGGTCTAGACTCGAGGTTTTACAATTGAGGCGTTGAGGCACAGCTTCGGTTCAGCCAGTCAAAATTCAGAAAAGCTTGCTGTTTTACCTCTGCTCTTGCATGTGTGATCACAATATAGAATGTGTAGTAAATACCTGTCAACTTGCGTCAGTAACTCCGGCTTTCACTAGTGTTTTTATTGAGCGATAGCAGGAGACTCCTGGCGAGTTGTTTGGCCAAATTTGTAGTGTGTGCAGATGGGCTACTCTATTGAGACGCATTAGGTAAGTAGGTAGAGGAAGAGCTATAATCTTCTCAATAACATGAAATATACTGCATTTTCGTCTGCAGTTTCTTATACATTACAATTATATGAACTGAACCTTGATCCAGTTACCACATCGATAGTGTAAATCTAAGAAGGAAGCTGGCTTGCAGAAGTAACCGGGAAGAAAGAGACATCATCAACACCAACTTGTATCCCGTAACCACCTGCTACTACACCATTGGAACAGCTGACTGCAATTGACAGCTTGACTGCCGTTTCGCTTGGCCCTGTCTGGTAATAGGACGTTGTTCCTACATATGGCCTTGTCGAGGAGTAAGAGACAGGCGCTCCTGCAGCCACAACCACTCCATTGATCTTGAGCTTGAGTTGACATGAAGGAGGCGCAGCAGCGTAAAGCATGGCCAAATATGCGTCATAGCGATACACAGTGTTGGGACAAACTGTGACAGAACCCTGTGTCATCTCGGCATCAACGAGAGTGCCCGCGAGATAGGCAGATATGCTAGAAGGCAGTTGAAATAGTATTGCTCGAACGCCTGATCGCTTGTAAGTAGTGTAAAGCGAGTAAATCATCCAATCTGATGCAACCATTGACCACGGCGCTGGTGGAGTGTAGGTGCCGAACGTTCCTGTTTCGAAACCACCGTTGATAATGGCTTGACCACAAGTGGGAGCGACAGGGGGGAATACAGCTGGTGCGCTATTGCTAAAGGCTGTTGCAAGTGGTTGAATAGTCGTAGGAAGTGGTACTTGAAGCAATGAGATATTATCAACTGAAAAGGTGGCGGCTACGTTGGCTGGGCAGTAGAAATAGAGTCTTGGACCAACAGAACTGGGACCACTGAGCCTCAAGGTAGTCTGTATCAGCTCCCAGTTTGGCCCGTTGTTGAAGTATGTTTTTCCAAAGTCAACAGCACCAAAAAGCAAGTCCGCAAAGCATCCATTGGTGGGGTCGCTATTTCGAATGTAAGCCGAATAGCTATATGCGTTGATACCAGAACCGGTAATAACGGTAGGGAATGCGATGTAACCCAGGCGAACAACGGTACTTGTGGTGCTAGTCGCTGGTAATGAAACTTGGAGATATTTTGAACTGCCTCCGTAAGCAGGGCTTTGCGACGTCCCGCTTACAATGGCTTTTGTAGCACTACTTCCAGTCCAGAGATCTTCGGAGCCCTCAAAGTTACCATTGGTAATCAGACCAGCATTGAATGGCGCCACCGAGGCAGATGGTGACGATGAAGATGACGACGAGGACGACGATGCTACACTTGAACTCATCGAACTGCTTAGGCTTGAGCTGCTTGAGCTTGAAGATGCGAAGGTCGTAGAAGAAAGAGTGCTTAGTGTAGAAGAACTAGCAGAGCTTGGTAGTTCGGATGACGTTGAAGTGATGAGCGTGCTACTGGCGCTGCTGCTGGCTGTGATTGATATGCTGCTACTAGTGCTCAGCAGATCCGACGATGAGCTGCTAGAGGATGCTGTGCTGGTTACCGAGCTGATATCGGAAGACGATACAGTAGAAGAGACCTCGGATGATGAAGCGGAGCTTGTTAGCGAAGAGATATCAGAGGATGATACTGCGGACGATATATCGGAGCTGCTCGACGTTGCGGAGCTGCTGACTGAGCTGGATGTATCAGAGGAGCTGGGCACATCTGAGCTCATGCTAGTTGTCGAGACCGTAGCTGTCGCAGGAATAGATGATGAAATCTCAGATGACAACGTCGTTGAAGACACATCTGAAGAGGAAATCATAGAGGATGTTTCTAGAGACGACGTAGAGGAAACCACCAAGGAGGCGGAGTCTGAGGCAGAAGAGCTCTCGGTTGACGATGTAGAAGATGAAGCTTCAGAAGATGTAGAGGAATCACTGGAAAGTGACGAAGACGACGATTCAGCGTCGGTACTGGAAGGCAAACTTGTAGAAGTGGAGCTGATTAAGCTTGAAGTAGCTATATCCGATGACGATGCTGAAATGCTGGTGCTTGAAGATTCAATAGAAGTTGCACTTGATATATCCGAGGCACTAGGCATATTTGACGACGAACTGACGTCCACGAAAGACGAGGATGACAAGTCCGTGCTAGATGCGAAGTCTGATGAAGAAGTAGAGCTCGATACATCTGAAGAAATGGTCTCACTAGACGATGTGCTGGACGAGTCAGTACTAGATGGTAGCACAAAGCTGGTAGAGCTTGGCATATCTGATGACGAAGTTGAACTGGTTATGGTACTCGAAGTGCTCGAAGTGTCTGAAATTGACAGGCTCGTGTCAGTAGAAGATGCGCTCGAAGACTTTGTAGACGACATAACGTCACTGGAAGAAGATGACGAGCTATCGGTCGAGGAAGTGCTATCAGATGAAGAAGCACCAGGAGTTGAAGCAAAACTTGACTCTACACTAGAAAGTGTCAAAGTGATGCTTGCTGGTTGGCTAGAGACCGTGGATGATGACGACTGAACCGATAGAATTTGAGTGACTGATATAGATGAAGTGCTAAAGTATGGCAAGTCGCTGGATGAGGAGGAAACAGAAGCACTAGACAAGCTACTGCCAACACAGGCTGGAGGTGTAAAAGTCACCGTACAAAGCGATGGTGATCGTTTTCTGCCTGGAGTCGATGTTTGGCAAGTGCCACAATTTATAATTTGCCCATTGAAACATTTCCCGTCGTCTTGTTTGTTTATGCAGTTCGGAGATGTCACCGATCCCAATGGACAGACTGGTACACATGAGGCTGATGCGGACGCCGAGCTGCTAGAAATGCTGCTTGAGACTGTTGATGTTGCGCTAGTCGGCGACGCCGTGAGCGAGTCCAAGCTTGATACTACACTCTCGGTGGAGGATGATGCACTCGTTGATGTAGATGAGCTTTGAACATCAGAACTCGACACACCGCTCTCGGTGGAGGATGGAAGATCTTCCGACGAACTTGACGCAACGCTGCTAGATGACGCTGTACTCGTGATCGAGCTAGAGGCATCGGAAGAAGTTTCTGAGCTAGAGACGTCGAGTGAAGACGTAGGGGAGGATGTAGTGGCAGAGCTGCTGGTATCCGAGCTACTGGCCGAGATACTAGCTTCAGAGCTGCTTAAAACTGTAGTGCTTGTTACAGAGCTGATGTCGAAGCTAGAAGCAGACGAGCTTATGTCGGAGCTAGAAGTTATGGCACTGGATGTAGCACTGGACAAGGTGCTAGTAACCGTGCTAGTCTCGGAGCTGCTGGGAGTTGCAGAGCTCGTGGTAGAAGAGCTGGCATCGGAGCTGGAAGAAACTGCTGAGCTTACTACAGAAGAGCTGTCAATGGAGCTTGTAGAGGATGCCGAGCTCGTAGAAGAAGTGCTGATATCTGAACTTGTGACGGATGAGCTGTAATCGGAACTGCTTGGCGTAGCAGATGTGCTTATTGAGCTTGATGTTGGACCGATATCTGAACTTGAAGAGGTTGCGGAGCTTGAAACAGAGGAACTGGTGTCGGAACTGCTTGGCGTAGCAAATGAGCTGACCGAACTTATTGCCGAACTAATATCTGAGCTTGAAGAGGATGCTGAGCTCGAAATGGAAGATAGAAGACTGCTGGTCTCCACCGAACTTGAAATTGTTGATGAGACTGGCGCGCTAGATGTAACAATCGACGATGACGTTGTGGAGGGAACCCCGGAAATTGTAGACGACGATTGAGCGCTGGAAGTTATTGAACTTGACGCTGACTGGCTGCTGGACGACAAAGAAGACGATCCACTTTTCGTGAGAGTACTGAACGTTGAAGAGTGGGATGAAGTGCTTGCTGAAGAAGACGCGGCGGCACAGCCTATATCATAGAACAAGTACGGCGAAGATGCATCGGCTTTCCAGTTTCCAGCAAGGGCCTTTTTATACCCATAGCAAATGCTGCTGGAGAATGCAAAACTCAAACATCCCGATTGTGTCTTGCAGTAGGCCGCGCAGCCAGCTAGACTGCGGGATGCTGAAGCAGTGGTCGCATATGCCGCATTAGGTTTATTTAGATCGTAGCCTTTGAGCCCACAAGACGCGGTGGATGTCGGGGCGGAGGAAGTTGAAGATTGAGAAACACTTGATGATAATGCTCCGGAAGGCGAAATAGTAGTCGATTTGGAGCTTGACTTTGAAGGCGAAATGGAAGCGGGAACAGAGCTCGAATGTTTTGAAGAAGTGACCGATGGCGCCGTGCAGGCTTTATCATAGAATGCATATGGACTAGCAGCATTCGCATTTAGATTGCCGGCTCTATGAAGATTTGAGACGAGATTTCCACAAATTAGTGGGAAGACTTACACTGCCACAGTGTAGTGAAGACAGGCTCCACTCCCTGAGACTGTTAGTAGAAGTCATTCTATGGGGTCGTTCCAACACAAGATGAGCAATCAATTCGAGACTCGTAATCAATGGCCATGAACATCAGCGGTAGCCATGTAATCATATGGGAGCCAACAGATGCTTTGGAATTATAGTTATTTCATAGAAAACCAATAAAGCCCATTTTACGGAGGAGAACTTACCAATCGCGAAACTCAAGCATTTAGAATCAGCAAGACAGTGAGCGCCGCAGGCACTCGAAGTAGCAAGGGCGGCATCAGATGAGTAGAAGTAAGCTTTGGTGCTCAGATCGTATCCATTGCTTCCGCAAGTTTGAGCTCGTTTATCAATGCCGCTACTTTCCAATCTTGGAGCTTGGTAGAAATCTCGTGGGCCGATTGAGCCAACAAGTGCATGAACGAGTGGTACGGCAACCAACGTGCCTAGAAAAGAGCGCATTACAAAGGAGTGACAAGAAAAATCAACGCACAAGGAGAGGAATCGAAATGCTAAAAACAGCAACTCCGATGGAGGTAAACATTGCTTAATGAATCACACCTTGGGCCTGCAACGCGGCTAGCCCATTGCAAAGAGGTCAATAAGTACCTCTACTAATGCAAGATGAACGGTACCTCGCTTAAGCGCCAATCCAGATTCCAGCCTGCCAGTGTGGGCACCCGAAAAGGACTTCCCCTTGACGGCAGAAGAAGAAGCATCGTCAAAAAACCGAGTGGTGTTGAAAGAAAAGCCCTCTGGCGCGGGAGATAGTCTCAAAGCGTTACCCAAACTGGCTAGATCTGTTCAGAAAGCGGGTATTGTGGACCCTGCCACGAGATCCAAGCACATGGCATTTCCAACCATTTCCAATTGGCAATGACTATCTCGCTTGAACGATCGCGTCTTGAAGTGCTTGAAACAGAAAAGCGACAAACAACCATTAGTATGTTCTAGACGCTCAAAACAGCTAGACAGTGGTGAGCTTCTCCCTTGACAGTGCTCTAGCACTACGACGGTATCCAAAAGGTCTCTCATACCGTAAGTCACAACGCTCCCTGCTTTTAGTTCCAAACCTTGGTTTGACGGAGAAGTCACAATATTAGACATTGAAATTACCTCAAGCACTCACTAAGTCTCAAGGTATCTATAGTAGATAACCTTTTGAAGGTCATACAGTAGGTGGAATAGCGTTCAAGTAATAAAATATGAACAATCGCTTTGTACCTTTTGAGTGGCGCCTCCCAAGTTGCAGGGATATTCATTTGAAAAGGGGCTTGTTTATGTCTTGTGGCGTCAGCCTTGCGGCGACACCGATATCCTCTTGCCAAATTGCCTGAGTGCTGGATTTTGAACCAGAATGATATCACGAGCATCCCTTACAAAGCTTAAACTCTGCAGCTGGCAAATGCCTTTAAAACAACTTTCCACATTAGCACAATCAGAATCGCCACCCAGGTCTTGATGTATTTAAGGTTTTCAAAACCTACTCGAATATACAAATCAACTTTGGAGATGATCAAAAACCCTTGAAACAATCTACGCTGAATTACAGGTACTCAACGGCATGGCAAAATAAATGGCGTACTCCCATCAACCCTGATGGCACCCAGACACTACGCTGTGTTATCGAGTGCTTCATTTGCCTTTAAGAGTGTTCGGAATGGGAATATTCATTAGGTAAGATGGGAGTTGAAGCACCTTTTGGCTAGCAGCGCTGGTGGTAGCCATCAGAGTTGATGGAAGTACCCCATTTATTTTGCCATGCCGTTGGTACTATACCATACAGATAATACAAAACCAGTATATAGTAGTAGGTGCACACTTAAAGACCTTTGTTGGTGGACTTTTCTTTGTAATCATGTGCCCATATAAAAGAATTCGACCTGCAACCAGTTTTGAGTGTTGTACTGCTCCAATTTGTGAAGAAAGAAAGAAAGAATTCTGATGCCACCAGAAGTCCCAGTCTCGTCACGTCGCACAAGACAGCGACTACCTGCTCACCAAACTAAGCCTTCGCCGCAAATATCTTCAATAGCAGTCCAGATAGCCGAGTACGCTTCGAAAGTACGACAAACATCGAAACAGAGGATTAAACCCCTACCGAACCACCTGTCGCGTAAATCAACCGGGTTAACCAAGAAGCAATTAGAAATCGCAAATTCCAAGCAGGAGCTGCTAAAAATCAGGGAAACACCAAACGTGAAGAATGCAACCCGAGCAACATTAGCATTCGCTCAAGTACAGGCGGGAACAGCCGTCTGTATATCGCCCACGGGACTATTACTTACCTGCGCCCACTGCCTTGCAGAGACTCCTGAGGAGTATGATAGCGACGAGGTTCACTGCTTGATATTCGCAGCTGGAATCTTGGTCCAAGCTAGATGTGTTTCCTTCGACTGGAAAAGAGACTTGGCTCTGCTCCAAATAACAGCATCTCAGCCCTGGGGTGTATCAGTAGGTGGTGATTATGATTTTCCCTACATCAGGCTTTCCAAAGCAAGCCCGAAACTTCACGAGAAGCTGGTTTGTATTGGTCACCCTGCCGGTGAACAACTGGAAGGCGTTTGTAAAAGCAAAATGACTGGCTTTGATGTATTACATATAAGTATAGGTAAATTTCGCGGATTAGCTAGTGGTCAAGATGCTCATGATAATGCTGAGATTGGCGCACTTATGCACAACTGTTGGACGTATTGGGGACATAGTGGTGCTCCCTTAGTTAGTCAGACCAGTGGTGAATTGGTTGGGCTTCATTCGAGCTGGGACACGAAAAATGGGATGCGTAGAGGAATTGCTTTAGAGGTCATTCTCAAGTTTCTGTCTGTAGCCGCTACGGATTGAGCTAGATTGTTTCTTTCCTTGCCGTGTTGCGTTCTGATACAAGTTACCTACTTCCAAATTCCAGTTCTCGCTTCAAATTTCCGTGATAAAGTCGAGGATCAATGGTCATCAGAATGTATCTTCCACATTGCTGGTCAAAAGAATGCTAAGTTCACGTTAACAACCATCCGCGTTAATGTCCACCACCAGCTCTCTAATTTGCATGATGCAATACTGCTAATCGATACTCCATGATACAGTGCTTAGTTGCAACACCCCTCTACAACGATAACACATTCGAGGGACATCACAGTTCGCGGGTGCTGCTCGGGTATTTCCCATCCTGTTGTCCGTTAAGAATATCACTTTTCAAGTCAAGTTTTTGTAATGCATGATCTAAATTCCCAAGTGTTCACTCTCTGTGTGTGACACAAAGTAACTGCACCGAGGCCAGCACCCAATTAAATACTTGTGTAGAGGAGTAAGCTATCTACGCCAATGGGGTTCCTTGAAGTTATGCAGAGCTACGCAAGCGGTATAGTCAGTACCAAGCTCTTGAAACGCGCAGTCTGGCGTTCCGACGATGGGGCCTTCCCGTTGCCACTCTGTGAGCACGTTAAGTTAAGATGTATATCAAGCGAATGGTTGTAATGGTCTTATCAATCGGCCTCTTTAAATTGTCCTTGGTGAGCAAGCGCAAGCTGTGAAACGTCATTCAACTCTATGAAGATTGTTGATCCGATTTAACGCACAATATACTCTGTTGGAGCCACTAAGCGAGACCGAAAGTTGTTGTCGAGAGAGCTGTTACTGAGGTATGGAAGCGAATGGATCACAACAGTTGTGCTACACATTGGCGTGCCACTGTAGCACAGATTCGGCCAGAGACGCAGAAGCGGTCTGGTATTGCTGTAAATGCGGAGCAGACAATGGATTGCTAGCGAACACTCCGTCATGTCTTTCCTGTGGCCATATCTACGATGCGACGAGCAGCTACTCCACCAGTATTTCCTTGAAAGAAAGAATCGACGATCTGCACAGTAATATTCCTTCTGATGAGTCTTTCAAGTCGGATGAGTTGGGTCAAACTGACGTTCAGACCTCTGCGCCAAAAAGTCTGGAAAGCTTATCCATCGATTCGCATGACCCCAGAAATCTTACCCTCTCGGAAGACAAGCAATCTGATGAGACCTGGAAATCCACTACGGCAGATGCAAATTCTGCTTCTGACTCTGGCCTGTTCGATGTAAAGCTTCAATCTACCAGTACTCCATCCTCGGATAGCTCAGACGAATCAAGAGATACCACTTTTGAGGCCGTCGACCCAGTATCCCGTTTGAAGGCATTCGATACGCCAGCAACGTTAATAGACTCTTCGGATAACCTGAGTGTCGATTTTCTATCTAGACCACCTCTTCCCGACCCAATTCTGCTTGCACTTGAACACTTCAAAGCCTATATTCGGGTAGTCGCCGATAAAAGGTCCGGTTCTTCTAAGGAGTCCACTCGTTCAAAAGCTTCGAATTCATCCTCACAGTCAAATAAGTTACCAGCGCTAAACAGTCAGCAGAACGCGGGCACCAAACGCTCAGCTCCGGTGGAGAAGCAAGACGAAGAACAAGGTAGTGATGATGAGGACAACCACACAGACAAGCGACCCAAGAGACAAAACTTACGTGAAGATGCTCCCAAATACGCTTGTCCCTATTTTAAGCACGACAGTGATGCTTTCTTTCATGATGACGGCTGCAGTAGTGCCAGCTGGCCTGACACCCATAGAATGAAGTACGTATCTCTTTCAAAACTCCATAACAGATAGCTAAACAATAGCAGAGAACATTTGTACCGAGTTCATTATCGTATTCTATGTCATCGATGTTCGAGTAGATTCGTCACAGAACTTGAACTCGCCAATCACCAACAAGATGAGGAACCATGCCAGCGACGTAGGCTGGATCTGAATCATGGTTTCGGCGTACAAGTGAAAGAACAATTGCGATCAAAAAAAGGATTGAAGGGTCTGAGCGAAGATCAAAAATGGAGAGCAATATATCTGATCCTTTTCCCGGGTACAAGTCAGGCCAATATCCCATGTCCGCGTAAGTGTGCACGTTAGGCTTGTTAAGACTGAGGATTACAGAGTTTCTAACTGTGCCGTAGATTTCGACGTGCATCAAGCCTGTAGAAAGCCGCTCATGGAAGAATTCCTACGTTTCTGTCTTCCTCAGCTTGAAACTACCTTGGAAAAACTTCTTCCAGATGATCTAAAGAATTTACAAACACCGCCTACTGGGGCAAACAGTCGAAGCGTTATAAAAATCTTCCTAGATTCTTTAAAAGTGGCCTGCGATCAGTATTCGGACATATCTCACAGTTCAACCAAAGCCGGCAAGCGCAAATTTGCAATAGACCAGCCTAACGACGAGCTCTTACCTGTGGACCATACCGCTGACGACACAATCGTGGATATTGATCGTACAGAGCCTGATCCCGTTCATTCAGATGATCGAGATCAATTAGAGCAAGAACTCCAGTCGCTCCAAGATACCATTGCTGCTGGCGTTTTCGAGCAAAATCCCGACCTTTGGTTTACAACAGATATATATGAAGAACACATGGCGCGATCTGATGTAACTGATAATCATTTTGCAAGGGCCTCATCCCCATCTTCGAATGCTATTCATATGCTGGCAGACTCTCAATCTTGCAGCACAAGAGCCTCCGACATGGAAATACCACACCTCTTTTGTACAGAACCTGACCGAGAGGGGATTGCGTATTCTTCATTTCACCTCGACAATCTCTCCGGCGTCTCCGGTGTATCGCGGGGGCCGATAGATACGACCTTTATGAATGAAGATTATGCGGATGTATCGAGTTCATGTTCGATGGATCCATCGTCGCTGATCTGCCTCCCTGACACATCGACGCTACCAAATCTCATCGATTTTGAGGAGGATTATGGTGCCCAGATATCAAAATTCGATCTATCAGCATCAGCTAACAAATCAACATCCATAAATGCATTTCTATCAAATGTCCATACCGAAATGGGACAGGATAAAACGATTCACAAGTGCGGCAATGACTGTTGTCCCATGAAATTCAACGTGGCTGACATGAGGTTGTTTGATTCATGAATAGCGATCGGGATATCGAAGTCGATGTCGCTTTAGTGTTCCGTTATTTATACAAGTGTTTATACTACAGCAGTATTGAGTATTCAAAACGATATCGATCATGTTTCTCATGTGCCCTGTACATCTCGTCGCAGCTGCGCAATAATATCATCCGGATTCACAACCTCGCGTGACTTCGCTCCAGCAGTTGCGCTGATCGCGTTAAGATCAGGCAAATCCATCGACGAGATTAAAGCATGCATTTCCTCCTCCTGCTTTGCAAGCTCAACAAAATAATCCTTCTCCAGAATGAATTCATCCGGCAGTTGGTCAAGAGGCTTTTGGAAGATGTGGAATGTCGGAAACTCTAGGACTGCTTTACCTTTGAGAATCTCCTGGATTGTTCTCTTGGGGTTGACTGGAATCAGGACTTTCTTTTTGCTGCTAGTCCGTGGTTTGAGGAGGTAAAACTGGTAATGCGCAATGAGATTTGCATGCCGGGCCTTTTGTTCTTGTGGCTCTGGCTTTAGTTGGGCGGAGTCCTCTGCGATGTCGGTTGAAGGCTTTGTGGGTACCTTGGGTGTATCTACGGAGAGCCTTAATGTGCCAGGCGTTCCGACTGGCAAATTTGCGTCACCCTCCATCGCTAGAAGGCTTTCTTCGTCAGCTCTCGTCTTCAATGCGTTTCTTTTCGCCACTAATGTGGCCGAATCGATCTCGCTTTCGATCCTCGATGCACTTGTAGCCGATTGCAGTAATTCCTGAGCAACAGTGGATGTATTTGGCATACCACTAGGCATTTCTGTAGGTCCTTCTCCTTCAATCTCGATATCTGCTGAGACGACCTCAGGCTCAGTTTCCGATTTGTCGGCTTCATGCTTTGGTTCTTCTGAGATGTGGACGAGGCTATCCACAACGTTCTCCACAGGATGGGATTTGAGACCAGAGTTCTCGTTGTCACCATCTAGCATCTCATTATCGACCTCTAAAGGATCCAGCTTAGTCCTGAAGACTTCATCTGAGGTCTCCATGAGGTCCTCTGTCACAGTCCCTACCGGTTCAGGTTCATTGTTGTTCGGCTCTACGCTAGTCTCCGGTAGAAGCATAGTTGCTTGAACAAAGTCCATACTGACATCGGTGGCCCCAGTTGCCTGCTCCGCTTCCAGCATCTTGCGGTCCGAAATATGTTCAAACGGTGTCAAGGCGGCCTGCGGCGAGTTTTCAGTCGCTTCTGACATCTCAATCTCAGCATTCACGGCTGCTATACTATCTGTGTCAATGATAGCGTTGCTTGCGGTGATTTTCAGTATTTTTGTGATAGGTGGTAGTGTATTCGGGATATTGGGTGTCTCGCTTTGTACAGCTTGGGAGTTGTTCGCGTCCTCCGCTTGTTGCTGGTTCGCAATTGTATTGGCCAGCAAAGAAGTAGTTCCTTGTTCTCCCGGTATATCGCTCACACCAGCAATAAAGACTGCAGTCAGTTGTATATCTTCTGTCCTGCCGATCTTTGCTTTCTTTAGTCCTACATCTATACCAGTAGGATCTGCTCTGAGTGATATAGTGCCCGGCTCAAAATGAGACGTCTCTATCTCCGGGACGTAGTTAGCCGTCTGGTCCTTCAAATCAGCGTCCATGTCGCTTTGCCTCTTGGTATCAGAAATCCTTAAAGTGTCGCCGTCGGCAGTGGTGTTAAATTCTTTTGATGGCATGATATTATCTCGTTGTGATTCTGAATCAGAGCTCGGATAGTCAATCAGGCCAACCAATCCTTTTCCCACCTTATCGACAATGGGCGAGCCTGCGTTGAGTACTGGAACATGGTTTTGGTCTGATGTTTTTGCAAGAGACGGCCTCTTCGCAGACGGCGCAACGTCGGCTTCCGTCGAAAGGTGGAATCGTTTACGCTTGTTCCATATAGGTTCGACCAAGGCTAAGTCCTCTGCAGCCGCCTGGAAGGCGATATGCAGTGGATCATTGGAATAACAGCCTCTCAAGCGTCTCGACCCATCTTCATAGAGCCACTCAACTGTCCACACAATTACAGAAGATCTAGTGTCTCTGATATCGGTTAGCAAGATGCTCTAATGGCAATTTCAACGTCGCGAAGTTTACCTTTTCAGCACCCTGGAACTATTATCTAGCGCGCGTTGCATTCCTGCTGGAGCGCGCAGTAACTTTACTCCCGATGATCTACTAGCGTCTAGGAATTTCTTCCTCTCATGATTCGTCTTGTTAACTTTCGCTTGCTCGCGTCTGGCTTTCTGGTCTGGTTGCCCGTACCCATATCTGGGCTGAATTTTGCGAAGATCGTACTTTTCAAGATTGCGCTCCAAGCCACTTATAAAGTTGTAGTCGTGATCCACTCCCTGGGGCGTGGCTAGATCAGACTTTTTGATGAATGCCGTTGGATCTCGAACGCCAGAGCATGGCGCTCGTTTCTTATGGCGCTGAGAACATTCCAGGCTACAAGTACGAGTTGAGCATCTTGGACAACGATACTTTGGTTGCTCGGTATGACTGCATCAAGTCAGCTATTTTGATATGTTTTGATAGGTTACAGCGCGACAAACCAGACACTACAGAGATCTCCCAGCACTCCAGAGTCCATCGCCTCGTCAGACTTTTGGAAGGCACGCCGATTTGACTGCCGATTAAATCTATAGAATTGCGAGCTCCGACGGATATGTTTATGCTGGCTTTGAATACTAGTTGGAAGGACGTTATTTACGATGAGCAGGATAACGCGAGTTACTGATCGACAGAAAGTATTCGCAGCCCTGCGTGCAGCGATGATTTCACTAGCGCTGTAGAATAAGGCACATCACGCTAGCCCCTTTCTGGCGTAGCACAGCCTTATTCGTCTCCTCAGCCTTGCAACCGATAAACAGAATAATTGGCGTGCCTCCATCCACTTCGATGGCTCCCGCATAGCACGCTCTATTATCGAGTGCGTCAAACGCCATAAATAGCGTTCAGGCTACCACAATGTATCGAATGCCATAGAATTACAGCACCTCTTGATCAGTAGCGATGGTGGGAGCCATTGAAGTTAATAAAGGGCAGGCCGGTGATTTTGTCCATCAGTTGGCTTGGAAATATTGTGCTCAGGCCTTCGTAGTAATCTAGATCTAAGCACTCTGAAAAGTCTTCAAAGACTTGATGGTGAATCTTACACGCCATGTAATCAAATATGTGGCGTATCAAGTATAAGGGCATTCGCGCAGACCTTCACCTGTGCTTGCGAACGATTCAGCACAACGTGCCTAAGTTCAGCAGCGAATGAAGACTTCATGACAGGATACATTTACTATAGGTAAGGAGAGAAATGATTTGAAAACCGGTACATACCGAGCCTCTACAGCGGTAGTGATGAAATCTAACAAAACCAACCTCATGTTAATTCCATGGCATATTACTATATAGTTGCTTCTTTAATGTTACAACAAACATTCATCTGACGAAACAGAATTGCTAGGCACAGTTATTCTAGCTAATGTATGCTAGTGACTGTCGCCGTAGGAATATGCACTAATACACAACTACCTGATCTTCTAATCCTATAGGACCATGGGGAATTCGCTCTACACTGCAGAACTCAAAATCTTGTCAACATATAATTACGCTAATTGCATTTCTTTCGCCGAACACCGACAATTCTGCCACAAATCAAGCAGCTTCCGGGTAAGTATTCAAACGATGGCCGGAAAATACTCCATGAATTTCACCACTGGCCACACAGCGGATTTCGATCATAGCCCTCTCCTTTCAAACACATTCGCCTCTCTGGGTGCGTTTCTTATGATGTGCGCTGCTTACGCTATGTTTGTGCTCTTCGCTGGCTGGGTAGAGCGAGAAATGCAGTGGCACATTCGAGACGAGGACTACATATTCTTCATAATCCTGGTAGTGGCATGTATGCGGAAGGCTCACGCTCATGATGAATCGTCGCTGACCATATCTTGCAGGGCCTTATCTCCTCTTGATGGACTGATAGTCTCCAATGCTACTGAGATGTATATCAATCTCAGATTAAATCTTCATGCACTTACCCGCAGCCCTCCGAATGACGGTTCAAATAGATGACACGAATTTACCAACAGTATGGCTAACACTAATGATGGTAGATAATACATGTTATACCTCCCTTTGTAATTGAGAAAAGGTCAGTATCTTGACATCGTCTCTAAGGAATAAAGGTCACCATAATAAAGTGTGCCACTGGGAGCCACAGAGTTAATTCAAGCCATCGAATCCATTTTGTCTCGTAGTTGACAACCTCAGAAGATGACTTTCAGCAAGTACACGCGAGGGAAACTATGGACAGAGTTGGATTTACATATAAAGGCTACTATATCAACTCTTAGCGCAAGGAGAAAAATTTGTATAAACTGGTACACTAGCGCATACTCTGCCATGGTTAGATATACCTAAGTCTCCCAGATATTCCGAGCTGTAACAGCATAAAAGGCTTCTCGCTCCTCACTACAGGCTTGTTACAGCACCGAAATATCGCTCACCTTCCTATCAGCCACCACTATTTCTCGCGGACACACCCAATTTTACACTGTTTCCATCTCATCTTTTCGCCTCGTCAATACGTATCGAGGTCTAGCACGAAGTCTTCTGAGCTTTCACAGCCATACGATGACTTCAGTTGCCGGACCGAAGAGTTTCTTTGCATTTACACGACTGCCGTTTGAGATTCAGTCCATGATTCTTGTTCAAACAGAGCTTGTTGCTGACTCTAGACCAGCAAGCCCCGGGATTCCAATCTCCGGAAACTTCAAAGCTCTCTCTACCTGTGATAGACAATGTGGAGCAACAAAATCCCTGAACCGTCCCGATTGTCCCGAGTGTCCTGACAGCGGCTGTTATTGCATGACCACCTCTCTCAAACACTCGAGCAGCTGTATATACAATCCTCTTCATAGCTCAGCTCTATTCGCAGTAGACAGCAGCATTCGTGAGCAGGCCTTGCAGATATATTACCGACAAAATCTCTTCAGGTTATCTGGTTCTGCTTTTGAAGTTCTCCGCGAACTTAAATCGGTCCCCAAAGAGCGATTGTACCTGGTAAGAAATATCTGCGTGGACTATGAGAGCAGTGATTTTCCAAGCAGAAATCACAGCGAGCCAACGGATGATTGGGAACGTCTCTGCGCTCTCTTGCACCTCATCTGCAAGAACTTCAATTTGCAACGATTGAATATCACTTTCAACTTCAACGCATCGTGGGAGCCCCTAGGTGGCGATCATTGGTTCGACGAACTAACACGTCCTCCCTCATGGTGGTTTTTTGGTTCGTCCAGACAGCAACGCCTGTTACGGCAACTCTGTAAGCTTTTAACGGCTTACGGGCTGTCGAATGTGACGGTAAACATTGAACCGGGATGGTGGCATCAAAAGCTGCCTTGCAACAGGGGACATCTGCTGACAGTGTGTGGTCCGGGTGAAGAAGACCTTATTGAAAAACTATGCAGTCTTTAGCATCGTCAGACAAACCCCATAATGAAGATCACTTATGGTGCATATCAAAAGAATTCATCAAAGATAGCACTTACATACCATTTTGTTGATCTGCACATACTATACATGGCTCAAGATGTCCACTTGGCAATGAAGAGCTTGTAAACATGATATGATGATACCTAAAGAACAGACAAAACAGTTAAACCGTCCGCATTGGTTGTGATGGCTCCCTTAGACAAGGCTCTATTATCAAGTGCTTTGTTTAGCATAAAGGGCGTTCAAACTTGGAAATATTGTTATGTTCAAATGAAATATAACACGTTGCGAATCACTGCTCGTTGCGAGCCAGCAGAGCAGAAAGGAGCACAAAATCATTTTGTCCACCGGATAACACTACTTGTTTTTTAATATGATTCACAGTTGTGATATCTCTACGTTAAGGATATCTTGAGCAAGAATAACCGACAGAGCTTTCCTTTCGCTTGATATATAGCAGTGAGGGCCACGAGCATGTGAAGGCATCAATGTATCTTCCCTAAATCATTAAGTTATTCATACCGGCGGAGATAAAACTTCCTTCCTACAGGTTATGCGGAGTCCTACTGCCCTGCCCTCCTCATAATCAGCGCGCTTGTTGTTGGCACCCAACAAGCAACGGCAAGTTGTGAACTCCTCTGAATTATGGGCGGTAAATTCACCCCTAATGAACAAGCTGTAAATGGCAAGTCTTCGCCATCTGACCAAGAACACATGGCCCATACCTCTTTCTTGCGCCGTAAGCTAGCTACTCTATATCTCATGCGCCAGAAAATCACTAGTCGATACCTCTTGGAGGCAGTCATGATGATTGCAATTGCTGGAAGCGCAACTATGATCCTCGCCATGATGGTACAGCTTGCGTTAGGTTGGATTTTTGTGACTATGGCTCCCGATAATCATGACAATATTTGCATCTTTGCTCTATGTATACTGTCTGCCTTAATATGATTTTACTCACTCATCATAATGCTTTAATGATGATGGCGGGTGATGAACTTACGGTAGTAGAGCTGAATAGCTTGGGACTGAAAGTACGTGTACTTCGCCTTGACGAAGAGCGCACTTCTTAAGCTGTACTCAGATCAGCTCATTCGAACGTTTAGTATGTTGAAAATTTGGCCGTCAAGTTGTAATGCTCCTAGAATTGAAAAGACAAAGAATTAGATACTACAGTATATGGCCATCCTTCATATCACTACCTAATTATGATCTTTAACTTGACATCGTAACATGACCGCAAGCGTACCCTGTGACCTTGCAAGATGGAGAAGTCTTAAGAATCTCCCTCTTGCGTCGAACAACGAACCAACTGCTCATATGATAGTAGAAAATCACTGTGCTAATTGTAGACTGCCAGCGTATCACTGCCGTAGTATCATTACAGCAACATCTTTACTCCGCGTTGTGACGCTCTTGGTTTATGATCAAAACACTACCTAGACCACAGGCTGTAAAGCCATATCAACACTGGTTCCGCATATTAAGCATATTCCTCTTTGCCATCGTAATATCAACCTACAAGAAAATTCTCTAAACACAATGGTAGGGAGATTTGAGTTCAACTTCAATGCCACACAAAACAACCCTCGGTCATTCAGCTCAGAGAATGCTGAGCATAGCTCTTTCTCTTCAAACATGTGCCACTTTTGGGGGTGTCTCCTTGTCATCTGGGCCGCGCATATTTTCATTGAGGCGTTAGTAGTTCCTTTGGCACCGGGAGACAACATCTGGCGGATGAGACTGGCGTGGCACTTTACGCTCGCGGAGTTGATAGTCTTTTTGTTATTTTTATGGGCGTGTATGTACTAATCCACTAATACTGGTTGACATTGCTAGCAGATCAGCTCCTTTAGGGACATTTTCTCTTTTCGATGGATGACCGTCAGGACTTATTGGTGTGACACGTCTTTCAGGGCGTTCCTCCATTACAATTCATATGTATATACAGATGTGAAATTGACTTGATAGAACTTTGGTTAGATAACAATAGCATATGCAAATCGAGCTTTACATCAACATGGTACTACCTGTCAAACTCGAAGATCTGGCTCATTTCTTTCCTTTCGTGGCAAGTGCTCGCTGTGGAACACTAGCAGCTTGGACATTTCTCCAGATATCCGTAGCAGCCAGCAAAGAACTGACGAACATGGCAGCTCCCACATACGCTCGATCTATCTGAATCCAGCCGATCAAAGTACCAGGAGTCGCAAGATCGCAAGTGTCAATTACCAGCTGTTTCATGAGGTTCTGGGAATTTGTGCCCGGTGAAGCGCTTATCTCCTTTTTCTCCGGTACAGTGGTCTTATTCTTATCACCCTTTTCGTTGAGTGCCTGAACAGTCTCTTTGTTAGGTACTGGCGCGCTGGGCAGAGTAGCTAGATCGACCAGCGACAGAATAATTGACGCGCCGAGACCATAGACCCAGAACTTATTTGCTTCGATTTCCAACGGGCGACCCCAGGAATAGGTGGTAGCGCCTAAGACATTCGTCTTGCGCTTACTTTAGCTTTGGCCGTCAACTGAGACGCGTGCTACTTACGATGGCGAACATCTCAAGGAAGAAATAAATGCCCAGCAGACTCCATTTCGCTGTCGCCACCACCCTGTGCAAAGTATTTGACTTCTGATCATTGAAAGTTGCTTCCGCATTGGCCCAGCAGTCAACCCATCGCAGTAGGCGGAAAAAGCGACGCGCTGCAAAGATTTAGCGGGAGACAGGCAATGCGGGACAAGGCGCAGCTTACAAACGGCGATATGTGAAAGTGCTAAAGACCATGATGATTTGCCTGTGGCGGCTAGTGATAGACTGACGTTGATCAAAAGGAGAGATTGAGCAATTCGCAGCGTCTTCTCAAGACCAGCTATGGGACGCGTTAATTTGGAGGAGAAGATAAGAACGGGTGGAACAAACCAGCATTATTGACAAAACGCGAAAGAGAAGTAAACATAATCGCTATTAAAGATAATGTAGAACCAAAGAAAGACAAAATAACAAGCAAGCAAGGCAAGGTGAAGTATCTCCCAATATTGCAAACGCTTTTACAAAGCTAGTATATTTTCAAAAGTCCGGAAATTTAATGCTTGCTGTCATGGTTTTGAAGGAGCTTTTCTCCATTCAATTTCATTACCAATCTTTCGACCAATGATTGCCCGGTTCGAACCCTGCAAAGGACAGCCTTCTCGTGTGGGCAACCCACGATGCAAGGCGTCCCTAAGCACTGAAAGATACACTTCAGTCGAGTAATCGAGCAGAGAGTCTTTTGCTGTGGGGTGGCGGTATTGGAATACAGTCTTGGTTGTGGTACTGTGGTTGGAGTTTTGATGGGCGACTTCTTTTTTGCATTTTCCTTTTTAGGAATTTTTATTGTTTCAGGGTTAAAGAATGCCTGAAAAACGGCTGTCGTTTTTTTGGTAAAAGTTTCTAGGCGGTGGTTGTGGAGATATAGTCTTATTGCTGGTTTATATGTCGATGCTGGCTCTTTTTCGATTAAAAAAGTGCCGGGTGGTTCTTCACCTTTGATTCCTTCGATTGATTGATGTTACAAGCGTTGCAATTGAGGTTGAGTGGCTGATATCTTTTTTCGAAAATGCGATATAAAGTTCAAGACCTGCAAATCTAGGACGGCGCCATGGTGAGCTCCTGACTTGCAGACTCTGAATCACACAGTCACTACTAACATAGAGTACATAGTTTACACGCTTATCCTATTACATGATTAGTGGAAAGTGAGAAGCTCCAGGCACAGAACAAAGTGTAGTCAAAAGGTAATCATTCTATAGCAATCATACTAATCATGCTTGCCATGAGAACACACAACAAGTTCTAAACCCATGAGCCATCATATGCAACAATCATGAATAAGTCCGCGCAAATTAAGCCACACACTAGTACATGTTATTGCGTCGTGAATGGAAGAAGTAATGTACAAAGTCTTGGAGAACAAAATCATTTACAGCTACGGAATCCCAACGGCTAAAGCCCACCGGACAAGGACCAACGACTAGGAAGCTCGACGCCTGGGTGCTTGATGACTGAGAATCCGTCGCGGTTACTTGGTAATTAAAGGAAGTGGCTCCCGGGTGAGAATATGAAGGGCGAAGAGTTGGATTTGGCGTGGCTGAAAGCGTCCTCATCAGCTGCTGGCGTGTCGTCATTGTCGTCTGCAGCAGCAGGATCGCCAAATAAGTCACCAAGCATCTTGTTGATCGACCCAGTGCCTGCGCTGCTAGTTGCACCACGAGTTCCCGAACTGGTCGGTGTGGTGGTCGCTGGAGCAGAGGGAGCGGCGGGAGTGGTACGTTTCCTGGGCTACAAGAAGTAGTCACCGCGCGTGTTGCGACCTGGAGGAACGGCGCGGCGATTCTCGGGAACGGCGGAGAAGATTGTGAATTTTGGGTCGAGGTCTTCTCCTAGTGACATGATGGAGGCGACGTTGCCGCAGCGGTAGCAGTAGTTTGGAGCGGACCAGACTGTGACGACATCTTTATCTTTGAAGTGGTACTGGATACGTTAGCATTGTAGAATGTGGCTGATTCGACGCTACTGACTTTATATCCTTCGTTGACGAGTTGATGAGCTCGAGCAATGAGTTGTAGGCCATTGACATGGTTGAACTGGGATAGTTAGCTAACGAGGACGGTGGAGTGTACGGTGAACCTTACCTCCATCGCGACCTTCTCTCCAAAAAGCCAGCCAGCGCCTCGGGGTGATATGCTCCAAGTGTCAATATCTTCCGGATCACTCCACACCAAGTCGCAAAAAGCACCCTCATGAGGTATTTCTTGTGCTCTCGCCACCACTCGTATTTGGTCGAGTGTACGAATCTCTGGACTGAGACCGCCATGCACACAGAGAATTTTGCCGTCGATTACGGCAGCTAATGTGAGGAAATCAAAAACTTGACAGCATGCTTTCCATACAGATGCATTGCCGTACTTCGTTTGACACTCTTCGTAGAACCCGTAGACTTGGGTGATTTGTCTCGATTCATGGTTGCCGCGGACTAGTGTTACTCGTTCCGGATACCTGCATGAAATGTTAGCTGTCAATACTTATCAAAGTCGTGACGGACGTACTTTGCTTTGAGACACATCAATAGTGTGAACGTCTCTAAACTGAAGTATCCTCGATCCACGAAATCGCCAAGGAATATATAGTTCTGCCGTCCAATCGTACCGCTAGATGACACGCCATCTGGTCCTACGACTTCCACATCATCGCTATTTTGTGACTCTGTGCTCTTCTTGCTTTGTATACTACGACTTCTGCCTCGTGTGGCTTCTTCATCGTCTTCGTCTTCAACCTCTTCGCCATCTTCATCTTCACCTGGTGACGGACCAGTATAGTTTGTATCGCTCTGAAATCGGCGCTTCATCTTCCGCCTGGCCTTGGGATCCGTTATCGTGCTCGGTGGTTCCAGATCTGCTGCGTTTATGACTGATGACTTTGGCTTGACGGGTTCAACCGGCGGCCGGTTATCCGGCATGCCGCCAGCGACGCGAAAGAGTTCGAGAAGATCGTAGAATTGGCCGTGGATGTCGCCGCATATTGTTACGGGTGTTTGTACGGGTTGTATGTTTGATTCTGTAGCCGCAAGTGATTAGATGACAAATCAAACCAATGCGCAGATCCAAGTGGACGGCTACTAACCTTCCATGAGGCACTCCTTTACAATTTCGCATAATCGCTTCATATCAGCCTCGGGGAGATATTTGCATTGCTTTGCTTGCTCTAGCCATTCATCCGGGCCTGCGCCCTTGCTTAATCGCGCCGGGCCGGGTTGTGGAACGTCCGAATCTTTCGTCATGGTGTATCAAAGTGTTCCGAGGACAGATAGTGCCTTTGAGAGGTATCGTGGGGTGGAGTGATTAGTATTACGGGTTGTATAGGGGTTGGTGGTGGGAGATAGGCGGAAAGAGCTGGTGTCGAAAGCTCCAAGATGGTTTGAAATGGAGATGAGTAGTGGGGCGTCTCGGTGATGCGGGTAGAGCGAAAAAATAAAGAGTATTACAGAAGGGTGTTTCGAGTTGCTGGAGGATCAGAAATGAGTTTGAAGATTGCCATCTCACGGTGCATCTAGACGCAGTGCAAGTCGGCGGTTGCGGCAATAGCCATGTGGACGTACCGTATATCTAGGGCTAGGGCAAACCAAGCTTGAGTGTCTCTTTCTTCATTAAGGGACCCAGATCAGCTATATCAGGTCCAACAAAACCTAGATCTTGGTAGAATTTCGTCAAAAAGGCAAGACCGCTGTTTGGAAGATTCAAACACCTCATTGACTATGGTATAAAGAGCAGGAACTGATCGGGAGACCTGGAAACCTCCTTCCCACCAACACCTTACCTACACTTTCCTAAAACGGCATCTAAGTCGATTCATCCTCTGCGGCGCCGGGACTTCTCGGCCTAGTTGACCATATCACTGCTACAATACCTCACCATCTAACTCACCACACTTCCGCTTGTTTGAAGAACATCCACTATCAATTAATATACCCAACCAAACTCTAGTCTTGACTCTTGTCATTAACCACTACCATGTCTAACGGTATCATAAACCTCGCCACCGTAACGACTGGGCCTGCGGCACCCACCAAACCTCCAAGCAAGCGAGCAAATCAACCGCGTCTTAAAGTAGTTATCCGCCGCCTTCCTCCTGGCATGCCAATATCAGAGTTTGAAAAAATGATCGGACCAGAATGGAAAGTTGGTGCCGGAAGAGTGGACTGGATCAACTATCGGGAAGGCAAACCGTCCAAGGATCGTACCAAGCATGCTCGACAAACTCGAGTCTACATGAACCTCACCGATAAAGTCCATGTTGCTGCCTTGTCGGAAGCAGTGCAGGCTGCTAATTTCGTCGATCCTGAAAACGTGATGAGAACCTCTGATAATGTCTTTGTTGCACCTCCATCTGTCGAATTTGCACCATTCAACAGAGTCCCGGCTTCAAGGAAGAGACGGGATGCTCGTCAAGGGACCATTGATCAGGATCCGGAGTTCATCCAATTTTTGGAAAGTCTCACGAATCCTCTATCCAAACCACACGCGGAGCTAGAACCACACAAGGAAGATAAAATCACTACTACACCGCTTATAGAGCACATCCGTGAGAAGAAGGCCCGTCAGGAGAAGCCAGGAGCCAAGTCCAAAGAGCGAGATAGTGGTAAGAAACGAAAAGGCAAAGGCGAAACATCATTATCATCACCGGAAAAGACAAAGAAACTGACCAAGCCAGACCGGGCCGCAAAGGAAGCAGTCAAAGTCCTCAACCGACAAGCTAGCTCGGCTTCTGCAGCTTCAAGTCAAACTTCTGAAAAGGCCTCTCCGTCTCCAGCTACTTCAACGCGGTCAGAACGTCGAAAGGAGCGACCTGTCGCTAACTTCGACTTGGCGGCCAAAATACAGCGGGATCTGGGACTCGGACCTTCAAGTAGACGAGGACGTGGTCCGAAAGCTGGCAACGAAAACACCGCTTCTACTACTGTCACCACACCTAAGCACGACTCGGCCTCTGAAACATCAACTCCAGAGACCTCCGAGCAAACACGATCTCCCCGTCCCGAGCGACGCGCTCGCGATCGTCGCCCATCAAAGAACACAAAAGCAGACCCTCCAAAGACTGACGATCCGCCTAAACCACCACTAACCATCCTCAAAAAACCTCCTACCATAGCAAAACCGCCATCGGTAGCTCCTCCTGCTGCTTCTACATCAACGACCACTCCTACCACACCAGCTACAGCTTCGACAATACCCACCGTATCCGCGCCAGCAGGTCGTCGCGCCTTCCTCAAACACGCCAACCCCTCCCAAGGCATCACCGAAGAAGTCCTCCGCACCGCACTGGAAGCATTCGGCTCTGTAACGCACGTAGAAATCGACAAGCGCAAGGGTATCGCGTACGCGGACTTTGCCGAATCGACTGGACTTGCGGCGGCTATTGCCAAGGGCAAAGTTGATGTTGCAAAGGGAACAGTGTTAGTCAGCGAGTATAAGGAGCGCGCACCGCGTGGAGGTGGAGCGGCTAGAGTGGGTGCGGCGGCGGCTGGTGATAGTGCTCGGGGTGGTGGGCGAGGTGGAAAGGATGGAGAGACCACGAGAGGAGGACGGGGATTTAGAGGACGAGGACGCGGACGGGGCGGTAATGCTGCTGCTGGTGGACAGACACCTGCGCCGGCGAGCTCAGCATAGATGTTGAATGGTATATGTCATACGATGGAGAGATAAGCTGCTTGAATGCTATTCGCTAGGAATGCGAGTCAATTGGAAGCCATTGGAATCAAACACATATCGCCAGTTTGCAATAGCACCTATACAATCATAACACCACAAAACTCAAATCGCAGTAAGCTCCATTCACTCATCAACCTCTAACCACCAACCAACTAACAGACATTACAATTAATACCATATACACGAAGTGAACCCCATTCCCATCCCCATCCCCATCCCCATCTTCCCAATCATCCCCACCGCATCCCGTAATCACATTCCCTACACCAAAACAGCACCCCCAAGCGTAGCCAAAAAAAGACCAGCCCACCCAACCCCTCTCCCATTCGCCGCATTCGCACCAGGCGTATAAACCGCCAAAGTCGGACTCGTCAACGCACTTCCATTCGCGCTCAAATACGGCTTCCCACTGACCATATACGTCTGCGTCGCCGTAACAAACGTATCACTAGCCGCACTGCTACTAACCGAGGCTGCTGCTGTACCGGTGCTCGTTCCTGCCGCCGCTGTCGTGGTTGTCTTTGCGGGCTCGGAGGTGGTGGCCTTTACTGGGACGGCTGGTGCGGAGGGGGCGATGACTGGTGCTGGTGCAACAGATGCCACTGGTGCTACTGGTGCTGGTGCAACTGGTGCTGGGGCTGCTGGCGCGGCTGGTGCTGCTGGAGCTGGAGAGATGGGGAGAGGGTCGGCGGCTTTGGATGGGCAGGGGAAGAAGGGGTCGGGGAGACCAAGGAGGCAGAATGTTGCGGTTGTGGTGCTTGCGAAGGCGAGGAGGAGGGTTGTTGGCTTCATTTTTGCGATGTGTTTTATGTAGTGTATGTACTTGTTGGTTTGGTAGTAAAGAATGTATGATGTTTAACGAGCGTGTGACTTTGATATTAACGAATGTAGTTGAAAATTCAAACGAGCGACTATAGACACAGCCAGGCACAAGGAAGAGAATGAAGAGAGAAGGGAGAAAGAGTTCTTGCCAAGAATGGCGTTGCGGATTACTGTTATATTTACACACTACAGGCGCGTTACAGTACATGCACGCGATTATTATGACTTTTGACAGCTTGGGGCGGACTCAGGAGGCTTGCGCTACCGTTTGGTGTTGCTGGTTCCATGTGGTTGACAAGTTTTGTGTGGGACGATCAGGCTGTCGGAGAGTCGGAAGAGCTTGAGATTCCAAAGATTGACGGAGTTTGGCTGTAAAATATGGACGCCACTTGACATGTCAATTGGCGGTTGTACTGACATTTAACTTCTTTGGGATTGGGGAGAGGCTAATTGGTGTTGGGCTTGGACGAGTCAGGGATGTATTGAGTCTTTTGGGGCCTGAGGCGTACAAGAGTTGATGATGTTGATTGTGATATTCAGTGTTAGGTAACAGGTCAGATCGTTCAATGATATTTGAGTGAGATACCTCACGACTGATATGGATCATCGTCGTGTAACTCTGGTAGTATTTGATAGCAACGCTATGGTTGAGCGGGCCAAGACTCAAGGTTGACGATTTTCCTTGAATCAAGTTCGCAAAAGAGACGGATCAATAATCTAGAATCATATCTGGGAAACGAGCCACGATATCATGATAAGCCGATGTCGAAAAGGAGTAGTAGGATGAAGATTTGGTGATGAGGAATGCAGTACCAACTCCAGAGAATGCAGATGAATCGCAATCGCGACTACTGCATCGTGTGTTTCAGGTTTTCTGAAATGCTTAAAAGATGGATGCTTGGGGACTTTTGTCGGGGCAGAAATTGGATTGAAAAGGAGAGGAACGATGAGGCTGGCTTTAAGAGGTACCATCGACGCCTTTGGCGTAAATAGTGGATCAAATGAAGTTGCGCGACAAGACTTGCAAAGTTGGGGAAATTGCTTGGCGGAACATCAATCATTGAAACAGCAAAAGAATTTGAAGCTCCAAATGTTATCAAATTCAACAACATGGACATCACCAACTTCATTTACGGTATTTTCGGGAATGGTACCGGCAACATTTGAACCCGCCTTATCCTTGCCCGTCAACTCCAACTCCAAGCATCATCGAACCCATGTATTAAAGCTTCAACAGCCTCATTCCCTGCCAAATGAAGTCACTTCCATTGGTGGGGGAATTGCCCCTCAATGCCACCACAGACATGTCATGACGATATCGGACAACGGTTTGTTTGCCTCTAAACCTGTCGGACTAAAAGCATTCAGAAAAATCTGCTTGACATCGAATGCTACTAAAACCAAACTGTCTCTTCGCTTCCATCTCTCGACAGACCTCAATTCCATTCAAACCACAAAGAACCAATCGCATCATACAACTCAGATCAATCACCATGGCATCCAACAACAACCTCGACCACACCAAGTGGAAGTTCAAGCTCAACACCGGCGATGAGATTCCAGCCTTTGGCCTCGGTATGCCCCGCCTCCAGTGTATGAAGGTCTGACACTAATCACTAGCCAGGCACATGGCAATCCGCTCCAGGACAAGTCCGTGATGCTGTCAAGATTGCCTTGAAGAACGGCTATCGTCACATTGACACTGCTCTAGCCTATGGCAACGAGAAGGAAGTTGGTCTTGGAATCAAGGATTCTGGCGTACCTCGTGAGGAGATCTGGATCACCACCAAGCTCGACAACCCATGGCATAAGCGTGTCCAGGAGGGTATCGATACCTCCTTGAAGGACTTGGGTGTTGAATATGTTGATCTTTATTTGATGGTATGTTTAGTGATTCGATTGATAGTTCATTAACTGACATGATTGTAGCATTGGCCTTCGTCTACTGATCCTTCCGACTTGAAGAAGCATCTTTCTGATTGGGACTACAAGAAGACCTAGTATGTTATACCAAAGCAATCAATAATCGTGGACTGACACCAGAAAGCATCGAGCTCCAAAAGCTCGTCGGCACTGGCAAGATACGTAATCTTGGTGTATCCAACTTCGGCATCAAGCATCTCGAAGCCATTCAAGCACTTCCTGAGTTCAAGGTCATGCCAGCAGTCAACCAGATCGAACTTCATCCCAACAACCCATCGTAAGCCCCCCAATCGTTCTCGTCACCACTCGTTTACTAACTCCACACAGACCAAAGTATCTCGAATATTGCAAATCAAAAGGCATCCACGTCACCGCCTACTCCTGCCTAGGTTCCACCGACTCTCCTCTCTACAAGGACGAGCATCTCAAGTCTCTCGCTGCAAAGAAGGGCAAGACCGTTCAACAGATATTGTATGCTTCCATTGACCCGCTTAACCCTTTATAAGTCATCACTAACCATTAAATAGGCTCGTCTGGGGTCTCAAGCGCGGTACCAGTGTCATTCCCAAATCCGTCACTGAATCTCGCATCCTCGCCAACCAAGAGATCGATGGCTGGGATTTGACTGACGAGGAGATGGAGAGCATCAACAGCCTCACTGGCCGCTTCAAGGTCTGCGGTGATGCTTGGCTGCCCGAGGGCGTCAAGGTATTCTTTGGCGACGATGAATAGGTATGAAGCGCATGTATCGTAGGTAGCTAAAAAATGAAAGATACCAAGAAAGACCATTATTGTAGCTACGATTATGGTTGACATGATGCTTGCAAAACCTGATGCCAATGGCAACATTCTCATGCAGGTCCCATTTCATTATGCACTTTTTCGACCCAAGGCGTTTTCAGTACACTTTTCATTAACCCATCTTATCACCGTTTCCGCGACAGCAACCTCTTATCAGATCTGGCTATTCCTTCAACTGAAAACGAAACATGCAATTACGATAATTTTGCTGCAGATAGTGGGATCTTGACGATGTATGATTGTAATCATCGCGTATGTGGCGGGTGCGTCTAGAAGATGATGATTAGATACACGGTTTATGTATCTGCGGATCGGCAAGACATCTCAACTGGAATCAACTATGTCATAAAGCGAACTTGATTTGCGGACAAAATTTGCCCTTAGCAGATACGATTCTATCAAGCCACTAATCATCTTTGGTAAGGTACCTAAGTCATACTACACATTTATATCATTTTCCACAAGCTAACATCTTCAGTTGAATCGGCTTCTTCCCCAAGCGCGGAATCATAAGACAACTCAGGAGTGAGAAGAAGTACACTTTGGACAATTGTCCTCCGTCACAACTGCGACATCACCCTTCCCAGTCTTTGTCAAGGACTTCACCGGCTTGACCTCAGTATCTTTCGCCTTCTCGCCATCATCCTTGTCACTCTCATCCAGCTCCGCTGACTTCTTCTCCGTCTCCTCCATTCCATCCACAGATCCATCCAACAACATATCTGCCACCTCCTCCGCCTCCTCACCACCAAGGAGTTGTACCTTCAGTACCTCATACGCACCCGTGCTCGTGCTTAGATGCAACATGTAGACTACCGGCCGCTCGAGTGACAGGCCACTTAGCACACCTGAAAGCGTTTCATTCCCTTCATCCCTCATGCCCTCAGAGCTCTTCGGCAGAGCGCTATGTAGCATGTATTTGGTGAGTTTCTCAGTCTTGTCCAGACGGGCGAGAAGTGCGCGTATGGTGATGGTTTGACGGGCGGAGATGAGAAGGAGGATGATGATGAAGAGGAGATTTAAGACGAGGAAGGTCATTTCGAGAGCGAGACAGGCGGTTGGGCGGGAGAGGAGTGTGTGGGTTTCTGGGATTGGGATTGGTTGGTTGGTGGCCATTTTGGTGGATTGTGGGTTTGCTGATATGATGTAGCGGAGTTTGTTGGGGGAGTATGTGGTTTCCTTTGGCTCTGGTGGGTATGAAGATTGTGTGGGAGAAGTGTTTGAAGAATGAGCCACGATATGTGTTGTGTCTGGCGGACGATGAGGCTGGCTCAGGTTGATAGATAGATGGGCGCAGGTTATATGCATGTTGATCGCAAAGTCAGTGTTCAATGACCTGTGATTCCAGTTGAGCATTCTTTCACTATACTCAAAGGATAGAATGGGGTTATAAGATTGATAGTTACTTCTATAAGTTCACCTTCGAGTTAGACCTGATATTGCTGGAAAACCCAATAAAAAGTCACTTGAAGAAATACTACTTTTGAGTTACGGGCTCTGCACCAAAGCAAGTCACCATGAGAACAACAAGTATATTGTATATATATGAGATTCATTTCCAGGCAGTAAGCCCGACAGATCGCATCTCCTATCGAGAGCAGACTAACTACTAAACTATATACTAAAAAGGATCTCCGAGCCACACCAACCGAACAAGTGAGAAACCTCCAATCCAATAAACTTGGGTGTCATGAAGAAGGTATATTTGCAAAATGGGGAATAAAGAGGTACAAGGTCCGCAAAAGTTTACAGGATCTGCAGGCAGAGAGACAGGAGTTGAATAACAACACTAGGAAAATACGTTTTGTAGAACAAGCCATCAGTGATCTTTTTTTCTTTTTTGTTTCAGAGGTAGGTTGGTTTTGTGGGGGAGCTGGTTTCGGAAAGAGCAAAAATCAAATTCCGCTGAGTTGCTCCAAAACGCCACGTAAAGCCGCTTAATTAAACATATCATGCTCTGCGTAGAGCGAGCCGCCATGGTGGAAGAAATGGGTGTTTAGTGCGTTCGTCCAATGACGGTTACGCGTGTGCCTGTGCTTCTCCGTACGTCGTTGGAGTACTTTGTGGCTGCTTCGTCGCGATGGATCTCTTCGACATCTTCGTCGGCTTCGGCGACGCGGGTGGGCACATCGGGCTCTTCCTTGGGATAGTGTTGGAGACTTTGGCGGTCTGGTGTGGTGCTGGCTGATGTCATGCTCATGCTGGTGCCAGATCGGTGGTGTACTAGATCAGGAGTAGGTGGCACGGAGCCTCCACGGCCATTGGTACCTAGATACACTGACGAGTGGTCATCACCATAGTCTGAGCCTTGTGATGATGGTGGCACGGCGGAGGAAGTTGTTGAGGATTGACGGTCGTGGCGGTGGGCAGAGTGCATCTTGCGAAGAGTGCCAGCTGGCGCCTTTCCACCTGAGCGATTCGTCTCGTCGACTTCGGAGCCATTCTCGTCGTCTGCAGCGCTGCGGGCGAGTTCGAGACCTTCGACGGCGGCGGCGCACTGCTCGCTGATGTTGCGGATGATGTAGGCGATCGCATCGGTCTTATCACGCAGATGTCGGTCAGCGACATCAGCCATGCTAAGAGTGGATAGGCGGTTACGTGCCACTGGATTATTTAGAAGCCGGTCTTCCATATCAGGGGAGACGTCTTCACCATCAAGGTGTTTACCATCTACTGTAGAGGCCCGGCTGTAGGAGCGGGAAGGGCCACGGAATTGCTCATCGGACTTTGGTTCGGATACTTCGGAAATGCTGCCGTTGCGAGAAATCTCTTCGACTTCTTCCTCCTCGTCTTCCTCGAAGCCTTCTTCGATGTACTCGGAAAGCTCGGGGGCTGTTGATAGTGATTTGACAATGTGCTCCATGTGGTGGGCCTGCCCATCGATGAGAGCACGGAGGTGAAGTACAACACGCTGGGCCTCGTCGCGTTGGCGGGTAAGGGTAGAGTTGGTGTGTTGAAGAGCAGAAAGCTCCTTCTTGTTGCGCTTGCGCTCGCGCTCGAGTTCCTCTGCAATCTCTTGCTGGAGAACAAGAGCCTCGAGGGCATCGTCTCTTTGCTTCTCGGTTCCAGAAAGACGTGTAGAAATACGAGCAGCATCGTCCTTCTGTTGGTCGATGAGAGTAGTCAGGCGACGGTTGTCCCGCTTGTGGTTCTCGATCTTGATCTTGAGATCTTGAGTCTCCTTGGTGAGTTGCTCGACGAAGGCCTGGAATTTAAGGAATTGTTGTTTCCAGCTCTCGAGTTCTTCGACGAGGAAGTTATTGCGCTTGCTAACCTTGGTGAGCTCCATATCCATACGGCTCTTGAGGTTAATAAAGTCTTGCCAGGCCTCCATGGCGTCTCGTGAGTATTGATTGCGCTCACGAACAATCTCATTGAGATGACGCATTGATACCTTGGTCATGAGTGGCTTCTTTTGAGAACCACCAAAGATGGCCTTGAGACCGCTGTTTCGACCCTAGAAATGTTAGAATGAGTTGAACCGCTGAGAGAATGACTTACCAATTTCTCGCAAACATGGTCCATTACACCCATAACAGAATCCTGATTCCACCATTCTGGGTCTTGGATACTATCCACTTCACCACGCATGACAATGATTTGACCAGCAGGAATGAGCTTTCCTCCACCATAAGCAGATCGCAAATGCTGAGGAACACCTGAAGGAGCAACTTCTCCGCTCAAAGCGTTGCTCAAACGGTTAATCATCTTGGTCCGCTGACCAGCTGTAAATGCGGATGGTGGGCTGGATGTAAGCACAAAGTTTCGGTCAAGATCAACAACTAGGGCGTCATTTGGAGCCGTGAACAGAGTGCGGCACTCTGCAGTAACACCCAAGATATATGGGCCAGGCTCTTGGACCAGATCCTGGACGTGGCGCGCATGTACGACTGGAACATAGAGACCGCTCCACTCGTAGACACGAACGCAGAAGCGAATTGTCTCAGCTGCAATTGTAAGCATTGCTGGGTAGTGGCTGATGAAGATGATGCGGCGAGTGGGAGAAACTGCAGCTTCAATGACTCCAACGATGTTAGGAATCGACAAGCAGGTGAAGAGGGGCCACATGGCAAAGTTCTGGAATCCAGTTGGCGATGAAGGGAATTGATAACAAAGAGCATAATCCTTCATGTCGATCCGAACGAGGTCGTTCAATCGTGGAGCTGGGAAGCTCAAGATTCGGGAGACTTCTTCGGCATGGAATAGATTGGTGGCCTTGTTCCAGTGGATCCACATTCCACGGAGATAGTCACCAAGAAGATTGTATAGAGGATATCTCGAGAGAAAACTCAAGCAGTATGGGATCCAGTAGGTCTCGTCTCCATTGTCATAAAAGTCCGGCTCCGTCCGTTTGCGAAGATCGCGAATGGTCTCCGCTCTCTTCTCATCGGCTCTTGACCATACTCGTAGGGCAATGCCGTAAAGTGTATGCGATGAATCCTGCTGGAGGACATATGTGTGGTGAACGCAATGTGGTTGGCTCCTTCCTGTGCAGATCTCGACATCGTGAGGAAAGCACGCCTAAGGTTTGAGGTTAGTGCAAACTCAATTTCAACAACTCAACATTCAACTTACTCTCATGGCAGCATGAAGCGATCGTGCAATCTCATTGTCCTGCTCAAGTCTTGGAGAGCTTCCCAAGATTTCCGGAAGCCAAAATTGGCCAACAGCTCCTTTCATGTGTCCAATCTTTCCCTGTGCTGGTGCAGGAGCTCGCACCCATTGCGATGGTTCTCGACCAACACCACAAACCATGTAGGCATGAGTGAGGGTTTTCGGCACTCGCTGGCCGGGCTTGACATTTTGCGGGGCAGTGATGGGTTGAGTAATTCTCGAGTGCAAAGACGAAGTTCGACTTGGGATCGCCAGACTTGGCTCACCATGGTCGCGAGTACCAGGTCTGTCCCCCATTGTGCTGCGTGGTCGGAGACTTAGCGATGGAGCCATTGTGATTATAAAAGCTGGTGGAAGTATTATAAGATCAAAGGATGCCGAGCAATGTACCAAAAGCTATATCCTGGTGGTGATATACGCTGGTAAGGATATGGGTTAGAAATTAAAGACTAACACCGCCGTAGCAGGTGAGAGATTGAAGTGACAGGGCCTTGTTAGTGGAACCAAATGAAGCTCTAGCTGAACTATCAGAACTGTGAGCGACCCTGAGAAAAGATTGAAGTCGACAATCCGGTGTCACCAAACTTCAAAGATTGAAAGAGTGAGATGTTGAGGAAGGAACACAGCAGAGAAGTAAAGCTCCGAAAGGAAGACCAGAAGGAAAGGAGCAGAAGATAGGAAGACTAGGCGGCCCCTACAAGGTACGTTTTGGGCGATATCAATGAAGGGAACGCAAGACTATTTTCCCGAGCTCTGCAGGTGGCACGGAGTGGACCAACCTGCGGAGACCAAGGCGGTTGTGGCTTACAGCCATGAGCGCCCGACGGCCCAGGCGAGCTCAGATCCTGGTGAAAATTCAAAAAAGAGGCTTCAATCTTTCTGTGCAGTCCCTGACCGTCCCTGACAGATTGATCGTCACGGGGAATCCGTTGGTTGTCACTTTCCTAGCACAAGTTGCTCAACGGCTCAACATCCCAGAGTGCCGTGAAGCTTTGGATATCATATCATTTGTCTTACTTTTCTCGACTCGACATTTTATCCTATCCAACCTCCTCGTTTTTCATATCCAGTACATGGAGCCATTGAGCACGGCAGACGCAGAAATCAACTCGGGAAAAATCATTGATAGGCTATAATATTTGTGCCTAGTCTTCCAGAAATCCAGAGTACTCAGTAGAAAAACCAACCAGGCAATCGCACACTCACAGTGGCTGCACTTTGGCTTAAGGAGGATTGATGGGCTAAATTCGATACCACGCCTCGCCCAATTGGTAAAACGACTGGTCCTCTTTCGCTCATTTGGTGACCGCTCACAGTGACCCCAATTTGCCCACAGCACTCGCGTCGTTCAGCAGTCCGTTCGCAGCTGTCACACTGCTATGACCTATCAATCCTGGAGTCTGGATGCTCGCAAATCGTTGTTCCTTGGATCTTGCTGGAAGCTTGAGAAAGATGATTCTTGCAAAACGAAACTTGAAAGAAAACGAACAAGCAGTATTCCGACTTTTGATCTGGCGCAGGAACCTTGAAAGCTAGTCACAGTTGCATGCTTCACGCATCAAGCAGGGAGTGCATCATGCAGGCCCCGGCTGAAGGAGCCGATGCAGATGCTAAAATTCTAGGAACGCGATAGCATCCCCGATTTAGGCTGTATTCATCAGTCTGTCGCTTGCCCATGTCTGACTACACAAACTCTAGTCTTCATCGATATGCCAACAACTAGTGAAGATGATGCAGATGATATATCGAATGTATTGCGCATTCGATGCTTTGAACGCGGAGAAGTACGGAAATTAACCTTACTCGTTTACCAATACTTTTTATAGCTGAGCGACACATGGTAACAAGGGCCTGGCCTCACTCCAGTGTCCACCCCAAAACCCCCGTCCAGCGCAGTTGATCAAGGACCTGGTAAACGGCTCAGGCCAGAAAAACAACTCCTTCAGCAAGGGAGTTTGTCGCTCATGGGATTGAACGTGGCATTTGTGCATCTTTCCCCGCCTTCATGCATCAAAAACATATGCATACCCTCCCTTCTTGCTAGAAAGGGAGAGGATGCTAAAGCAATTTGTCAAGCACTCGTTATAGCGGTACCTGGATGACTTCGGTCCCAGACAACTTCACACCATCAATTAGTGTGATAACTTTGAGTGTACTTGATTATTGACCAGAGCAATGTCATAGACATGATCAATTGGAAATCATACCTCTGGCTTTAAAGCATGTCATCTCGTTTCCTCCCCTTATCTCGTTAAAACCTCCCTGTAAGGAGAAACATGAAAACCTCAACGGCCCAACGTTATTGCTGGGTGTCCTGGTTCAATATTCCTTGTTCACCAATTGCCGAACGTCGCTTCAAAAGACATGTATAAAAACAAGTTACAGCCGAGTTACAGTTGTTTGCCTTCCAGAATTGGTATGCCCCCGATTTGTATTTCTTCTGTGTCAAAGGCTGTTCCGTTTTCAAACTCAGGGAAAGACGTGCATAACAATGGTTATCGATATGCCGCATCGCGGTATGACAGGCTGAATCCTCTTCAACCCACTCATCGTCTGGACCAGGATTGCGGCAGGCTTTCCCCAACATTTCATGGATTTTAGTGTGGGCATGTGGTAAAGACGGTAAATTTATGGCTTCTCCGTACGGGAGCGCGGCGCGGAAACTAAAGGGTTCCTTTCTACCCCTGAGTTCCAACAGCTATTTTCCCTGATTTGTTTTTGTAGTTGAGGGGTCTTCCTGGAAGTTCCTGCATCGTTGATCCTTTCAGCCGCGTGGAAAAGAAAAAAGCAACATCTTTTTGACATCTCAAACGATCAACTACTTGCTATGCTCGGTGTACTTGTCAGCAATAACGTTGCATACATACTTGTGCTGTCTTATATCAGCAGCTCCGAGTTGATGTCTCCAGTCAAAAAATTGCTCCAATTCAATCGATACTATCACGTATATTATGTCTTAGTTGCTTTTGCTTGAGGCGACGATTTGATCTCCATAACATCGTTCCAAGCTTGACTGGCCTCGCGGTCTCAATGGACTTATGAGGCGTATTTTGCCGCATCATCACGGAGTAGTGCAGATTGGGGGAGTTATGGAGTGGGTTGAGCAGATTGGACACGATCTTTCGGTTTTCTAGCCCACCAAGAAAAGCTCCGATTAGTTAGTGCCGACGATCAGCAACCTTATAGTCGGGAATCGAAACAGCTCAATTGTATACCTATCTCGTGGAGCTAAGTTGTTGTTGTTGTGAGAGTTCAAGTTTGAATACCAACGCAGAGACCTTTGAAGTTTATTTTTCCATGAGCATCTCGCAAGTCTTGATCGTTTGATCTTCTCTTACAATTCATAAGATGCACATATACAGTCTTGCACTTCGATTGTCATTTGAGCAATAGCCATCTGACTAATCCTACTCTTATCGCACTAAATTTTAAGATAATTCCAGTTCCACGTCTCCCAAGAAATTGTGCTACTCCCGCCTCACGTTTCATCAGTGTGATTCTCGAATCCATCGCTCCAGGTTAGCACACCTGGTGGCTGAGACTTCAATCAACAAACTCAATAACAGCCAATGATCTCGGAATAGGACTGGAAAACAACGGATCGGAAATTATACGATTCGCCATAAGATCGGATCATTTTCTAAGATCCTGGCTGACCTGAATATTCAGGAATAATCTTTCTCGAAATTCCATTGAATCTCGTGCATTTGCGCCATAGGCTCAAGCAGCTGATATTAATCTCCTAACGTGGATTTGGAATAAACATGTGGGCTTATCACTAGAATCTAAGCCAGGTTCTGGTAACAATTTGAACTAGGATGTAAACAGTACGTATCCAACATTGCTATTTACTCGACCAGATTATGGTGGTATCTTACAAAACTCCAAGGCCGAATGATTGATAATTCTAAACACTGATTTCCATCAAATGAATCTAACTACCGGTAACGATTTCTGCTTGGAATTGTAAACCTTGTCTATAAGATCTATCAGCCGTCTCTATGCCACTTTATACTTGCTAATCGGTAACTTTGGGATCCTACTTCCTATCAAGAACATATTGACTTCAACGAGATCTGTTCCAATAGAATTGATTGTTTACCCCGTGAAGTATCATCATGGCAGATCTTGGAGGGCTCACAAATGTTTTTCTTACCATGATCGGGAATGGGATGTTTCAAACCGTCGTGTAGTTGTACTTTAGTGTCAACATTTTCGCATTCGCGTAAATAATCAAAGCAATCCGAGAGCCGAGAGCAGTTCTTTTGAGTGTTCTAAACTACAATATCACAGGTATGTCAGAAGCAGAATGAGACAATTATCATGAGCACAAGAGATTAACGAGGTCTTGCATTATTAGCGGGATTTAAACTTTGCCCCGACGTCCTGTAACCGCACTTATTGGCAAGATTGGCAATGATGTTTACCCGGGAGAAGTGTACATATTCGAAGTCTTTCCCAGGTTCATCAGGTGGAGGATCTACATGAATGATGCTCTTTTCAAGTTCTTGTGTTCCCAACCCCAAGTTATGGTCTCTCGGCCCCGGATATTGACCTTGCCGACCAATTCTCTCATTTTCTCACTGCTTGCTCAATCCGGCTCACAACCACATTACATCCGGAAGAGTTTGTACACGACCACTCGGGACGGATAATATGCTCAAGCAAACGGCACCGGGACGATCCTCGAGGGCAAAGTAGTTCTTAATTCGATGCCAATTGAGACCTAAAACTTGGCTCTACCATTCCACTGGGAAGCGGGGACGTTTGATGTAATTTCTATATAAGATAGCCATTAGCCATTGATGTTGGGTCGCACCCGGCTATTTGAACAATTCAACTATTCAAGTGCATCACAAAACTACCATATCTACTTCCATCATGCTGCTCAAGGCAGATATCCTTCCTGGTATCACCCTACAAACTGTCCTTCTCACAGGGTTTGGTATTTTTGCATTGCTTCTTGCTCATGCCATTTTTACCCTATGGAAGGAGTCCACTCCCGTTGCGGGAGGATTTCCTATCATTGGCCAAGAAAAGGTTGACCTGTTCAACTTCAAGTCGAAGATGACCTTTGCCATCCGAGGACGTAGTGCTGTGGAAGCTGCTTTTAAGCAAGTATGTCATTTAGTAATCGTTTCGAGCACATCTAACAATTCAAGTTCAAAAACAAGCCATTTCAAATTCCATATCACTCTGGCCCGGCACTTGTTCTTCCAATTGAGCAATTCGATCAAATCCGGAACAATCCTGATCTTGATATGACCGGTGCAGCGTTACAGGTAATCTCAAAAAAATAATACACTCTGGACGATAGCTCACAGCGAACTCTAGGACTTTTTCCCAAGCTATCCTGCGTTCAAACCCATGAGAGTATCGGCTACATCAAACAGTCTTCAGACTATGATCAACAAGAAGCTCACTCCTAGTCTTGGTAAGATCATCCAACCTGATGTCTTGGAAAACGCCTGCTAATTTCTTTAAGCATTGATAACGGAACCGGTATAGTGTCCTGCCTTGTGTTAAGATTTCACTTCTTATTACGGTCTAGGTTAATGAAGAAAATAATATTGCCATTCCTGAGCGTTGGCCGGCTACAAAAGGTCAATACCCTGAATTATTGCGAGAAAATTGGCTGACAACGTTTGCAGATTGGACCCGAACCAAATTCGTTGATGAGCTCACTTCACTTATTTCTCAAGTCTCTTCCAGAATTTTCCTGGGTGCGCCTCTATGCCGAGACGCCGAATGGATAAGAGTCGGCAAAGACTTTACGATCGACACCATGATTGCATCTTACGCCATGCGATTTACCCCTTCTATACTGCGACCCATTGTATATCCGTTTTTACCTCCAGTCAAACGCCTCGAAAGAACCAACAATCTAGCGAGAAGGATCATCCAGCCAGAAGTTGACAAACGCAGAGCAAATCGTGCAGCGGCATTGGCCAAAGGAGAGAAGATACCCAAGCAATTGGACACGATAGACTGGCTGGATGATGTGGTTAAAAGCGATCCTAATTACGACTATGTTGGTGCTCAGCTCTCTCTGACCTTTGCTGCCATTCACACAACCTCAAATACATTAGGACACCTCATGTATGATGTTATAGAACACTCAGAACTGATTCCAGAACTGCGACAAGAGATCATTGACGCTTATACCGAAGATGGCAGCTGGCAAAAGACGACCTTGTACAAGTTGAAACTGATGGACAGCGTGATGAAAGAAAGCCAAAGACTCAATGTGCTCAGCAATCGTAAGTTTCTTATGCGCGCTGCTTGAATTAAAGCTAACAGCCAAATTCAGTCTTCATCACTCGATATGCTAAGAACGCTGTAACGCTTGAAGACGGCACAGTCATCCCCAAGCGAACACGGGTATTCTTCCCAAGCTTGCATATGCAGTCTGAAGAATATTATCCACAAGCAGACCAATTCGATGGACGGAGATTCCTCAACCTCCGAAACCAGCCTGGGAATGCCAACAAATACCAATTTGTGACTACAAGCTCTGAACACGCTGGTTTTGGCCATGGCCAGCATTCTTGTCCAGGACGGTTCTTTGCGAGTAACGAGATCAAACTTATTTTTGCACACTTGTTGATGAAGTTCGACTGGAAATTTATCGATGGCCGACCAGCAAATCCACTTCCCGAGTCCAATGAAAGAGTTCTGGATCAGAATGCGGAAATACTGTACAAGTCGCGTACGCCAGAGATTAACTTTTGATGGGATTGAGACTCTGGATTTAGGCTTCGAAGGTCAATGTCGTTATGTCAGTATATGCCCCTTTTATGATAGCTCCAACATTCTTGGAGAGAATGACAATTCCGGCTTATGCCATGATTACGACGCTCTGAATAATGATTCTCATAGTCTTGAAAATTGCTTCTGAATATGATAACAAATGGACAAACGGTCGGTAATAAAAATGAGTCTAATGCATTATTTGTATAATCTATACTCTATCTTTGCTAAACTAAAGTTGCAAACTTGTAACCGCCTGCTCTCTTCGCGAAGAGGCCAGAAGGATCAACTTCTTTTTGAAGCGCAGCGAACTTTTGAGAGTCACGATAGCTTCCAATAACTTCTTGATCCGTACCGGCATCGTTCATAAACAGCGGATTGTATTCTCCAACAATTTTGCCCTCGGCTTTCGATTTCACCTGGGAAACGTCAGGTAATGCGTCATACAAGTGTGAAATATAATCCTTACAGTGATGTCTTTCACGAGCGCTGCTAAACGATCTGTGAAATCTTTACCCCAGGCTTGCATTGTTGGCGCATCAGCGCTGCTAATGTAGACTCCTGGAATTTCGAGTACAAAACGATCATGATCACTCCCTTTGAGTCCCATTGCATTACCTCCGCTTGCTTCGGCGTGTTTTCCGAAAGAATGTGGGAATGGTTGATAAACCAAGCCCAGCGATCCTATGCTCTTGAGCTTGGGGAGCCAGGACATGGAGACATTATAGAAGAGGTCTTCCACTTCACCAATGAAATATGGTCTGTGAGGTATTATGGGCAAGGTGAATGTCTGTCATATCAAGTTAGCTTGCACTTGGAGGTGGAAGCGGATCATACTCTGAATGAAGTAGGAGTCGAGAAGTATTCGAATATCTGATTAGACACAGAAATCTGAATAGATGTTAGCGGGACTTTCAATTAATGACTTGGTGCACTAACAGTTGTCGCATAGTCAACTATACTGCCAACTTCTGATATCATCGGAAGCTGTGCGAATTTCTTTCCGAAAGCGTCGGATGGTGGCTTGCAACCGTCATAGAGCAGTGGAACAGGGAAAAGGGATGGTGTGGAGTTTGCAGCGCTACGGTCCATATAGTTTTGAGCGCCAGCCTTTTCATAGTCGAACAGATGAGTGCCGAAGAATGTGCCCATTATGCTTTCTATCGCCATCATATCCTGACTCTTAGTAGAATCTCGTTGGACTTTGGGTACATCTTTAGGCTTGCTGCCAAAAGTTTCTGCCAATGAGCTCAAACTTCCAAGACCTTTAAAGATGCTACCCAGAAGTGCGTTATTGCCCAAACCCGGAGAGCCACCAGGGAGAAGTGTCGATGCTTTTGGGTGATTTGCAAGATTGGCCATAAAATCCTGCAAAGCCTCAAGGTATTGTTCGCGCGTACAATTGTAAGTTCGTAGTCCCACCCAGTATTTGGATACAGGATAAGTTTTGAGCGCAAATTTTGTCACGATTCCTGCAAAACTAATCAGTTTCCTAGGTAGTCTAAATTATTGTTCATGACTGAGGTGTTTCGTTACCAAATTGTGATCCGCTTCCTCGCATTGCTGTCATAAGATCTTTGTGTCGTTCTTGATTGATATTGACAATTGATCCGTTGGCAAGAACTGTCTCATACTCGACAATATTCTGGGCCGTATTAGCAAGCCGTTACGAAGACTGTCCAACTAAGCCACCTACATCCGCTGCCAATCCATACTGTCCGCTCAAGAAAGACACTCCGCCTTGTAGAAGGTACCCACCAATACCAACAACTCCCAAGCGACCACCAACAATCATTTGACCTGTCCCGTTAAGTGCTTTCATAACATCCCACCAATGGCCACCAGGTTTGACATAAGCAATAGATTTAGCCTTATCGAATTTGGTTCCTTTGATTTCTCTGAGGGCAATTAAAACGCCACCACTCACGCTGGAATGACCAGGATTTGGCGAGTGTCCACCACTCTTGACGGCAAATGGAACACCTTCTCGCTTCCCAAGAATCTTGACAATACTGGAGACATCTTCGGCAGAAGTTGGAAAGGCGATACAAGCTGGTCCTAATGCTGACAGTCCGCTGTTGTAATAGTCCCTGTTTTCTTTGTCGTAACCTGGCTCCCCTGGATATCCTACGTTGTTGTTTATGGCTTTGGCAATTTCATCGCAGGTCTCTGACGCTGCGGTGGTGGGTTTGGCGCCACATAGAGAGATGATCAGGGTCCAAATGGCCAGTGCTTGGTATATAACGTGAAAGCTAGCCATTGTCATAGATACTGGTGGCAGTGATTATCGCCCAAATCTAGGTAGCTGAGGATTTTGATTGATGGCTTGTCCTGTGCCAAAACGATCTTGACCTACGAAGATATTCCAAGAAGGTAAGTATTTGCCATCGTCGCCTCTAAAGGAGGAAGCGAAATCTGTCAAAGCTCCGGTTAACCTGGAAGAATAAGTACTCTTTCCCGGTCAAGGCTGGAGTTGGACGCATAAGCGACGACTCAGGTACAACTCACGGTCATATAAATAAATTAAAAGTCGTCTACAATTCGTTTGTTGAGCTCAGTTGTTCTAGGCCCACGGAAAAGATATTTTAACTATAGGGCCGTTGTATGCAACAAAACGCCGTAGGGTTTGGACCGAGACCTGTGTCTAGCCGGACTACTTCAGCATGAATACCTAACGTGAATGCTTAGTATCTACCATTTCAACTCGCCATAGATCGATTCATGTGTTTAATCCTAACAGGCAAAAGTATATTCTAGATGTGAAACGCCCTCACAGCCGCCCATCATTTGCCTAGATGCCTAAGCTGAAATATGATAAGATACGTAGTTTGTCCTCACAGTATATATGACCTTAGAATCAGATGTGAGTCCAGGGCAAATACCAAAACGACGCTTGGACGTGGCTAATGATCTGGCCTTGAACAAGCTCGCGTTCGTATCGCAGACTCGCTCTCGCACCGCATTCACTGACACATTACTCGTTCATAATGCTTTATATGATAAGATAGATTCTATCTTCTTTGAAAACGGGACATTTATGATATAAAGATTGAGAGTATTCTAGTAACAACAGGAGGATGTCTATAGTCAAAACAAAAATAAGATAAAAAGACGAATTTGATGAAGGGGTTTCTTCTTCTTGCGTGGCAGTCGATCGATGACTTCTATATCATGCTTTACTCTTAGGACCACACATATTCATTTGTCCCCAAAGCGCGGCGCGACTCTGGCTTGTTCAATCCTAGACATAACGCGCCTGGCCAGAAAATGAGGATCAATGGCTGCACTATGGACTCCCTTCAAACTTGGTAGAAGATGCCTTGACTTTTGGCATTCTAACATCATCAAATTTCGATGACATAAAGAATGCAGTTGTTTGAAGACGGAAAACTCGACAGTTAAGCGGTTATCAACAAATTTCCCCCGATAATTTGTTGTCTATATATGGAGTCAAGCGACGGCAAAATGCTGCATTAGCTTCCTTTGCCCGCGAGAAGTGCACATATATCGACCGAATGTGGTGAATTATAACTACCTATTTTTGGGGGTATCCAATATCTATATAACAAAATTAACAACCTGTTGTTCTCTGAGAATACCGTCTCTAGGTAAACAATAAAACGCCAGCGTTCCGCCTCAATTGAACTCTGCAAACCACCGTGATGGATCTATTCCGCCGAGCTGAGAGCCAGGCGAAGTCCCCTTTGGATACCGGAGCTCAATGTCGAATCGATCATATGGGAGTATCTCGCGCCCATCCGATGCACGTTGGATTGGATGATTATGCGCCCCACTGGTGTGATCGAACTGTTGTAGAAGTGATGGAGGCAGTCTATATGCGACTACTTTCGTCGGTGCTGATTCGACGGTAACCGGACTGACTGCCAGAGAACGACGGAGGTCGCCGGGATCCTGACGCTCGCCTGCGGCGAGATCATATATGGAGCGATGAGTAGACGGAGCACGAGCCTTCTTTATGCTGGCGCTGCTGGCGTTCGAGTTCTTTCTCTTCCGTACACTGCCTGTCTTCTTAGGATGGTCGTCGTTGTTGCTCATGACACTATGCGTACTGTCGTCTACATCCCCGCCTTCCGCTTTCTTCACAGGGCCAGGGGCGAATCTGTTGGCCTCCGGATCTGTTCTTTGCTCTTGTTCCCACTTTTGCTCCTCTTCGAAAGTGTGTGGGCTGTTGGGAAGTTCGACGTGGTTTTCCTTTTTCGTGAGTCTTGACCATATTCTGGCCGCTCTCATTTTCTGTGCTCGACGCTGTCGTGCGGCGAGGATTGTGCCGGCTGGTAGCATGCGCTTAGTGACATTTGGCGATGGAAGATGACAGCCTGCGCACCAGCTGACATCTCTTTCGAAATCGACTTCCTGGTGCACCCAGTGATGAGAATCTAGGCCTTGAAGACTGAGCTCGCCTCGACCATATTTTGCGGTGTACCCAGGACGGTAGCACTGAAGTCGAATGGATTTATTTGCGTATTGGTGATGGCTTGCGTTGACATAACCAATGATCAAATAATCCGCATTTATCGGATCAAGTCTAGGAGGTCTGCCACGATGATTAGAGTTATTTGTATGTTGTCAGAGAACCCGATACTCACAAGGCGCTCATGATGGCCAGCAAAACTGATACCGCTCAAGGTATTGGCGATGCTTATGGTAAGAAGAACGAGATCTTTGATTTTGAGTTTGGTTGTTCTCAATCAGAATCGCTCCTGCTCGAATGATTTAAAATGTAACTCTAGGCAGATGCCGAGCCCGTTCTATAAAGTCTCTTAAACGTCTCGCTCGTTGAGCTGATGTAGCATCCACTGCGCCCACATTAGCTGGTGAGATGGAGCAAAATCCAAGGTGAGCTTACTATGCAGGGACTGACCACAGCAATTTAGAGGCTAATACTGGAGTTTAGTGTGACTTTGGGGGTGAAGTCTTTTTAGTAGTCGGCCAAGGACTGAAAGCTTTTCACGCTTGAGCTGAGGTTGATGGAAAAAAGAAGTCTAAATGCGTTGCGGCGAAGTACTCGATGTCTTTTTGGGGAAAAGGGGCAAAGCTACTTGTGTAGAAGTATCAAACAACTAGCCCGCTGTCAAAGATGCGCAAGCTGTGAAAAAGCAGTATAACAACGAGAAGATCAACCAATATGCGCTCTCTGAATTCCACCTTTGTCCTTGAACAAGACAAGTTCTAATAATCCATGATCCATAATGCTATTTTCAGCATGGCATAAGTTAGGCACGCGTCAATTACGCGCCACAAAAAGCAACTCCACACGCGTCATCACGTGGCGGGCGCTTATGTATGTCGATAGCTCAACTTTCGTCCAACTTCAATCCTTCTTCTTTCATTTGAAAAACTTTTACCTGTATGATATGCTGTAAGCTTCTGTCCTGGAAACTTGGATTTCTCCTGGGAGGCGCGGGGATGCTTTTCGACCATGATCTCAGTGCTACCTACTTGCCATGACGATTTCGCTCTGTAAATTCTCTGTTTAAGCATTGAACGTACAACTCAAAAATGGGTAAAAGAACACATGTACGTCCCAATATTTTGTACATGTGATGTCTCGGAGTTGTGGCCGCACACATCACCATTGGTGAGCGCGTGGTTTGAGGTGCAAAAAACATTGTGCTCAATGAAGAATACGCATGAGAGAATACACAGATGTACGGCCAAGTACAGCGCGACCTTGAAGATGCCTACTATCGTCTTGGACATGAGAAGGAGCCTTTGAGCCATCTGAGTTGTAAAACTCCTCACGAAACCATCGTAAACAATGCTGAAGCATCCTGCAAAATCAACAGTCTTGTTAGTCCAGGATTACGAGCGCAACACTGACGACATGACTGCACTCAACATGAGGGCGTTCATCATTATAGTCGCATGATTGCTCGCCAACAGCCAATGGTCGTATCAGTCGAGGTCACGTCTTACGGCCACGACAGGGCCAACTAAGGCTTTAGCACAGTCAGAGACTGGCTGATCATAAGACAAGGAAAAGAAGACGAATGCCGTAGACTTGCGGAGCCATCAGGTAAGAAGCCAATGGATGTGACAACTCCATGATCTTTGGAAGCCTTGGAAGAGCTGGCATGACCGAAGAATTGTCGGAGACCATGCACGGGTAGCTATCGCACTGATGTGAGTCTACAAGTCACGATACAACAAATCGGAAATGAGGTTAAGAATTAGATTGATTTACCAAGGACTACAGAAGAAGGGTACAGGAGGTATGTATGTATAGGTGCAGCGGTTTCTTTACACAAAGGTCAAATCGGTGGCTGCGGTGGGTACTTTGAAAACCTTCTCCAACGCTTCTTTGGACCAGTCGGGATCTGCGTGAACGGACTGCTACTCTTTAGGCAGACCCCGGGAAATTGGGTATTTGATGTGTTGACTGGCATTGCCAGGAGGTGTCCACATGGCCTCGGGATCTCTGAAATCAGGCACGATATACAAGGATTTGTCTTTGACGTTTCCGGCTGTGCCTTTAGGGTGATCCCAGAAATGGACGATCTTGAGCTCACTGCCCTGGTGGCCAGCAAGTTGTTGACGGAGCGTGTCTTGTTGGTATGCACTTTCAGCGGTGACAGTGGAGAGCCAAGCATTGCCAAATAGATGCAAGTAGCCTGTGTGAAGGGGCATGCCGAATGCTGGAGAGTCTCGGCCGAGCGGATAGTATTTAGGGAGCTGGAACTTACTATCGAGGAGATCAAAGCCATATGCGGAAAGCTTGTCGGTCGAGTGAGTAAGTTGCTTGAGTACATCTCCCGACTCGTTAACCTGTTTGTAAGTAAGAGCCCACTTGTGAGAGTCTTTTGGTCTCGTAATGCCCTCAACATCTATTTCGTCCAAATCAGCTGGCTTCACGCGGTCCAGGAGTTTTGGAGTTCGATGAAAACCGCTCCATAGATATCGGTCTTGCATCTTCTCATGGTCTTGTATGATTCTTTTGGACTCATGTATTGTGTAAAGACGCTTGGCGAACAGTTGGAATATCTTCGAGTCGGTAGATGACGAGGACTTCTTCGGCGAAAGAACGGCGAGCTTGAACTGTCCGTCTTTTGATCTCCATAAGAAATGGTCGAAATCTGTTTGCAAGGCAAAAGGCCACGAGCTTGGAGCAGGTTTGTTCACAGATGAGGCCGGCACTACATCAGTATGTGGTTGATGCTCTTCGCCTTCAGGGGTGGCTCTTTTGATGGATGCAGCTCGGCTATGTCTTGAGAGTCGACCGGGGATTGGTCGAGCATCTCGGAAGGATTGCGGCTCGTCGGCTTCGCGCTGATCGCTGGTACCAGACTGGATTGTATTCGGCAGCCGAAGCGGTTGCTGAAGGTTCATTTGTTGCTCTAGGGTGAACTCCATCTGTTGTACGGCATCCTCCATCTTGTCGGCTTCAGGCTGGTTGCTGGTATCATAACGGGTTGCCTCTAAGAACTCAAGTAGTTTCTCAAGTCTCGCCTGTTGCTCTTTGGCAAACTCCACATCCTGCTTGACATCCTCCAACTCATCGCCCAGAGTCTGGTCGCTGATATCAGACTGGGCTGGGTTTGAGAGCCCAAGTGGTTGCTGAAGGCTCTTTCGCTTTGATATGGTGAACCCCATCTCTCGGTAACTATCCACCATTTGCTGCACTAGTTCGTTGAGCTCCTCAACCGAGTAATCCTCCAGATGGCTCATTATCGATAAAAGCTTGTCAGGATCATTGAAGATGTTCAGACCAGAAGGCTGCCGAGGTACATTTTGCTTCGTTATGGTAAATTTCGTCTCTCCCAAGCCATCTAGCGCTTGCTGCAGGGCATTTCTGACCTCCTCCACGGAGTACTGCTCCGGATGGCTCAAAATCGATTGAATCTCATCAGGATGAACAAGGGTGATTTTCTGATCAGGGAGCTGAACGGGAAGGCTTTCAACAATTTGGATGACCTGAGTGGGGACAGGTGTACTCAAAATCGGTGCTGGGGCGGCTGCAGAAATGTCCTGTGAGACCGGTGTGGGAGCCTTGGGCGGGTCAATTAGATCTGGCTGTGGTGTCGCAAGCGGATTTGGCCAGTCGATAGGCAGCTTGAATGATCTTCCCCAGGAGCATTCGTTCGAGTCCATGACAACTGTGAGGCCATTCAGTTTGTTCACGCGAAGGAATTCGTCTGATTCAACTTCAAGCCAAGACTGAACGGCAGGAAAAAAGGGACCGTCCTTGACACTACGAAAAGATCATCAGTCAGTGGTTGGCTCGAATGAATACACAAAACACTTACCATTTGTTGTGAAACCATTCATTGTATCGTCCATCGTTGTATGGCATGCCGCCTTCATTGTAGTGATTGTCGAGTGGGTTGGGCTTCTGTAGTCCTTTCTTTATCATTTTTCGGAGAGGAAAGAAAATGGCACAGAAGAGGATGAGACCAAGAAGGGTTGCGAGCAAAGCAGCACAGCAGAGCCATTTGCAACGGTTCGCTCGCTTTGGCTTTTCTTGACTCTCGTACTGGTCAACGTGCTGCTGTGGGTCCGCAGCGGCCTGTGTTTGCTCTGTGGCCGCGGGTGGAGGAGCAGTCTCTTCTACAACTTGAGTTTCTGTAGCAGCTGGGGCCGGCTCCTCAACCTCAACAACTTGAACAGCTGGATCTCGAGGTTGCTGACGTCCATGGCGAGAGCGAGGATTGCTACGATCCATTGCGGTGATGCCTGGCCAAGTGCAAATTGAAGTGCTGCCAAAAAAGGGGAGAGAGAAATAAGAAAGATGAGAAAGATGAGGGCAATGGAAATAAAGAAACACAGCAATGAAAGAGAGTAATGAGATGCTGTGAAGTGGTAATGGCGCTATGATGGAGGATGGAAGAAAGTTGAAAAGAAGAGAAGACGAAGAGAAGCTGGAGACTAGAATACCAATGGGTTTGGCGAGCTGACTTGCGCCTACCGTACTGATAGTAAACAACCAAGACTCGACAACTCCTTCCAATCTAGACGAGTCAACATGACTTCTACAGCTAGGAACCATCATGTCATTTAAGGATCTAGGGAAGTCGCGAAGCGGCAGTGTTATAGTACTGATTAACTGAAGCTGTGCTCCATGTATGACTTTAGGTTTTGATCACCAAGTAGGATACAACCATTCGGAAATTCAAGAAGATATAAGGTAAGATATAAGGTTAGATAACCGTTTACAATATCAATTCAACGCACGCATCAATCCGTGCAGATGTCAACCCAACTCTCTTGATTGAGATAGGAGACAATGGAGGAAGTAAGGGAAAGCAGCCCCTGAATGGTTTTTGTTTACATTTCCCCTTATTTGAACTTGGGAAATTGCAACTCTTTGCAGTATGGGATATACTGAGTTCCTACCTACATCTCAACCAGTACATTCTTGCACGTCGTTGATCAAGCAGCTGAAGTGGAGAACTCTTGTCGCATAAGCACTGCATTCAGTCCCTGCCCAGGACAAAATTCAATTGCTTCGTAAATTTTATCAACATCAAGCTATGCTCCTTGTCAGACTCAATTTCTTATCGCTTGCAACTTACCACAAAGTACCTTATCTCAATCAAGTTTCTGATCGAATAGAACCTCAAGTTCACCAAATCCAATCGCAAGCACCGACAATCTGTATTCCAAGACAGCTTATCGCCCCATATTAACATCACGATAAACTCAGCTCCTGCATTATTACAATTCCTTCCAGGATCAAGTAATCAACCGCCCGCAACGCACATTCCCTCTACTGATCCAGCTCCTACTCCGCATTTTCACTTTACCCGTCCCTTCTTTCCACGAAAACGGTTGTTGTTACACAAAAACAGACCCAGACCATACCAAAAAATCCAAACAATGACTAACAACGACTGCACAGGATGTACGACCTGTTTCTGGTTTCAACGTTCCCACCCTCCTTGCAGCTGCTTCGCAGTTCTCGGATATCCTAGTCTTATGGCACATGGCTGTAATTTGCTGCGCTGTGCCTCCTGAGAGGCTGATATGTGCATGCATTAGCTGCAAGACATTTCACTCTGCACAACCAGCATGAACACGAGCTCGGTTGGAGGAGCTCATTCATGCAGAGTGACAAGGCAACTGGATTGCCCTCGCAGCCTTCAAACGCGGGTATTTGCGACCGCACGTTTTCTGGGTAAGTGTTTTGGAACCGCTAATTTCCCGCATGTCCCTCTTGCTCAATATCACTGTTTGTCAACAAAAGAGATTAGAAGTTCGGAGACACCTCTCTTCCGATGCCAGTGGCCGATGCTAGTTGCCCGAGATGTACAGGGGAAGCAATATTGAGGGACGCGGAAGGAACAATTATGGAAGGCTGTGTTACAAGTACTTTCCAGCAGTTTGGCAGCCCGCGTCAATCGAGCGGTGCTGCTTCCTTAATTAGATATCGCAACTTCATTCATGGTCGTATTTATACCATCTTATTTGGAAACATCGATCCTTTGCCATCTCGCAATATCGTCGGATCGCGGTTTCCCGGCTGCTACTCTGTGTACATCATCTCTTGGATCGACCGGGAATGCTGTGCTGCCGCGGCGCAAAAGTCGCATCGCACATTCAGACTGGTCAATTCAATCCCATCAGGATTCAGTATAGAATACCACACCATCGACTATCGTGATCGTATCCTAGACTCTAATCCAACAAATGCCCTTCGCACGGCACGACTTCCCGAACAAGCTTGTCAATGATGCTGTATAACCACCCATAGAACATGTCGCAAGGCTGATAGGGCGGAAAGCTGACATGAGATACCCGCCCCGAACAATGCATCACGCCCGGTCGTTCACACCGCAAGACAGAAGAACGCGGGGTAGTCTTCGAGATGAGGATCACTACAAGTTTTGCATATTCTTCTATTCGTAGAGTTAGCTTTTGAAACACCCCAGATCCAACATTCGTGTTCGGCGATCGCCGCTGGCCTGTAGATTCCAGGGAATGGCAGGATCCGGGTTAGCTTTCAACATGTAAGATTTGCGAACCACGGTCCTGTGCCTTTTGATACTGTTCTAGCGGCATATCAAATTTCCGGCATGTGCGATATGCTGGCCTGCGGATTGGTGAAAGCTTTACAGCTATGAAGAGCTTTGGTCGTGGTGTTGCTTTGCGGATTCGCAGACTAGTGAAATGATGATATAGAGCACTGGAATTTGATATGCATATTTTAGATTGAATTCTTCGGTGGTAAGCTTCCAGATTAGAACACTGTCGAGTATTGCTTACTTCATCCACCCCCACAGATGTCTATGGGCTTGACCGCTATACTTGCTGAGACATGTCTTTCGTGTGCCCGTGTTGCTTCGTAATACCATTGCATGTCGGCGTGGTTTTGTTATGCAAGCATGCAGTACGGTACCAGTACGAAAATGGAAGTCAATGTACATTCCTCCTTACAATATTGCTTTAGGTCTAATGATACATTTTCTCTACAATGATTCCCTCAGTCCGCCACTATTTGCCCGTCAAAATCGACTCCGCTGCCTTCTCTCCAATCATGTACGTCGGAATCGCGACAAAGAAACCAGGGATTCGTGGAAATACACTCGCGTCTGCTACACGTAACCCATCGACTCCACGCACCTTCAACTTACTATCCAACACAGCGTTCTTGTCATTGTCTGCGCCAATAGCCGCCGTACACGACGCGTGGTGACTCCATGCTTCGTTCTTGACATAGTCTTCCAGCCCCTTGTCATCTTGCACCATAGGGCCAGGCCATTGGTCGACCATGCTGACTTCCGCCGTGTTGAGCTTGCGGCCGAGTTTCACGCCTTCGACCATGGCTTGTACGTCGCGCTTGCCGGCGGCTGGGTCACCTGCATCAAAGAAGTTGAAGTTGATGATCGGTGGGTCGAGTGGATCTGCGGAGCGTAACTCGACGGTGCCGTGGTTGTTGGCTGTGTGGGCTTTTAGCACGACCCAGGTCCAGTTGCCGTGCTGGTACACGTCTTTGGAGTAGCCGGGGTAGTAGCCGCGGAAGGCAGCGAGACCGCCGAAGAGGAAGAGGTCGGAGATGTGGCCGAAGTTTGGATCTTCGGCGGCTACGGAGGTCTTTTTGAGAACGGCGGCGGGGAAGCCGTTGGAGGCGGAGTAGATACCGGTGCTGCTCTTGGCCCATTCTTCCAGACACTTGTCACCGGGAGCGTGGTTGAAGTTGCAGTCGGAGATGATCTTGAAAGTGTTGCCACTGGGGAGTGTGTGGGTGATGCCGATTTCCATGTGGTCTTGAAGATTCTTGCCAACGCCAGGAAGATCGACTAGGAGGGAGATATTGTGCTTTCGCAGCTCTTCTTTTGGTCCTAGACCGCTAAGCTTGAGGAGTTGTGGAGTGTTGAATGTACCAGCGGCTAGGATGACTTCCTTTTCTGCGGTAAATCTGCCACTGGTACTAGTAGAGTTCTTGCCAGATTTGGGACTGCTTCGATACAGATATTGTCCCTTGAGATACTCGACACCATTAGCCACTGGCCTGGAGCCATTAGTACCAAAAGTGACTTTGGTCACAAATGTATTCAATGCAATGTCGAGAGGATACCTCTGTTTGCCATCCGCAGTTTTGGCAGTGTAAACTTCCAATATAAAATCCCGAGAGCCAGTACGTCTGCCATTCTTGACTGCTAGTGGAATAGCCCACATGCCTTCAGTCGTCTCCCGACTGGGAGCAGCACTGTTGACATCACTTTGTAAGAGGCCAACAAGGTTGCCGAGCGAGGAAGCGATACCACTGCCGGTAACTTTGGCGGCACCATAGAGCACTTCCAGCAGATTGACGTCTAGAAGGTTGAAGCGGAGACCAACTTGCGAAATGTCAAACAAATTTAGAGTCAGCCATCCACTGTGTCCATGTCCTGAGGAAATTTTGCTGGCATACACAGCATTCTCCATCTTTTCGAAGATGCGGCGCATATTCTTTGGGTTCCATGAATCGTCGCCAGTCATGTTTTGAATAAGACTCCAGTCTGCATCGTGAGGCGCTACACTAACGAGCGCATTGTGTGCCGTACATCCACCCAAAGTACCACTGCGAGGGTATAGAATTCCCTTGGGCTTCGCGCCTGGTGGTGGGTTCTTGCCAACATAGTACTTGCCCTCCGTTGTCACGTACGTATACTTGTCGTCTTGCTTCTGGCGCTTCTCATCCTTGTAGTGCTCGACAAAGAAGTCCCAACTCATCAATGGATCTTCAGTACTATAGGCGTGGAAGACGGGAACGGCCTGGTTTATATTGTCGCCTTGGTCGTCACCAGCTTCGATGAGTAGTGTGCGTTTGCCAGCTTGTGCCAGACGAGCTGCGAGTGGACCGCCGCCGGCGCCTGATCCAACGACAATGTACTCATAGCTTTTGCTAGCTGGGGCTGCGATAGCAGGAGCGGGAGGGCTGAAAATGTCAGTACAGGATTTAAAGATGAGTAGGTATTCAAATACTTACTCTGCTAGATGCTGGAGCGCAGCAACCAGAGGTAACACTGATAATAGAAACCGAACTCCCATGACGACAACAGCGACGCAAAACGAAAGGTGTAAGAAAAGACATATTTTGATTGAATTGGTGTGAAGATATGTACCACAGTGGCGGATCAGTCAGGCTCGCACTTAATTTAGGAGTTCGGCTGTCGTTCTTTAGTAGGTATATAGTCCAAATCGGCCCTTAGCGGTGGGACCTGCAATTTGAATACCAGGTCATAACCGGGAAAGGACTATAGGAAGCTCATTCAGAGCAAAGTATTGGACAAAGAGACCGTAAGATGTAGTATAAGGGGCATGTATCGGCCGCAAAGGACCAGCAATTCGCCCGTTGGTCACCGTGCGCCAGCAATGAGGCTCTTGGACACCGTTCATTGAAGCATTGAGAAGCAAGCATCGAGATGAATGATGCCCTGTCATTGGTGCTTTTGGACTTGATGTAGATTTGAAGGGCTTCGGCTGGCCAATACCGACCTGCAGAGACTAGTAGGAAGTTAGGAGATAGTAGATATTGCGTCTGTTAAGCACGTTAAACATTGGTATAGAAAAAACCTGCTCTCGTGTTGAAGATATGGGATAACTCACCTGAGAAACTGTATTTTTTTCAATGGGATCGTTTTGACAATTAATGAAACTCCTAAAAATAGTCGAGTAGTCTCGTTCTTGCGCAAGACTGGCATGGAATTATATGTGGTATTACTTTGCTGGAGACTCCAGTTGTAACCATTTTCAGCAGTCCATATTCATTTTGTTCAGTATTCTGTGCCGATTATTCTTGTTAATAATGACACCAAGATGAAGATCACCTGAGGACAAGTGTAAAACATCAACAGCTCGAGTTGAATAATCTATTCCTAGTACCAAAACCATTAGTGAGAACCTTTCCAATGAATCATTTCAATCATAGCACAACTCACCTTCAATACTACTTCACCCTCGATCAATTCAGACCTCGGCGACAAAGAAATCCATGAGAGCCATCTCAGCCAACTCGCCACCATGCCCCATCAAAATCCCCACCATCAAGATCTTGATTTTGCCCCACTTCTCATGATCCCAAGCTCTTCCTTCCATGGAGTTACAACAACCTCCCGTCCCGCAATGATCTACCTAGAACCCTCGCCATGCCTCAGCAGAAAGCTAAAACACTCATGCTCGAGCTGCACTAGCATTCTGCACAATGCACCTACAGGCCACTTGCAGCAAACAATTGCAAGCTTCCCACCCTGCATCCGCGCTCTCTTCACCTGTGATTTGTTCCTTGAACACAGCCTGATAGCTCGCAATGCGGAGAATTTCTGAATCCTACAAGATCATCGCAAGAGCCCAGACACCAGTTCCTGTCGTGGAACCAGTAGGAAAATGAGCCGGTAGGTTTGTCTATCACATCAACCCTTGCGACCGTCCATTTGCACATAACGTAGATCATCGTGCAAGTCAACGATCAACTTTGCCCACCACCAACATCTCCAGATTTCTGAATAGTTAAAGTTTTACCCCTCCAAGGCGCAAAGCAGACTGGGATCTAACCAACCCGCCCTACTCACCACTCACCACCCCGATTGCCTGTCTTAGTCGGCATGTTTACAGATCAGCCGGACATATCACGGGCCCAAGCTCTCCCCAGCTCTCTGGAACCCTCACGATAGGCACATCAAAGTCTCATATAGTAGCCAAGACGGCATTGGTGTAATGCCTCCTATCGCTGCAGACATGCCCACTTCCCGTACAGTGACTGGTCTCTTCAACATATCCTAGTTTGATCCAAGCATTATACCACGCCAGCATCAAAAGGGTAATTGCGACAGTTTCTAGTCTTCGCCATTGTCTGTAAACCTTGTCGAAGCCTGTCAGTATAGCACAACCAGCTAGGATCTCGCGGGGCGAGCAACCGTCCGCAACCGTCCGCCACTGGCCAGTGAGCATAGTGAACTAGCAAGTGTTGCGTGGATCATTGGTGCAAACTGGGATTTTGGAGTTGTCATGCAAGGCTGGCTCAGGCCGGGTAGGCTATTTTGTGGTTCAGAAAAGCATGACTTTGATTATAAATGTTGCTCTCTGAGACTCAGCGATATATCATGGCGTCATGGTAGGCTTCTTCAGGCTCTGGAGTCGGGTACGAACGGACATTCATGCTATTCGATATTCGTAGATCGGAAACGCGTTTCTGAAGCAGGCAGTGCATGACTTGCGCGTACAACGCGTATGGTAGCAGACATTCTAGTCATCGACTGCTAGCGGAAGCTGAGCAATAGTTTGGAAGACATGCAAGTTCGCGCTCGACCAGCTGAATAGTGATCAAGATAGCAAGAGCCTATCGCAAAAGTCTCCAACATCAAGCTCGAATCTTCGGCAATGCTAGGAACACATCAACGATATAGCGCCATGGATGCTAGGAAAATTCGTTGTATTAAGATGTTCTGTTATCATGATCTCTAGCCTTTGATTCACGAGCCGTTCATCCATGCCGTGGCACGATTTCCAGCAAAGCCGGCAGCATATCGCAGGCCTGTTGAGCCCATGGGGAAATAGCTCACCAAGTACCAAAGCAAGGCAAATATTTGGAAGATGCAGGCAATCAGAGTCAGGAAAGTGCTGTGAAGCTATTGACCGTCACGCGGACGGGAAACGTTAGCGGGTTTCTTGTTGGGGTTGGAGAAGTATCGGATACGGAGAGGACGAGAAACATAATGAAGCGACAATTTCTGGATCAGAGTGGTTGGGACGGTCAAGAGTAGAGTGGGTGCGAATATGGCGTGTCAGAACGGAATGTCATGGCATCAATGATGGTCAGACTTGTACACAATGTGCACAAGTAAACAATTACTGATGGTGAGTGACAAAGTGGAAATGAGGAAAGACAACTTACACCTATTGAAAACCAGAGCGTGAGGCCTATCGAGCCAAAGTATGCTGCTGTAAATGGCAATCTGGGCCCCGAAAATAAATGGAGTGCTATAATAATGGTGTGTTAACCTCAATCATGGAACCTATCAATAGTGCCATATCGACCTGACAGGGATTGACATTGACCCATTTGGGCCAAAACCAGAATCAATGCAACAGGCCATGGTGAGTCTGCGAGCTACTTGAAGTCTAGCAAGCAAGTGAGCGTGACTTACCATACTGAATCGGTCCCATCATGACTGCCCATGAAGCTAGAAATAGTGCTGAACCAACCGTCCATCTACACAATGTTGTTAGTAACGATCTACAAGGCTTCACATTCCCAAGTACAGTGATGACGAAATCGTGGTAAATGTATGAGAAGGCGAATACTAGTCCTACAGTTTACACCATCTTGCCGGCAACATAGTCTATTCTTGTTACACGGCAAGCAGGTGGAAACTGGGTGGCTTACAAGTAGGTTTGAGGCGACTCGGGCGGGGAGCGGCACGAATACGAGCGGATCGTAACCCATGATCGTTTAGCGCCATTCAAGTTCATTACCTCAACCTTTGAACTTACAAGCCAGCTAGAAGTTGGAAACTGGTTCAAGCAAGCCTAGGTCGATGTCGAGGACTGGGACTCGAATTCTCGAGAAAATGGTAACAGGAGGCAGAATTGAAGGTTTCACTTACAAGACAGCAAACTTGCGCGGTCGGACGAGTAGCAAACCCGTAGGCATCAGTGCAAAACAGATGACAAACATGACAGCTGCTGCCACATTGAGGCCGCCGAAAACTAAAAGTCGATCCCATCGACTAACTGAAAAAGCAAAGAGTCAGTATTAGCAAGGCTCGCAAATGCATCTGGAACAGAGAGCGAGAAACATGGCAATGCAGGGGGAGGAAATCTGGCTAAGCGCAGGCCGCATGAACACAGCCTGGTCTACGCAGGAACTTGAGCTCGGTCACATTGGAACTTGAGCTTGTGCAGGTGATGGTCTCACAGACATGGTCTTGGACAGCAATCTCATGGCTTGCTAAGCCAATGCGATGGGGAATGCGAAAGTGCCTCGAGGAATTATACTTACGGGCAAACCAGCCTTCTTCCTCCTCTCGCCGACTTGGAGCAGGCAATGGTGCACCGGGACCGTCATGTGTAGGCAACTGAACATAGCCACGATTGCCAAATGGGTTCAATGATTGGATCCTTCCAAGAATGGGTGTTGAGGCATTAGTGTTGACTGGGGTGTCTGGATCTCTCCGGGACCAGCCTAACGAGTTTAGGGATTCTCTGAACGATTGCGAAGCCATTGGTATAGAAGTCGAGGAGTAATGTGATGCAGCGATCAAGGGAAATGATATGGCCAAACAATGACAGGTGTAGTACGGCTGTCAAGCCAACAGGAAAGGGAGCCTTGCGATAGGCAGCCAGATATGATAGTCGCCTTTCAAGGCCAAGTAGATTCCAGGCCTCCGGTAGAGGTTGGCAACAAGCTCAAACCCTTGTTACTCAAGATTGTGCGGGCGCGGTGCAGTAGCGGATATCGCTGCAAGGTCCACAGCGGAGAAATAAGGACGCCGGTTGTGTACTACTATGTCTCGAACAGCAGGCGCACGAGCAGAGTGACCTGAACAGCAAAGAGGAATCAAGACAGTTTGAGATGGAGGTGGTGGCTTGCGATGTAGTCTGAACGGGAAGTGTAGTCGCCGAAGTATTATGGTGGAGGAGGTGCACTAGGCAGACGTAAAGGGATGGATAGAGGCAAACGCTTCCAAGTTTCGACGGGCAAAAGCGGGGAGAATAGGCTGGGCGATGAGACCAAATGGGCAATTCGTAGAGTAGGAGGTGGAGAAAGAATTGGAAATATTGTTGTAGAGAGCGGGGGTTGGATTTGAGATGGTGTGGAGCTCTGAATTGGATGGACCAACTTGACGATGGTGAGTTTGAGCGAGAGCGCAGGAGTCGTCCTGTCTGAAAGGGAAGTCGCACTGCACACGCTTGGCAGTTGCGATGCTAGCTGGGGCAAGAGCCACCCTTGCGCCGCACTAAGCTTTTTGGGGGCTAGTTCTGTACAATCCAGCCTGATACCTTTTCTAGCGTGCTTGTCAGGTTGGTGTTCCCATCAACTACAACGGTCATCATCGCCACTTGACTCTTGAGGATGATCATACTTTAATAATTCTATAGCCAACAACATCTGCTACAGTACTGCAAGCTCTAAGCAACAGATTCAACGATATGAAAAAGAAAAGCACTATTTCAAATTTTGTCGTTGGAAGTACAACAACATCCAGCCTCGCGGCCAGCAAGGATAGGCTGTCTAAGCACCCATAATTGGTGCTTTTAATAACACAACCATCATGGATCTGATGAACCAGCACCGACTAAGCAACGCAGGTCAAACGGCGCGATACTTTGTGTCTGAACATTGTTGTATGTACTCACCTATCCTTGGAACCTACACCTATCAAGCCAACTCCATCCTTCACTATCACTTCCTCTTGCGCGCCCAACTGGCTGCCTTGCACCTTGCCCACACTGATACAGGCCACGCTACTAAAATCTTTGTGCTGCGCCAACTTCACATGTCAAAAACGTTTTGCGACAGCCTGCGAAGCGTGCGAAGCTCCAAAGAGGACCCATCAAATGTCGTGTTCTCAACCACCCAAATGGTAAGAGAAATGCATCGATCAACCACTACCCAGCCGGCAAAAATGTATTGAACCTTGTAATCCCAGTGCAACATCAAAAAGACATGTTGTGCTGGAAGCAAATCTGTCGCCTGCAGGGCCAAGCCAATCCCATCAATGCTATGTATATGCGGGTTCTGGGCGAGGCCTCCCTTGAACTACTCCATCCTCTACGCCAAGTTAGAAGTATGCTCGATCTCTAAGCCAATAAAGCCTGACACCATGGAGCCTGATGGCGCTATTACGCCCACCATACCATTCTCGATCGTGCATCAGAAACATGGTCGATTGGTGCATTTGCCATCCCCTCCCCAGTCTCCATCTACAATTCCCCCATCTTATGCTCCCTTCAAAAGTGCCCATCTGACAATACATTCCGCTCTGTCCCGGTTCCAAAAAACACTTGCGTCGCACAAGACACCCCGCCAACTTTTTACCACCATCCTTGCACCAGAGTCTGGCTTTCTACCATTCTTGTCAACTTCAGGGTCGCAACTGAGCCTCGCGATTAGTGTTAGTAGAACAGTATGAGTCGACACTTGGGGTGACGCGTGTGCCGTCTTTCCTGAGACCCTTCGTTGGTAAGCTGACCCCATCGTTGGGCAGAACAAGACCTGGTCTGTTCTGCGTTACCAATTCCGGCCTTTCTATGCTTCGGTAGGCATGGCTCTGTAGACTAAAGGGTGTGCTCACTTCAGCCATCATTCGATTGCTGATGCTCGGTCGGGTCCGGCACAGTTGAATACGGCTAGGATGTGAAATAGCTAAGCAGACACATCTTTCTAAGACAAAAAACTATGTTGCTCTCTAGCAAGAAAAAAGAAAGTTGGAAATATTGGGCTGTGACCTCGTAGTCATCCTGGCCTTATTTAAGAAAGGACGAGCAGCCAACCAAGTGAATGATTTGATACTATTTTAATTTCTTCTTCTCATTTCCTTTTCGGGTCATTGCCTTTAAGCTTCTTTGCAATAAAGATCAGACTCTTTTAAAATCCAAATTTGATCTCTCACTACCAACCCCTCTCCTAAGATTTTCATGGAACTAAACCATCCCGACAAGATTACTGTTGCCGTTCCCAGTTACAATTTCCGGCCTTGGTTGGACGATCGCGCCTCCATAGAAGAAGAAGGAATCCTTCGCCTACCACCCCTTCCCCAGGTTTTTGCAAATCTGCAAGGGCATCAAAGCCGTTAATATCAAGTAACCGCCGTAGCCTCTCATTGCAATTTTCGGCTACCTGTACCTAAGCGGCTAGTGGGGCAAGGTCTTTGATATTGCACCGCAACCATCGCAGAAGAGTAGGACACCCTGGCTCCCGCTTTTGAGTTCCTCGGACATCCAGAAGGACATCGAATAATTTGCGGAGAAAGACTAGGTTGCGTGCAAGCGGCTGGATATTGCAGCTAGGCTAGCTACCTCAGCAGTTGATATTGCAGGCTTGTCGCATAGAATTTGAAGAAAGATTCCACGATATTAGTTGTCTGTGGCCCTGGTCTTTTTTCGCTGGATAATTGGCATCGTTCTTTGGCACGGACTTGATTCACTCTCGTCGTTATTGAGGGACATATAGGGAGCCGCATTCTTCCCACTGTTCCCGCGGAAACCGAACGAAGCTTCGACTCCGATCAGAGAATCTTCTTCTCATAGATCACTTTTTGACTACCAAGCGGTTGTATCAGCATACCATACCTACTCAACCAAGAACGAAAGTGGTTGTTGGTTTTCAACATTCTGTCAGTTGTCCCGCATTCTTGGAGCTTGAGCAAGCTTTCCCCACACATTTGACCGGGAAGGGTTTTGACTGGACAATTACTGACTTGAAAGGCTGCAGTCTACATTAGTCCCACGTTCAATCGGATCCCGCGGTGTACATAGCGTCTCGCACATCTTTCTTTTGAGCATCTTACACGTGCCAAATATTCCAACGAATTCAAGCCTCGAAACATTTCAATCCATACAGTGGGCATTACCAGATCGCTGGGTAACTGTTTGGTTTGTCTCATTGTCAAGAAACAACAAGCGTTGCACCGAGGCAAAGCGAGTTTGTTTCGACGGTGGCTATCTGTCGTGCAGCATTCAAACTCGCGCAAGAAAGTCGAGTCGTCGGCGGCTCCCAACCAATCATAGGAGATAGTTGGCAGAGTCGAACGAATACGTACACTGTACAGCTGAAAAGGGTCTGGCCACAGATCCCAATCAGGCTGGGGGAAGCGCAATTCGTACGAGTGTGCTGCCGATTTTCCAACAAATAATCTGGCGCAAAGCACTGCCATCCGTAGGATTTATCCAGAGACGATATTGGGGCCAAAGGGGATAGAAGTATTGGACAGTCGCACCAGAACGTTCTCGAGAAGAGTTGTTCGCCGCCCGATTCAGGAACCAGTGCTAGTGGTGAGTCTGCCTTTTTTCTTTTAGTTGACGGCCTCGACAGGCTGAAGATTGTGAGGCTCTACTCGTGTGGCAACCAGTCAAAGTGATAAAGCCAGCGCTTGATCTCTTTTGTGGTTCAGAACTTCAACGTGGTTGGGAGATTTAGTTGTTGAAAGAAGCATCGACGGGCCGCGACTGCCGTCAGTGATCGACAAAGTAGCCGCGACTGCCCTCCTAGGAAGTTACAACAGAACCCAGACTAAAATTCAGCAAGAGCGACAAAGCTTTCCTTCTGGATTGGCACTCTTTGCAGCGCTAGAAGACGAGAGGCAAGGCAAGAACTAGGGAAGTTGGGGAAAAGTTCAAGGCAAGCGACCCCCGCAGCTCGTCAGAATTAGCCAAGACCCTTCAGAGTTCAGACCCTTCAGACCCTTCCCTTCGTGCCTTCCACCTTCACGAAGCGCACTTGCCTTTACTGGACCCCAGACTACCCAGAGCCTACCGGAGCCTCTGAACAACCACATCTCTCCCACCACCACTCTCACCGCTTCCTCTCTACCACTACTCAACTACACCTCACGCAACTATCTACACCCACGCTTCATTCTATACCTCGCTCACCACCACCACTTCTTAGACGCGATTGCTCTCGCCATTATCATCGCTCCCTCGTACAATCCCGATTGCTACCGCTCCACCAGGTCAGTTTCCTCGCACCATCCTCTCTCTGTCCCTGGTCCTTTCGGTTCCATTCCTCGCCGCGGCCCACCGTTTGCCATCGCTTGCGCTGCCTGTTCATTGCCATCGAGAGCGCTCTATCACTTCTTCCTGCAGCCACGCATAAACGAGAGAACCATTTTGGTGCAACCGCCAGCTCAATTGCCTGTTGTACTTCCACCATACGCCGAGCCTTTCTCCTGCCTCTTCTCTTCTCCAGGCCTCAGCCTGTCAGATCTTGGAAGAAGATCCACTGCCCAGCCTGCACTTTCGGACTTTTAGACGTCGTGTTATTTTTTTCTTATATTCTACGATAAGCTTGCTAACCTATTCGAGTTTGAATTGCAGACTCTAGTTACGTTGCGTCTGAAATATTCCGACGCCTAGCCCGCATCATCGAGTGCTCCCACTCCAACGTCACTCAACCACAATCCCACCGCGCCAACATCCGAGTTACCCAACTACAAGTCAATTGCGACCGCCTGCCATCTTCGCTGCATTTGCCATTGCGTGCTCCAGACACAACCGCAGTACTGTGAAAGTATAAGGTGAGTCGCATTGTGGATTCAGTCCACTTTTCACGTTACACCTTTAACTACGTCCTTTGTCGCACAACCGCTGGCTGCTCACACCATCGCTTGAGTTCAACGGCTAAAATCGGTTGTTGCACCACTCTTACTCCTGGGCCAGTTGGAGGAGCTTGCTTAATCATTGGAGCTTCTACACGGTCACAGATTTGCCATTTTTGTCTCAACCTGCACTCGTCTTCTTTCTCTTTTTGGCCTCGAACTTCTGAAACACTGTCGAGTCTGGTTCTAACCACGAGTCACAGCATAGTTTGCGCTTATCTCATTTCTCTATTGCTCAGGACAACGTTTGTCTAGAGAATTGTCAACTGAGAAATCGTCAATTACTCAGTTTGCCTTGTTTCGTAATTCTCACCTCCCAAAGAGTATAACTTGACGCTGACGTTCCTACGGCTTTCGGTTTCCCTTGATTTACGATTTACCAGTCATTGTCAAACGCTCAACGGATATCAATTCCGCATCTTTCCTTGAATAGGTACGTGTTAATATTCACTTACAATCAGTCAATGCTCTTCAGGTCACTGTGCCTGGTTTTGATCCGTTGTTATCCGGTTCTTCAGTACTTTTAAGCACCACCTGAATTATTCCTCCAACCACCTACATCATCAATTACGCCTCTTCCAAATCAGCTCAAAACTAATTTGCAATAGCTGCTCGGACTCCTGCATATATCTCCTTTGCGCGCCACAACAACTCTCACCTACCCCTATTTGGGCATTTGATGTCATATCAACACTCCAACAATTTTGCATCATCCAGTCCCGACGCCAACGGTGTCGATCCAAGCAACAGTACCATGAACGGAAGTAACGGCATGATGAACAACAACAACGGATTTGGCCAAATGGGCCATTCGTATGGCATGGGGAATGCTGGCATTGCTGATGACGAGCTACTTGACCTCGACAATGACTTCAACCCAAACTACAGTACCAATGGCTTTAGCCCAAACATGGCTACAGACCAAGGCTTCTTCCAGGGTAATTCCTCCATGGGCCATCAACAGAACATAGCTGCTCCACAGCTATTCTCGAACACACCAAATGAGCCTCCCATTCGCAGCCCTTTTGCAAATGAGAACTTCAACTACCAACAATACGGACAAGTCCAATATGGTGGCAACATGAGCGTACCGAATGGCATGCAACGTAAGATGATGGAACGCCAACCTTCCGACTCCCGTAGCCCAATGACTCCTCGTATCCAAGGCCTTCAGATCGGAACTCCAGACTCATTACAACAACAAGCCATGTTGAACCACCAAGCCAAACTCGCATCAAATAATTGGGACGGTACACCTGGCAGTGGCCACTCATGGCTCGATTCTCCTCTCGCATCTCCACATGGTCATCAAATGCACCATCCTCAAATTTCCGAAATCATCGCTGGAAAACATGCATCCGTTCCAGCCAAGCTAGAAGGCGCACATAGTGCAAGCTTGCCTTCATTCCAATCACAAGAAGCCAAGAAGAAGCGCCGCAGAGAGTCGCACAACCTAGTTGAGCGGAGACGACGTGACAATATCAATGAGCGTATCCAGGATCTTTCCAAACTGGTACCTGGCCATCGTCTTGAGGATGAAAAGGTGCGGAAGCATATCAACGCCAACGGCCCACTTTCTCCACATGGCATATCTCCTCCACATGCCACTTCGCTTCTGGCTGGTGGAACTGGTCGTCGGGCGACCGCAGGCACAATTACGCAAGGTCTGCCCCAAGAGGAGAAAGAAAAAGGCCCCAACAAGGGTGACATTCTCAACGGAGCTGTAGCATGGATGCGAGATCTTATGTGGATTATTGATCTACGGGATCGACAACATGCAGAGTTGCGACAACAGTTCGAGGCAATGGGTGGCACTTGGCCTTATCAAGAGTCTGACGATGAAAGCCGAATGTTGTCAGAAATGCGTCAGGCTATACAACGAAACGGCTTTGAGAATTTCCACTACTCGCGGCATCTCAACTCTGGACTCCGGGTCCCTGACTTTACCAACTGGGCTGGTGAACCACTTGACGGCTCCAAGGTCGACATCCAAATCAAGGCCGACCCTGGTAGCGCTGAGTCAACCGACATGTGGTTCCAGAACGGTGGTGACAGTGGCCGCGGGTCTTTGAGCATCAAAGAAGAGGACGAACTTGGCATGGACATTAGCTAGGACCTTTACGTCCAACAGCAGTTACAGGGCTGATGGCAACACCATTTGCTCCATCAGCTCCTTGTCCGCCGGTCTTTGATCCCTATATGTCCGAGTTTCCACCAAACACTATTGCTCTTCTATCGGATACTTCCATTTTGGCTGGAAACCGTGCGCGTCCATTGACAGCATGGCATCATGAGCGATTGCTGTGTCTGATGTTATCCGATCGATGTTTGCTAGTGCCCACCATTTGATACCCCAATACCTGTGTTTTCGTTCTGCGGCTTTCGGCATTTTCAGCAATTCATACTCTTCCTTCTCCCAGTCCATCGGAATACGGCTTTTGGCTTACGGACTGTGTTCACCAAGACGTATCCCCGACATATTCAATCACCCAAGGTCAACCGCTCATGATCATCACATTGTCATCCTTCCTCGACCCTGGATCCTTGGCTTATCGGGGCATTTCCTCTGTGTCTTTCTTGCATCACGGTTTCAAACCTTTGTCTCCATATGAACCTCATACATTCCGGTTTACTATCTGTACTTGCCCCGTCATGTTTTTGTCCTTTACTACCATTCTTAGCTGTTGTATTGTATCCTTACCTTTTATTTGACTTTATGGTGTGATAGTTCCCCTGATGAGATGATGAAGATATTCCCCCCCTACGATACCACTCGTTTCTTTTTTCCTTTTATCTGTTCTGCGAGTCTTGGCAAACGGGGTTGCCATTTGACTGCGCAATTTGTTTTTAGGGGGCGTTTTTCTTGTTTCATTTGCTGGTGTTGTAGGTCCTCTCTTGTTTTGTTTCTGGCTCTCCCTTGCAGGCTTGAAGAGCTGAAGGGATTGGGCTTATGGCTGGCAACTTCACAGATGATGTCCTGAATGAATGGATGTGAAGGCAGATTACACTGCGGTTACTCTACTTGCGGGTTGCTGCTGCTGGTTGTTGTATTTGATTGATGTCTTTTTTGATTGATTGATTGTCTTGTTGTTGCCATGTAGGCTTACTTTGCTTGCTATCTAGTCTTGCTAGCACAAATATCATATGGTTTTTGATTTGATTCTAATCTGATTTGAAAAAAAGAGTGCCGTGACATCCGTGTTGGATTTTCGAGCTGTGTGAGCTCATGCGCGTGGCGGAGTGACCATGCATGTGGTCATTGATAGCCAATGAGATACATGTCGTGGCCAAGTAGTCGGCGAACTACTAGGCTGGTGGGTGATGTAGTTGATAATATTCATGCCCACGTTCTTGGAGATTTGGCTATGAGTACGCGATGAATATGTGACTGGCAGAATTTGTCGTCGTGTTTGTTTGTCAGAGTAGCGAATTTGTCAACGCGCTTGACTGTCGTGGCGAAGATGTTTAGTCCCGCTATCCTGGCCAACTCTCATCTTCAGCTGGACATCCGTCTCTGAAAACCAGTCGCATCGCCTCCCGACATCCCATTCCATTCCATCCCATTCCATCCCCCTTCCATATTCAAGCCAATTCATAACCATTTCCACTCTTCATCCACCCTCCCTCTTCCCCCTCTTCATCCACCCTCCCTCCCCCCACCCCCCTTCCCCCCATCCCCCCATCCCCCTCCGCAAACCCCAAATTCCGCATCGAATCCCGCGCCATCAAATTATGCGTCATCCGACAGCCCAGGTACTCTTTTGCTACCTCGCGGCACTCGTCGTTGGCGCCGGTTGTGCGCTTTAGACAGGTTAGGTATGTTTTCATGATTTCTTTGCATTCGGCGTAGTGGTCGAGGGGGAAGGAGCCGCGTTGGGGACTTGGGGTGTTGTTAGACTTGTGCTGGAGGAGATGGTGGGGGGTGCTTACGGGGTGGGTTTGAAGTGTTTTTGGCCGCCGCCGGGGCCGCCGAATTGGGACATTGGGTTGGTGGGTTTGGATGGGGTTGGTGGATGTTGGATGTTGGGAGTGGTGGTGTGGTTGTGGTGATGATCAAGATACTGAGGCTTAAATTTGGATCCTTGATCCTGGAGGTTGCTTAGTCAGCTCAGGCTTGGATGACTTCCTCGCGTCGATTGTTTATATTTCGATTTTTGTTGTTGGCAGGCTGGGTTCAGAAGTCAATATGGATTCTCTGTGCTCTTTCTGCGATGAGATTCGTTTTTTGCTCATTGGTTTCATGGTTCCTTATTCTATCCTGGGCAGTTCATCTTATCATTCGGCCGACTTTCAGTCTTTCGTTTCTGAACCATGGCAATATTCTCGAAAAACTGCTCTCAACTGCTCTCTTTCTATGCAGTACTGGCAAATCGAGAAAGGTGTCTTTTCTGCCAAAATATCCTTGGCCTATTTGATGACTGATTGCAAGACCAGAATCATACCAAAAGAGCTAGGTCTCAGCACTAGCTACAGCAGATGCTCAAGTCTTAGTGGGATATCGTAACGAGCTAGCTTGTCGCCCTGGCTTCCCGGGTTGGAAACTGACACGTCTGGAGATCATTTTGAACCTGTTGGAAACTGTCGTGGAGGCTATGAGAGCAAGTTTGGGGTGGACTCGCGGTCGGAACATTTGGGTCCTAATATCTTTGTTGTCTTGCAGAGTGCGAACAATGATGGAAGAACACTCGAGGGGCCAATAGAATTCTGTGAAGATATTGCAAATTGAGGTGAAAAGGATGAGGATGAGGACTAGGACGATATGGAATTGCGGGTGGAGTCATTGAGTGAGGGCAGGTTGAGGCCGGGCGTTTTCAATGCCGACGTAGTTAGCTATTGGAGAGAGCTATATGAGGTACAGCATACAATACATCGCGAAAGTCCTGGAAGCAAAAGAAAAACCTTCTGGCGGTTATCCTGGGGCAAAAGCTTCGAGATCTCGAACCAGTCGAAGTGTTCAGGGTCATTGACGTGCAAAGAAAATGCGTAGTTTTCTACGACTGGGACTCGGCGGAGCCTTATTACGCTTTGAGCTATGTTCGGGGATCTCGACCCTTCTTGACATTGAATAAGGCCAATGAAGCAGACTTGAGGAAAGAAGGCTCGCTGTCACAGGATTTGCTTCCCAACACTATCGCTGACGCGATGAAGGTTGTTGAAGATGCACGCGTCAGATATAATGGATGGATAGCTTGTGTATTTCATCGCACTGTGCGGCGAAGATGCATGTGCCGGTTTATATGGTGTCCGACACAATCGATCGGGAATACGTCAACAGGAAATCTGAATCAAAGAGACCTCACTGCTTCCGGTGATGATACCAACAGGCTGGTGTGAAGCATACAAACTTGCTGAGACAAGATGGACAACTCGAGCGTGGACATACCAAGAAACACTGCTCTCGCGTCGCCGGCTCATTTTCGGCAAAGAGCAGGCATACTTTATCTGCGGTCAGTCTACCTTGCGCGAAGATGTCGTTGGGATTGACTTCGGTCCCTTTATCCACACATTCGCTTTTTTACAAATTTATGCAACAACTCAACTCCCGGAGGCTAAACTACAGAATCATTTTCAGGATTTGATCACTGCATATACCAAGAGGTAAATACCCAAGGGAGCGATAGGCTGAACGGATTCTCGGGTATTCTCGAAGTGTTATCAAAGGATGGCGGGCCATTTTTCCAACCCATCCCGCTTGCTTGCTTCAACAATGCCATTCTCTGGCGCAGAGATTTTCTTTGGACAGGAAATTCTGGACTTTCAAATGAGCAAAGTTGCCAAGATGGGAGGGACCTCCGTATTCCAGATTTACCCAGCTGGTCTTGGGTCGTTTGGACGAGCCATATTCGCTTCGCGAAGGATTTTGATGATTTGCCAGTGAACTGAAGACTGAGATTTTATGGATATACTTCTGATGCACGCCTTGTGGAATTGAAAACGCCCGAACAGCGTAAATGACCCACCTGGGATGGAGACACTTTTCACAAGCAGCGGGGACTTGGAGCACACCGAAGTGAAAATAGAGGATGTCTCATCTCTAGCCTTCCACATCCCGCTGCTTTGCTGCTGGGCACGCTCTGTGACCCTCGAACTCCAAATCATAGGGAAGCAAATTGGATTCAAGACAAGGACCGGGAGGTTTGTTAGCCTTGGACTGCGCACTTTTGTCGATCCTGGAGAAACCGAGAAGCTCGAGTTGATCGTCTTAGGAGACCTGTCATACCTTCAGCCAAGCGCTGCTCCGATTATAGCTGTTATTGTGATCAGGTGGGAATGTGGTATTGCATATAGAGAGCCTTTCGGGTTGTAAACAATTACATATCGCGATTGGAAAGAAATTAAAGGTGTATGTTGGAACAGAATCATCATGGGCTAGCGCGAAAAAGCACGGGACATAGAAAGAGCACTCAAACGACGAAAAGCCGAAGATTACTCAAACTGTCCGTCATGGAAGGATTTAATGTTTCGCTAGCTTCTGGTCTTCTTGACTGACCCTCATGCCAAGTGGCGCGCGGTGAGAGCATTCTTTATTCAATTTGGAATGCAATCATATTAGTTCGTTACTCTTGATTTGGTTGCCATTTTGTACCAGAAAAACTTGTCAAATCGCGAACTGTCAACCCATCGCTTCGAATGCGGCACATTGGAGACATCAAAATCCAATGGAATTGCTTTGAATCTGGAAGCTGATTGGTTGAGAGCCCTGTCGCTGTACTCTCATTTTTTTCATAGCACCTAAAGGTTTAAACAGTGTGTAGTTGTTCTTTTGAGTCTTAATATTCAATTCGCTAATAATGGTATTCAAAAGAAGTAATAGTTACCTTGGTCTGCGCGCCTATTCCAGCTCAACATCTCCGTCGTCATCAAAAATATATATCTTCGTTCTCGGAAGAATTGTTGGCCTCCTCTCTTGTCCCACCAAATAATGATGAGCAGCATGGCCGCTAAGAGAAACTGAAACATCATAGAGAAATGGAGAATTGATAAGATCGCACATTGTTGAGCCAGGCCGTATCCAGCAAACGACGGCAGATCTTTTGTCTCACAGCTCCATGTGCCCAATTCAAACACTAGGTTATCAAATTGGCTGTCCGATATTGTCCCATTCAAAATCGCAGGAAGAGGGAAATGTGAGGTTTGGAAGAGCTGAACGATCGTCGTTATCGTCACAGCCAATATCAGGATCGTAATCGAAGCTAAAAAGGCAAGCGAAAGCAGCCATTGTGATTTATGAAGCTACATAAAGTTAATATCTTTATCTTTCGTGAAAAAAGATGACATCGTAAGACTGACTTTGATTGATTTTTCAACTCGAAGTATTCTGGCTGCGCTTATTATGAAGCCCACGGCACATACCAAACAAAATGAAGCAGCAACCAGAACAAGTGTAGAAAGATCGGGCAGCAAGGCTTGCGGATAGGTCGGAAACATGAAATTCTTGTGAGGATCTAGGACCTCAAAGAACACCTCTGTTACCGATTGTCCTGAAGATGTTTGGTCGTTGTAAAGCTGCATGGAACTGGCCTTCAGAGCCAGAGTCAAAAGAGAAGAAGCAAGAAGAAGTGAAGAAACGGTGATCACAGCGTAGATCGTGGATGTACTCCTTGACTTAATCGCGCCCATTTCGGTTCGTTATGAAAAGATTGTGATGTGTTGGAGGAGGAAAAATGATGGTCAAAAGTTTGAGCTTGGGAGCTTGATTGATTGCCAATGATAAAGGATGAAGACATCGTAAAAGTAAATAGGATCCAACGTAATAAGTAAATCTGGTCTCTTTGAGCATTGCATTGCAAATACTACGCCGCACACTTGAAGAGTTACACCAACAACTTTCATGCAGTCAGCCAGCGCTTAGCATTGGTTCAACGATTTCGTGCGGCGAGGCCAGCCTTATGAGCGGTAACTAACACCCCTGATTGGCTAGCTCTTACATGCAGGCAGCCGGATTAAGCACAAACTCGTTGGTGGCTAAAATTCTCAACTTCATTTGGTGCGACTCCTACAAATACTGCAAAGTTGTTTCACGCTCTGCTTCAAGATGTCTCCGGTCAGGTTTTGACCTTGAGTTTCCGCAACCAAGTAGATGGCAGTCATGCCGCTCTCTGTTCTTTCTCCGGAACTACTTATATTAATTCTCGAGCACTGTGTCCGCGCTAGAAGCTTCAAGCGGGCTCTAAGACTAAGACTCGTCAACAGTGAGGCCGGCCAGATTCTTTGTGGTCATCGATTGAGCTGACTCTCTACAGAAACTTTCGCACAGTATACAGTCGACGCCATATTCCAATCTGGCATTATTGAGAGTGACCAAAACATACCCAAGCTCGCCTTGAGAAATGAAGCGGCATGGTTTTGGCAGCAATATCTGGTGCGCTGTGTCCTCGGGGCCAGATCTGCTTCACCTGAGATCTTCATAATACATAATGTTGCTCGCGGCATTCTTGAACACCAAGACGAGCTGTACTCTAGCCGCTATACTGACGAGCAATTCAGAGCATGTGTCAGAAAGCTTTGCAACTTGTCGTTCGCTAATCTTCACTTTCATCTCAATGTCAACAAATACATGCAACGTCATCCTGTAGACAATCCGAATGGTATTCTGTTGAGTAAGTACTTCACCCAGCAACTTTTGAGTGCGGCAGCTTTTCTTGGAATGATGCCTTTGGTGCAAGCTTTGTGCGATCAAGATTTCAACTATTACTGTGCTAAGTAGGAGTGCACTGGGCTTTTAGTTATCCGTTAAAACTAACTTGTACAGTGCGGAGAGCATATTTCCATTTCCTGAAGCATGCGCTGCGTATGGCGGCCACCGAGATATTGTGAACCTGCTGGTCCACCAGTATCCAAAACCCCCCAAGACCGACAGAGCCGATTTCCCTGGCCATAGGCCCACCGTAATTCGCTGGGCAGGACGAGGGGGACATGACGACCTGGTTGATATGGCCCTCAGTTCCAGTTGGGACCACCTCTCGGGCTCTAACGATGCGCTCCGTCCGCTCCGTGAGATCTTGTCGCAAACAAGTTCTCTCAGTACACTGCGCAGGTTTATCTGGGAACTCAAATTATGGACTGAAGACCCAGTGAAGAGGCCGCTTGCACCGTGCCCCGATATACAGGCCAAAAAGCGGGCCGAGTTTCGCAAGAGATTTGTGCCGCTCCGGCTGGTAAAGGCGTCGGAACATGGACTACAAGACATGGTCCGCTATTTACTTCGAGAAGTGGAAGCACCGCTGGAATTCTTGCTCGGCGCTACCATGCCCAAAAATTATGATGGCAGTTGGGCCCTTCATGCTGCGGCGAAAAGTGGTCACACCGAGATTGTCCAACTGCTGCTCGAGGAGGGTGCTATTGTTGGCTCTGCAATCGAGCACGCAGCAAAGGGTGGATCTGTGAACACCACTCGTCTACTTTTCGAACATAGCAAGGTACAAGAAGTCAGCATTCGCGCTGCACTGAAAACCGCCATTGACCGAGAACACGATGGAGTCGTCAACTTGCTTGAAGGCTATGGTGTCCGGATCAGTGCCGTAGAGAGAGACGAAATCATTGCCCAAAGCCAAAGTTGACCGATGTCTGAGTTCTAAGCCACCAACTGGATCGAAAATTGGGTTTCGTCAAATCACGACTCTCCCAATGGGGTCTGATTTGTTGCTCATTTCTTGATCAATAAACTCTTGATAGTTGTTAGATTCACTGATTACACTCCGAGTTTAAGACGAAGTGCAAACCAGTCAAAATGTCATTTTCAAGGCGCTGATAGATAGCCGGATCTGAATCATGCAGGTCCTTAATGAAATGGATGGTGAAAGTAGAGTCAAAGGATGAAGGAAAAGGAGTTGTTGTTGACAATGTTGAGGCTTATTGACTTGACCCCTGAACGCACGGTACTCCTGGCAAAGCTTAGTCAGCGATCTGTTTTCTTTCCCCCCATTCACTGTTCAGTCCCTGTCCAAGGTTGTTCATCATTTTAATCCTCCCTTTCAGACGCGTTTCTATCCACTGCTCACTACACTGTACCACCATTACAGACGCCTGGAGAGTTGATCAGATATTGTATCGCTTGCCCATGTTGACGCATGGGTCTATGCACCAAATGGCAAGCGGTGACCCCTATTCCTTTTCTCAAATGGAGCAAGACTTCCAGTGTCATCTCATGGAATAGACCATGATTTCCAGGGTGGCATGTTCCGCGCCTTGATTCCCATCACTATTCAGCTTTTGAGCGGTCAATCACGGCGAACAGCAATGCCAAGCAAATCAAGATTCATCGACAAGCGCTTCTGGCCCAGAAAGGTCTTGCAGAGGAATTGATCTCAGATGAGCTCCGTCTAAGGTCTTTCATACTACACTGTGCATGCATATGCGTTCTTCAGCTTGATAAGGCTGAAGTGGGGTTTTCTCAAACTCATGCGATGCTTATGCAGCCGATCATGGTTGTTGTCAGCTTTTGGTTGTCTTGCATGCCTTGGCGTGGTCCAGAATCACATCTGGCGACGCGAACGACTCTCAAAGGATTCAATGCAGTTCGTACGTTGTAGTGATCGTTCCTTTGATCCTTCAGCGGTGCCATGCAGCCCATCTGATGGCTGGGGTATTTATCTGCAGAATTCTATAAGACTCAAGGTATATGCAATCGGCACATGATTCACTCCTTCTCCAGCTCTTCTCACTATCCGTTTGCCTTTGTTGAACTGCATCTCTTACACCACATCAGATCGAAATGGTGTTCGGTAATGCCTGGCATACGCCTACGGAAGCCAAAAGGCCTGCGACGAATGGTATGCGAAGTCCTGCATTCCCCAATGATTCCACCAAGCAGGTCACAATATTCAGCGGCAATCAATTTCAGGGTGGCTCAGCTGCTGGCAATCAACTTCGAGATGGCAGTGCGTTGTGGTTTAGGCAATTGCTCAAGAGTAACTGGACGGCCTGGCAGACACAGCAAATGGAGTTTGTCGATACTGTCGGAAATGACAAATTCTTTTCTGCAGCCATTCCAGTCGATGGACTCCCTGCGGGCACTCAAGTGCAATACTATATAGTCGCTGCGTATGGTAAGCTCTTCCTGACAATAATCTGCTCGGTCTGCACAGCTCAAATTCTTCATTGTAATCCTTATGAAGCCATTCGCACAAGATATATAAGAGGAGAAAAGGGATCTTCGGGAGACTTACTTGTCACTTCGCAGAATGTATTGTTACCCATGAAAGACATATGCTAATATGTCCTTCATAAGCCCAAGCCGATAAAGAGATCACGTATCTTCGAAGCAGCGACGCTACTGGTCTATTTTCTGCCACATCCGGTAAAGACGAAGATGCTCGAAAAAGCCCATTCAACTTTACCATCGGAAGTACTATCCCCGACCCAAGTCAACGAGGCCAATGGGGCAAGGTCATTCAATTACCAAATGTTGCTGCCCATGCTCATCTCTTGTGGACTGGCAAGATACTTATGTGGGGCAGACGAGACAATCCCAAGCAATCCATGAACACGTTTCCACCGACCCCTATTGACGGTCCTGGAGGTCTACCTTCTCCTGCAGCAACTTGCACCCCTTTTCTGTTTGATCCCGTCAATCCCCGAGAGTTTGATCCTTCCAAGAACACTCCGGAATATGACTTTACTCCGCAGCCAACTTACCAAAGAGATGGCCCAGATACAAATGCAAATCTCTTCTGCTCTGGCCATACCTTTTTGCCTGATGGAAGCCTATTGGTAGTCGGGGGCCATGAGTATGATGGCTCTGGTGCCAACCAGTCATCTGTCTACATCCCGGAAGCAAAGGGGCTGGGGAAATGGAAACCAGGTCCTAAAATGTTGAAAGGCCGGTGGTACCCAACAGTCACTTCTTTGGGAACAGGGGCTGTTCTCGTGACATCTGGCAGCTACGGGACAGATCCTAAGAACCCCAAGGCAAATACCAATGCTAACATCCCTGAGATCTGGACTGGTACAGAGTTCGTACGCAGTGCACAGTCCGAGATTAAAGACCTTTATCCACGCATGCACGTGGCTCCAAACGGACTCGTTTTTGCAGTGTCGCTACAGAACACATTGTCCCTAAATATCAATGGCTCCGATAAAACTATGCCGCCAACTCCCCCGGGCTCAGGAACTTGGAACACGATTGAACTGCTTACCGCTACTAAGACCACTCAGCCCGCGGTGGTCAGCAGGCCGGTGTCGACCGACTACGGATGCTCCGTTATGTATGACACAGGCAAGGTACTTTTTGTTGGAGGTAGCAGGCCTCCAGATTCAACTGCCAACACTATTGATTTGGCTCAAGCTGAAATCGGCTGGATACCGAGCAATCCCATGAACTTTCCCCGCCGGCAGCACAACGCCACTATACTCCCCGATGGGACGGTGCTTGTAACAGGTGGTACTCGGGGCAATGGTGACACTGGCCAAGATCCTTTCAATGATCTCAGTGATGGCAGAACTGTGCACGACGCGGAACTGTGGGATCCACGCATTGGAGACAATGGGAGCTGGAAACTGATGGCTTCTGAACAATTCGACCGCTGTTACCATGCAACTGCGGTGCTGGTGCCAGATGGCAGGATACTCAGTGCTGGAGGCGGCGAGTTCCAGATCAAAGACAAGGATACGGCCAATCTCCCAAAAGAATCTTACAGAAATGCTCAGTTCTTTTCGCCTCCATATTTGTGCAAACCTGGAACGCGGCCGAGCATTATATCTGGGGCAGATTCGGCCACTCACGGAGCAAATTTCGAAATTACCACCACCTCGTCAGATCAGATCAAAAAAATAAGCCTGATCGGCCTCTCATCTGTCACACATTCTATCAACACTGGTCAACGGCTCAACTGGCTAGACTTCAAGCCAGTACCAGGAGAAGCTGGGGCCCTTGCTGTGACGGCGCCATCTAATCCCAACACATGCCCACCCGGATATTACATGCTGTTCGCTCTCAATGAGATAGGCAAGCCATCAATAGGCAAGATCATGCAAATCTTGCCATCTGCTAAGTTGGAAGCCGAACGCAAGAAGTTCGCAGCCGATCTCAAGCTCGCGAAACATAATCCTCCCAACACCATCAAAATGCGTGCCGCGGTGCGCGCAGCGGCCACGGGAACACGTATCGAAATCGGGATTGAATCGATCTGCCCATATGGTCTATCGGCCTGCTGGGGTGCTGCACATGATGCACTTGGGAAACTGGATGGCGTTGAACATGTCGATCCAATGCCTCACTCGAATAGCTCGAGTGCCTCCGTCTATATGCAAGATAATGGGCTACCTGTCTTCGAAAACTGGAGAAGACAGTTTTACGACATCATACGCGCAACATACGGGATTCGTGGCTTTGAAGCCACCCTCAAAGGCTTTGTCGAGCTCAAGGATAACAGACTCTTCTTGATCGGTGAAGGCTCGAGACCTGACGTTGAATTGACTCGTCTAGAGCCTCAAACCAAAATTCAATGGGACAGGGTTTCCCAAAGTCCTCAGGCCGTTACTCCCGAAGAAGCTGATGCTTACGACAAACTTGTACAGTCGCAAGCAATTGACGATGTCCAAACTTACGCTGTTACTGGCCCAGTAAGCCAAACGGACGATGGATACAGACTCCAAGTGCGGCTGCTTATTTAGGTGCCTTGCCATTCAGTTTCTCTGGTTGGCACATGATGTGTATCCCATCTGAGTGACGACTTCTATTACTTGAGATTCTTACATTTGACTATCTGACTACGAATACAATGATACTTGTTCGGTTCTAGCTCGCAGTATAGTGCTAACCGCTCAACCTACCCAACCTGGGCCTGAGCCATGGCTTAATCCCTCACTCATCTTCTACCCTGCAGTAGAGTGTGCCGTGCCGTGCCGTCCTGCAGGACGTCCAACCCCGTGCCCAATTGCCTGTCTCTTCACCGTGCTTGACCAATGGTGAACGCCGAGTAGCTCAATTACTCCGCTCGTTTGAATAGGGCTGAGAATCTAGACTTGAGGATAGATTCTGGATCCCCTGCCGGATTGTCTAGACGTATCGCCAGACTCGTTTAGATTTACTGCAACGGGCGAAGGATTCCCAAGTTGCATGCCGAGACAGCCTTACCGGGTCTTGGCATTCTGCAACAATGAGCACATAAGGCTGATTCACAGGAGCTGAACTGCACGTCGATAACATGCCCAGTCTCAAAAAGTCGTGAAATAGAGTATGATCACCACCTTCCCGATAGCTGAGATGCACATTATTATCTGCCAAGATATGAATTGCGCTTCAGACTGCTCGAGACTCACGGCCTCGCGGCACTTATCGAAAAGTCAATCAACTGCATAAACGAGATAGCGCAACAAACGGGAAATAACACTCCTTCAGATAAGGCTGAGGTGTTTGTCCACCCAGCTGCAGCCTTTATGCAGGTATACGACATTTACCTGATCTTAATGGGTGCTCATTCCCAGGGTCTCGAAAAGCTGAGGTCTCAAATCCTTGTGTCTAGAACGAATTATGTATCTCTATTACATTGATGAGATATGTAAATGTGCTCCTGCAGCATATATTTCAAGCAGTGGCTGGATATCGTGCTCGCAATCGAAGCTCATCATACGATACATTAGTGCTAGAGACATTACAATTGGATAGACACAAACCAAGGGCTGATATGTAGACACATTCAGCTTCCCCTCATGCTACCATACACAGTCGATAGAGCATCTAGACCACATCGGCCCAATGAACTGTATTTAGTCATGCTTCATTGACTCTGAAGACGCAGATCCAGAGTCTGCTACCAAGCTCTATTTAGTGACATTAGACTAAAGCTTGTATATGCACTTGAGAGATATTTCAAGGCCACGATCTTCTCTCTGCTAAGCTTTCTTATATCTGGTATTCTTCGTCTTTCCATTTTGCTCTCTTCAAAACTTCTTTGTCTATTCAATTCCAGCCCTAGTCAAAGCATCTTGGCGACAACATCAATTATGACTGACTACATCAACGCCAATGACTTCTATCCCCCAGAGCTCCTTAGCAAGCCCGTTCCTGGCATCTCGTTGCCTGCGGAATTCAAAATTCAATCAGCCGACAAGAGTCTAGTTGGTGGGACGGCAACTTCTCCAGCAGCTGTACCCACCCCTACGCCAGCCCCAACACCAGTGGTAGCAGCGAAAACAGATCCTATCCGGTTCCCGAGTCGCAATGTAGGAAAGGAAAACTATGGAGACGCCATTGCTCGACTTATAGGACCTTTTTCTGGGCGTAAGTGCGATTCTCTTTTTCTCTAATGGTAGCTCTTCAAATTCTTTCAAGCTCGGCGATGGCTAGAATCGAAGCTACCTTTGGTACTTGTGCTTCAACTGCATTTATGAGTCGAGGACCACACGTCTTGCTTTCAATACTACTGGCATTTTACTACTTCAACATGAATAACACGCTAACGGGTTTAGCTGGATTCAATCTTATCTTCCGACCTCATGGAGATAAACAACCACCGGATTTGGAAAAATTGCAAAAGGCGAACCCAGGGATTTCCTTACCAGATGATGACCTTTTAGAGCTCAATCTCACCCATGAAATTTGGACATTTCCCAGCAAGAAAGGCAACCTGGGGGATGTTCCCAATCGTGTGGCTGGGCAAGGCGACGAGGCTTTGCCCAGCAAACGCCATGACCTTTTCATGAAAGGCATTCCATATACGCAACTTGTGAGGGACGTCACCGCCAAAAGCTCAGGGGGTTCCCGCATCCCGGTTGATAATCTGGGTGCAGCAAAGGTTTCAACTCAACAAGACGACGTCGAAGATATCCATTTCGAACCCGGACTTTTTATGCATGTTCCGCCAACTGAGGTACCTCAAAACAACGCTACAATATGCCGCATGGCATCCATTCCTCATGGTACAACTATCAACGCCCAAGGAGAAGTAGCACCAATCATGAACAATCCAAAGTCTCCTGCCACGCCAAACGATGGATTTCAACCTGATTTTCCGCTTGCTTCCTCGAAGCCCTTCCCTCTGGCCGGAGGTGGTGAGATTACACTGCCTCATTTCTCGCTTACCAACGGAGCTGCGACGAGATTGCCGCAGAAAATTGCAACAACATCGGAAATTACACAAGAGCTCGTTAACAATCCAAACACCCTCCTAAAGAGCCACAATGCTGGGAAAGCTTTCAGCCAAGTCATTCAATTCACTGTATCAACTCTACCAACTCTACCTGTCGACTCTCTCGCGAGACAAGCATGCCCACATCTAGCCGCAAAAGCGGCAATCGACGATGCAAAAGCCGCGATAGACAAGGCGCTTAAAGACATTGACCTCAAACTGACTAGCGTGACGACTTCAAAAGAAAAAGAGGAAGTCAACAAAAGTTTGCAGGCACTCAAAGTCGCACAACAGACCTTCGTTGAGCGATCAACGAATCTTCTACCAGCCACGGCTGCTAAAGGGAAAGCACCGGCTCCAGTTGCGCCATCCCCTATGCCGGCCATTGGCACTGCCAATATTGCTTTCCTGGATGGAGCTTTGAATGGTAAACCTAATGCGAGCGTCGGGAAAGTTGAGTCTACTTTCTGGATTTCCACAGTCGTCTACACGATACTGCTACCAACAAAATATGTAGCTCAGGTAACTTCAGAAGGGAAACCTAAGACCGGAGCGGAGGGCAAACTTCTTGCGCCTCCCACTGAGCTTCAGCCTATAGACAAAGGCCTTGTACCAGGTACTGTTCCCAGCTTCGTCTTTCCAGTGAATAAAGATGTACCAGCGGGTAGATATGCAGTTGAGGCCACGCAGATTCAATATTCTCAAACAGTTCTGCTCAACTTCAACACTCTCTCCTGGCCACACATCTCAGTGGCCACGGTCGTGCCCGTCCGCCCGATTTTGATCAACAATGCGAGGTTCCTAGGAGCACCTTAGCTCCTGATCACCCTTCTTTCTGAGGCATGGTTTGTGTTTGCCAGCACCACTCGTTCTATACTCGCGTAACTCTTGTTTGTACGGCATAAACAATATTCCTCTCTCTATTACTAGTTTTATGTAGTGACGAATGAAACTTTCTTCTGTGCGAGCACATGAATGCGTACCTGCCCTCCTTTACCACTTGCACTACTCAGGCGTCCGTCGCTAGAGGCTTTGCCTTTTGTGCAAATAAACCACTTAGCTTGCGTACGGTCCCGGAAGCTAAAGAATCCGGCTTACATGCAATGTAGCAGGTCCATGGATAGGTATGACGGGATGATAAATTCATCCAGTAGTGTTGAGGAAGGCTGCCAATGCGAATTTGCAGTGTGGGTCAGGGCATCCAGATTGGCCTAGAAACCTATCAGCGCCAAAACCAAGCACACATGAGTTACTTACGATTGTCCTCACTCATGTTCTCGGTTTCATTCTGTTAGGTTTTTCTCAGAGGGGTGCAACGACCTTTTGTAGGTCCGAACCAGACGCGATGGAATAATCTCCAGGCCGTGACACGAACTCCCCGATAACCAGCCAATGAAACTCTGCTCGTGGACAGGAAGCTTCTCTCGCTGACGCTACATAGTGCTATGATTTGGCCCAGCGGGAGCGGCTACGACGCTGCTGTCCAGGAACCAAAGACCCATATGTCCATCGAGAGAGAACTGGAGGACTTGCGCAGACGTCCATCACTTGTTTAGAGAGGTTGAGGCCAGGACTGAAGCTCGGCACGCTAAGAGCCCATACTCGGGACGTGAAAAAGGAAGGAGACTGCTGGGCGAGCTTCATGAGGGAATTACCGAGTCTTTCTGCTGGTCTTGCATGATTCCATAGGGTAAACTTGGACTGACTGTATTTCGAAGAAGCCAAAGATTTATTTGAGAGATAGGGGAAGTAAAGAGAGTGCATTGAGGTTGGAGTTAGGTGAGTCGCGATGTGTTTGTTGTTGTGATTTTGAGGCTCAAACTGAGACGCGTCTGCTGCTTACTCAGCCGTTGTTTATTGCCCCTATTCGCTACAAATATCAAACAGCCATATATTTTTCACCCATTTCTGTGATTTATATTTCAAATCTCTGAGGGGAGCCTATTAGATGCTCGTATATGCAACCATTGAGTGTGTCTATTAATCTAGATTTGTTGAAGCGCAAGCCATAATTCGAGAAACTTCACTCTGCTTCGAAGTTAGGTATTCTACAGTTGTCCTTGCATTGCGCATGCCCGCAGTGACCGGTCATTGCCAATGTACAGATTGAGCGAAGAGGCTTACTCTCATTTTCCCGGCAAGTTGATCTCAAAGATATGACATCTGTGATTGGAGGAGGTAGAGTTTGTACTACAGCGGCCCCAAGTGCCATCACATTTGTGTATACTAGGAGATAGAATTTTGTCATTTTGGACATGACTTGCACATAATGCGGCTATTTCTTTTTAGCTAAACCATGTAGCCAAGCTCGATAATAGATTGATGACCTTCAGAAGTCAAGTGACCCTGAAAGGCGTCTGGTCCTATTAAGTCATAACTGAAGCAGCGTGAAATTTGGATGTTGATGGATGCGATGGCGCACAGAAAGATCCATTCATCTCTAGTTGCTTTCGTTGCAATATAGGCTCCAAAACGTCATGCATCCTTACCAATCAACAGGACATGTTTGGGAATTGGCACATTCGTTTTGCTTGTCTGCTAAAGCTATTTGCTCAGCCGGATAACAAGACGACTCGCAATGCGATCGGCGCTCAGGAGGCGTAACTCGCTCGTACATACCAGTCCTTGAGCTCCTGAGCAGTATGACGTTTGGGGTTTGCGTGCCCAAATCATTGTAAACGTACTTTGCTTTCCACAATTTCCATTCTTTTAGGTAGACTTTCCCCAGCAGCGTCAATATTCCCGGCCTGAAAGTCATTAGCGTGAAGTTTAGAAGATAGAAATACATGGCAAAGCAGTCCATCTTCATACGGGGACTTTCGTCGGTGAGGTGGACTCAGGACAAGGAAGTGAGCGGTCTGCAGATAGACTTAGTTGACCTAATATATGCCGTCTGCTGTTTGCGCCCACCCACCATGAGCTCGACTAATCAGCCAGTATAAAATCGCCCCATAATCACTCTTTGCATGAGAGAAGACTGTGGCTTTCCTGGAGCATGGAAGGTCTAATGTCGAAAATCGACAAGTCAAGCTAGACAAACATGGTCATCCAGCCACCTGGAACCAACCCGGCAGGATTAGCGGACATCTTCATACTATCACCATAACTTGATGGTATTTACATTCAATTTGAACTAGGGTTTTTTACATGCCAGCGCATCGCCTCGCCATGAATTTATTTATCGCAGCTAGCGCTCAAAGCCTGTTGACCTGCCTTCACGCCTTGTAGCCATTTTACTGTGCATGCACTTTTCAACAATCCTGCTCTTCCATGTTTCAAATTCTGTTTGAACTGGTGATCCATTGGGTGACAAGTTGCAGCGGAGAATCTAGTTGGATCCCCGACTTAACGATTAGCTTCTTTCATTGCTTGGTTCCAATGAAAGAACGTAGCCAGCGAAGAACTACACCAGGCTTTTTCGAGAGTGTCTGGACGCCGTCTCAAGAATACTGCTGCACCAAATGTGATGTCTCCCAGGGGACCAACCATGTAAGGCAAACTACTCCGCCGACCACCCCTAGTGTCTTCAAGCGAATACTTTCATGGTCGTAGCTGTCTATTGACTCTATTCCATAAATCAAGTTTTCCAAAATTTATTATGCTATGATCAATTGCTCATCAAATTTTGGCTGACCAAGTGCTTTGTTCGACCATGAGAAAATTATTGCCCTGACGAATTTCAGAAGTGTGGGTGACAGAGGTTTGCAAAAACCAGGCAGCAAGTTGCCTTTCCACTGCCTATCATATCAGATAGCTGCATGGCTAGCGCTTTACTCCCAAAAGAGAAACCTCATGCGTACTATGAGGCCTAAGCTGAGGCCTGATCTGGCCAACAAGAAGAACACAACGGCCTGCTATGCATGCCGTTTGCTTCAAGGTATTGTCAATTGTGTTCAAGCAAAAGCAATATGTGTTTTACAAGACAGGATGTAGGCCTGTAAGATCACGCAGCCTTCAGTTTCTACCTATTGGGCTAGACTCGGGATATCAGCCTGCCAATTTGATACTAATTTAGCTTTTAGAGTATTTTGTGGCATGGAAAGAGAAGCAAAACTCTTGCTCTCATAGCGGTCGCTAATTAAGAACAAAAATGATAGTGTGCTTGCCTTTTGGGCTACATGACCACACATGTGTTATGCAGTAGTATCAACCAGCAACAATCAGTGCCGGAGCGCGGCAAGTCTAAAATGCCGCAATCCACAAAGTGAATAAAAGTTCTTAGAGGGGTAGAGAGCGGCAGAAGATGTGTACCTACCTAGACTAGAGTCGATCTTCAAACTCTTAACATGTTTTGGTTACTTATACAGTGCATCATTACACTAGGTAGCTTTCGGCCTTCCAAAAGCTCCTTGATGCAGTTATGAGTCGATGCCCTTCAAAGAATATGTCGTGCCTGCTTCAGATCAGTGTCCCGCACCAATCACTCGCGAACCTACCTACTATTAAGTGGCGGCGTGGCACCTTGGAGGTTGGGTTGAGGCCTACTGCATCATGAACATCAGCCGCCTCGCCATTGAAGTCAATCGCAGGTGGACATGCACCTCATGCAGCAAGGCGTCGTTCACAAACCACGTTCTATGCTATTGTGATCGGTCACTAATACCACCCACATCTGGTATTGCTCACCGATTCTTCATTCTCTAATCTCAGCCTGATGCGTGCGGTCTTCATGCAGTATGAATGTACCGTTTATGCACAATCAAAGAGTTCGAGCGCTTTAAAGACGTCTTTCTGTTATCTGACATTCGTCAATGCGTTTACGTCCGCCCTGCAATACATTGGATTCTCTTGAGAGCAGTGATCGCAGTCGGGTCATGACGTCGCAGAAAATTGGTATGCAGAGCGAAAGCAACTCACGACCCCATGGATGCATCCCAGACCAGGGGTGTTGTCCGCGTGGACAGAATTGAGTCGAAGGTCTCATGAATTCTGATTTGTTTAGTAAATACAGAATTGTAGGGATGAGCGAATAGGCTCAATCCCATTGCAATCCAGCAGCCTACCGGATAGTTTCCCGCTTTCCACCCGTGGTCCCTGCGGACCGGGGCGAGAGCCATTCCTTGAAGCGTTAAGGACCTAAAAGGATGAACATGGAGCGATCATAGCTCCCATGGTTCTCTCTCAAGTACAATCGTGGAAAGAACTTGCCTATCGTGGGCGATTTGTACTCTTCGCCCTGCAGATATCAAGGATTTTTTATCAAAACAAGATATAATGATCCACCTACCCTCGATCAAGCCAACTGTGTTTGCACAAACCGAACTGATTTTCGGTTTGCACAGTGCCACAGAGTCAAGTAACCCAACCTGAAGATCGAAGAGATGTCACCTATCCTATCAACACGCTCCTCGGTCGAGTATACCTCGCAGATAGTAGGGGCAGTAGTTGCAGTAGCTAGCACACTAGTTAGTACTGTACTATTGGGGACAGTTATTCGTTGCTTTCGAATTAGACAGCACAGGACTCGTGAATCTCTGGGAGACACAGATCCTGAGTTAGGCGAGTTGTTGACTTTACCCAGATCAATCCATGCATAAAGCTGACTGGAAGAAATATCAGGCTCTCCACCCGTAGATCATACCATCGTCGCCCTGCAAAACATCTCCATCGAGAACACTGGACGGCAACAAATGTGAAAGATCACCAACACAAGCAAACACCATCGTCATGGTTCGACTGGTATGGACATCGCGCTTAGCCACTTACTGGAAAGAAGCCATCTGTCCGATGGCTCGGAATCCCACTAGCAGACATACTGGAAGACAGGACGCTCATCGAACCCCAGTCAAGAAGCTCGACAAAGTGAGGCAACAAGTGCCACGACAACATTTTGTAGCGGAATCATAAAATCTTACCACTGCAATTGCGATATAAGTCATGGCAAGCACAAATTAAGGGCACAAGAGCTCCAATGGTGATACGTTTTTACTGTTCAAGATACGGGAGCCGTTAAACATCGGAGCCGCACATGGACCTAGATTTGAGCCAGATTTAGATGCATTACATTATCAAAAAGTCTATATAAGCTTCACCTCCCAGCGTTGTAACAATGTTGAAACTTTCCATCGCTACATGTTTGCTGACATGATCAATTACGTTGTTCTTGATCATTGCCTGAGTTAATTTATCCGGACATCATACCTACTACCTAAATCGGTAGCTACCGGGAATATTTGTAAAGTAGCGTGAGGGCAGTCGGAGTTTCTATAGGCTCAGAACGTTTCTTTAAGTATATGAAATATCGCTGGTAGTGCTGGCTTTCACTGAGAGTTCTTCGTAAGGCGGAGTCAATCACCCGTCCAATATCCCTTGACAAGTCGTACTTGTGCTTCTTGTCAGATGCCAACAACCTATCATCTGTGATACAACTATTCGACAGCCCTGTAAATCGCCGAAAGAGACCCATTTAAGCAGTATCACGACATCTTCTACCCTCAGATGGGCTAGTATGCCATGCTGAGAAACCAATCACTAATCTAGGAGATCCAAGTGACACCAGGAGATTTCAACGGCCGCTCGGCTGCTTCCAGTGACTAACGATTGGATCTTTACGCCTAGTGGTAACCTCAGGTAGGATCATCTGACAAGATGGGTAGTCACCTCCAATTTCCACTTTCACAGACAGCTTCTAGCGGTTTACTACTTCCTAATTCAGGCCGGCATCTTGTCTCTTAAGTCCTCACGAATAGTTGATCACATGATTCTGATGATGATAACGCCCTGTAAATTATTTATCGAGGAATACCGTTTCGAGGGTCGAAAAATGTAGATCGTATGTCGCCAATTTATGATGGACCGACACGACATAATCTGTAGAAGCTCAACTAAATCTGATGTGATCTCTCAGATCTTGAAGACGATAATCGGCATGAAAAGATACTCTTGATGTTCTGAAAGGCAACTTGTGTTGGCTTACTGATGATTTGTACCACTGCCCAAGTACGCTTCCTGGAAGTACCAGTTGCCACCTCATTTCACTTCCCGCCGTAGTGGGGCTTGCCTTTTATTGAAATGGCTTCATGGGTACCTAGGTAGGTAGAGGGTGAGGTATGTGGCTTAGACGTGGCCTTGTCTTGCCCACCATTGCGGTCGCTCCTGGGCTAAGGTAGTATAAAGTGGCTCGTTGAATGCTGCTACTCGTTATTCAAGCTCAAGAACTTTGACCCACTCTTTTCAATAACGCGATATACTTCACGAATTCCTAAACGACCAAACTAGGCGTTGAGTTAGTTTTCAAGAAATCATGAATCTGTCATACGTTCCACATTCAGCCACCTATATCACAAGCTTTCCAGCACCAGTGACCAATCATAAATCATACTTTGATATGGCAGGTACTTTTTCGGAAATACTAGGAGCTGCATTGGCTGTTGTCACAGTCATCGTTGCTATTTTGAGATATAAAATGATACGCAAGGAAAACCAGAGCCTGGATTATGCGAAAGAACAAAGTTTGAATCAACAAGGTACGCCATAGTAACCAAGAGTCCAATCTCAAAGTATTCCGTACCTAACATAGATTTAGTTCGTCCCGTAGAGAATCTGCATTCGGTTGTCGTAGACAGATTGCCTTTCTCCCCGTACAGTGAACCGCCGCAAACAGCGCCCGATATCACAACCCATACCGGAAACATACTTCTCAGCATTTCGTAAGTTATCGCTACCCATCATAGATTTTGATAACTATCGAGCATAACTGACCAAAATGGATACAGGGATGTCCTTATTACTCATGATTGACTTTCCAAAATTACCACGCTAAAAGTGTGTTGCGGCCAGCGACTTCACGTCGACAGGGATTATACCAAGAAGTCGACATATATCCAGCCACAACTCCACAACGTACACTTCAATTAATTCCAAACACTTTTGGGGCGCGAGGCAGAACCTTGAAAACGTCCAGAAAAATATTTTTATCTTTGCCAGTAGTCCAGGAGGGCAAAAAAAAACGTACAGCAGTTGGGATTCGCGCCTGGTCACCCACGGTACTACTAATCAACCGGTTCGAAGCTTAAATAGGGCGGAGCGGACGGGACGCCTTGTATTCTTCGACCTATGGCCGTACGTGAAGGGCAATCGCAACTGAGTAGTAAATATACTCACCATCTGCTGCTCGTGATTAAAACTTCGACTTTGACCAGCACCACCCTATTCAATTTTGGCCCATTGATGGATTGCTTTTGCTTTCTTTTCTCTTTTGCTACTGTGTCTGCAATGCTTGTATCGTTTTTTCTTCTCTTACAACCTTTCTAGCGCTCTGGAGGTTTTGTTTTGCTTGCTTTGAGCGTGGTTTTTTTGAGTCTTCAACGAGTTGATGATTGGAGAACTATCCCGAGAGAAATAGAGGTATTATTTGGCAGGGGCGTCGAATTTGTATGTATGTATGTATACTGCTGTGTGTAACATATTATTGTAATTAGCATCAACGTAGTTTTATGACACTTTCCCACTATGATTCAGCCCAAATATTAGGTAAGCCAAATCACCTATTGCATTCAACCAGACGACGTTTCTTCTTGACCTGGTTATGATTGAAAGATTATGGTTTCGTGGCATTTATTATGCTGTAATACCTCATGATACTGTCTTGAGCTAAAATGGTGTTAATCAACGACACATAGTGTATGTTTTGAGGAACCTACGCTTTTGAGCGAACCCAAATTTGCGTGTAACTTTTGACTTGGTCCCCTCCATGCACCATGATGCTTCAGATTCAAAGCCCAAGTTTAGATCCGTTAATGATCTTCAACCCACCATTCATCTCATGCGTCGCATACGCCAGCGAATAATCCTTCGGACTCCACTGCACAAGTGGAGCAGCCCCACATTCAATCCGATGCAACATCTCTCCCGAGTCAACGTGGTACAGCTCGAGGCCCCTATCCTCTTCTCCACCTGCAGTAATGTACCCTCCACACCACGAAAAGCTGACCGTGCGAATTGGACCAGTCAGCCTGTCCAGTGTTCGCGGACACGTCCACAGCTTGGTGTTCCAGAGAGTAACGAGCGCGTCAGTACCGCCCACAGCCAATATCCGGCCTGTTGGAGACATATCAAGCCAGAAACACGAAGATGTATGCGCACGAAACGTGTATGTTTGCTCCATGCTGGGGTAATTTAGTATCTTTACGGTACCATCACCGCCGGTAAGAAATATTTGTTGGCCGTCCCATGAGAATGCTACGTGGTTGGTTTGGATTGGTTGAACGTGTGTTGATATCACTGAATTTGTTGCTCTTGATATGCGATATAATGTATCATCCTATAACTTGTCAAAGTGAATCCCAGGCGCAAACAATTTTTCGACTTACCTTCGTCCCGGCGACCAACTCCTCGCCATTAGGGGTCCAGCAAAGTGAAAAGAATTCTTTGCCCATCTCGAATTTGGCGACGTTCGCTTTACTCCGAACATCCCAAATGCGTACTGTGCCATCTAAACTACAGCTTGCTAGCTCTGCCTCCCTGAGCGGATTGAACACTACGCGCTCAACTGACTTGTCGTGACCACGGAGATCTGTCGAATATTTGACTTGTGCGCGCTCGGGGTTCCAGACGCGCAGCTTGTTATTAGCTGCCCCGGTGGCCACCAGGTTCCCCAATGGTGCCCATGCAAGCGCTCGTAATGTCGATGCTGGAGCGCGTGCGCCAGGAATTATATCGGAATAATTAGTCGTGCGTAATCTGGCGAAGTCTTTCTTGAATCTGTCGACCGGGCATGGTGCGCGGCGATCAGGGGCGCCAACCATGGCGGGATAGGCTCGAATGAGACTTTCTGAAGCAAATTTCGATCCCGCAGAGTGGTTACGGTACTGTCTATAGATGAATACTCCTGATTTAGGACTTGATCATCAGAAACACGACCAAAAGGTTGGAGTGAAGTTAGAGGAAGCAGGGATATACACGCGACAAGCGCCACTTACGGATCTTGCCGTCTCCTTGCATATTAAACTCCAACCGTCCAACCATCTCCATCACAAAGGTACATCCGATCCTTCAACCAACTTGCGATAAATTATACAAACATTCCCATCGTCGTCTGTAATTCCCATCAAGACATCTGGGAAAAATAAAAAAGAGCGAGGAAGCATATCACCTCCGGCGCAATTCCAGGGTTCGATCCAAGATCCAGGCATCAACCACCACAACTCCACGGGCATTACCACAATCACTATATATTCAAGGATCGACGGCGCCAAATTTCAATATCAAGCCTTCCCAATGGCCCAAGCAGCCCCACAGACAGGCGCACTAGAACCACCGTCTACAGCAACACCATTCCAGTTCCCAGGCTACTACTCCTTCCCGCCCTTCTTCACTGCCCAACCCAATCTAGTAACTCGCGCCGCTCAACACCAAAAATGGTCTCTCCTAATCCAGGCCTACTGTCGGCATAACCGGATCTTCGTGCTTTCCCTAATAGATGCTCTAAACTCACCACTCTTCCACAACGCTGCCCTAAATCGGCGACTCTCTCTAAATGACGCAAGAGAGGTGTTGAACTGGATGGCAAGTGAGCCAGGTGGAAACAGAGCAGAATGGATCGGGGGAACTGGCAAAGCCAAGACTGGCGCGGAGAAGGTGTGGGTTTACTGGAGACGGCCGGAGGAGTGGGCAAGTGTTTTGGAGGGATGGGTAGATGGCACGGGGCAGAAGGGCAGTGTGGTGAGTTTCTTCGCAAATGTTCTTCGATCGCATCGCGTGTCATGGGGCCCAGAGATTCGCTGTCTACTATCAAGTCCGATTGGTTATCGCGCCTGGGGACCCTTTTTGTCTCTTTCACAGTGTGGTTTTGTCCCAGCGCGTTATAGTAATATTCTTTTGTGATTATCTACTAATCATTTCCAGTTGACACTGTGGGAATTGGTGGAGGGGGAGGCAACGGCGAGTCAAGGTATGTCAAATCCTTTTGACGATGTCGATTCCATCGAAGCGCGTGGGATATATGAGATCTGATGGGCGCTAACGACGTGTAGAGTTTCATGGGATGGATATGGACTTGTTGCAGAAATCGCTGCAAGTTTTGGTCAAGCGCGGAAAAGCACAAATATTCGGGCAGGAGGACTCGTTGGGAGTCAAATTCTTTTGAGGGGTGCGGGTTAAATCGCTCGGTCATTTGGAAGGTTACAGCGATTGTATCGATATCCGTGCATAGAGACGGTGAACGGCCTCTAGTATTATATTAGCGTCGCAGACTATGATGCGGTGTCCCTATACTATTGGATGCTGCTCGACTTGCGAGCAAAGTCAACACCACTTTGATAGACAGTAAATTATACCGCCAAAGCATGAACACATGAAATGGTCAGCTACGGCGACACATGCTCCCAGCTTGGATCCCAGTGGATCTTCTGCGCCATGGCAACATTCAGCAACCAGTCCGTCTTGACAATCTTCGGCACCATCTCTGCCTTCCGCGCCATCTCCTCAAACTTGGGCCACAGGTTCTTCTCCTGTGCACTCATCCCACTGACCAAGAACAGCTCGTCATCCGGGGTAGCTTGATTAGCGTTAGGTACCTCGCCCTGCAGCTTGTTTTTAGGCACCGTCATCTTCGTCTTGGCATTGAACATATGGCACCGACCGCCATTGGCTTCAATGATGTCTTTGTAGTTAGCAAACTTGCCAGCGATATTTTCAGTCATGAATATCTGGAATGCTTTGAGTAATTTGCCCTTGTTTTCGTGTGCGCGTTCGACTGATTCGGCTAGGCGAAATCCTATATTCTCCTCGCCTTCTTCATCGACTAATGGGTGGTCTTCAATATCCGGGATCTCTTTGTGTTCCAAGCAGTGGTCGAGAAAGGTTGTTTCGACAATCTCTGGTCCTCGAGAAAGGGCGCAGATAAACTTTCGCGTTCGAGCGATCTTTGGTGCGCAGAGAAGGAAACTGCCTGTAGCTGGTAGGTCTTCGATAATATGGACACCTAAGTTCCTTAACTTGTTCTAGATGAGAATTAGTTTTACAGTACCCTGGTGATAAAGAATTGACATACCTTGTCCGCCTGTTCAAGGCTTGGATTTTGGTGCCAGCGAGGGTATATGCTGACAATGACCTTGAGCTTGCCGGTCGTCTTCTCTGTCTTAACCTTCTTCTTCCGAGGCTGAGCAGTGGAAGTTTTGGCTTCCTCTTCGGTCTCCTCGGACTCCTCCTCTTCTTCTTTAGCCTTGCGCTTCGGAGATTTCTTGGGGTTCTTGCCCGGTCGAGCGTCGGACTCAACACTATTGGACCGAGCTCGATCACGTCCATGGGTGACGCCGCCAACTCGCTTTCGTTCTTTCTCGTATAAGGCAATATCTGCAGCCGCATCGTGTAATTTTGACATAGCTTTGGTTTTGGAAGCACGCGAAGATCCCGTGAATGAGGAGTCGAGAGCCATTATTTCTTGTTCAGTCAGACGTCGCTGCGGAGTCATGAAATTTTCACTTCGAACTCGCTTTGCAGTTTGTGGTCCAGGTGTGTTAGACGAGGAGGGGTTGTGTGAGGTAACTCGACGGCCAGGCTTCAGCGTTGAAGGGGCAACAAAGTCAGTAGCGTCATCATAATCCTCCATCGAGACTTCCCGAATAGCTTGTGGGCGCTTCAAGAAATACTTTTCCAAAGCATCTTTGGAAATTGGTGTTTGCCCCACTATTTCGCCCAGGTTTGTTCTGCTGGGAAAGTGGGTGTACCGAGCATTCGAAACGCTTTGAACTTTATTCTGAGCATATGAATCCTCGAGCCAGAGATGATTAACTATGTGTATATTCCACTCCTTTGCTGCATCCACCTTTTCGCTCCGATCGTGAGCCGTTACGAGGTATGTGGTCTTTTCTACCATGGTTTTGGTAAAGGTCGCACCACTGGCTTTGACTAAATGCTCAAGATAAGTCCGAGCGTGACCTGTGTAATTGGAGATGCTGATGGTTGTTCCAGGGCCAAAGTCTGGAATTCCATGTTTTGGCACCGGATAATGGAGCAGTTTCAAAGTAGGATTTGTCCACTTGTTTCGCCCGATGAGATTGTACAGCCAGCTGAGATTGCCAACTGTTGTGTTCGGTGAGAGACCTGCCTCAACATAGTCAGGGCCTTCGCGGTATTGACAAATGAACATGTCGGACTCGCTGACTGTCGTCGCCAAATTGCCACCACCGTTGAGGATCAATTGTTCGATTGCATCTCGAGTCTGGTCATTCAAACCTAGATCCTTTGCCAGCATCACTTTTTGATTGTTAAATACCGTCGCTTTAACACCCTGGGTGGGTGGCGGCGACAGTGACGGTGTCAGCATCAATGCAGTCTCAATTTCGGCATTGTTTCTGGGCTTCGGTTTGCCCTTGTTCATTCGAAATATTTCCGCGTTTATCACATCGTATGGTTCTTCGGAGATTCGACGATTCAGTCTCAGACAGGCGTCAAACCAATGTGGTAGCACTCGTTTGCCTTGCCAGTCCTTTTTCTCGGCACTCTGTACGTATCGATCGTTTTCGTCTAAGGCTACCAGGTGTGTGGCCATCTTGCTAAGATGTTCCACGAAACTTCCACCTTTTGCCAAAATCATCCCTTGAATTGCTTCAATGTCGCCGGGGGGTAGATCGCCGAACGCGAGGACCACATCGTGGAAGAACAATGCTGGATCTGGTGTATATCCGCGAGGATTGGCAAGTCTATGTTTTCGAGAGGAATCGTGGATCCACGAGGGTTTGACAACGTGGATGAAATGGTCGAGCGCAACATCGTAGTCCTGAAAATCAACGCTTTTGGTAATGATGTGGGTAATTTCTTTGAAATTGGTGATTCGCGGATTTGTAGGGTCCAAAGCGATGCGCGTTGCACCCTCGTCTGTCAGCGCAGTAATAGCCTAGTACGAAATGTGGTCAGCAAGCAATTGGAGGACAGCCGGGGATGTATACTGACACTTGTGAATCCTGGGTCGTCGTCTGGCATTTGCGGTGGTGATATGACGACGAATCTCACATCCGCAAAAAGTGGCGGCGTGGAATCATATGTGTCGGCCATGATACAATCCATGTGGCCTTTGTAGTGTTTGTTTCAGCTGCTGAAGACGAAGCAGTTGAATATAATGTACTTGGCAACCAGAACACTCAGTGAAAAGGAGGAGTGCCCCAAGTAAGAGGTGGGAGAAGTTGGGATTGGGGAGCTCGACGCGTAAAGGGCAACTGCGATCAAATCGACGCGTCCAAATTTAGAGGAGGAAGTTACGATGCATAAAAGTCAAAGCTTCAGACGCCATACCTTTGTGGCTAGTGACTGCTGGCTCAGCCACAGCCGGCCCGAAGCACCCTCGTCAACTTTCCGATTTGCCATTATCCTCACCGACTCGATTGACCTATCAAACTTGACTCTTATCTTCAACCAGTCCAGATCCAGTCATATTGAGGTGCATTCCCGAGGTCGGCTATGAATCATTCTAGTCCAATGTAACTCTATTCTTAGATAAATATCTCTTGTCAAGCTGTGGGTCTTATGTCTCTTACATCTTCAAATGGCTGACGTTCAAGACTCCAATGGAGCTGACGAGACAACTCCCCTTCTACGGACGGAGTCGACTGTATCTCAAAAGCATAAGAAATCTGCATTAGCATTGAAACTCGCCTTATTTTGTGGTTTCCTTGTTTCTCTTTCTTTTAGTGTTACTCAAGTCCCGTATGTACAACTACCAAATTGATCTTAACTTCCATTCCTTCTAAGTTCTCGTCTTCAATTGTTATCACTGACTCTTTTAAAGGCTCATATACGTTTTCCGATTGATGACATGTGAAGCATATTATGAAACTCACGAGGAACCTCCACTGGATCCACAGCATGATCGCTGCTCCGTAGATGATATTGAAGCCAGCACATCACTTGCCGTCGCATTACTCTCAGCGTCTACTACTCTTTTTGGCGTCGTCAACCTCTTCGTGACCGCATGGACCATCAAGAAACTCGGCGTCAAAAATGCATTAGCAATCCAAGTCTTCTGGCCTGCAGTTCGGCTGGCCGTTCAAAATATCGGTGTTATGGTCGGTAGCAGCACCGGCATTCTCATTGTTCAATCTTCCCAGATCATCACCATCATCGGCGGGCCATCTGGCTACATGCTCACTCTTAATTCCTTCGTCACTGAAGTCGTAGAGTCCAAAGAACGCACCGGAGCTCTCGGGAAACTCATGGGCTGTGCCATGTTTGGAACGTCCATTGGATACCTCGCTGGCGGACTTATAGCTGATCGATTTGGCATCATATGGCCATTCCGCGTCACTCTATCTCTGTTTCTTCTCAGCACGCTGTATGCCATCATCTTCCTCCCCACAATCCCAGCTTCCGAAGAAGCTTCTGCGCGCAAATCTCAACCCAGTGCCGGAATCTCCCGTTTCTTTGGCCCTCTCAAACTGCTCGCGCCCCAAAAATGGATCCTCAGAGATGGTCGTATCCAGACAGAATATGGCGCTCTCATTCTCGGCATCGGCGTGTTCGCTGGCGTTCTTGCAACCGGATACATCCCAGTTCTCCTACAAATGTTCTCCACCGATGTGCTCCACTTCAAGACTAGAGAAAACAGTTATCTCATCTCTCTCTACTCCTGCGTGCGCGGTGTGTTCCTAACCCTCGTCTTCCCCCGCTGCATATCCTATGGCCGCGAATGGCTCGCTCGGCGCCGCGAAACACAAGCTGCTCGAGACTTATCCGGCAGCACCACACCACTCATCGATTCAGATGTTCCAGAACTTCCCACCGAGCCACGAGAATTTGCGGCCAATCAAGCCGAGGAACCCGATGAGCCGACAAAATTAGCAAATAAGGACGAGCAGTTTGATTTTGATCTGCTGTATACCAAGTATAGCTTACTGGCTGATGGTATTCTGACGGGACTTGCGACGTTTGTGACGCAGGGATGGCAGGTCTTCGTCGTGGCGGCGTTGTTGCCGTTTGCTAGTGGGACGGGAGCGTCGGCTAAGGGGACGATTTTGCAGATGTGTCCGGCTGGTTCGAGGACGGATGCACTGAGTGCTATTACGTTGGTCGAAATGATAGCACGGTTGTCGACGAGTAAGATGAGCAATTGCTGAGTGATATGGAGCTAACTCTGAGATAGCTACATTATTCGGTATCGTTTTTGCTGGATTGGCTAAACTGGGGAGGCCGGAGCTTGTGTTTGCTTGTAATGCCGTAAGAAAGTTTCCTGTGGTCTCGGCGTTAGAATACTAATCTTAATGTGTTAGGCTGTGGCACTACTTGGTTTTGGAGTATTGTTGTTGTCTCGATTTCCACCCAACGGCAGCAGTAGATGGGAAGAAAACGAGGAAGCTCTCGATGATGGAAATGAATAGAATGGAAAAGAAGAGAAAAACCAGCTTAAAGACGGTTCTACTCCTGGATTGGCTGGATTGGGCTATATTCCTAGCTGGAGATGCCTGAAAATGAAAACACTTCAATAAGACGTTGAAGTATGCAACACGATAATGGCGGTTATAGCGTTATACGTGTTCTGCTGTGCAAACAAACACTAGGTACATAGGTACCTAAGTATCAACCTTTCCTGGTTTCACACATCATCGGGGTTTGTCCACTCACGATATATGATTTTTATACGAACTCTTAAACCTTTCAGCAGCACAAATCTCGCGGATCGTATTGCTTACAAGATAGTACGTTCTCAAAACCATTCAATTCCTCTTGTATCTACCTAGACTTCAGGTGAGTACGGTCTATACCTAAGTACTGTAAGACGAACTTAAGGAGACCCGCGGTATCCTAAAAGGCTTGACTTAACTCGATTACTCTGGAACGATGAAGACAAGCAGCTTATTCGGTTGACCTATTGTGGGTGCAGTGTCTCTGCACGCTACCAGTTTAGATGGCCAATGGATCGTGACAGAAGGTTCGTTCCAAACCCTGGATCCGCGCTAGTCCTGATCTAGGATCAGGAAGCGGAAACACCAAAATTCGGCCTCTATTGGCTATCACATCTTTTTGCCTTTTCTACCCCTTTCTACACATTACTTTTGCCTCTATTGTAGCCTGAATTCTAGGCTCCAAGAAGACACGTTTTACGTCTTCAACGGGGTATAAATACCGTAGTTATTGCAGTAGTTAGTTAATTAGATTCTTCAATGTTCCCTTCACCGATTCTGCATTCCCTGAGCTGCACGGACCGTATTCCGTCAGATCGACTATGGCCATGTCTAATCTGCAGCGCGTCTCCGCCTATCAAAGCAGAAGCCAAGACTCAGCCTGACGAGCTTGACCGGCCATAAATCAAGTTTCCACCCTACATCCTGTGAGATGAACTCATGATTGTTCGTGGTCTCTATTGCCCTCAGCACCTACTTTGCAGTGTCTTTCAACTTCCTGATCATGTCAACCATCTGGTATTGTTGCAAGTGTACAAATGAGAACGGGAATGTGAAAAACACTCCACTCTGTCCATCATGTGGGCATCAGGCGGACTCTTGCTGTCACTATGAGACGCTGAAGGGAGGCGGCTTTGGTGGTGGCGGATCATGGAGTGCATCCACACCAATACTAAAGTTCGAAGTGGCACGCTCAAGGATAGCCCAAGCAGAGGCTGAAGTGGAAACGACAAAGATAGTACAGCCGGAAAGTGAAGTGGAAACACCAGAAAAGTGGCCTGCGGACCGTTCGGAAAAAGAAAATTGGAAGATTGTTGAAGCAGTGTTGTCGCGGGCAATGGACGCGAGGAAGATGAAAATCAGGAGATCAGAAGATGGAAAGCATCAAGTCCGAGATGGAGCATTACAATTTCTTTCACCTCAAGCGTCTGCTATTGCTCATACATTCCTGTCGCTTGTACAAGAATCAAGATGGCGCAACATAAGGGCCAGAAGGGATTCAGACCCAACAATGCACGACAACACTTCTACATATTCGTGGCATGGCGAGCCAGTGGAATCTAGAGTCGAGGCTGAGCCGTTACCCGAGAGACGGAATATCCTCAAGCCTTATGGAAGAGAACATACGCATTTGTGGAATGATATAGTGAGAACGCAATTCGTCAAGACGCAAGACTTGCCAGAGCTCTCCAGGCTTGAGCGTACCTTACATAAAGTACTAACATGTCGTCCTGTTCGTGTTAGTATTGCAACCAATCACAGTCTCAACTGGGTTGAGCAAGTAAAATGCTTTGTCCAGCGCTCTATCAACGACGAGATTGACTGGTGGCCGCTACAACAACCCGCTCAGCAGCTCAAATGGAATGAGGCTCAGCTAAGCTGGACATGTGTAAGCATCAGCGACTTCTTTACTCCTGCTAGCATGAGCGTTAACATTTTATAGCAATGTGGAACCAAATCAACTGCAAAAACACATATAGATATTGCTGCATTATTGTATTTGTACTTCAAAAGCAACCCTGAAGCACCAAATGATGCCCGCGAAGCATCTCCTTCTACAGCTCCGCAACAGGGTACAGATATCGACTCCACGGCAGTGAGTCCGTACACATTTTCTCAAACACCCGCAAGCACTTCAAGCAGCAGTCAGCATAGTCTGTCGGGATCACGTTCCAATCCTCAGACGTCGCCACAAGTAATACCGCTACAACCTATCCCTCTACCAAACCCACTTTATGTTTTCTTACTAGTAAGAGCAGGGGATACACTTCCTATGGCACAAATCGAGGTTTCTCGAAAGTCAAGTGTCGAATTCTTCCACGATCTCAAAGTGGAATATCTGCGTTTGAAGGGCCTCTTCCGTAGACTGTTCAGTCTCTGGCAATATTCCCATTGCGACTTTTCCAGCGTAAGTACCGACCTACAGCGTTGATTACAGGAAGGTCTCAAAGACGTCTACATCCGTGAGAGCGGCCATTTACTAACTCGGAAATAATACTTATAGTTCGTCAAATACGATGATGGGCAATATTCCTTAGGCAAAAATCATGACTTCCCACCCCAGAACGATACCAACTACGAACTACCTAATCCAATGGTAGCAATACCCCCAATCGATGAAATCGAATTCTACAACAGGTTTTACGCCTGCTTCAGGCATAGGCCATTATTGCACTTCTTTCGCAACTGCAAACGGAGCTGTATGCACTGTACTGAAGCACTGCAACTTATACCAAAACGTAAGACCCCGATAGAGGATGGATATTCCCGAAGAGAGCATTTCTGGGGACTGTACGCAAGGGAGAAAATATCTCTAGCCAGGGTTTGGCTATATAACACGATTTGTCTACTTCCTGGAATGGTCTACATAATTCTTTGGCTTTACCCCTGGAAGCACCCAGATGATCTACAAAACGGACAGATACTTCTCAGCTCTAGCATCGGACTACTATCGGTATTCTGGACAGTATTTCTGAGCTCTTTACAATTTGGTGGAGTCAAAAAGTCATAAGATACCCATAATCTGAAACCTGGTCATCAGCCTATCCAACTTTCAACTCCCCATCACTTAAAATCCAGAATGCTCTCCATAAGCACCAGCGTCAGCGCCAGCTCCACCATCACCACTCCACATCCCCTCCCACCCCTCAGTAACTGGCATAGGAAATCCCATATCCCCCGGTATAACTCCTTCCAATCCCGGCATCATCATATCGCCATACATCGCCCCTTGCTCCTCACTCCTCGTCCAAACATCCCAATAATCACTCTGTCTCAAACTCCCATTCACCACCGGACACAGCGTCGCCGGCGCCCTAATCATCCCAGACCTCGCCCTATCACTTCCACCAGCACTTCCATTGCCACTAGGCGAGTTACTCATACTATGCCCAACATCCTTCGCCAAAGCACCATACTTCTTCCTCACAATCCGTAACACACTCTCCCACAGACAAAACACATCCGGCGGCGCACTAGAATCCTTATCGACGACGGAAAGTTCACGCATACGGAAACACAGGATTTCGATGTAGCGTCCGAATTGGAGTACTTCTTTGATGGCGGCGGGGTCGAGGTTGGGGATGGATGGTATGTGGCTGAGTGTCATGAAGATTGTGACGAAGGTTTGGATTACGCGGCACCATTCGGGCATGCTGAAGTCGCGGTATTTGGTGGGCTCGAGGGTGATGATTGCTTCGAGCATGTCTCTGGTTGCGTAGATACAGCGTGCGACTGCGGTGGGGTTGGGTGTGCTGATGGGTTGAGAACGGGAGGCGTGGAGAGGTGGTGATAGACATTTGGCGTATAGGTGCATTGTTACGGATAGGTGGGCTAGAACTATAGGTGCTGGAAGGGGTTAGATGTGATGCTGGATGGAAATCTTGAAGAATGGACATACTGTAGGTAAGGAGTTGAGGGGACAGACTAGCAACGGCGGTGTTGATTTGGGCGGAGTAGGATAAGAAGGTGTTGTCAAGTTCGGGCATGTATTCAGGAGCGTTTTCGGGGAGAAATGCTTGTTTTGCGTTGCGCAGATCGTTGTTGATGGCGGCCATTTCGAATAGAAATGCTAGGATATGATCGCTTTCGTAAGTGCTTTGATTCAATTCGGTAGCAAGTGAGGCCAGATAGGGTGTATATACGATCATAGTTCGATATTTGCTGGACATGAAGCTAGGTCTATGTCAACTACTATCCTCCTTCTGAAATGGAATATTCAAGCAGTCAGGTGGTACTTACGAGCAGGCTATGTAGAAACATCCAAGATGAGCCCTCTTTATATCTATGATCTCTTTCGGCGTAAAACCGCTGTCCGCAGATGTGATATCAAAGTCCTCAACAAGAGACACTGCCATTTGTATCAAATGATATACTTGCGTATTCCTTGGATTGATGTGCATTGGGTAAAAGCACAAGTACACTAAAAGTCCTTGCAGAATATCCAATGACTTTTCTTGGTCGACCATTACTTTCTCAGCTATGATGCGTCTGAATTCACGGTCCATTCTGCGATTGAGATATGGCTGACTCGTTGACATTGCGGAAAATATTGCCAAAGAAAGAAAAGGATGGTCCTTGAGCATTGATTGCTTGGTCCAGTTTCCTGGTAGTAAGACGCATGGAACCACATTTGCCATGCGTGAATATTTCTTTAAAAGCCTTTCCGCCTGCTCTAAGCTAACCTTGGATTCATCGATGAGCTTCAGCTGCTCAGGAGTAGGTGTGCTAGATCTTGGTTGAGCCTTGAAGGATTCATGTCCAGTATGCTCATCCGTATCTTCCGTTGAACTAGGAAACATGTCGTCCAAAACCTTTATATGTTGCTTCTCAAATTCCGTGACCAGGGAAGGTTGAGCTGTCTTCTTAGGCGTTGCCTTTGGAAATAAATCCGACAGAATATCATCATCATCAAAACTTTGCTGTTGTCTTGTGTCTATTTTGGCTGAACGAGGCGGCCGCGCATCTTGATACCCTCCAACAGTGGAACTGCTCCTGGGAGCCTTTTCTGGCCCTTTACGGACGCCAAAAACACAGGAAGCGCGATTTGCCAAACATCTCGAACAAAATCTCAGTCGTTTTCCATATTGCGATGCACAATTGATCTCACCTTTGGCAAGTACCTTCTTTCCGGCTAGGCAAACATCTCGCTTTCCTAGAGCGGCAATTGTCGCAAGCCAATGAGGTTCGTGGCGCAGGACACATCAAGCTTGTAGTAGTAGACTCCATACTGGCTGAACTCATGTATTCATTGTTGCGATGAGGTCTTCGAGGTGCGGAGAGGTTGAAGTGGGGAGCCTAATTGAGGTCCATGGATGTAGTACATGTAAGCTGCCCTCAAGCAATCGGAAGCGGCAGCGAAAGAACCTGGGGTAAAATCATATTAGCAGTTTATTATTATGTTTCACGATTTTGCGCAACGTCTTCCCTTGAGTCGAAAACTACTCTATAGCCACCATCTATAAGCGCTATCTCAGACGTCCAGATAACCCACGATCCAATGCGAACCGGAACTGCTGAATCGTATGTATGAGTGAAGTCAAGCAGTGCAATATTTGTTTCAAATCTAACAAGCTTCATTCTGAATGCTGTAATATATATGCTCATAAATCTATGTGTATCATCAATCATCACAACCCACACCATCAAATTATCCAATCGCACACCCAAAAAGACATTACTATGCTAATGCAAATAAGCACCACGCTGCCCTGACTCCGCGCTAAAGCATCACTCTTCTTGATAGCAGTATTAACACCGCCCAGTCCAAAATTTATCGTCGCGACTATCGCTTGGCTGTCTGGCACGCTGACGGTCACTTTGCCGTCGCTGCCGATATCTAATGTGTCTGTTGTGGTTTTGACGGTCTGTGGGGTTCCGTCGTCCGTTTGCTCAAAGCTTACGCCGTTCCAGGTCACGCCGGAGGTGGCGGATGCACCGGTGGAGCTCATGTATTGGAGCCAGAGTTTCTGGTTGGCGAAATTGTTGGGGAGTGAGAGGCTGAAGTTCATGGACTTTGATGTGTCGGTCGTATTGCTGGTTTTGCCGTTGATGAGAACGAAGCCGGCGAGTTGGCCTTGGCGGTAGTATGAGTAGGCCTTGACGTATGCGGTATATGCGCTGGTGACTGATGTCAATGGTAACTTGGCGATTTGCGAGGTTCCATTACCGCTGCCGATGAGTTGGGCGACAGCGGCAAAGGCATAGTAGTTTGGTCGGACATGTGGTGATTGATTATTGATGTTAATGGGTTGCCAAGGGCTTGCGTAGGAATTGTCGGTCATGTGCATCTCGACGGAAGCTATGCCAATGCTGGCGGCGTAGCAGAAAAAATTCAATGTCCATAGTGCTCCGGCAAATGAATCACTGATGTTTTGCAATCCGGTTGGGCCTGCACTTGACATCTCTCGAAGGTAATACGGAAGACTTGACTTATTTGCGGCGTCCACTTGCGTGGTCCAGTATGCGAATTGATCTTCAGTGGTTTGAAGTTGCAGCATGTGGTCGATGGTCAAGCCGTAATTTGTGACTCCGGTGAAGTAGTAATAATCGTGTTGATTCCATCCAAATACAAATGTATCCGCATTATCGCTGCCTGCTGTAATGCCAAACTTGATCAGACTGTTGATGTCAAATGTTGTTCCGTCCGTGGAAGCCGTAGCCGCTGGCTCAAAGAATTTGGAAGGTATTCCAGCTGGTTGAAGGACTTTTGTCCACACCTGATCGGCTCTCGCAAGCCATTCAGAAGTGTATTGAGGGCCTGCATAAGAGACATCTCGAATATTATTTTCATGGTACAAATCCGGCTCATTTCCGATTTCGAAACTGACCAGCTTGACATTCGAGAGTTTGGTAACAGCTGCGGTCGCAGTATCAACAATTCTTGTATTCCAATCAGTCAATGAATATGCCAGGTTTAATCCGTATGTGATGGGTGTGCCTTGAGGAAATCTGTCCAAGGCTTCAAAGTATCCGGGCCCAATTGTGAAGATATCGCTGTCGCCTTGACCTGTTGGATCCGCTGTATTCTCGACATTAAAATTAGTGTAAGAACTGTCGTAAATCATATAATCTTGAGTATTGCCGCCAATTCGTAGATGTGGGGGAGCGCCGGCATAATCCGCTAAATTCTGGAGAAGGTTTATTGAGAGTTGATTTGCTTGTGCGCCTCCTGTGAAAGAGTAAAGATTGGAGGGTTCTATTCCAAGACCAGCGAATGATGGGTCTAGCGCTGCTGAAATTGTGGAGGTATCTGATGCTTGTAACGAGGGTGCTGCTGATGCATCGCCTTGAGCGGTTGTGAGAGAGGTAAGAGCAAGGAGGATTAAAGAAAATGGTAGGCGCATGATCGGCATATTGGATAATGATCCCATGTTTTACGACTGTTGGCGGTAAAAGAAAGGCAAAAGCTGTTGTTGTGAGAATAATGATTACGCAAGTTTGATGTCCTTGTTTACAGGCAGAGGGGACTCGCGGAATGCTCGAACTGGAAGGTGGTAGAATGTATTGTGGCTGCCAAAATGATGAGAGTTGATGTCGCTATTAGTGTATCGAGCAAGTGAGAGACTGCTTCTTTCCAAACGCCGGTGCTAAAGGATCCAGTACAGTATCAGAGTTGAATGCCGACGATAGCAACTCAACACTCGCGGATGAGTTGAACTAAAGTATCGCAAGAGCGCAAACCACACAAGCAAGGCAGTGAAAAAGACATCATCGATAATGTTGGCGGCGGCAACGAGGACTCTAGAAAGTGGGCTGGGTTATAATTAAGTCTTTGAGATCATCCGGGCATTATTGAGGCTAGTTCGCAAGCGGTGGATATTCTTCTCAAAAGGGTGGCCCGGCTTGCAGCATCAAAACTCCACCACCGTCATTCAATGTTGTTGGTTGAATGGTTCAACTTGGCGCGGCTCGACAGCGCCAAACACGTTGGTAAAACAAACTCTAGCGACTCGCCTGCCTAAACACCGAAACACTCCGGTACATCTGTCATGGTAATTCCAACTTTACCAGCTTTGAACTACACAATTGCCATATTGAGTTAGGGGAGCCGCTATCGTGCAGTTTGCAACATGGGAGCTTGACGGAAGTTGCGAATGCCTGCGTCAATCCTGCAGTAGTTTATTATGCATCAGCTCCATCTTGCAGTAGTTCAATCTTCAATTCAAGTTCACCTCAAACCCTCCAGCCTCCCATTTCTTTTCTTTTTTGAGTAGTATCTTTTTGTCTGAGTAGTTGAATTTTTGTTCTTTCAACAAGCAAGGTTGACAGAGCAAAACTCGCCTGGTGCCACTTCTTCAGCCACCAAGAAACGTGCACTTCCATTTCTGGTTGGTCCACGCGCTTGTCATTCCCAGAAGCAAGTTGGGACCAACCAATTGATCTTCCACGTTTTACACGTCATGATATCTTGATCAATCGACGATGCAACTACTTATATCTGATCCAAGATGGAAACTCAAATTTGCGACGCGCGAAACTAAGCAAACCTTCGTTTGAAGACTCTCTTTGTTCTTCCGTACTCCGAACTCCGCAAAGTGTATACAAGTAGAACACGAGTTCCCCATCCGACTATATCCGCACGCCTGATATCCGCGTCTTGATCCAAGTTCCGGCTGAGGAGGACGTGGCCTCTTTAACTACTACCGTTTTTACTCTCTCAGTTGCAACGCTCTAGCGCGGTTTTATAGGCGAGGTTTCTCCGTGAAAGATAGCGAGTCACTCGCTGAAGTCAGAGCGCCCCCGGCAAAAAAAGCGCGCTAGAGCGTTGCAACTGAGTGGGTAAAAACGGTAGGCAAGTACCTGCTCCTTCAACCTTGAGATACTATTTGCTCCGGCTCGTGATAGGCTGCATCAAGAGGTAGGAAGACGCATATATCCCACGTTTCTATCAACAATTACAATGAGCTGTTGGTCGTAATTCGGTCAAAGTAAACATGAGGTCTAAACTCTGGATGGCAACGCGATCGCGTTCCCCACGTTCGTTGCGTTCGTTCTCCGCTTTCAGCTTGCTCACTAGCTCCTCCACTGCCATCACGGATCGTCCCAACTACATGCCTAGAATTGCTCTGGAGTAGTTGTCACTCTATCAACAAGGCCTACATTGCACAATACTGCAGATATGGGCGAAGTTTACAAAACGAGAGATGGCCGTACCGTAACTATTCCAGCCTTTGATAGTAGATTCACAAACTTGCGACCACAGCCATACCAGTCTACAGTTGGATCAAGGGCTCTTGAGAACAAGCGGCAGATCCATGAGCAGCTTCAATCTCCTCTCTTCCGCCTCCCTCTCGAGCTTCGCGAAATCATATATTGTTCCGGCCTCAGCGACAACAATCCGAATGTCGGGTTTTACACCATGGTGCTCGTCTGGCATCCACGGTCTGTCGAAAGAAGTCAAAACCTGACCGAATATGTAAACATCTGAGATATGGAATGATATCTAAGCCATTTCAACTAGGATTTCAAACGTATTTACTGCAGACCAATAGTAAAGGAGTGTATTGCTGTGCATCGCATGGATTGCTCTCGTTTCCTCTGTCCTGTCGAAAAATATAAGCACTCAAGAATAGGCTAACACAATTGTCCATGATATCCTGACTGACTCTTAGAGGTACCTGGAAGCTATACCTTGGCTCTATTCCAGAAATACCTTCGCTTTCCGCCAAGGCTTTCTCTTTTGCGACTTTATGCTCACACTAAAATCTACATCCGCGGATTCAATCACATCCCTCAGCATCTCTACAGCTACAAGAGGATCTTCCAATGATCTTTTTCCCTATGAAAGGACCACATGGGAGGACATGTGCACTCTCGTCACAACTCTACCGAAACTTCGACATTTCCGGCTGGATGTCCAGCTGCCCGACTGGGGACAGTACATTCAAAACTTTCGTCGCCGTTTCCAGCTTTTACTGGGCATGAGACCTCTGGGATCATTTCAATCGCGACTCACTCCGGTAAACTATGAAGGGCCACAGAGGCGGCTAGAGCTGGGCGATTATGGGGTGGTCGCATGGCCAGTGTCGAGAGCGTTCAGGACATTTGCTGAGTTCATCCAACAATGTCCCTTCGAGCTCTATACAAGCAAAATCCGGACGCCAAGAAAAGGGCAATGGATTCACTTCCAGACTAAGCGAGATTGGCCTAAGGGATGTGTTACATTGGACCCTGTTCCGGACTATTTCCAGCTCGATTTGGACAATATACTCCCTAGCAATCAACGAATATGCCCGTGTTCTTGCCCTTATGAGATGCAAAGGTAAAACCTCTTGCTTCACTTCTGTCAGTCGAGCGACGGCATCCAGGCCTCGATCGCGAATTCGACGCCATGCAGCATTTGCTTGTATCTGTATTGAACAGCGACAACAGCCATATCGACCTGCGACTAGGCTGAAAACGACTGACAGGTCGGACTTGCCAAAACTCTTTCAAAGCTCCTCAACCTCTGACAACCATGAGCACCTTCAAACTTGTAAGTTATACTTTCTCATCTGTACCCAAAAGTTCCGTCGAAAGCCTCAATGGCGCGACTATTAAAAGCATCCCTGCGAGTGTTTGCTTTCGCATCCATTTGTGACTTGATTTTCTTGTCCTCGTTGATTTCGTGCCTTGAACGATTGCACCACTGCAATTTTTCTGTATCTCGAATCTGCCGCTCAGATGAACTAGCGTGGGAAAGACTCTGCGTCTTATGGATGATTGGCTGAATGCAATTCGTAGAAAACTAAATAAGCGCAGATGAGACATCTTCAACGACCGAGAAATGGTATTCTGACTTATCGCTGCGCTGTTCATTAGAATTCATAGCGAAATATCAAAAGCTTGTTTCAAGTGGGATTATCTTCTTAATGGGAGTAGTAGGCAAGAACGGTTGAGAAATCGTTCCCGGCAAGGCAGGCACGACCCGCCGGTCAGGATCAGGATGAGAAGGAAGGAACGACTATTGAGCCCCTCCCAATTGCACTCTTATGCCACTACACGCCGCCAGAACTCTCTACTTTGAATATTCCAACTTTCAACCACATCATCCCCACCGCGACCATGGCCATGGACGACCTGCGCGAATGGTTTTGGTGGTTGGGTTACCGCCAGAGAAGAGCAAAGGAGAAAGCCATGAGGTTTCTGACCAAGCCTATCAAACTGTGGCCAAAACGAGATCCTGAGAAGATTAAAAGGCGGCCTCGAACGCTTAAATCACACGATATCACGAACCCGTTTTCCAAATACTTTCTGATGCCAGATCCATTCTATGGACTCGACTTAGGTGACGCTGATAAACGGACACTCAACCAGTTTCAGTCACCATTCTTCAAACTGCCGTATGAAATTCGGGAACTCATATACCAGTTCGCCCTGGGCGGCAAGACTATCCACGTATTCAACGATTTTGAACACCGGCGACTTCAAGCCGTTATCTGCTCCTGCCCTACGACTTTTCTGGACGATGTCGCCAATCGTGAAACCGCATGCTTTACACTGCCACTGAGATGTGATATCTGGCACCATCTCTGGTCAAACCAACGTCTGTTACCTCGACACTCAGCGTATGATGGTCTTTTGTCCTTGGCAAAGAGCTGTCGGAGACTGTAAGACAATGTCCTTGATGCAACGGAAATTATGCTTACTAAGTGAACAATAGTTATCTCGAATCAATGCCGATACTTTATGCCACAAACTGTTTAACCTTTACCCATTACTGGGCTTTTGTGGATTTCAGCCGCACCATACGTATCCAGCGGCTAAATTTGATTAGCACCGTGTGTCTAAGCCATTTCTTTCCTATAGATCCTCCACAGGACGATCAATATGCAAAAAGTGCGTTCACCGCTTGGTTGCAAATATGTCTCGTCTTGAAGGCCATGCCAGGACTGCGCAAGTTACGACTGAACCTGGCCATAGCTAGGGGCTACTGGAGCAGACTTAGCCATCTTGAGACCTTGATACTGGAACATCTGAGACCGATTAAACAATGCTCAAGTTTTCAATTGCGGCTCACATTCGGACGTCCGATCCCCAATCACCAGCTGCTATTTGAAAAGCGTCGCAAATGGGAGGAGATGGTACATGAGTTCGCAGGCAAACCTTTCGAACTGTTCTTCTGGAACTTCGATAGTGGCTGCTATGAGAAGGCAAGTTCAACCACTGTCTTCGGGGGCTTTTAGCATCAGCTATCATGCTCACACTCTCCGTCAATTTTGAGGCTTGACTGTACAATGGCTTTGTTCTTCGAATCGAAAGGATCATGGATGCACCAGAAACCGATGGTTCTGTATTGTGCGAAACCAATCTCAACTCAATCATCTCTATCGAACTCATTGGCCCCAGAGAGCTTTTTATGTAGTCAACACGAATTATGGGAACAGGTTTGAAGGCGCGTATCAGTTTTCGATACTGTAATCTTCCGCTAACAGCGTCCAAGTCTCCTAATATTATTCCCACTTTATCGTCCACGACCTCTGCCACGACCTCTCCCACCACCCTTTCCTCCCCTGCCGGCCCGCGGTTTTCGTTCCCATAACGGACTATTTCCAAAGCCTGCATCGGCCAGACTGACAAAACTTGTGAGACCCTTGTCCGCGATTGCAAGAATGACATGTCGATATCCGTTTCGCAATTTCTGAGCAAATGGTCCACCGTACAGGTCCTTGGTTCCCTGAGGAGGGTGGAAAGGCGTCTGGCGCAGTAAGCCTTCGAGCTGATCCACTGTTGGTATGAGTGCGTCTGTGGCGTCAATGACGCTGACGTAAAAGTTGGGAGGGCCTGGATTGGTTTTTCGAAAATGTGTTTCTTGCCTGTAAACGTGATATGTGACAGAGAGACTGTCTTCTGTGGGTTGTCGGAGGTCTGGCGTTAGTTGCGGGTTGTGATGTGGTACTAATGACAGTTGTTGATATATTGATTCTATGTGCCGTTAGTAACTTGCGTGACTGAGATGGTTGAGTCGACTTACTGTAGTCTCGGTATAAGCCTGGACGAACTATGGGGCCATGAGCTTTTCTCTTGTTGATATCTTCTACGCTTTCACTGCTTGCTTTTGTGAAGAATCTCCACAACGGATGATAGGGATGTGCATCCGCTTCAGGCTTTGTATCATCAAGCGTTTCCGCAGCCGGAACATTGTGCCAATTATCCTTTGCTCTAAAAACCGCATATCCCGCCCGCCGAAGATACTGATAGACCGAATACTCCTCCAGCGTCAACCCCCCTCCCCTCTCCATGCCAATAAACGTCGCATACGCAGCCTGCAACGACATAGTCAACCCACCATCCTCCGCCACCCCATCCTCCGCCGGCCAGCGCATAAAAACACTCCCTCGTTCAACCAACCACAGCGCCTCCTCAGGCAACAACAACAACCGCATCAACGGCCTCATCTTCCCCTCATCCTCCCACCTATTCGGCACGCGCACAGTCTTACCAACAGACGATGACCATTTCCCATTCGCTTTGATAATCCAGGCGCCATTCGTTTCCGGATCCCAGACGCCGTGCGCAATGTCTGGATTGTGCGTGCGCTCTTGCTTGATGACTTCGTGCATGGCGTCTCGGCTGGTGTCTAGTGCTGAGACTTGCAGTTTTGTGCCGTGCAGATCGCTGTCTTTCATGCCTCGTTTGGGAATCTTTTTGGTGTCGTTGGATGGACTTAGGAAGCGGAAATCGGCTGCGAGCTCCTCTTCTTCGTCGTCTGATGCATCTTGAAGGGCGGACGGATCAGCGGCTTCTGGGATTGTTGGTGTTGATGGGTGGCGAGAGGATGAGAAGACGGAGTCTTCGGAAGCGTCTGCCATTTCAAGTTTGTTGTTATAGTGCGAAATGGTGGATGTATAAATTTCGTGGTGAGATGTCGTTGGTGCGATGAGTGTAAGAAAAGATGAAATTGAAGACAAGGCTGGCGCACTAGTACCGATATGGCTTAGCGCGACTGTACATCAGCTTCAAAGGAGTTGAATAAGAAAGAGTTGAAAACACATTTTTTCACACCAAAATAAACTACTCTAAACTAGGGCAAGTTCGAGCAAAAAGTGCATCTATGTCGGACGCCAGCCAACTGTTGCCTCGCTTCAAGGCATAGCCGTTCCACGTGCTGCTAAAATTACAGAGATCCGAGAAGGATGCAATCCTTCAATGTCATCCCTCTAAATCCTTTTTCTCATATCTGCCTGGATGGAAGACTATCAACAGTCTCTTGTGGACCAGTTCTTCAGTCCATTGTCAAGCCTTACAGAGGAATCATGCTGTCGCTTTGCATTGGAAAAGTTAAGTCCAGTTATGTGGCCAGGCGGCCATGACAAGATCAGCATCCGACCAAGTTCTTTCCAAGGAAGCATGAGCTTCACCATAATAGTCCACCGCGCAAGCATAGACGAGTCCATCGTAGTACAATTCCGGAGTGAAGAGGAAGATTTGTCTGGAGTTACCGAAGCTCATCGCATTCATGGTCCTCTCGCGCCTCTAGTAACATATCGCGGAAAATACGAGGACCTTTTTGTGTACTCCTCGCCTTTTTCTCCAGGCACCCCATATATTGAGGTCCTCACATCCTCCAAGGACCTTACTCTGACACACAAAACGGCCACAATACTCGACCTGGCAGACATCATTAGCCGCGATGCCAAAAGGCATACTCAGGATCCAGATACCTGTCTGCTGAATAGCATACAGTCAGGAATTGGTGGATACATCTTCCAGCTGCCAAACCTTCACAGCGCGATATATACATGCATTGATCATCTCCGACCGCGGATGCAGGAGCTTACTATTCTGCCACTGTCACTGAGTCACCAGGACTTGAGTTCATTCAACTACCTAATCGACGACTCAACCGGTCGGATTACAACAGTTCTAGACTGGAGTGGAGCACAGTATCAGCCTCTTGGTTCAAACTTCCATTTTGTGGAAGATCTTCTGGGATATATGACACCTACCGGCTGGACGTACGATGAAGACCGCAACACGCTTGAGGACTCCTTCTACACCAGGATCTGCGAGAATCTTCAGCAACAACACATCAATAGTGTGAACAGAGAGCTATTGGAGCCCCAAAAGGCTATTGGGTTGTTGCAGTACTATTTGGAGAGACTTCTAAAGCTCAAAGACAAACGAACCGAGTTATATCTCGACGGGTACCTCTCTGGCCTCACTTTCATGACACAGGCTTACAACGTTGAGTAGTGCGAGTGCTGGTTGAGATAGCAACGAGGAGGAGGAAGCACTCTACATGTCCAGTCATCACTGCCAAATTCTTTTGTGGCACCCTCTGCCGATATCAAGGGGAGCTGTCCAATGGTCACTGTTTGTTAATTCCCATCCAGAAAGATTGGAACATCCTCTAATAACCCATTCTTCATTAGGTCTCTTGGAAGTTGGCAGTAGCTTATCTAATCTATCTAACACTCGGGTTAAATATAGATATCGCTCAGGTTCGCTCCGCGCTCACAATCCGATATAAAAGTCTGGACATATTGACTATCATAATGTAATCTTGCCGAAGCTCAAGACCGCTTTGCGATTACTCGCTCATGTACGGTCGGATATGCTTCATGTTCCATTGCATTTCGTTTTGATATCATCTATTTATATTCATTCATTATGATGGTGGTATATACGCTTAACTTTCTAGGTCATCCATCAGACTAGAAAAAGCTACCACCCATGTCCGAAAACTTGAGAATGGACGACCAGACTTGTTTTCCATATTTGCCTTTGAACTATTTCTTGCAAGTCGGATTTGCACATGGCTGTGCTGACTTGATCGGCTGGGTGATGATCTTTTTCGGGCACTGGCCGTACGTACCCATGGTGTGACACATTTTGAGTGTGTGGTATAGGACGTGGTGGCAGCGATACGTCGTCTTGCTGACTTCGCACATGATGACTGATTGCTTTGATTGAGGTTTGTCGGTGTTATCGTGGTAAGGCTTGTGAGGTGAGATCGTAAAGTCGTGTTGTGTATGGTTTGCTGTATGATGTTTTTTTGCGAATGCTGAGGTTTCAGTGTTCATATAGGTTTGGCTTTATACAACATCATAGGAGTTGCGGTCAATATGGATGTGAAGAACAAAGGGTCATTGTGGGAAAAGTATGATAAAGGAGTCACACGCCACAGTTGACTTCACTGCTATAACGATTTTTCTTGTGACATGGCGCGGGAGGAATAACATCAAAGAAGCCAAGACAAAGAATATCCGGTGAATGGGAAACTGATATTGACGCCATGGAATTGTCCGGCGCCTTGTATAATCCAACGCCTTTTCACAGCGGTTATGATTATACTCTTGAGAAATCCACATCAACTTGGTGGAAGATATTCTCTCCCGAGCTCAGGTAGCTATCCGCATCTCGGGAGATGCTTTTTGAACAAGTACTCCGCTGGCCTCGGTATTGACGACCGAATATGAGCATCTCGGGCATACTCGGTTATCTCAATGGCATAGTTCTAGCACAGAGCGACTTCTCTTTGTCCGCGTCAATGGAATAGTCCATGACAAAGCGGTTACTTCTATGTGCTGATCAGCTCCATAGTTCTTTTGCATCTCACTTAAGACCTTCGAATATTCGTCTTGAAGGCTCTGCAGATTTATAGTGAACGGCGAGTTTCGCCTATACCTGGGAGCCCAGACGGTATTGTGCCACATTCTAAGAACTTTCCGTTGCGACTTTCCAGCGACATATTCGAAAATGGAATATTCTAGTATGCCACGTGAGGACCTGGGACGTGTTTTATCTCATGAAGATGCAGAACATTTCGAGACGTTTGAAGCAAAGCTCTTAGAAGTCAGTCAACTACTAAATAACAACTTACTTACGATACTGATTGATGATGAAGAGATAGGACTAGAAACGCCTTTCACAGAGATGTACGACGACATGAAGACTTTTGTAAGAGCTCTCGATGACTACACTATAGTGCAACCAAAGCTACCGGGCTGTAAAGGACAGTTTCGACATACATTTCATCCTGGAGACCTCAAATTGCTTATCAATGAATTACTAAGGATGAAGGGGGAACTCTGTCACCATCTTTTGATCTTTTACGATAAGTACATGACAAAGCTCTCGGAGGTAAACGAGGTCATCGCAGCAATGGGTCTCGAGTCCTACCAACAGTCATTAGATTCCTCCACTATGGGCTTGGACAACTCAAATATTGAGCAACAACTCGAAAGTATCACAAGTACCATGAATACGTTATCGTTCAACCCTGGCGCAAACCCGCAGGTCGAACATATTACAAATATCTTGGATACGTTATCAATCAACCGTCTCACAAGTCCAGACCCGGAAGCTTTCGCAAATGATATTCTCGCAATTCAGAGTGAGTTGGCGAAGTTTGTTAGGTTACTTGACCAAGTTGGCCATCTTATTCATCGTGATGATCAGGTGGTAGAACGGTTACAAACACTGCTTGACGAGCTTAATCGGGAAGCTGACGTGCGCGCTCAGGAATCTCTGACGATGCATATGCGGAATCTTGGTATCTGAGGTCACTTAGAGTCTGATATTGAGATCGTGAGATGGTTTTAGATCTTCAACATTAACTGCATTTCCCGCTACAAGATGCTTCATCTTGTAGTCTTTATTTTTGGCGTATTGATTCGAGTTCTTATAACGTCTCTTCTCAAGTCTTATTCGTAATATCTTCGAAGCTCCTTCATATGGATGCCGGTCAGCTTAGGCGACTACGAGCAATATTGAACTATATACTTGCGATTCAAATTTTTATTCGACTATTACGTAGGGTCATACTCGTAGTATCTACCTCAGCGTTTCATTTTTCACTACTGATCAGTTCACCTCAGCGCAGCTCCGTGAGCCGGTCACTTGATGACAAGACTACTTCAAGCTACCTTCCCTCCCATAAATCTTTCGCCGTAATCTCCCAAAATATATCCAGGTTTCCCCTCCGTCTTATTCTTGAACCACTATCCCCATTCGTCCCAATTCCCGACAATCGGTTTTGAATCTTGCCTGGAATTACCAGTAATCCTGCCCATTACTCCTCACGCTCGGATTCATCTCTTCATTTTTCGCTATCTGCAGAAAATGAGCGATCATATTCTGCAACGCGCTCTCTGTCAGGAATGTCCAGATCACTTCAAACTTTTCGAATCGAAGCTTGCAAATCTAATTTGTCGACTAGACTTGAATTTGATTACGGTCCTAGTCGATGACGACAGAATGGATTCCCTCTACTATGACATGAAAGTCCTTGCGAATCATCTCGAAGCCTACTTTCAAGCGGTGCTTAGGCTAGCGGGCTCAACAAGCGGTAGTGGCCAGGAGTTCCGAGAACCTGTGTCGACTAAGCTCTCAGAGGTCCTTGACGAATTCATCGTTGCTGAATACCATCTCGCAGTCGTTGTTGCGCGCTCGTCTAAAGAGTATAAATGCAAGCTAGCTGAAGTCAACCGCTGCATCGCGTCATACCAGCAATCCCCCAATAATTCTTGTGCCGAAGATTCTAGCATCGAGCAACAAGTCAAAGGGGTTTGCGACCACTTGACAGCCTTATCCATCAACCAAGCCCCGGCTCATATAGATGCTTTCGATAACGATGCACTCGTTCTCCAGCATGAGGTTGAGAGATTTATTATGCTGCTTGACGATACTGGCGATCTTGTTCGTGATAACAGTATAGCAGCACGTCTACAGAATCTCGTTGCTGCGTGTGATCAGGACTCGTTAACTCCTCGCCTGGAAGGCCTTTCGATTACACCGAGTACTGATTGATAGATTAGACAAATTTGCACATTGGAGTGGGTTCTCCAAAAACATGACGCCTTCTGTCAAGTACTTCTCAGAGTTCCCTTCATTGTATTCAAGTTAGTATCACACGGGTTTTGGTGATAGTAGGTATCAGCGATAGTACAGGTACCTTTGAACGATGTTCGCTTATGAGAGAAGCTGATCTCATTACTCTTGCTACCATTACTACCATTGCTTAAAAACTGCGTTTAGTCAGCCTGGTGTTTATGAGTTTCCTTACCTTCAACTATAGATCGACGAAGCCTAGCATCTTGTGTTTGACACTCCCTTAACATCTCCACGAAGCTCTCTTGATTGGCACTATTTTTCAAGAAACTGTCCCCATCTAAGCTTGAGGATTCTTATTTCTGTGACTAGCCGGACGACTTTGATTGAGTAGACGTGAAAAGGAGGAAATCAAGCAGCCTTGATGAGTCACGAACGAATTGGTAAACAAAATGATGTCTAGCAAAAAGAGAAGGAGAGTTCACAAGTTGGGAAGAGATGTCGAAGCTTTGAACCTTGGTTTTGAAGGGCGCTTACTGTAGCAAATTAGCCTGTTAATGCTTCTATACGTATTTAGCTCTGTACATCAAAGATTGACTCCCCATAGAAACGATAATGAAATTGTTGACCACCGAGTAATTGAACCGGCGCAAGTTGGGCCTCTTCTCTATAGGAGGCAGCTAGTCACCACATCGATATACAAATGACTTCGCTTGTTTTCGAACATCATGTAATATAACACTTATTACGGAATGGCATGTATTTTTCTCACAGGCATAAGTTGTCATGGATTTTGCTCACGGTCGATGCCCTACACTGATGATGGTGCTGGTCGGTATCAACACAACATCAAATAGAGACCAGATAAGCCACGACAAATTGCCCTTATCTAGTATTCGGATTTCTGTCACATACACAGTGTTCATCTTCTGTCTCTGGAACTCTCAGAGCATTTCTTCTATCGAAGTCTTTGATCGTTAAGAAATTCCAGGTTTCAGTCATTAAAAGATCAATCATGCTGTTCCAAACGGCAAAAAATGTCGTCATTGACCTTACGATATGCTTTTGCTCATCAACACACCATTCATCCGTTTGCCAATGTAATTCGAAACCTCTGATATGGAAGCGTCTAGAGAAAGATCTACTTTTGGGCACTAGTAAACAGACCGCATGGCTCTTTTTCGCCCTGAAAGAGTTGAAAGAGGTTGATACCGATGAAGTGGTCATTACGGATATCAAAATCTGTGAGGATAGTCCATCAAACACCACGAACGAGACGTGGGTAAGACGGCCTGGTGGCATCTGGCTTCTAAGAGCCAAGTTCACGGGTGACGAACAGCAATATGTTACAGAGATTGACATTCTGTTCGGTTCCGATGCAGTGGACCCACGCCCACGATGGACCATCATTCAGTCACCACTCAGATTAAACACAAAGCTTGAGGGACTTGTCGCCAAACTGACCATTCGTCGTAATGGCCCAGCTCCAGCGCAGCCCTGCTTGCCACTAAGAGCGAACGAAGATGATAAGTTCAAGATCGTCCAGTTCTCTGACACACATGTGGTTACCGGCGTTGGCCTTTGCAAAGATGCGAGTGATGCCAACGGTCAGCCTCTGCCAGAGAGCGAGGCTGATCCATTTACTGCAAGGTTGATGAGTGAAATCTTGGACGTTGAGAAACCAGATCTTGTTTTACTCACCGGAGATCAATTGCATCACGATATCGCTGACAGCCAATCTGCGATGTTTAAAGTGTTTGCTCCAATGATTGAGCGACAAATACCATATGCTGCAGTATTTGGAAATCATGATGATGAAGGGACGAACGCGCTATCTCGTGAGTGGGGATCTGCTAACACTCACTCGCGCTTTCTGTCTTTGCTAACCAGTGTTCTTGTTAGGCATGGCTCAGATGGCATTACTCCAGAAGTTACCATTCAGCCTTGCCCAGCCAGGGCCACATGAGGTTGATGGTGCTGGGAACTACTATCTTGTGATTTACGATCACACAACGTCAAGTATACCGGTGTCAACACTGTACTTTCTAGACTCACACGGGCAAATACCAAGTAATATCAAAGACCCAGACTACGAAGCCATCAAGCCAACGCAAATCGAATGGTTCACAAAAACTTCTCAGTCACTGCGAAAGAAGCGTGAGGAACAAGACAGTCATAACTCTCCTGCCTATCATCTGTCTCTCGCGTTCTGGCACATTCCACTTCCCGAGTACACAGACCCCAACCTCAGCATAATAGGTGGCCAGCGTCACGAACCAACAGAGGGGCCAAGCGTCAACTCGCACTTCTATGATGCTCTGGTCAAAGAAGGAGTAGTAGCTGTAGGCTGCGGTCACGACCATGTCAACGACTTTTGCGGCCTGCTCCCGGCAAAAGGAACGACGACAACCGGTCCTTGGCTGTGTCACAGTGGCACATGTGGCTTTGGAGGATATTGCTCCTACGGCACGGAGCGATATCATCGGCGAGCACGAGTTTGGGAGATTGATACCACGACTGGTAGCTTGAAGTCTTGGAAAAGAGTTGAATACGTAGGGGGAAGAGTTGATGAGATTGTGCTGGTGGAAAAAGGGGTAGTGGTTCCACCACATCAATGAAGATCGTCTTGGTGATACATTACCCGAAACGAAACAAGCACGTTCTGGTGGTTACATCGGATCAAGACTTGTCTTGATATCTACACTGGATCATTGGGCAGTCTGGCGATGGTTTTGAAACTTTGTACCTTTTGGACCATCAGGCTGAAATCAATAGTGGCGTTGCTCCCAGCCACCCGTTTCCCCTGATCGATGCCTTTAGACTCCGGATGAAGAGTCAGACTCGCGATAGACGGCAGTGACCACTTTCTGCTTTTCTCTTTGGCGAGGTCCGCCTCTTTATATATATTCCAGATCTTTCAGTCTTCAGGTACGATGCCTCAAACCACCCAATTACAGCCTCATCACCACCCAGCCATCATCGCCATCACAGCCAATCACCAAGAAAAGCTTGATCGACCAGTCATTTTGCTTTTTATGCAGAGGGGTTCTCGACCACCAACGATCCGTCCGGCATCTATTTTTACCTACAAAAAAAAAACCAACTACTAAGCAGCAGCCTGCAGCTGAAGCTTTAGAATTCCCCAAAATGGCCAAGTTCAAGACATTGCGAGACTAGTGTCGTGACGACAGATCAAGCTCTGCTCCCTGCTTCACACCTCGTGCTCAATCCATCCCCAATCGAGCTCTCGTGTGTCTCAATGGCGTCGCCGCGCCACAATGCGCCTCGCTAAACAATGAAAGATCTAGAGCTCGCGGAGTAGCTACCATGAGAATCCGGTGAATTAAGCACGATGAAATGTGGAGGGAGAGGGCGTTCAAAGGCGCTTTTTAGCGCGGTTTCTATAGAAATGCTCCTAGTAGTAATTTACTACTAATCCATTTTTATAACTATGAACCCTATAATACTATTTAACTTTATATTATCTTAAATAAGGAATTCTAATACTAAAATAGGTATATTTAAAGCTTAAGATATTAAGAACTAGATAATATAGAATTATATATAGGTATATAAATTAAAGCGCTCTTTTTAATACTAATATTACCTAGTTGTTACCTATAATTTTCCTAACTCTACTAAATTTACTATAGGTTAAGAATACTACCTAATTTAATACTAAACGATAGATATTATAAGTCTTATTATTAATAGAATATTACTATTAAATATCCTATCTTAATATTTTAAGTAGATTTTAGAGTAGGATTATAGGCCTATTTAGAAAGCTATTAATACTAGTCTTTAAGTATCTATTCTAGTAACCTAAGAGTATTCTACTATACAAAATAAGTAGGATTTAATTCTTTAAGTCTACTATAAGATTTAATTTAGGGAGGAGCATTAGATAGTAGTATTAAATACTAATTCTAAAGGTAAAGAAGCTATAGAATTAGAGTAAGAATAGGCTAAGGCATAATAAATAGTTAAAATATTTATAATAGTACGAAAATAAGTAAATTTTATAATAGGACGTCTATTAGGCCTATAAAGGAAGTTATAAAGCTATTATCTTTTTCTTTATTAATATTAATAGTAGTATCTTTAATATCTTTAACGTCTTTAACGTTATCTTTAGATATTTTAATCTTATTTATATTATAATATTCTATGCTATCTTTATTATCTAAATTAGGCGCATATACTTTAAGATTATTATCCTTCTCTTATTAGTTATCCTCTTTAGTAGTAGTAGCTTTAATGGATTCTAGTTTTACTAACCGCTAGTTTAAAAGGTCTAGTAGTTATATTAAATCTTTAATACTAATATTATGCTTCTTATCTATAATAGTAGTATTTAACTAGTTATTTAATCTTATAGTAGTAAAGGAGTACCTAATAACTTTACTATTATAAATATATATTTAACTTTAGGCTTATCTTATAATATGCGTTATAAATATATAGTATTATAATATTATTTAATAAAGGGAGTCTATAGATTTAAGATTAGGGAAGTCTTTAAAGCGTTCCTATTTATAGAATATAAGGAACTAAAGGTCTTATAATTCCTTAACTAGTTGTTTAAAGGGCTTATTTATGCTAACGTTAAGTAATTAGATTTTAGATATATAACTAAGAGAGATAATAGTAATAATAATATTATTATCTTTATAAATAGCCTTAACGCTTTTAGTTTTATAGGTAGAGAATACGTTTATAATTAAAAATAGAAGGGTTAAATATTATAGATATTAAAGAAGTAAAAGATATTAAAGTTACTATAATTAAAAAGGTAGAAGTAGAATTTAGCAAAGATATTATTAAATTAAGCTCTAGATCTTATAGTTAGTACTAAAATATTTCTATTTTAGGAAGGTATAAGAGAAGAATTACCTAAGATAAAAGGCTATAGAATATCTTTAGAGCTATTAAGACTACTAAGACTACTAAAATACCCCTCTAGCGCTATATCTATTCTTTTTAAATAAACCTTTTTTAATTACTACTATATTAACTTATTATTATTCTACGCTGTCTTATTATACTTTATATAAACGCTATAATAGTAAAATAAGTCCTCTATCTTAAAGATTTAATCCTTATTCTTGTCTATAGTTCTATAGAATATAATTAGTAATAGAATTTAAAGAACGCTATTAGTAGTAATAGCTAGAACTATTATTATCTAACGCTTCTTATCTTTATCTTTATAAGTATAAATAATAATAGTTCTAAACCCTTTATTTACTAAAGTATAACTACTAAAGTTATAAAAAGGTATTAGTGTTTTATCTATATTAACTATTTTTCTAGGCATTATTAAAGCAACTAATTCTTTATTAGATAGTATATTAATATTTCTTCTTTTACTACTAGTAGGTCTAATTACTCTATAAGTAGTAAGCTTTATATAAGTAATAAAGTCTTAGCATTAATTAACCTATAATTTAGATAATTATTAAATAATATAAGTAGCTTTCCTTTAACTAATCCTCTAGTAAAGTAGGAATCTTTAAAGCTAACTCTTTAAGAATTTACGTTATTTAAGAAATACTCTAGTAGTAATCTTAGCTATATAAATATATTACTATACGTTCTAAGTATATTAAAGTAACTAATAAATACTAATAAACTTCTTCTCTTTTTATTACTTATAATACTAGATATAAATAGTATCTTTAAGTTTAGAATAGTACTTAGGACGCTTTAAAGGGTCTATAATCCTATAGGCTTAATTCTTAGTAACCTATAATAAGGCGCGCTAATTCTACTATCTTAATATTATTAAATAAGATTTTTTAAAGAACTTTACTACTTTACTATATAAAGTAAAATGCTACTAGTAATAGGTTTTAAGACATTTATTCTACTTTATACTATTAGCTAGTTTATAACGCTTTTTACTTTATTTAAGTAGAATATATTATTATATTATCTATACTATAACCTTTAACTAATATTCTATAAAAGAATAATTCTAGGACTTTAATTTAGCTTATTTAGTACGTTACTTCCTAAGGATAAGTTCTTTATACTTTTTAGTATATAATTTAGTCCTAGAAGGTCTAGTAAAGCTTAATTCTATAATATTTAGGTCTAGTTTAGTAAAAGGCTAATAGTTTTAGTATTCTTCCTTTAGTACCTATAATATAATAATAGTTAAATTCCTAGTATTTAATTAGTTTAGAGGTAAAAGAATTAGATATTAAGGATATTAATTAGTATAAAGAATGACATAGAATTCTATTACAAAATCTATATATAAATATCCCTCTATAGCTTTAGCCTAATTATAAAAATAACTCCTACTATTAAAATAATAATATTCTACTTAAATCGATTTAGATTAGCTTTAAAAACGTTAAAATAGCTTACTTAGTAATAATATCTAGACATAGTACGGGCGTTAAAAATAAATACTACCTAATTTACTAGCCCTATATTTTCGACGCCCCTTATAGCGCTACCCTCCTTCACGGCATCTTACTGGCTTCATCGTGCTCAATTCACCGGATTCCTACGGTACCGATCAAGCTCCACAGTGAGGTGCAGTGCTTTAGAGTCAGAACTTGCGAAAAATATAAAGATGGCTGCGAAGCTCGCTGCAACTCGCGTGCTCCGCAGATCTTAGTCTTTACTTCCATCGTTACACCAATTCCGTGAATTACTCTCGCTCAACATGAAGACATTCATAACACTCCTTGCAGTGGCCGGCGCGAATGCGAATATCTTCGCCGACTTCGCTGCGCCGACGGACTTTGTGCCTGGCGCATATGATTTCGAGGGCATGAGTCCGATGCCCACGGCTGCGCCAGCTCTAGTCAAGCGTCAGGCCCAGAGCGACTCCATCTGTGGGTACTTGGAAGGAGATCCAGCGTATCCTTTGGACTGTGGAGCGGGACATCCTTGTGGTTTCAACACCGTAAGTTGACCAAACCAACATGATATGGAAAGTAGTGCTGATGGGGTAAATAGGCATATAACTGGTTCGGATGCTGCGCGTCTGAAGTTGGCAGTGGCTCAGCAGCTGTCCCAACCGGATGTCCAGTCGCGACATCCTGTCTCCCATACGCATCGCTCAGTGCCTGCACGGGCGCATGCGCGTCAGACACGCTGCTGAAGAAGTGGTATGTATAGCTTTTCCCCCATACCGAGCGTTTACTGATGGCTACAGCACGAATTCAGCGACCCCATATTGCGGTGTGATCACCGTCTCCGGCCATACTTCTGTTGCAGACTATCTCTGCCTCACCACTTCCCTCCCACCCGTTGAGCTCCAACTCACGGCCAGCGCGTCTGGCAGCAGCCCAACCACTACTGCGGGTGGAAGCGGAGGCAACGGAGGTGGTATTGGAGTCGGTGGTGGATCGGGCAGCAGCTCTGGCTCGGGAAGCAGTATCTCATCCGGCGCCTTCGTCAATCCTAGCGCGGCCAAATCTACTAGTAGTACGACATCCTCGACAAGCAGTAGCACTGCGGCGACGACTACGGCGGCGAGTGCTTCGAAGGCTGCAGCGGCGCAAACTGGTGTGCCGATGGGTGTTGCGGGAGTGGCTGGTATGGTTGCTGCAATGGGATTGTTGTAATCGTGTGTGATGTAAAGATATGTGCTTTCAGTACGTTTATGAGCCAGACGCTGGTAATGGTAATGGATTAACGTATGTATGTATGAGTTTTTCGCACTGGAGAATCCTAAGGACTTGATCCTATCACAATCGCGACACCCCTTGGAAGGATCGCGAGCCCTGTCAGTGTCAATCAATCATGTTTCTATGTTCTCGCGAATGACACGCCATGATAGTTTCACCCCCGCTTCTACCGTTCATTATCATTCTTGAATGATTAAAGGTAATCTGTCCTGAGAGGTGTTTGAACTATTAGTATCCTTTTCTACTATCTTGGCTCTACTGTCTCAAGAACAACTACTAATCATGCCTGTCGTCGGTTATGTTGAATATGGCGGTCTAGTCGTTCCAAAGTTCAGCTACATGGAAGACATCAAGGTTTCAGTCATTCATAACACCAGCTCATGATTTGTAGCTCACCATTAAATAGACTCGCTTCGAAGATTCGGATCCTGACAGACTCGCAAACTTCAACAAAATCTTCCAGCATGCATCACTGAAATTCCCTGTCACTTCTCCTGCAGATAGCGATAAATCCACCGAAGAGCGAAATCAATACATACGTGCGCAGATATCGACACTCTTCGCCAACGAGCCTGACCTGATCGATGGCTACAACCAATACATCAAAGAAGCCAAAGATGAAAGAACCAAAATGGGTGGACCACAGGTTGAATTTGTCAACAAAGTTAACAAGCGCTTTGAGAACGATCCGGACAGATTGGCCGCCTTTTGGGCACCGTATAATCTGGCGATGAAGCAGATGCTTTCAGATCCACCTGCAAAAGATCCAGGAGAGGTTTGGCAGGGAACTTATGAGGGCGCGACGGCAGCATTGGAGGGAGAAAGTGATCTGCTTGAAGAGTTTGATGCCTTTTTTGAAAGAGTGAAGGTTGGAAATTTGGGTCCTATCTGAATGTCTACAAGAGGATTCTTTTGAAGGAGTCTGATCTATTTGTTCGCTTTTGAGGCGTGCTTGTACAGCTTTGATTGAGAAGGAGCTATCGCTTTTGCTAAACATTGCTTTGATACTGGAGGAACTGTATTTCCACGACAGTCAAGCAAGACATGTTGACAATTACACGTTTCGCTCAGCCTGATAGTAAAGTATATCGCGCAATCTTATCTAATCATTGTTCGATTATCGCCCATAATTAGAGTCAAAATCAATTACTGATGCTCAATTATTTTTGAGGGAATAGATCGCCAAAGGATGGTAACAGCCCTCTTGTTCTTGCTACCTACATTATGTAGATGAAACTTGTCATCGGAGACAGCGCCCAAGACAGTTACCATGGCCATTGCAATATCGTCAAGTCTCACTGTTCACTGCCAGCTCCACCTCCTCCTGGCTGTCCTGTTCTCTCGGTTATACTCACCGGCGCAGACCCAAAAACAGGCAAATCTAACCTATCGCTACTGCGTTGCACAATCGCCTTCCAGAAGCCTCGACAGTCGCCCAACTCTTGCCATGGATTATCTTGATACATTTTGTCGTGTGAAACGTGTATGATAAACTTGAATCTGAGGGATTTCAGGCCGGGTACATTGTCAAAGTCATCAAAAAACCCAATCAGGCTTCGGTCCCAAACTTGCAACCGTCATCTCCAATAGACTCTCCTTCTCCTCTGATTTATCCACAATTGCCACGACTCCCAACTTCAGCTTCAACTTCAACTGCAACTTCAATTTCAACTCGCCAACCTAATCACTCGCTAACACTCTCCTCCAATACTTCCGTCGCCAAGCATCTACTTCATTTCCCATCCTTCCCCAACCCAAACTCCCGGAATTTTCCAAACTACTGCATGTCGCACAGTATGAACCATGGTAAGTCCAACACCACCAACATCCTGGATCCCCGCAATTGCGCCCAACTTCCACGGCATCCCCCTCACTACAACCACCATCAGCACCAAAAGACTAACTCAATCATTTCAGGGCTGCTGTATCTCAACCACCCACAATAGCTCAAACTCTCCCTATCCAACCACCAACACAACATCCTCCGCCCTCCCACCATCCGACTCCCGCGTGCCTATCGCCCACCCCGCGCAAACCACAAACACCTCCCTCCAGCCTCACGATGCGCAATCTCCCAATGCGCCCCTCAACGCACCACCGCACCGAATCTCCCCACCGCAGATAATATCATCGTCTGGCGAGCCGCGGCCTGCGACATCGATTGTGGAGCTGGAGGCCGCGCGCACAGAGTTCTTTGACACGCGCGTTGCTGGCCGGCCGGAAATGTGGCAGGCGTTGAGGCTCGTGAGCGAATTGGTACAAAATGGTGATACGGAGAGTGCGCAGGCGGTGCTTGATGCTGCGGGCGGGACGTGTCCGAGCGGTGATTTATGGGGACGGAGGGGCGGGTGCTACGATGAGTTTGGCGAGAGATATGTGGTACCAGAGTGGTGCCTGGGTATGCCTAGTGGTCTAGAACCCCGCGCGGACCATGGCAATGGTGGTGATGGTGATGCGGCCATAGGGGACGATGGCGGACGAGGAGAGCAGGCACTGCTACAAGATGAGATCCGGTTCTTCACGCGCGATGGAAATGCTAGCAAGGGCAAAGATCGCGTGCCGAGTCCGCCAGGCGAAAAAGTCAAGGGGGTGGAGTTGAAGGTCCGCGTTCGATTGAGTCATACGGCGAGAGATGTAGTTGTTAAGCTGGGAGATCAGGAGAATGTGGAGGTTTTGGTTTCGAGGCTACGATACGCTGGAGTGGTGAGTATCTCTTCAAAAGACATGGAACACGACTAATGCTATCATCAGATATCACCCTCTTCCAACGTCCGCCTCGTACACGTCGGCCACTTTCTCAACTTCACCAAGCCACTCCCCCAACAAGGCTGGACACCTGGCCATGTTCTCAACATGTTCGTGTTTGAGGAATGAACCTCCTCCAACAACAGCACGATCTCTTCACTTCTCTTGATACCCCCTTTTCACCTGCATGGCACCATTTCATCCCCTTCAGCGACGGCGTTAAAAGTGATTTTTTTCTCCAAGCACAGTGTTTTGGCGCATGAAGTCCGGTAATGTTTTCAATGACCAAATCCTTGTCCGGATATACCCCCATACATATATTCACAGACTAGGTAATGAAAGACAACTGCATATTTTCAAAGTCAAGGGAAAATTCTATATTGTTGGGCTAAATGAATGTGATATATAGTTTGGAATAACTCGCTATGCAGGACAAAGGAAACCTCGAAATCAAAACTCTCAGCAACTCAAATTGGCAACATCGTGTCGATGTTCTCACTCTATGCTCTCGCTTCATGCAAACTCCGTTTTCGAATGCGTACTCAAGGAAATCTTTGAAAGCCGCCTGAGTAGCTTATGGGTGGATCAGACCGCTGTTGAAAGCAGCTTTGGGGGTTGGTGTAACCATGGCTGTCACCTCAGGCTTCTTGCTTGTGCTAGTTGGCTTCGGGATGGCGGTGTATGTTGTCTTGCTGTTTGGTACTGTCTGAATGGTCGCCTTTCCTGAGGAGGTTGGCTTGCTGTTTGGTACCGTCTGTATGGTCGCCTTTGCCGAAGAAGTGGACTTGCTGTTTGGTACTGTCTGGATGGTCGCCTTTCCTGAAGAGGCTGTCTTTGCGGAAGAAGTATGCACTGGTACTGATCTGGCGGCTAAGGTAGGCTTGATCGCGTGCCACTGTGGGAACTTTGGTGGGCAGGGTAGAAGGTGGCCTGGACCGCAGAGAAGCTTTGGGTGGTGCGGTTTGTGGGGATGGGCTGTGGATGTTGCGTTGAAACCGGTTGGCTTGTGGTGCTTGGGATGCTTTGGGTGCTTGTGGGTGGCTGTTGCGTTGCCGTTGTCGTTGGGGATTGCGCTGATGGTCTCGCTGGATGCTTCCTTGGCTGCTGGGGTAGCGCGGGCGGCCAAGGTGTGCGATGAAGTTGCACAGTGAAGATGGTGTTTTGGATTGCAAACGTGAGGAGTAGTGGTTGGTGCAGTCTTGGTGGAAGTCGCGCTTGATGTTGGGACTGCTGTGGAGGTGGCTTCAGCACGAGCTGCAAGATTGTGTGTTGTGAACTTCTTGTCGCAACCGGGGCCACCATCTGGGCATGGGATGCGCGAGATGAAGGTCGGCTGGGCAGTTTGGGAGGTCTTTGAGCACTTTCCACCGCCTGCTGGGCATGGGATGCGAGAGATCCAGTGGACAGTGCTGGTCGTGGCCTCGGCACGGGGAAGGATGTGCGTGTGTCGTGTAGTCACCTTCGTCGATGTTGGGACAATTGTCTTGGACTTAGTCTTTGTAGAACTTGTCACGGTGGTCTTGGTGGATGAGGAGCTGGTGTCAATGGGCTTGTGGGCCTCTCGAGCGACTAGTGCAGCTACGGTTGGACGTGGGCATCTCGCGCACCATGCACTCGACCATCCCTTGTGTGTGCTAGTAGTCGCGACTGAGGTCGTTCTCGACAATGTGGCCGTGCTGGTGGGCACGATTTGCAGGGGCGTTGATGCTGCGCGCTTCAGGTTTGACTTGGTGATGGTAAGAGACTTGGTCTTGTAGTGCTTGGAGCTGGTGGACGATGAGGCACCAGAAGTCAAAGTCTTGGTCTTGTACCAGGTCTTGCGAGTCTTGGTCGAGTGAGTCTTCGCTGAGGTGGAAGAACTCTTCGTCTTGGTCGAAGACCTAAGATTTGTGGCTGAAGAAGACGAAGCCTTTGTTGACGAAGTAAGAGTCTTGGTGAAAGAAGGCAAAGACGTATGGGCGTTGTCATCCGGGCTTCTCTGTGATAGAGTATGACGCGGATACTCTTTTGCAATGTTTGGGATCACAGTCGACTTGGGCGGAAGTTGCACTGTGTTCCATGGCGCACCACTGCTCGACTTTGGTGTCGCGGTTGAGGTTGTTGATCGTCTTGTAGATGATGGCCGATACGGATAGTGGTCATCGGCCGCGAGGCTGAGTGCCACAAGGCTGAGAGTAACTGGAAGTGTGAGATACATTGTACTGTATAGGTAGTAGAGTAGCTGAGTTGTTTGATGATAAGCCTAAAGTCGCTCCGACGACTACTTATATAGTCCATTGTGACTCTGAAAGATGAAGTCTTCATGGTTGCTATTTGGAGAATGGATTGTTTTCTCTAGGAGTCGAGGATTTGAAGATCTCACAAGGCTGGTATTTCGATATTGGTATTCGTACTCTTAGGATTGGATGGAGTTTGTACAAACCCTTATGATCAGCACTTATTGGTCGAAAATAGACTACTTTATAAGTTTCCGTACCGGTATGGAAGGATTTACTGCAGGGTTTAGCAACGTACAGTTTCTTGATCAAAGCTTCTTCAGCTTTAGAACTTCTTGTAGAATCCTCCTCACAATTTGCTTGTTCATCTGGGTAGCTAGTTGGCTGTCTGCAGATCAAAGACCTGGATCCATTCCTATGGCTTCCTAGGGATTGACGTCGAAACAATCTCAGTGGCAAGTTGTAGGGGTGTATATATACATTGCAAATCCAGCATATCTTCCTCCTACTATCTGACCAAACTCTCTTTGATAATCCAGCCTTTCCGAAATTCATGAATCCTTCGAAAGGAGATGTGTTTTGCATGTTGACGTGCCAATTGGTCGGCGAAGTCACTGGCAAGCTGTCATCCAGTGCAGTGTCTACAACGGACCTTATGAGGAGCATACTCGCCGATTCCTATCGAATTTGATATGTCACATACTTTCTACGTACTTGATGTGAAATATTTTAGTCGATAGCAGAAGAGGCGGTTGGGAGCTGTAGAAATCAATCGGAGCATAGCTTTTATCTGGTCCATTCCTTCTTGAGAGCCTGGAACAGAAAGTGATTTGTACTTTCTTCGGGGCATTGCCAGTCTTTCCCCTCACGAAGCTGTGAAAGAAAATGATGCGCAAAAGAACATCGTTCTACGGGGGTATAGTGCTCCCAAATTACCCTTCCCATATGCTTTATTTGCGCAAGTCGATTCAGTTGATGCTCTAGATACTCGACCCGGAGCTGCTCCAGCTCTGTCTGAGATTTGTCAGTCTAGTATCATGAAATAAGGTTGTCAAATAGTCTTTTCAACACGATCCCATCGAAATTCATGGTAGTCAACACGAGGTAGTGCGCAGTGGGAACCATGACTCGCTATGGGATGAATACCTAAAGTTTGTGCGCAAGGAGAACTTACCTCAAGGTCCCACGGCAATAATGGCTGGTAACATTTCAACGGAGCGCACGTCGTCTCATCAATACCCGGATGCCTAATGGTATTCTTAAACAAGTGTTCTGTCCACTGGCCCCGGTCGGTAACTTTCTTATTGCAATTCTTGTACGGACAGCTGAAAGGGTTGTTTCTGCCGTTCCCAAAGTGAAATTCTTCCATAACTCTTGCGCGAAGGCGTTTGATGCCCCAAGCTAGCTTTCGAGTTTCCTGCAATTTCCAGTGATAGTTCAGATAGAGGGCGATGGGTCCCAGTAGCGGCTTTCGAGGCATCATTACGCGGATTCTCTTCTCGTCCTGTAAGAGGTGGATGTTTTGCCGGACCAGCGGTTGGATTTCAACAGCGTATTGGTCGTGCCCAATGATTTCCTGGTCAATGGGTAGAGCCAAGACCTGAGAATGGTTAGCATTCAATAAGCTTACGAATAGAGCTAGCACGCGTTGACAGGACGACTTGGTCTCCTCAGGATGATACTCGAAGGGTTGTCTTTCCCGTCGAAATTGATGGCATTGATAGCATCCATTGGAAACGTCTTTTAGGGGGGCCATCAAATACGAAGGGATAAACTTGGGTATGGTGCTGTGACTCCTGTCTGGTCTCGTCAAGAAATACGGCACAAGTCGCGTGAAAAAGACCAATTGGTCTTTCCGAGACGACATCCCATCGCGGGTTATAGCAGCCATAACATCCTATGGATATTCTTGCGACTGCAAAACTTACCTCAATTGCCGCAGGCGCCGCTTCCGACAGCGGTTTATAGATTCGAAACGAGATGTAGTTCGAGAACCACCCAACAGTATTACATAGAGCTACCCGTTTCAAAGTAGGAAATTGCTGCAAAATATTCTCCCAGAATTTATCAGCCGAATCCTGTAGGTAATGGAAATGTGTAAAGCTTTCAGCTGGCGTGCCAGGAGTGTAGTCTCCTTTCCAGCCAAAGAGATCGATCTCTAATTGCTGGACGTTGGCAGCAAATTTCTCGCAGTAGTATGTTGGTTGACCGCCTCGATCTGGAATTGATGAGACTTGTGGATGATACAGATACCAGGTGTCTTTATGCGACCAAAAAAGTCGTTGCGCCTAAACTTTCTTAGTATAAAGAAGACCATCAAATCGAAAGCTAACACCACGGAAAGGACGTTTGGACTCGCGTGGCGAAACCATAAAACGCCTATCTCGTTCGGTACAATCCATAAAACTCGATGAAGAATGCATTCTATGGTAGCCCTCGAGTACTCTACACTGGCAAATATGATTGATTTCGTTCGAACGGATGTCGCCGAGAAATGTGGTTTGACACAGGGAATGCTTACCTAGAATTTATCAGCACAAGATCACGTTTGGAGGCTTTGAGAAGACCATGCGGTCTTCTCGCGTGATATCTCAAAACTCCCGTCACATTTGGTGGTGGCCACAGCATTCGATCAGAAATGCTTTTTATGGAGCCATTGAGTGCGCGGTCAGCTACCACTATTTCCGGCATAATTCGAAAGTCATCGAATGTCAGATTACGAAAGAGTGTTGCGAAAGCAAGCACACGCAGGAAAAGATCATTTGATCTTCTCAGCATCGGACTCCAATGCGAATTATGGTAGTAATAGAGTGCTATGGGAGATATGACCCGCTTTGGTATCAAGACCAAGGCTTTTAACAAGAGAACTTACTTCTACTCGATGCATGCGATCCACATGCATCAGATTGAACAGTGTTGCCTGATCGCATTTTTCGATGATTAAGACTTTTAACTCTTCCGGCAGTTGAGAGTATTGCTGAAATGATGAAGGACCGAAAGCCAGTCTTTTGGTCAAGTATTTCTTTCCATAGGCTCCTGTATATGCGTAAAATGGCACTTGAGATTTTCCTTGGGGATCTGTATACAGACCTGGCTGTTCGATTCCAAGATCGTGAAGCTTCATTTTTCTATCACGGGCCAATATCCAAGTTTTGCATAAAAGCAAAATGACTAAAAAAAAAGATTGAGTATGATATGTCAAGTGGGCCTTCTTCCAGGCCGAACATCTTTAATGTTAAATAGACTCTATCAAGTAATGAATTGGTTCATTATACTTAATTGTACCATTGTTGAGATGATGACTGCAAAAAGCACCAGACAGGGTGAGGGTTTACAGAAAATACAATCTTTATTGGTAGCCAAGTCAACTTAACCGTAAAATCCCAGGGTATCAGAAAGACATCGAATGTTCTCTCAAGTGTGTTGTCAAACATGCACTACGCTTTGTGACTGAGTGCTTTACTTCCCAAGGAGCGCGCTTAGATATTGGAGTTTCGTAGATTTCGGTTGGAATGAAGACCCGAACAAAAACGTGTTTAATGGTAAACATCAGACTGGTTACTTCCATCTCAGGTACTCATCTATCAATTCCAAGGTTGAGAGTTGAAGGATTTTTGTTTGTTGCTATATATGGCACTCGATTCCAGTCATCAGCGACGCACACTCCCGCACAAAAAACGAGAGCGCGGGACGCTGTTCATGGAGACTTCTAGTATGGTTTCATTATTTGGTCGACTTGAAAAAATCTTCCAGCCTATAATTATATTATAATGTAAGTCAAATGAATTCTTGAGCGATATGAAGTGAGTTGGCTCGGTCAGTACGACTAGAACTTTGTAGTCACTGTAGCTAATAAGATTATGGGAGGTTATAATTGGCCCCTACATTCCAGATATTTGGCCCTTGGATTCTAGCTATTTGGCCCCCTAAGACCTGAAGCCGAAATTTTAGCCTAAACAAGACTAACGACAGCTGAAACCAGCTTAGCTTCAGCAAAACTACGACGAATTAGTTACTAGCGTTAAAGCCTGCGTAATAATTTCTTAACGTTATCTTAAAAAGCCTTAACACCATACTTAAATTCTAGCTATTTAGGCCACTTTAGCTTAACTAATACTATAACGCGGAGGCGCGGAGGGCGTAGATCTTATAAAGAATAAGCTTATAGTAAGTAATTACAATATTGTTATATCAAAAACGGGATTAGGATAGGATATGGAATACTTGATTTATTACTATACTAAAAAATGGGGTCGAGATACGTTGCGGAATGATTATTTTATGCTTCAAAAATGGTGAAGTGTTTACCACTACAAAACTATGAATTTTATCATAGACCTCCTATTTAGGAATAGCTTCAGAATATTGGCTTCGGGTCTTAGGGGGCCAAATAGCTAGAATCCAAGGGCCAAATATCTGGAATGTAGGGGCCAATTATAACCTCCCTAAGATTATTAGTGGCGATCAATCCAGACTACGAAGAACTATACTTCAGGTCCATGGCGGAAGCTAGGGACCATGAGGTCTATCAATAACGAATGCCAACTTTCATCTCTTTAGGTTACCTTTCAAATCGCAAAGGGCATAAAATGAAGCTCTCAAAACGAAGCACTTGATATAGAAGAAATGGTGATTAACAGCATGACTATCCCGTTGCCTACTTCTCCGATATGATCACCAATATTGGTAAAATGGACAGAGGTGGTACTTCTCAGAGATTCCTGAAAAACTTTGATTCCACTTCGTCGATGGCAACTATATCTACAGTCTTAGGCACTATGCACGAATGCTATGAATTCCAAGCTGATTTACAGCTTTGATGTTAGTTGTCGCAATCTTTTATTATCTGTAATACGACATCGTATTGTGGCGAAATGTTTAGTAAGTTTACCGCAGATCCGTAGGATGTTCTAATAGTTTCTACCAATCCTAATGCCTACAGTCGAGTATCCTATAAAAGCTAGTCGCCATGGTCATATCAGAAGCTACACTTTAGCTACCAGTCGCATCTCAAGCACCCTCAACTAGAACTACGGGGTATTTAATTTGCCCTTCTACAGTTCAAGAACTACCTTGTAGGTTGTCAACCTGGTTGTCTACAAGTTCTATGCTCGCGGAACTTCCGAAAGCAGTTCATCATTGGCGAGTACAGTTCTGATGGGCCCTAATTTTCGCCACAGTAAACCTAAATCCTCATGCTTTTCAAAATTTACTCTGCATTCTTGCTCTGGGAAACTGGGTTATGCGCAAGGCAGTTTTCCCAACCAGTACGATCAAATGGGTTGAAATTAAACCAGAGTCCAATCACGGCTACGATCCGAGAGAAATGAGGGCTTTCGCTATATTTTATCAATGATTGCGCTACGATTATGTTCTTGCGAGGTTGAGGGATTTAACTTGGAGCTAGATCCAATGCCGCCTTCGTGCAGTTATGATATTCCCTGTGGAATTCATCCGGGGCAACAATTGATCGACACCACAGAAGTTCTATACAAACATAGATGAAGAAAATCAAAATGAGGGGAATAGTTCAGGCGTGGATGTATCGCATGGAGCTCCTCACAATGTTCAACCACAGGCCTCCTGGATGTCTTTGCTCTTTTAAACTCTTCAATCACGGCTACTATTTTTTGAATGACAAGTATAGTAGCGCAGGCTTGTTTTAGTTTCAGTGTTCGTCCTTTGACAAGGCTTGTATCAGCAGTGCTGATTGGTAGTGAACCTCACTGGTTTAATATTCTGTCTTTGCCAAAGCATACTCTGCAAAAGGTGCTTCGCGACAAGAAACGAACGCTCAACAAGATAAGTTACAGGCTTACAGCCACACTTTGCGGAGAATTTATGATCGACTCCAGGATACCAGCGTCTATCGGAGGCTTTCGTGATTCCTTCATCTATGCTTCTTTCGTACAATGAAACCAGTCTGTCCAATTTGACAAGTAGTGCACTCTCTTAGACTAGTATTGTGTCCAGTACTTGCAATCAACCTCTTCAAGATGATAGTGTGAGAGAGAAAAGCCAGCCAGATCTGCTGAATTGGCAGCTGTAATATGCATCGGCTGAGATTATTTCTATTGACTAGTCGTTATTCGGGAAAATTTTCGGGCAAGCTGCAACCAAACATTGAATTGAGCCTAGATATAGATCTAGATGGTCAAATAAAAGTACAACCTTCGCATCGTGGTGGTCCTAGGTAAGGGTCCCATCATCCTTACGCCTCCATATAAAACTATTGATATAGTTCAATTTACACAACACATTGATAGTGCAGGCAGTGAAACCTCTTATAGAACGGTGGAGTGAACTTGCCTTGGCTCTAAAGAACTTTGATAAGCTGTATCCATAAAGATATTCATGCTGGGAATGGTTAATTACGGTGAGCAGGTTATCTTGCACATGCCGGACAAGTTGACGTTCCTTCATGTCGAATTGAGAATTGGAGAATGAGACAAAAGCTTCAACGCTCCTAGACGACTTAGCAAAAGCTGCATAATATATTTCGAAAAAGTCATGCGTTGAACAATAGTACAGTAGCATAAAGAAAGCATGCCCCGGGATCAAAATGGAATGAAGGGCATCATAGACAGTCTTATCTGGCGAATGAGCTGTTGAATCTTACCGAAAGCAAAGTTGAAGTGTTCGTCGGAGTTTCCGCTATAAAGGTTACTCTACAGGATGCCATGACAAGAAAGACAGTTACTTGCTTAGAAAATCTAGGCGGTGTTCAAATAAGGTAGGCACTTAAATCGATATCCAATCGTTTTTCCCTTCATATACAGCCCTGTCCCCCAGATGGGGATCGTAGCACGCGAGCACTAGGGTCCCTTTTCTTAAATATCAAATAGAGCTTTGCCCTGATTGGAGGACTTTGTGATTCAAAACTACGATGTTATAGCAACCTCTATCTAGCACCTCTGTTTTGGATACTACATAGCAAACTCTCATGAGATCCTCATATAAATTCAGAATTACATGAGCTTGCTAAGGGGCAATATATGAAAATTGCCATTCTAGTCCCCTTCAAACCCATCCAATAAATGCTCCTTATAGCTGATATCAGACCCATAGACTGGCACACGAACGGCAGAGCCAAATCATTAAGATACCGGTAATATTCTACTCCGCCTTTTAAATCTTGGCCGTGCGTACACAATAATCGATAGAAGCTCTAGAATAGACTAGGGTAGTTCAGTTTGAGCATGTTTCTGGGGAAAAGGCCTTTTGGGTTGTGCTTTAAGAGGGATTATGTGACCACTTCCTTCAATGCGTGCTATTGACTCGCCAACATCCGTCCAATATGAAGTCTTTCAACAATTTGGTTGCGGTTGTTACCATCCTCGCGCAACTTTGCAGTCACACAATAGCAGCAAGCCCAGACTGTAAAGTAATTCCCGGAGATTCAAAATGGCCGACACCAGAAGAATGGAAGGAAAAGCTCCCAACAGCGCAAAAGCAGGCCGAAAAGGGTTCTATGAAGCACGCCACTTACCGTATCGACGTCAAGACAGTTGATGAAGTTAAAGCCGCCTTGGAGTTTGTCAAAAAGCACAATATTCGACTTAGCATTCTCAATTCCGGGCATGATTTTCTAGGCAGGAACGATGCCCCTAACGGACTGGTTATTGTGACGACTGCCCTGAAAGGAATGAAGATCTTGACTGATTTCAAGCCTACCGCAGAAGGTGTTCCAGCAGTCAACACCAGCACAAAAGTGGTTCCTCTTAGTTCCGCGCCAGCAGAGTCATGGTTGACCTTCGGAGTTGGATACAATACGGGAGAGCTCAACGAACATCTACGATCAAGCAAGTTGATGACGCTGGGTGCTGCCCACGAGGGTGTGAGCGTAGCTGGCGGCTGGGGACAAACTGGTGGACATTCGCCTCTGAGTCCAAGATATGGCCTAGGCGCTGATCAATTCGTGGAGTTCAAGGTTATTACAGCCGATGGCAAGCTACGCGTGGCCAATGCAGTCTCTGAGCCGGATCTATTTTGGGCACTTCGAGGAGGTGGCGGAGGGTCCTGGGGCGTTGTCGTGGAGGCCACAGTAAAGGCTTTCCCTTCTCCTCGCATGGCCTCGTCAATGCTTCTCATCAACACAACGGACTTTAAGGACACAAAGTCGGTATACAAAGCCGCTGCTTGGCTTCACACCAAGTTCCCAGAGTTTGCGGATCAGGGTATGGGGATGTACTACGACATCTATCCTAATGCCATGACTGTCGTAACCGTTAGCTCGGGAGAAGAAGGCACGAAGAAGTGGGTTGACGAGAAATGGAGGCCAGTTGTTGAACGTCTAGGAGGTTTCCCAGGAATGGATAACAAAACCATGCAGTACTCATCCGGCTCAGATCCGGATTTCTATACCTGGTTCGAAAAGTTGATCGTCAACAGATATCCTCCATGGGTACTTTCTGGTCTGAAAAAGAGACATGGGCCTGGAATGGAAATGATGGCCACACAATCAACTGGTATTCGAGGTGGTGACTCTTGGCTTCTTGGTAAAGAGCATCTGAACTCTCCCAAATTTGCTCAAGTCCTTGAAGATTCAATGCCAAAGGATATGGCCAACCCTCAATTACGTGGTCAAGGTATAGGTGGACCAGGTATCCACAAACGCGGAAACGATACCTCTGTGGTTCCTGCATGGCGCAAAGCTTACACTCATATTATTCATCTGGGCTCAAAGGATCCGGTCGCATCTGCTATGCGAACACTTGCCCCGGAAATGGGCGCATATCTCAATGAAGCATCTCGATTTACCCCAGGCTGGAGGACTGTCTTCTGGGGAAGCAACTACGATCGTTTGTCATCAATCAAGAAGAAGTACGATCCCGAACACCTATTCTGGGTTACCCCAGGTATCAACGCAGAAGACTGGAATGTCAGCGGGGACCGCGTCTGCCGAAGTGCTGCTACAGTCACAAAAGTTGACGCCAAAGCGGCAGCGCTAGAAGTTGCACCTAAGGGAGACAACATCAACGTTGTGGATGCCACAGCACCGGGCATTGATGAATATCCAGGCCCAGAGTTCATGTGGCTTCGAGCTGGTGATGGCAGCTGGTTGAATCCGCGTTACTTTGGCATGTCGAGTTGGAACAACCTTCTACCAAGGCCTTCAAATTCACCCGAGCCGGCTGGTGGCCATTCGCATGGTGCTCCCGCCCCAGAACCATCTGGTGGTCATTCGCATGGTGCTCCAGCTCCACAGCCATCGGGTGGCCATTCACACGCTGCTCCAACTCCGGAGCCAGCTGCGGGCCATTCGCATGCAGCAAAAGAGCCAGCTAGTGGCCATTCACATGGACGGCGAGATCGAGCATGGAGGAGATATTAGTTTTCCTTCATAGATAAAGCACAGGCGTTTTTCTATTTATCAAGACTTCTTTTATGTAGCTATATTCACCATGAGTCTTTTCCACGTTTGACATGACTTCTCAGCTTGTTGATGTCAATGCTTTCCCAGGTAAAAGTGGTAGATTGAGTAATTCCCAGCAGAGAGATAGGCCAAGAACATTCAAACTTCTATTCCCTGGCTTTCTAGCACGAGGAGACATAGAGACCTTAGACGTTGATTACACACAGGGATTGCAGATCCGCTAGGCCGGTCCCCTGAGAACCGTTGTACTTAAATTAAAATCAATGTATAGGTAATCAGCAACCAGCATGTAGTTTAGACAAGACGTGAACATGCAACAAAAACTCCTATTGGACGAACAGTCACCATATCATGAAGGTCGTACAATCTTCTGAGTAGATATGTAACATCTTTCGCACTTATTACTTCGGAAAACGTTCCTTCCAATGAGGAGTCGCTGATGTAGTTCGATAGCTCCCATCTTCTCTTCAAACCCCCAATTATGAAGTTTTAGATGGTAGATTTACAGCCGGTCAACAGGAAGTGAGATGCAGCGTTCAAGACCTGTTGGCGAATGGAATGACTCTGCCAGGGTCAATTTTGGGCAGTTGCTTCAATACGAGGAGCCGAAATGTTGTGTACTTAGGTATATGCGCACTGTCAGGTTACATCATGAACGGATCATGAGGATCGTGTAATACCACAGAAAAGCAAATATCTTCTGATCTATATGGCTGCCATATTGCTGAATGGAAACAGATATGAAATGTTTCTTGTTACGAGATGATGGTCTCAGGACGCAATCAAAAGTTGCTCAAATTTCAATATTCTGATCCGTTCTCATATCAGACATTGTTCATGCCTTATTGGCTTTAGTCTTGCCAGGTCGCGAGACTGAGCCCTACATTATCGAAGTCGTTTTCCGTTTCTACTTTTGAAAGTCCCTTTCAACCATATCTGCTAGCTCTTGAAGACTTTTGACTTCCCTTCCTGGCCTCGCATTGTATTTGGCTGCATCTTTGTGGGAAAGACCATAACGATTGATCCAGCAACTCTCTAACCCAATTTCTCTCGCAGGTCCATGGTCGTGGCGTAGGCTACCTCGCAGTCAGCCTGAACGCTTACATTTTGCTTCATTCTCACAGTCTCACGACTTTCCAAAGCATTATAGTGGAACTTGATAGAGCATCAAAGGGGTGTGGACCTTTGGGAGCACTTACCTTTGAGCAACGTGAAGAATTTGAGACTTTCCCACTCCAAACTCTTCTTGAACATGGTCGAACAGATACTCAAAATTGCGCAGGTCGGGCTTGTATGAACCAATGTCAGCTGCCGTGTAAACAGCATCGAATTCAAAACTTTGAAATGAGCTTGAGATGAGCGATGCCATCTCCGCCTGAGAAGAGTTCGTTAATGGCACCAGACGATAATGCTTCTTAAGCCTTTTGAGAGCTTCGACGGTATCTGGAAATACAGGGTAACTGGCGGCGCTGGCTCCAAAGATTTCCGCATCGTGATCTAGTTCTTGAATGTCCTTGGCCTCAATGTTGAAGTCCTTGCAAAGCTCCTTGAACGTCTGCGCTAAAACGACGTGGTGGAGTAACCTGGGGTTTTCACTTTCTATCCTTCCAGTGTAATCTGCAATGAGCTCGTTGACTCTTTTGCGATCTTTCAATTCGTGTCCAGCCGGAAGTTGAGAGATCAGCGGAGACGCAATCAAAGCAGCGTGAAGACCAGCTTCCCAGTCAATCAAAGTGCCAAAAACGTCAAATGAAAGGAGCTTGAAATCGGTCAATGAGGTAGACATTCTTAAGACGGCTTTCAAATAGAGTAGAATAGAAATAAGGTAATTTACTGATCAGCAGCTCAGATATCCAAGCGAGTAGGAAAATCAAAAAGTGAGGAATTGAGGAAGAAAACTATTTCTGCACGACGTGATCATTGGTTTTATATCCTTCTACAAGAGTCAGCGGTGTTACGTGATACTTTGATTGTTATGGAAATGATTGTCTTGTTGACGTTGTTGATCCAGGAGTACATTTTACTGTAGGGCGTATCTTCACAACAGGTAGCTCCCCGCCCACTCCTTGCCAACAAGAGCTTGTGAAGCGAAAACCAGTCTATTTGCTGTGGATGATGTTAATGTTACTACCATTTGAAGATCGTACTGTCGCAGATTTGACAATTTTCCTCAGGTTGAGCACACCAAGTCTGCTCACGTTTGGTATCATTGACTACAGCCTTTATTCTCGCTGTCCTGGAATGGCCAGACAGCTTCCCATACTGCCCACTCTTCTACAGATGTTATCGACTTGGAATCTAAGAAGGACTGCTTTGCGTCCTGTAATCTCTGAGACGCAATATCGTACTCTTCTAGTGTGACGGCTCCATCCCAGCCCGTGTACGCTCCTACTTTTGCTACCACTGCAGCCTTTTGCTCAACAGCAGATTCCCATTTGGCCAGATCTTCTTTTTGTTTAGTTAATTGGTCTTCGGTGTATGAGAGAGGGCAAGGGATGTCAGATTTTACCACGGTCTTCCAGATATCTGGGGTTGTAAGCTGCGACAATAGGCTTTGCACATATATTTCGCCGTCATCGAATATTGACCCCACCAGTGCAATTATCTGGCAGGAAAGAGTGTCGCGGTAGCGAAAGCTTTGCAAGAGGTCTGGAGATTGCTTTTGGGTGAAGATTTGGTACAAGCCCCAAATCGACTGAGATAAGTGTCGCTTTTTTGCAGCATCTTTGGCTGCTGGGTCTAGATCTGCGATATTTGGCGGCAGTTTAGGCAATTCAAAGCCATCAAGTATCGGGCCATCATATTCAATTAGTGATGGGTAGTGAACGTGTAGAAAAGCGGGACTAAGATGAACTCCTTGCCAATCGATGACTCCTGTAATCTCTGTTGGCCGATCTCGATTTACAAAAATGTTGTCAGAGTGCAAGTCGTTATGCCACAATATCGATGCAGTATACGCATTATCTTTGGGCAAAATATGTGACAGGACACGACGGACGTCCTCGATGACAGCCATTTTGGATGCTTTCGACGGGCAAAAGCTTCCTGGCCCATTGAATATACCTTGTTGACGGTCACGGGGAAATTCAGCGAAGGTATTGAGACAGTTAACTTCCCTTTCAACGACGGCATTGACGACATCTTCCACTGAGGTCCCTTGGGACTGTTAGAGAGCCCAACGGCTGGAAAGGCACATAGAGAGACTTACAAGGACCTCGATGAACATTTACTTCGGACCTTTTGTCGTCAAACCATGCACGACTGGTAGTTGGACCAACGCTGAAGGTGTCATCGACTAGCTTATTGTTGATATCGGGAAGGTCTTTCGAGTAGTAAAGTGATCCATATGCAGGAAAATGAGCTTTGGAAAGGCGTGATGTAAACACAGCCAATTGTCTGACGATATCAATCTTCTGTCTTCCTTCAAGATCATCCCAGACACGGGCAAGTTCAATGCCAGGATTCTTTTCCATGATGATGTATTCGGCACCTACACCGTTAGTACTTGCTTGCGTGCTATAGGCAAGCACTTTTGGTACTGGAATCGAAAGACAATTTTTGACCTGAAGGATAAATTAGTTGGCATTGCAGAAACCGAGAGGATTCATATTGACATACATAATCCATAGTCGCTACCTCCGAAGCCGTCGTGTAGTGTGAACAGCCAGCGTTTGGATTTGGTAGCCGAGCAATGAGCTCACGGCCATCTTCCATCTTGACCAGAAAGGTCTTGTTAAAATTTCCTTCTGGTAACTTCGACATGTCCGTACAGACAGCGCCATCACCCGCTGCATTTTCGGCGATCTTGATAAGTGCCTTCAGGTTGAATTTTTGGTAACGACGCTGTAGCTGGTCCTTTTCATTCCAAAGCCAGCGCTGGCCCTTGTAGTTGTATAGATCATCTTCGGACACGTCGTCTAGGACCATAAGATTTTATTATACAGCCGGAGACAGGAAGAAACTTACATCGAATTTCGTTGCCCAGAAAATTCATGGTCGCCTGCTCCCGCATCGCAGGAGATGATGACACTGAAGGACGAGAGTTTCCCTGAATCCATTTTGGTACATAATGAAGTGGCTGTAAAAGAGTTGAAGTCAGCTGGTTGCGGCGCGTCTTGAGGCAAGCAAGCATTTCTGCATATGCTTCTTCGAGTTAGGTGAATCCTTAGCTGCAACTTGGCCATCTGCTTATTACTATGTATTCGCGTTCACTCGATGTTCGAAGTTGGTCTCTGCCTATTGACGAGAGCTGGTGTTGATGATGAAAGTTGATGCGAGTAGAGGAATGACTGGCCTAAATCGACTTCCTACCCCGACTGTCGGATTTACGAGCGGGTTTAGTGGCAGGTACATAGCATGCGAAGTCTATTGTAACAAATTTATTTTAAATAGTGCTGTTGTTTATGACTCTCAAAAGAAGTATGAAATGGGTCATCATAAACTCTTCAATTGTCGTTTGTAGCCATGATTAGCAAAATAGCACGACCCCTTTCATTTGTCAGAGTATTTGTATTGGCTCCCAGCTGGGAAAGTTCAATCTATACCCAACCTTGGAATCATTTAAGTGCTGTCATTGATGATTTAGCTACGGTTTTACGTGTTAGCATTTCAGCCAAACTAGTGCGAAATGACCGTGAATGATGTGACGGACAGCAATACCCCAGACAGCATGAAGAAATCCTTAACAGAGAAGCTTCTTAAGTTTCTCGATGAGTGTCATCTTCTTCTTTTTCTCGACCGGTGTCTGTGGTTTTTCCACGGGATGGACCTGTGTAGATGGCTGCCCGGCAGGTTGGACGCTTTGCGGATTGTGGAAAATATCTTTCGGATCGTACTTGGTCTTGATTTCTTCCAATCGAGGTAAATTATATCTCCAGTAATCTTTCTGTGGCGTCTTCAATTCGAGATCAACATAGCCTGGGTAGGATCCGAGGTCTTCATTAAACCCGGCTACTTTCATGCCGTCTTCGATAACCTTGTTCAATCCTGTTAAGAAGCCTTTGATTTTAGGAGAGACCGCTTCTAGTGGATTGAGTTCAATTGCATAGCTCTGGAGATAGAATAGAGCGTCGCGATGCGCGTAAGCAGTGGCATCTAGGGCTACGTCGTTGACTGCACCGCCAGCGAGCTAGAATTGTCAGTATAAAGTGATCATGGCCGACTCGATTCGCCCACATGCTTAAGCAATCAGAAGATTCTTAGAAGTTCTATGAAGAAAAGGCGCCGAACTTACATCAAAGATTGCAAACCACAACAAAGTGCCTTTCTCGGTATTTTCCATGTACTGGAACATCTTATCGACTACTGAATCTGGAATCAAATCGGCACCGTTGAATGTAAGCGTCTTCGCATATGACCGTGCAGGAATACCACCACCGATGAGAAGGAAGAATTGTTCCCACCAGTTAGAGACAGCGCCTAACCAGTCTTTGACATGAACAGTGTGACTGGAGGCATTTCCTGGAAAGGTAAAGCCTTTCATGACCGCGTCATACTCTGCTTGAGTTCCAAAATAAGTTCCAGTAATGATCAGACCGGCAGCAGTGACGTTGGCGGTGCTGGCAAATTTCCGGGTAAGTGACTTATCGGAGACAAACTTCTGCCAGGCCTTGAAGACAGGAGCAATACTCGACCAAGATCCTGTTGTGAAACTGAATGAATACTGAACCAGCGCATCTGGAGCCTCTTCAGTACGAACGACAAACTCTGTAATGATACCAAAGCTGCCTCCTGCACCTTTGAGAGCCCAGAAGATGTCAGAGTTCTGCTTCTCCGAAGCTCTAATGATGCTCCCATCAGCCAAAACAACTTCTACTTCCAGTATATGATCCAGAGCCGCTCCCCATAGTCGCGAACTTGGTCCCAGTCCGCCAATAGTTGCATGTCCTCCTATACCGACATCTGGGCACACACCATGCGCCATTGCTCGCTTATGTGAATCGAACATGAACTTTGTGAGATTGCCCAGTTTGACACCAGCGCCGACGGTCGCTTGCCACGTCGTTGTATCGATTGTGTACCCTTGAAAATGTTTTAAGTCCACCACAACACCTTTGTCCGGGGAGCTAAAATTGGCGTAAGAGTGGCCACCACTCTTGCCTTGTACTTTGGTGCCATTTGCGGCTGCAGCTTTGACGATGGCTGCAACGTGGGCGGTGGTCTTAGGGAATGTTACTGCCGCGGGCGTTGTATCAATATCCAGATTATATCTCTTTACGTATTCCAAAGAGTAAAGAGGATAGTTTGGGAAAGCATAAAGATCTTCATCGTGGCCGAGAGCAGCCTTGATGTCATCCTCGAGTTTGGTCATATCGAGTCGATTTTTATGTCGTGTTCTCCAGGTTTCTGAGGCAAGCAGAAGTGTTGTGGATTGAGTTGACGAATGTTGACTCGGAAAGATGGCGATGATCCTAAAAGATATCTCATTGAAGCCAAGGCATTCAGTTGAGGCCGTCTTCAATCCAGAGCTGAAGTTGCAAAATTGGCAGCTGGAGGTCAAGCTGATCAGCTTATAATGAGCTGTCCAACTTTAGCTGCAGCATCCTGCGTTTATACCTCATGCTACTGGACAGTTGTCGCGACCGACCTCGCGTCGAGCAAACGCGGCATACACAGAAGCGTTTGGGTGGACTGATGCAAGGTCCAGCCTGCGCGTGCATTCTTGGTGACAAGACATTCTTGTGCAAAGTGATACTAGATGTAGAATTCTGCAGGTCGCTACGTGTTAGCGCCTGAAGTGTATTGGTCTGGTGAGGAAAAGAAGGGCCGCTTTGGCGGTGTGGGAATATGGAGGTTGGACCAATCATTGAGGCTGAAAGCGTGGCTTTCATGCTACTTTAGAAATTCCAGGAATAGACTCGGCTTTGCAGCCTCATTGTCTGGAAATCCACTACTTGGAGGTGATCAAATTGAATAAATTGACCTGTAAACTTTGACGGGTACGACATTTGCAGACGACTTTTGTGCTTGGAAATAGCAAATAAAAACAAGTCCAACTTGTACGCAACAACTGCAATGCAAACGACACTCCACTTGATCAGATTATCCTGTTCGGATGTAGCAGTAAATCGATATCTGTGAAGGACTTGGCGTGTACAACAAACCTTGATACAGCAAACCTTTGACCAGAGGTACAGCTTGACCGCACTGCAATTGCCAGCACACAAGCAATAAGAAGATGTTGTACTGTACCTTTCACAGGAGGAGTGAATACTTCATTGCGAAAGGATAATCGTTCTGCTGTGCAAAGATTGTCAGCGCTAGAAATTTTGAAAGGAAGAAAAGGCTGGTTTCTCATAGGTAGACTTTTATGTATGGAAGTCTTTTTTCAAGATGAGACTTGAAGTAAGAATCCCTCAGTCTACAACGAAGAAGTAAGCAACTAATAGGTATGAATCCTAGTCCATACCTAAAGTAGCAGCGTAGCTTACTACAAATAGTCCACTTAACTCTTGATTTTATATGAAATGACCTACTTGCAAAAATCAACTTCCAAGGTTCTCCTGTTTCTATCTTCTCATGTTGGTTGCTAGACTTTTCTGACATCCAATCATCTGTTGAACTCACTCTGAATGCACGATACCTCTTAGTTCCGTGGGGAAAAATGTAAACTGTCCCAATTTGAAGATATAGTTAACGAGGAAGTGACTTATCTACAGGTCGTATTTGAGGCCTTGCTTTTCTAGTTCCTGAACCTTTTGTAAGGAATACGTCCTGACTTAATTGGCTGGATCCTATAGGCTCGATAAGGACGATTATGCTAGGGCATGGGTTAGGTAACCTATTAGGGTCGACCTAATATATATAGGTTCTTAGCGTTAGGTTAGGTTTTAAAAATATTTTATAAAACCTATACTTAACCTAAGTAAAATAAAATTATTATAGATTAGACCTAAGGAACCTAAAGGACCTAAATTAAGGACCTATTAGGTAAAGTTTATTTAGTATATAACCTATTTAGGTTATAAAGGAAGAGTTACTATACTTAATATAGTTAGTAAAAGCTAAGTAGGTAGAAATAATCTAGTATATAAATTAGAGAGTTAGAAAAATATTAATTAGAATATTTAGTATAGTATATAGATTAAACTATATATTAATTAGCTACTACTACTAAAATCCTAATAACTAGTTTAAACCTTCTTTTTCTTACTAGCCTTATTAAAGACTATACTTATTAGTAGTTACTTTTACTTATTCTCTAATTCCTACTAGAAAGTAGACTTAAATATTAATTTATAAACTCTTCTACTAATAGCTATTATAAATAGAAGCTTATTAATATCTTTTAGTAATTATCTATAAAAAGAGTCTTAAGTATTACTATCTTTTACCTTATTACTATTCTTACTATTATCTAAATCTATATTATAGAATCTAGAAGAGGTCTCTAAGCTTATAGATTTACTAGTATTAGTATTCTTAAGGTTTTCTTTCCTTTTAGTAAACCTAAAACTAGTATTATTTTTATTATTAAAACTATCTTTACTAGCCTTATTTATATCTTTATCTAAAATATTATTATCTTTATCTAAATTATTTAAATTGTTTTCTTTATTAAAAATAATAGGTAACTTATCTAAATCTTTATAATAAGTTATATAATTAAATATCTAATAGTATATAGTATTAAGATTACTAAAATAAATATAATTAAGTAGAGTATTTATAAGTTATTTTATAATTATATTAATATATTTTTTATATATATTAATCTCTACTTTAATCTTATTAGAACTATTTTAATAGTCTAAAATATTAGCTATTAATTTAGTAAACTTATTATTATTATATTAGTAAAGTATATCTTATAATAATATAAGGTCGTAAAATATCTAAGAGGAGTAGGAATAATTATATTTAGATTAGTTATAGGTAATAGAAAAGATACGTTCTACTTTAACTTTAATAGCTAGTATATAAAGATAATTATATACTATATAAGTTATTATTAAGTAGAGGTCTAGATTATTATTTTCTTTCTATATAAGGAGAGGATTATTATTCTTTATAGATACTATTATTATATTAGTAAATTATAAATAATATAATAATAAAGATATACTACTTTTAAAGTATTATATAAACTTATTAGATAAAGATAAGCTAGTTAGGCTATTATTTACTATAATATTATTATTATCTATAATTAGTTCTATATTATTAGATTAAGTATTTAAATTACTATACTTCTTAAGCTAAACTTTATAAAGGTTTTTAATTATTATATTATACTAAGATAAATTATTTAAATTAAAGTAGTCCTTCTATTAAGGGTTAGTAAAGGTAGACTTAGCTATATAAGGAAATAATAACTAATTAAAAGTATAAATACGTTATAGTTAGATATTAGTTTATATTAGGTTAAAGTATACTTATAGTTTCCTTTAAGCCTCTTTTAGACTAAACTAAAGTTTACTCTACTAATATAGTTAAGTATTTATTAGTATATATTTATCTAAAATAGCCTCTTTATTATTAATATATTAGAAGAGCTTTTAGAAGTATAAGAAGACTTTATAAATAGATAGAGCCTTAGATCTATTAAGAATCTAGGTTATAGTATTAAATAGAGTAGTAAGCTAAACTAGATACTTAATATTAGCCTATTCTATATTAGATAGTATAAGAATTCTTACTTATTATTAATTCTTCTTTTTTTTAGCTTTATAAGCTTTAGTAATAAGGAAGTATATAAAGAGTATCTTAATAATTTAAAGGTAAAGTTTTATTATTATTATTAAGTCTTAGTATATTTTAATATCTTAGATTAGCTAAAAGTTACTATAAAGATTAAGGTTATTCTAGTATTTATTAATAAGGTATAGATTAGATATTTAGAATTTGTTAAAATAAAAACTAGCTAAGTAAATAAGGAACCTAAGGAGATATAGTTTAGAGGAGCTAATATACTTAGTAATACTATAGGCCTAGACTATATTAGCTATTCTAATTAATACTTTTTTAACTTACTAAAAATAAGAACTAACTTACTTTATATAAAGTAAGAGTAACTAAGCTATATTTTATAGCAAGTTTTCTCTCTTTTAAAATATCTTCTTTAATAAATACTTATTTAATTTCTTTATTTATAGATTTATAGCTAAGATAAGAAAGTAAAGTACTTTATATTAGTTAAATAATATAGAATATATAAGGAATTTAAATAATACTTATAGTACGCTTAAAGTATTAATATATATTTAATATAAGTATTATTATCTTATTATTACTAGTATTATTAATTATAATAAAGTAAACTTTCTTAGTAATACTATATTAATTAAATATATTACTTATAAGTTTAGCATAAGCTTTACTTATAAACTTTTTAATAGTAGAAAGAAAGCTAAGAAGCTTTTTCTTTTATTCTTACTATAGAGTAATCTATTATCTAATAATAGCTAAGTACTTTTTATAAGTAAAATTTAAAGACTATCTATTTAGCTAAATGCTAATATATATATTATTACCTAGCTAAATAAACTCCTTTTTTAACTTTATAAGATTAATTATAACTTATTTTATAATTTCTAAAGTAATAGTTTTTTATAAAGTAAATTAAGGTTAAATACTTAATAGTATATAGTAGTTAATAACTTATTATATAAATTATAATTTAAATATACTAAGAGGAAGACTCTTAGCTATAATTAAACGTACTTATAAAGTAAAAAAATTTTATAGTATAATCTTATACCTATTAAAACTATAAGTAGCTTTAAGCTTTATATTATATATCTATAAATATTATAATTAGTAATAGTATAGTATAGTAAGAATTAAATATATTAGAGTTATAGTTAATCTTATTTAATTAAGTATAATTTAATCTTTATTACCTTTAGCTATAGTAATATTATTATAATCTTAGAAAGTAATATACTTATTAAGTAATCCTTACTTAATAAAGAAAGTATTAGTATTATCTTTATAAAAGTAATAGTATTTAAGGAACTTATAATAATAAATATAGTAATAATAAGGCTAGTTAGTAGACTTAAAGGCGCCTACTTATATACTATTCTAAATAGGGCTTTTTTTTCTACTATACTAATAAGGATCTATTTATATAGAAATTAGCTTTTCTTAGTTAGTAGTAAATTAGGATATAATTTATTACTAAGTCTAGAAATAATTATTAGTATTCTTATTCTATAAATATACCTTCTTTTCTTAATTACTAGATTCCTCTAATATTCTAAGTATTATACTAGAAATAAAAGAGGTAGATATTAATAGGCTAAAAGGCAATATACTAATAGGAGAGTTTAGGATAGTACTATTAGTAATAATATTCCTATCTTAGATAGTAGATTATAATAATAAGAAGAAAGTTATTAAGCTAGCTCTAAATATAAAGGAATTAAAAGTAGAAGTAAAGGAAGATATAATTTAGAGTAGTATTAATTTTATTAAAAAAACCTAGGGTTCTAAAAGAATAAAATTAGTAAGTTAAAAAAGTATTAATTAAAAATCTAGTACTATTTATATTATCTTATAATACTATTTATAGAAACTTTTATTTATTTTTCCTTCTCTTTTAATATTAATTAATTATACTCTATATTCTAATTATCTATTTCTTAATTATACTAATTTAACTAATCTAGTAATTTAGGAAGTAATTAACGTAACGTATTTTTCCTCTTAACTTTTTATATTATTATACTATTAAACTCTTTCTTAATTTATTATATTTTTTAGCCCTCCTTAGAATTACTTAGCCTAGTCTCTTTTTTTTAAAAGTAATTTTATAAACTAGAGATCTATAAAGTTATTTCTTTATATAATCTATACTTAGTCTAATTATTACTAGTAGTTAGCTATCTTATCTTTCTTAACTAGTATATTTACTAAAAAGTAATACTAGTTCTACCTAGGTAGTTATAATATGCTATATAAGATATACTAAATCTAAAAATTATTTTTATAATTAACTTTATTATACTACTTAATATAATATTTAAACCTTAAAGTAAGAATATCCTAATAGCCTATTAATTTCTATACTTAATTTAAAAAGATAATATACTAATTAACCTTTATTATATTTTCCTTATTATAGTAATAAAAAATATTATCTAAATTAATTTACTTATATCTTTATATCTAAATAATAATTAAATAGTAGAGAATATTTTAGTCTAAAAATAATTATAAGGCTAGGGATAAGTAACTAAGGTACTTCTTATCTTAATTATCTTTAGTTATAAAGATTATACTACTAGAAAAAATTATAACTATTATTAGTAGCTATTTAAGAAGTATTACTACTAAAGTATCTACTAAAAAATAATAATTAGCTACTTATAGATTATATAGCGCTTTTATATAGAAAATTTTAGAACTATAGTCTTAAAGAGTAAATAAGTATAGATATTAATAGTAGGAGGTATAAGTAGTATTATTATTATTATAGTAATTTAAGTTTATACTATTTATGCTAATTAAAAATATTTATAATAAATTCTTTAAAGTTTATTATATAAAAGTATATAATTATAGTAATAAGAGTTTACTTAGTATAGTAAAATAACTTTTATTATAATTTATTTCTAAAATTTACTACTTAGGAGAGTAATAAAATAAATATAAATACTACTAAAAATTTAGTAAGGAAAAGAAGATAGAAAAATAATAATAAGTAAAATCTAAAGTAAAAAGTAGAGTTAGTATTATAACTTAAATAAACTTATAAAAGTTAAAAAGTTGTATAGACTTAAAGAGTTTAGAATTATAGTTTTAGAGTATAACTATATTTAGTAATAATATATAGATAATTTATTATAAGGAGTTAAAAGTAATAAAACTTATTAAAATTAGTATCTTATAATTAAGGCATACTAAACTTTATACTAATATTAAGCTATTATTAAAGCTAAGTTTTAAGGAGTTATAAAAATATTAATTAGAATTTAGGAAGTTTATTATAGCTTCTACCTTTTAAAATATTTATTTATTATAGTATCTTTCTCTTATTAGTTTAAACTAAGTTCTACTAAGTTAAAGGCTAATATTCTAAATATTCTTATTTATTATAAGCTATAAATTATTTTATAGCTTACCTTATTAAGTTATTTACTCCTTTTAATTAGTTACTATATAATCTATACTTTATTAACTTTTATTATATTACTCTAGCTTACTTTATTATTTTAATATAACTATATTCTTTTTAACTTTATTTACTTACTTCTTAGAATTTCTTTCTTAACCTTAAATTCTTTATAATCTCTATGTTTATTTTTATTACTTTCTTTTTATCTATTTATAATCTTATCTTTCTTTTCTAACCTACTTATAATCTTATACTTCTTTTTATATACTATACTCTTTTTTATTATTCTCTTTTAATTTATTTATAACTTTATACTTCTTTTTATATACTATACTCTTTTTTATTATTTTTTTTTAACCTACTTATAATCTTATATTCCTTTTTATCTATTACGCTCTTTTTTATTCTTCTCTTTTTTTTTATTTTTATTCTTTATATATTTTTAGTATTATTAAATAAATATTATTATTTAAGTTATTTTTTTTACTAATATTCTTTATAAATAATAATATTAGTAATAAAGAAAAAAATATATAATTAATAAACTACTAATATTCTATATTCTAAAGAAATATTTATTTATATTATATTAGAAGTTTTTTAAGCTACTAAGTTAACTCTACTAATACTAGCCTATTATTAATACTATATTTAAGTTATAATAAAGGTTTTATTATATTTATAAAATAATTCTTTTTAGGCTTAATTATTACTTACTACTAATACTATTTATATATATTCTTTTTTTTAAATAACTAGGAGCTTAGATTTAAACTAAGCTATTTATACTAATACGTTCTTAGAGTAATCTTTTAGTAAATAAATATTTAAGATATAAGAGAAGAGTTTATAAAGTAGAAAGGTAGCTTAAGAAATTATAAAAGAAATTATTATATTTCTATCTTATTAATTTAACTATATAAAAGAAACTTATAGTAATAAGTTAGAAACTTATAGCTAATAAGAGTAGTATAAATCTATAATATAGCTTATAAATTAAAGGTCTTAGCTTTTAAAATAGAACTAGCGTCTTTAATTAAAGCTAATAATAAATAATTAGAAAATGTAACTATTTATATTAGAGCCTAATTACTTATTATATTAGGATTATAAAGTTAAAAATAGTAAATTAGATTTATATAAGTTAAAATAAATAATTCTATTTTAGTATTCTAATACTTTAAATAGTACTATATTTATAATTTTGTTTTCTAATTAATATTTAATTATATTTTATTAAAAAAATATTATTTCCTAGAACTCTAATTAGAGTTAATACTAATTAATAAGTATTCTTATTCTATCTAAATTAAATATTAATTATAATAAACTAACTTATATTTACTAAAAGAACTAGAAAGAATCTTATACTTAAAGCTAGATATAAATAAATCTTTATTACTAACTTCTTAAACTTTACTAGTATCTTTTATACTAACTTTTAAGCCTTCTTTTAAAGCTTTAAGGCAAATAAACTATTAATCTTCTAAACTTTTTAATCCTTTATCTTTTAAATTGCTTTATTAAATAGTATTTTTTCTTAGAAGTTAAGGTACTAAGTTATTAAATTTATAATTACTTTTTACTTTATTTTAATAAAAATAAGACTAGTACTAGGAAAATAACTACTATATTTATAATAAGTCTAGAAATTTATTAGTATTAATTTTAATATTAGCTTTATTATATTTTATAATTATTTTATAAAATAATTTTAGAAGTTTCTTCTAAGTATAAGTTAATAACTAATATCTATAGTTAAAGTTTACTAACTTTTAATTCTTTTTCTAATTCTTTATAGCACGTAATTTAGTAAAGTCTAGAAAATGTTTCTTATATAGTGTTAATTAAATTTATATATACTAAGTATAAAAAACTTATATTAAGAGTTTTTATAGAAATAAGAATTTAAAAATAGTAATAGTCCTTAATAAGGTTAGTTTCTTTATTAGCTAAATCTCTAATAGTATAATTAATAAGGAAAACGTTATAAATAGTTTCTTATTATCTATAGGTAAGGTTAATCTAAGAGAAGAATAAAATTTATAAATTACGCTCTTTATAATTATACTTATAAAAGAGTTAATAAAATTTTAAATTAAAAGCAATTTAAGAAGCTTCCTTAGAAATAATATAGCTAGTAGTAATATTATAATTATAAGTAATATCTTTATTAGTATTAATATATATATTATGCTACTTAGACTTCTTATACTTTATTTTTATTAATTCTTAATAATAAGCTAATAAAGTAATAGTAATAGGATATAGTTTAGTTTAATAAATAGTATACTTAGGTTTCTAGCTAAGTAATTCTATAGATTTATTAGTATTAATACTAAGAAAAATTAATAAAGAAAATCTAATAGTAAAAAAGTATATACTACTTTTATTTAGAGAGTCTTATATAAGTAAAAAGAATAGTAATATGTTAGTCTTTAGAAGCTTCTTAGTATTCTATAGTCTTATACTCTTTATTATTTTTATAATTAATATAAGTATTATTATTCTTCTTAAGGTAATTATATTCTATAGCGTAGCTATTAAAATTAATATAATAAGTATAATTCTTAATTATATAAGAATTTTAAGATAATTAATTTATAAGCTTCTTAGTATCTATACTAAGAGAATAAAATTTTAAAGAGTTAAATAAGTATTAATTAGGCTAAGAAACTAAAATTAAGACTAATAGGGAAAGTATAAGGATTATTATTACTAATTAAAAGAGAGTATATAGAAGAAGTTAAAGTATATAAGTAATATAAAGTAGTATATATATATAGTCTCTTAAGTAATACTCTCTAGAATATATTAATTCTAGCGCTAGATTATAATATTCTTATTATTTTAGGTTAGTCTTACTATTACTTACTCTTCTTTATTACTTTACTCTTTTTAATTAGTTAAGCTTTTAAAGTTTTAAATTATACTAGTTTAATACTCTAAATATTTTTTTCTTATAAAGGAATATTAAGAAATAATTTTTAATAAGTAATAAGCTTATCTTTTATATCTTTAAAAGATTTATCTATTCCTTCTTCTCTAACTCTTTCTACTTTTTTAAGATCTTTAAGTTCCTTTTATTTTTACTATCTAGACCTTTATTACTTTAAAGAGCTTTATTACTACTATAATATACTTAAATAACCTTAATTTTCTTCTCTCTATACTTCTTTAGATCTTAATGAACTTTATAATACTTTAAACCTCTTTATATAACTTCTATAAACTACTCTAGCTTAGTAATAACTTTTATAGCTTTTAAACCTTCTTATAAATCTTTTATAAACTACTTTAACTTAGTAGTAACTTTTATAGCCTTTAAACCTTTTTATATTACCTCTATAAACTACTCTAACCTAGCTATAACCTTTATAAACTTTTATATATTAATAATAACCTTAATAAACTACTTTATATTAATAACTAACTTTTTAGTACTAATAAAACTTAGCTATAGCTTATAGAAACTATTATAAAAGAGCTTTAACTTATAGAAACTATTATAACTAGTAGAATACTTATTATTATATATCTTAACGTACTAAACCTAGTAGTAAGTTTTATATACTCTATTTTTTTTATAAATATTAATTATAATACTAGTAAAGGCTTTATATAAAATCTACTAAATTTAGAAAGCTTATAATCTTTTAATTCCTAAAATACTATTTATAAGATTAGTTTATAAGATTTATATTATATTCTAAAGAACTTTTAGTAATAGTAGTAGTTTAATAAATTTAGATACGCGTTAGTAAAGTAGTATAATTTAATATTTATAAGAATTAGTAAAAGTTTATCTTATTATATACTTTAAAAGTAAGTTATACCTCTATTTTTTAGATTATAAGTTATTAATTTTTATAAATACTAATCTTTATGTAATTTATATAAAGAGAGTAATAATCTAGTAAAAGAATATAAACTTAGTAAAAGCTCTATATATTAGCTAGGTTATAGACTATTAGATAAGTATTTAAAATTAACTAGTAACTTTATTATAGAGAGGTAATTAGAACTAGTAAACTTTAGAGAATAAAAAGGAAATTATAGTTATATAATTATTTATAAATAATAGAATTAATAAACTAATTCTAAATCCTAATTAATACTTTTATAACTTATTAAAAAATTAGTAATAAGATATAATTATTAAATACTATACTAAACTTTTTAGATTAATCTAAATTACGTAGTATTAGTCCTTTATTTAGGTTATCTATTAATAAATATAACCTATAGGCTAGACCTATAGAAACCTAACCTATTTAGGTTAAGTCGTAATATTTCTAAAACCTAACCTACGCGGGTTATGAAAATATTTAGAGAAACCTATACCTAACCCGACCTAACCCATGCCCTAGCATAAGGACGATGTAACCTTTCCTGAGAGGGGTATATGCGAGTGTCGATCAATCGCCTCCACTCATGATGTCCTATAATGCTACCCCAGACGACACTTCTATCTTCACCTTTTGATTCTGTCTTGGCTATCCTCAAAAGCTGATTCCGATTTTTGAAGATGGGATTATCCCCTCGCAAATTGACGGCTCGGGCTAAAGAGATACGATACAATGCGAAAGGAGCATTCAGTAGCTGGGACGGCTTTAAGCAATGGATCACTGTACCGGATACTGCACTTGACCAACATGGCAACGGTACTAGTAGCATCACCTGGTCAAATGTAGACTTGGATCCTACTCCAGAGTCAAAAAGAACGTGGAGATGGTGGAACTGTAAGAACAAAAAGTGTGTTGTAATCAACTGATACGAGAACTCACCACTACAGATTTTATTTTCTACTGGACGATTGGATTCGGAAACTGGACTTTGGGATCCACAATGATTGGAATTGGCCTGAACTGGTGGCAGAGTATCATCACCATTTTTCTGAGTCAACTGATCAGTTCAATTGCTGTCAGTCTAGACTCCGCTTCTAATCCAACGCTGAAGCTAACTTATATTGTCCAGATGTTCTTCAATTCAAGATCGGCTAGTGTATATCACGTAGGATATCCCATCATCGGCCGCAGTGTCTTTGGAATGTGGGGAGCTTTCTACTTTGTTGGAGTAAGAGCTCTTCTAGCCATCATTTGGTTTTCAGTGCAACTATTTAGCGGAGGTAAGCAATAGTTCATGTCGTGAAACCGCTGTCACTAATCTATCCGCAGCTTCTTTACTGGCAAACGTGCTACGAGCAATATTTGGCCACAACTATACTGATATTCCCAACCATATCCCCAAGTCTCAGGGAATCACTAGCGCCGGCATGCTGGCATTCTTCTTGTTCTGGTGTATTCATCTACCGTTTACATTTTTGCGGCCATACCAGCTGAAATGGCTATTCAACTTGAAGATCTTTGTGAGTTTTCCAAAGTCATGAAATTCTGTGTTTTGCGAGGTTGTCATCGTTAACATCATTGCTAGACCATGATACCTGCTGTTTTCGGTCTCTTTATCTTCTGCATGGTAAACACCAAAGGCCACATAGGAGCTGGTCATTTGAGTCAAACGAGCGCTGCAACTGGCGGCTGGGTAAGACATAGCATCAACCAAGAGGTATCAAGCAAGTCTTCTGATAAATTTGACTAGGGTTGGTTCTTCGTGTATTCGATCAATGCTGGTATGGGAAACACTGCTACATTGATCACCAATCAGGTCTGTACTCTCTTCTTTTCGTTTTTCTTCGACACTAACAACAAGTAGCCCGATTATGCCCGCTGGAGCAAAACGAAAACTGGAGCCATGTGGTCCCAGCTATTCTCGAATCCAATATCTGTGACTCTAGCAGCGACGCTGGGGATTTTGTCCACAGCTGCAATCAACAACGCATGGGGTCTGCAACTTTGGAATCAATGGGACCTGTTTGAAGCTATCATGGACAGATACTGGAGTAAGCTCATCCACATCCACACATTGTGAATATACACTAACAATCTCAGGCGGAACCACTAGATTTGCCGTATTCTTAGCAGCTTCAGCGTGGACCATCAGCATTCTAGGAACGAACATTGCAGCCAACATGATTCCCTTCGGTTCAGATGCCAGCATGCTCTTACCACGCTTGCTAACAATCCCGCGCGGCCAATTCCTAGTACTATGCCTAAGTTACGCAATCTGCCCATGGAAGATTCTTGCATCCGCAACAACATTTACAACCTTCCTCGCTGGATACGGTTTGTTCATGGCATCCGTCGTAGCCGTCATGATCTGCGATTATTTCCTACTCACAAAAGGCAACATATTCCTATCCCATCTGTACGATGGGAGCAAATACAACAAACACTACTATTATCACTATGGTTGGAACATTCAAGCTACTATCAGCTATATCGTCGGCATTGCGTTACCATTCCCCGGCTTCGTCGGGACATTGGGTCCTCATGTCAGCAAGCCTGCTCAGGAACTCGGGCAACTTGGATGGCTTTTGAGTTTCACCACATCGTTTGTCGTCTATTATGTTCTTTGCAAGATTTGGCCAACGAAGAATCAGAAATTGATCAAAGAGATGGGCTTGGGTTGGGAGGAGATTAGCTACCGGGAGATTATAGCTGAAGATGGCACGGTCATCAAGGAGGATAATTTTGGGCACTCGGACGCCCATCAGCAAGTAGGTAATGAGAAATATGAGGGGATCGAGGTGGGACAAGGAGAGAAGCTATAGTCGTAAATTGTAATTAAAGAGATGTAAGAGCGTTGAAAAGTGCTATCGCCAAACATGTGTATCCCTTGCTATTGAAGCAGCTTGGCGATACTGTGTCACTGCAACTTGGTGCCCAGTAAAACTCCTAATATCAAGGAGAAAAGTTGGCGAGCCGAGTTTGTGTTCGTGACAGATTCTAAAAACCTGCTGGAACAATCTTTTGGAGTTGTGGTGCAGAATGCGGCATAAAAATGAGTAGAGCTGAGATGAGATTTGATCACGGAGGTTGTGATGCTGTTGGTGATGCTCTGAATGGCAAGAGTCCAGTTTTGCCTTCTAAACAATATACTCTCGGCAAGAGAAGAGCTTAAATAATAGCTCTCCCTTGGAAAAGTCCTCGCAACTAAACAGCAGATTCAACAATCTATTGGCTTCGTGAGATGGCTCCGCCTCGTCAAGGATTCAATGGCTGTGCGTTGCGACACGACCCAATTGAGGACGTTCCACAAGGGGTAGCATTTTGAGAACATTGGACCATATAACTGCTCATTCATTTCCTCTTCGGAGGTCACTTTTAAGGACCACAAGATAGCCAACCTACTTCCAACTCACCATGGACAACCAGACACCCTCATACCCAGTCTATCAGCCACAATCCAAGGCATCAAGTATCAGTGATATTGACAATCACGATGCTCAAGACAATTGCTGTTATGGATGTTTCTTTTTTCCTAGCTTCAACTGTATAGAACCCATTATGGCATGCATAACATCGTGTTGCATCTGTCTGAATGCCTGCGGATCTTGTCCATGTTGAAAGGGAGCCGTCACTTCAGACGTGAGTTTTCAATGCGCTCTTGACTTTCAATACTCTCTAATGGTCAACAGATGATTAGCCAATCCTAAACCTACTGGCATCTCCCATCAACCACCACAACCCATCCCCAAAACCATCAACGCAAAAAGCGATATAAACCCAACACCAGCCATCCCAACATCCGGCGTATACGCCGCAACCGCCAAAGAAAGAAACATAAAAGCAGCCAAAACCAGCCACTGCAAAACTATCTCCAGCACCTTCATCCCACTTCCGATCGTCGAATGCTTCTTCAGCTGCACCAAGCTGATGATGGCAAACCCCAGCGCCAGCACAAACATGAGCCAGGCGATTGAGAGGAATTGGCGGACTGCTTCTTCATTGAATTTGATCTTTTTAAATAGTTTTGAAGATTGTTTTGCACGGATGGTTATGGGGTCTGGTAGGTTGGATAGGATTACGGAGAATGTTATTGAAGCCCCGAAGGTTGATAGGCCGATTATGCCTTTGGCGAACGATTGATACCAGTCGTATAGGTTGTCTTCTTGGCGTTTGTAGTTTCGGCTTTGGGTGAAGATTGACGGATAGGGGTTGTCGATTTGTATTTCGGGAGACATCGTGAAGTTGGTTGTCTGGACGGAAGCCGTAGTATGTATGAAGGCTCAAGATTGGCTTCTCACCTTGTGCTTTGTGATTATATTGGCGTTGCTGGTGGTCCGAGACACAATGAAAGTGACATGTTGACTTTGAGTGCAATACTACTTACACAACCTTTATGAATGATTTCCTCCCTCGCGTGTCCACGACTTCTGCCTGTACTGGCGCAGTCTACAGCCACCACCAAAAGCGTGAATCCGCCTTGCGCCTCCACAACCTCCAATGATACTCCAGAATGCAAAGATTCTCCCTTCTCCTCGGCAGGAAGTAACTCCTCGATATAAAAGCATGTGAACCCGATCCTCTGAAGCAAAGAACGATGCAAAATGGTAGTTCGCAGGTGACATATTGACATCTTTACTAGCAACGCTCTCTTTACTAGCAACGCTCTCTTTACTAGCAACACTCTCTTTACTAGCAACACTCACTATGGATCTAGAAGTTCAAACAGCAGCATGAAATTAAAAGGATGAATTAAAATACATAGATGGTTGAAATGAGAACTATATTTTTGACTTTGGATCGAGTTCCTCAAGAAAGTTCGACGGCAGAAAGCCAGCTGACCCATCAGTTTTTTGTCCGTACCACCAGCTATTTTGGGAGTTAGTTTCAAGCATAGATAGAAATTGAAACGAAGCAGGAGACATACCCATTTTTATACTGATATGCTACCGAAAATATCTCACCAGCGTTAATCTTTAAAATGCTTTCATTGTTTTCTGTGGGGTCGTAATTCCAACGAACCCGCACTAGTTTGCGATATGGAGGATTTTCGGCGCCGTAGGTTTCTGACATTGTCTGATAAAGACAAGCTGGTTGCAAGCCAATCGGAAAGGTTACCGAAGGACCTGAATGATATAAGTACCAATGAAGAGTTCGGGTTAGAGATATGGCTTACCTCGCAGTGACTGGAGGCGGGGGATTGGAGAGAAGAGCAGTTTATTTGTTTTCCCAGTTGAAATAGCGACAGCACCCGTTGAAATGTGGGCCGGTTATGAGCTGGTATGGAGAGTTGTTACAAGGAAGAATTAAGAATTAGAAATTCGATCATAGGTTGGCTGGACATGTATAGGGAGATGCCGGGAGTTTTTAAAGCGGGGAGACCAGGGAGCTTGGCCTGGGCCGGAGGTGAACGATAGACTATACAGGTAGAATCCTTGAGAAAGGTCAAGAGGGATTCAAGAATTGCATGTGCATGTGCATCTCAACCTGTCTGTCAATCTTTTTGGCCACTTTTGCGACCCAGTTGACCCAGTTGGGAATCGGGCTAAGAGCAAACAAGAGAATTCCACGGCCAAGGGCGAATTGCTTTGAAGCGTCCAACGTGTACGGTATGCAATCGACCCGGCAGTTGGAAAGCAGGATCAAAATCGAGTTTTCTCTTTCGTCGAATGCATCCTACAATATGCTACATAATCCAATTATGTGAGAGGTAAGCCGCTCTGTATGCGCAAGTCTCCACCAGCCTCCACTCGGAGGCGGGAATTTGAATGCACATAAATCTCCTTGACAAATCGCTGTCGACCATCAAAATAGCGTGCAGAAGACTTTTCGAAGCTTGCCATGCATTACCAACACCATAATTTTGTTCCTGGGTCTGCAGCGTTGTACGGAAAGGATGTCCGATCTGCGGAGAAGGATTTGATAGAATGATCGGATAGATCCAACTTCCAATTGCCGGCATCTGCGCCCATCCTCCCAAGAAACCAGCAAAGATATCATTGACATATACCTACTATTCCTCGCAAAGCACGATGAAATGATCATATTATGGGAATATGAAGAGCTCCTCGGATACCGGCGCAGGCGATTGCGGGAAAGTAGCGCTACTCAAGCAAGAGGTACAGTAGTGGCTTCTTAGAGGAGTGATCTCCTGATGGTATCTTGAGAGTAGCTTGAATTGGTATAAGTCTGGGCTTAAATGGCAAATAAGAGAAGCTAAAAAGACTAATTATTAATGCATTAACAGCTCATTATTATTAGTTCGCACATGTCAGTTGTCAAGTTGTCAGACCTTAAAACCTCATCAAAACGTGGTGGTTGGCATTGAACCTGGAGCAAGGCCGCGCTAGTCCAAATGGGGTCAAGTACCCCAAAAAGGAAGGATGTTGTTGGGGAAGCTTCAAACTGTCACTGCCACCTCTAGTTTCTAAACCTCTACCACCAACCAAACTCCATCTCACCACCAACGTTTATTTCGACATAGACTTGAAGCTTTAGTACTTCTTCCTACTTTGACCCACCGTCATAACATCATCTTTGCAACACCCACAGACTTCGCGAACCTGCGCCTACCCCACCATCTCCAAAGTCAAGCATGGCCCCTCCCGCATCCACAACCTCCGACGCCGAAGTAACCATGATGGATGACAACTCGAGTAGCTCTCAAGATGAATCCACCGGTCCACTTGATCAATCTACAAATCAACCTGCCACGCCTGGTAGAACCATAATCCCCACCAGCGAACCTACCCCACCTGGCAGCGACGCGCGCCCTCATCCAAGCCTCAATGCCAACGGCAAACGCGCCCTAGCACCTAGTGCGAGCGACCTAAACACGAGTGGTCTAGACACTGCTATGGCAGTCGATGGCCCTGGAGAGACGGAGCCTCAAATACCACCAGCTCCTGGCCACAAGTGGGCTATGGGAGAGGATGGCATTCAGGTTGAAGTACCAGAAGACGAGGCGACGAGTCAGGAGCCGGGCGCGAAGTGGAAGACACGAAAAGCACAGGATGAGATGAGGAAGGCTATGGAGCAGGTTTTGGATCGCGATTATATGGTCAAAAGTAGGCTACTTGAACTGTCCTAATGAACTCAGCTAATGTGATCTAGAACGATACGGCGATATTCTGATGGATAAACCAGGCAAACCTCCTGCCGAGCAAACCGCTGAATAGAATGAAGCCAACCCAAAGACATCGGAAAGTCTGGTTCCTAACGAACACAAGGAGTCTGCCGAAAAGGACGAATCTGATATGCCTCCACCTAAAAAACGTGGTTTCTTCAAAAACGTTTTTCGAGAACACAAGGAACACGGAGGAGAGTTCTTGTAGATGCGCTGGTGTCTCTTCAACTACCATCGAAGCATGGCGACGGCAATGTAGCTATGTCGGACTTTGCGTCTTGAAGCTTTACACATATTACTATTGAAGAAATCAGCGTTCATTGTTAGAGCTACGCCAGAAGGACTGGTGTCTTAAGTGAATTCCTCGATTGCTGGCTTATCGTGCATATTCCAGGAACGTTCGCTGTAGGTCTATTTATACATGCATATGCTTAATCAAAGATCAATTCACTTGTTGAACGTCATTGAAAGGCAGGCTAGCTCTAATTGACCTCATAACTTTGATCTCTCCTCGTACTTCAAACCCAACACGTTCAGTAGGCCCTTATCCTCCAGCTTGAGCTCATCATTGACCTTTCGCCATACTCTTTGCCTGCAATCCGGATCTCTAGCATGTGGCATAGCCTCCAACTCCGTAGTTCTCGAAAAGTACCGTCCTCCACCAAGACCACCTTTCTCACCCACTCCCTGAAGCTCCGGATCTGGGCCAGACTTCAAACCAGTCGCGCCATGTAGAATCGCCAAACTGCCCTGCTGCTCATTGATTCCAAAGTAGTACGCCATCATTTTGACAACCCATGTCTTGATCCTCGTAAACCACCCACCCACCGTATTCAAATTCCAGATCCCGCTGTTAACATACCCCGGATGTACACCATTGACCGTAATGTGCTGATACTCCTTGCTCAATAACAACCGCCTCTGCAGCTCCGTCAACCACACTTGAAACCACAGCTTATTATTCTGATAATAATTCACGCCTTCCGACCCCGTCTTGCCCAACTCGCCATTCGTATTCCGTAGATCAAACGTCCCCAGAAAATGGAAACAACTCGTCGTACACACCACCCGTGGCTCCGCCGCCTTCGCCAACGACGGTAGTAGCCGCAGTGTGAGCAGGACGTGGGCTAGCAGATTGACTTGATGGATTATCTCAAACCCATCTTCCGTCTTCCACACACTGCCTCCACCCGGACTACTCCCTATACCCGCATTGTTGCACAGCACATCCAGAGCTCTTCCCGTGTCGAGCCATCTCTGCGCTAGCTCCTCCACGCTGCTGAGCTTCGTATAGTCGACTTCCCACCACTCTACGCTCACATCCTCATGCCCAGCCTTGCGCGCGGCTGCTAGACATTCATCGACGACTTGTTCGGGGCTCGTTTCGGTAGGTGGAGGTTTTCGCGCCGCGAGCACGAGATTTGCGCCCCAGGCGGCGAATTGGATGGCGGCTTCTCTCCCGATGCCGTTGTTGGAGCCGCTGATGAGGATCCATTTGTTGCGTAAATCGACGGGAGGCAAGGTGATGTGCGTGCGGTCGGCGCCTTTGCGGTTTTGGGTGAGGATGAAGGATCGGGAGGCTCGGGGGATGGAGAGGGGAGCATCGTAGGGGATGTCGTTTATGTTGGCTGGGACGGACATCGTGAGGGTGAAACGGTTTTCGTGTAGTGTATAGCTTGTGGAAGTTGGGCGAGTTTGGGATGGTAGCGGTTGATGAGTGAGATTGTAGCAGCCTGGTATAAGAAGCTACCCTTGTGCCTCGGCTCCAATCACAATCAGTATGAGAGATGAACTTCAAGAGCTGCTGATGTGATATCGAGGGCAAGATATATGATTGAGTCTGCACGCTTTTGGCACATGTAACGTTCGTGGCTACATGAGAGGTAAGTCCGAGGTGCTACAACCTGTCTTTGGCTGACCCATAGCCACGGCCGTAGAGATGTCGCTTGCCACGTTGCGAACAGGTGTTATCCCTACTAGAGTCGTAAGCAAACGTTTGAGACGTCAACGGTCAACAAGTCAAAAGATCTTAAGCAAAAAAGATGGGGCTAGAGGCGCGCGTTAAACTATCGACGCCACGGTTGTAGATTTGCGTCTATGAGCCAATAGGGGACAGATTCAAGACCACTGCAATGAGCATTTTCAATATTAATTCTGCAGTTGGGCAGGGGAGTTGTGTTAATCTTTCTGATATAAGTAGATAGAGGCTCCGAATGTACTAGTATAGAACTTAAGAATCAGGAAATATCGCCCAACCCATCTTGTGAGACATCCCGTCTCCAATTCACGTCTTCAAACAATTTCTCCAACTGCTCCAACCAGCGTTGCTCCACCACTACAGCATCGACAAGTCGTTCGACGACCCGAACTACCCAGCCTTGACAGTTTTGTTTTACCTCCGTCTGAGTGGAGCACTCGGTGCAGCCTCAAGTTCGACCGCCTGTATGAACTGCTCTTTTCCTCTATCATCGCCCGATTTACAAAAAATCCTTGATATCAAGGTTTATAGAGTTTTATATCCGCTGGTTTTTTGCAATGACCGGCTTGCCTGTTTAACGGACGACGATGAATTTCCAATACAATCTCTCAGTACTTATTCTGAGTCATCACTCGAAGTAGCAGTCTCGAACTCCATTGGCCTAACTGAAGCAATGGCATCAATATTATGACTCTCTGAACCTGGATTTTTATTTCCCATGAAACTAAGGCCATCATCACTTGGACCTGAATCATCAACTTCGTCCAAATCATCATCGGAGGAGCAAAAGTCCAGGGCTCTCCCTAGTGAGTCATTTGCGCGGTATGCAGAGCCTGTAAACTCTTCTTGATCGCCAGAGTCCTCCAATCTGGGTATCTTTCGGTTTATGCGCCGGTCAGAAGGTTCAGAAAGAGTGTTAATGAATGTCGATGGCGAGTCAATGGAGCTGGCATCGTCAAAATCGTCGGAATTATCGAGAAGATCATCTTCGTCTGTTGATTCCCGTTTGCCAGCTGATGTTTTCATTATCAGATCCTCGACGGGATTGGTCAAATCGCTGTCCATTCGCTTGCAGATCTCTTCGCATTCGTCGGTGTTTACTCTTTTCACTTGCGAGTCATATCTGACGACTCGACGTGGCGGTTGGATTTGTGTGGCAAGTTTCTCTGGAAAATGAGGAACCTGCAGAAAATAACATCGACTTTGGTGAAATTGACGTCGAATAGTCGTCAGCTTGGAGACTATGCTTTCCTGATTGTCAAGCCTCGATGTGACCAGAATCTTGCATATGGGAGTACTAGTTTTTGCAAGCCCATCCAGAAGCTCGAGTAGTATTTCGGCATCTGATAGGCCTCCTTCTGCTCTTTCTGGCAAAATCAAGTTGTCTATATTGTCGATAAACATATAAAGATGTTTGGGCGAAGCTATTTCCAGACATGACGCAAACATCGACCACAGACTCAGCATATTACTTTCTGCTGCCGCAAGCCTGCAGATGCTGAGTGTATGCTGATGAGAAAGGTTACTGGTAAACCGCCCGGCGTGTTGAGCTACAAGCTGGACAATAAAAAGTTGCAGCATGGTTTGCACTGTAGTGTCTGTCTTGCGGCTGAACTCGTAGCAATAGCACTCCAGTACAGTGGTATTGGGAATGTCTTGAGCCAGAGCGGACACCTCCAATGAGATAATAGTAGTCCAATCTAGTGGTCCCAACAAGCGACGGCCCTGGATCCAAAGTAAAGATGACTTTTTGCAACGCAACCATTGGAACATCTCTCCTTTCTTGACGATATTGCACTGAATGTTCATTAATGGTGGTGAAAGTTTTCTTTCACTTAGTCGATAACGCAGAAGTCGCTCTTTACATGATTGTTCCAGAGAGGCCAGTTTGGGCAACGCCGTGGCAGAAGTCATCATCCACCGAGTTTGATTCGGCCTTCCATTTTCTATATCAAGTACATCTGAGAACAAACAAATACTAGATATTTTGGAAGAATGACTCAGGTGAGTCTGGTAGCGGACTTGATCTGATCGTTGTTAGAACAGTTCCCCGCGAGAAGACGAATTCATACCATTAATGAGGATACTCTTAATCGCCGGTTTCCATATGTCAAGGGCTGCAAATTGATTGACTGGTACCGAGATCAACGATTGTGCTTCCTTCATCATATTTTGGATTTCGATTCCTTCTTTTACCAGAAGACCGGTATCTGATAGCACCTGTTGCAAAACTACCGAGCTGTGGTCAATCTTTTGTTCCATGTCCTGAATCTGCAGAGAAATGCCCTCTTTCATCTTCTGAGCGAGACTCAAAAGGCATATCTGAGCAACATGACGAACTCTCTGAACATCCTGTTCTATCGTATTAACTGAATGCTGAAATCTCTGTTCCCAGGGCTGCGTCAAGTTCTTTCGAAATCGAGCTAAGCATTGTTTAGGACCGAACAGCTGAGTTTGTGAGAATTAGACTTACTGACGCGACTCTCTTTGTAGTAACTTAAAGCCTCAGCTAGAAAGCCCATCAGATGCTTGTAGGTATCAGTCACTCCTGTCACAATCTGTCTGACAGGTTGTAACGTGGAAATAACCTCAAGCTGTTCAAGATCTCGTCCAATTTTGTCCAGAGTATCCGCAACGCTTGCCTTGAGTTTCTCATTATTTGTATTGTATACCAGAAGGAATCTAACCGCTGCCCATATCACCGACGTATACTGAGGGGCCTGATTGTTCAGAGCATTGAAGACTTCTTGATAGTGCAGTGCTATCAAGCAAAATCGCTCTGACCTTCTACACAGCTTTTGAATCCATTCTTTTCTCTTTCCTTTCTTATCCTCGCGGGCGGCCATTTCGGTAATTACTTTCTCAAAGTCCTCGAGGCATTGTTGTTCTGTGTGGCGAACGTCGTGGAGCTCGTTCAGGCTTAGGGACTCTTCAAATGACTCCAACGCGTCGTGAAGCTTGCGGGTAGGCCGCTGCAAATCTTCCCTAAGTTATATTTAGTTTCCAACAAAGTAACAGAATTGTAGCAAGTTGTCTTCACTCACTCATTCGTAAACTTTGTTATCCACCCTTTTCGCTCTTCGGATTCAATTTCCAGTAATACATCTTGTTGCAAAAGGACGTCCTCATTGCTTGTTGCGCCTGAAACCACGATACTAGCCATATTGAACCAGGCGATCTAGACAACAGTGCAATATCTAGCTGTCAATAGCGGAGACTTGAGTCCTGGCCCTAGAACCCTATTAGACATAGATCAGGAATATTTCGTGTGACTATCTACCTACTTACTGTAAGCCGTTCGCAGCTATGTTTTGATATTATGCCCAGAACGAACAGCGTTGAACTGTCCCAAAGTTGAGTTTCAGATCCTGAGTAAGATAGTAAGGAAAACTTATTCGAGAGAAAAACAATTTGTCCACTGGTTGAACAAGCGGTGATGGTGCCTTGCGAGAAATCTCCAATCCAGTCCATTTCTTCTGAGCCGAATCAGCAGAATGAGTTGAGTACACCAATGGAAACATTATTTGCGTGACTGTTACTAGCCTTGGTGCGGAACGAGTTATTTCGAGTTCATAAACATCCGTCCGGTCCATTCACCTACTCGCATTTACAACTTTGATCACGAGAATCAATAGCTTGCTTGCTCGGTTCCACGAAACTATACAGTAACCTAAATAATGTGATTAGTTCATCACATTACTTAATATTTGGGTAATGATTGGCATTGAGTACTTGCCTACAGTATCATCATCTGCTTCCTGAAAAGAGATATATGTGATCTCAATGATCAATCTTTTTATGAACTCGGGTACATTTTCTCTTGACGAAGAGAATTTGTCTGGCAACTTAAAGCATAATTTCTTACTTCTCCTTAATTCCCTGTTGGGTTTAAGTCTCAGCCTACAGTAAACTTCTTTCGGCTTGAGACGATACGGAGTGGAACCACACCATTGAAATGTCGGACGTGCGAGAACCTCCGAGATCGTGTCCAGAATCTAGGAGCTCGGCTCTCTCACGCTCCTCGGAAGGACTGGACGGAGAAGTCATTACTAGTCAGACTACACCTGAAGACGCAGCACACAATCTAAAATCAGATAGTAAGGCAAGCAGACCTGGCAGTGATGGGACATTTTATGAGGGAGGGCCTCTTGTGTCAGAAGGTCTTGTGACTGGACAGGAAAATGGCAACACAGTGTCTACAAAATATCTACACGGTTTGAAATGCACTGTCAGAGACAGCATTGATCCTTCTGCGTACGAGCTTGCTGACTATTTGAAGCCTGCTGGAGGAGATCATGAAGACGGAGAGAATAGTGACGACAGGGATAACAGCGACGACAGCAATGACAGCGGCGACAGCGAAGAGAGCATCTGGACCCTCGAAGTAGGGCAGCTCAATTGGTACGGTAAACCCATAGCTAGTACAATGGGCAACGTCGCGTATCAAGCAAAGCAACAGCAGCTCAGTAAGGCACAACAGCGACACGCTGTACCACAGCGTAGCACACAAGACCAGAAGCCGGCAGTTAAGAGACCTATCGGACGACCCGTGCTTTTCAAAGTCAAACCACGGCTGGAAATACGATCGCCAATACTGGCGGGCGCCGTCCGAAAAGCGATCCCTCAGTACACAGGCCCCGATCATCAGTCCCTCAGCAGTGCAGACCCCAAGCTGGAAAAACCATACATTATGATATTCCATAATTGGCAGAAGCTACAAATATACCTTGATTCTTGCAAGGGTGAAGAAAGAGATCAACTGGGATTTCTACTTCAGACAATGAGACAAGAATTACCACAAACAGCCAAGGTGTGCGACAATATCGTGTTAGGAAACATAGTAGACGTTCCATTCGACTCAATGTGGCTGCTTTATCCTCCTGGAACTACCGTATATCGAAATGGAGTTCGGTGGAGAGCTTATATAGTCCACAGAGTAAACTGGTATCGAAATAATGAGGACAGCGATAGCGATATCTTCACACTCAGCATAACTCTCAAAAGTTGGGACTTCAACTCAACTGCTTCGAAACTGGAACCGGTTTTCCAAGAAATTCATCTTTTAAGTCGTGACCGATCTATAGCAGTCCAAGACTTGCCATATGTGCCTGCCGGGTATCTATCGGAAGAATCAAAGGTCCAAGACGCTTTGATCGTTCGTGGAAACCAGTACTGGGCATACGCAAGAGGTCCCCAGCACTTGGAGTACACTGGAGATGCCTGGTCAAGGACTTTACCAGAGGTATCACCCATTCATTTCCGCCAATGTCCGTTGGCTAACTTTAAAAGGATACGACTCGGGTGATAATTGACGTACAAAGGGACATACAGACGCGGACTGAATGTCTATGCGATATATGCCAGTCCGACATGGATCCCAGAGGAACCATCTGCTTGCAGTACATCGGGGATAGATGGACAAATGTTAAGACATCGGTATGTCTGCCTTCAATCAACCTATGCCACTATCTTATAACCGTATAGTATGTCACCCTTAGAAGCTACAACCATCTCCCCCGGCACCGCTTCATGAGCGGTAGTGGTACACAAGTACGGCCTAGAGAGACCAAAGGGGACTCTGCAAGCTTAGACATTGCTCCGAGTGAAGAGCCAGACAGCGACACAAGGCACGCGTTTTTGTTTTGTCCTTCGCATATCCATGCTTTCTCTCTGGTCAAGAAGTCTTGGAGTTTCGTGGAGATTGATTGCCTGCGTAGTCCAAAATTTGAAGGTGATGCGTTCAGAAGGGTCGCAATCAATATCGAACATAAGAGGGTTATCGCGGCCATGGTACAATCGCATATCCAAAGAGGCAACAACTTCAGCGACCTCGTGAGAGGCAAAGGTCGAGGTTTGGTCATTCTTCTACATGGGCCTCCAGGCACAGGAAAAACGCTTACTGCAGGTAAGTATCAGTACTCTAAGATTCTAATTGAGCAGCCGATTTGATGCTAAGTCAGGAGTAGAATGCGTCGCGGAACACCAGAAAATGCCACTTTATACCGTTACCTGTGGAGATCTAGGCGTAAGCCATGCAAGTGTGGAAGGGACTCTTCGAGAGGTTTTCGACAAGGTTACTCGTTGGAATGCGGTGTTACTCCTGGACGAGGCCGATGTCTTCCTTCAGGAGCGGAGCATTCGCCAGCTGGAAAGAAACGCTTTGGTATCAGTATTCCTACGAGAACTGGAATATTTCGACGGAATCATGTTCCTAACAACGAATCGACCTGGCCACATAGACGAAGCATTTCAATCTCGAATACATGTCGTATTGTCCATGCCACCGCTGGAATTCGAACAACAGCTTAAGATCTGGTCAATTTTCCTCCGAGACCAGATGGACACGAAACAGCAAGCCAAAAAATTGGCCGACAAGATCGCACAACACACGAAAGCTGACAAGCTCAATGGACGTCAAATTAGAAATACAGTCCGAACTGCGCTGGCTTTAGCAGCTCATCAGAATACTCCGCTGTCGTTAACTCATCTGGAGCAAGTTGCTAAATTGAATCGAGCCTTCGCGTCCTATATGGTCGAAGTTAACGATGCCAATGATGAGACAAGACAGCGAATGCTTGGTAATCGCGTGGTTCCTGCGTGGAGGTTGGAGAGCTAAGCAGACTGGATTTGTATCGTACGGTGGAGGGTTCATAAGAAAATGAAATATGCTCGGATGTGATCAAATGTAAGGTAGGTATTTACAGGAAATATTACTAGACGCGTAGCGCGCTTGCCATTCCAAGCACGCGCATATTGAACCACATGGCAACCATGCTTAATCGGGCCTAGTGCGTGGCCATCGTGAACTCCTTCCGCTTGCCGGCGTATGCATGATTTCTTGAACCCTCCTGATCATCACTTTCAAAACTGCCTGTCCGTCCTTGGGGAGTACCATTTTAATCTATTGTCCATCAGCAAACACTCGCTCGTTCATGACAACCTCCTGGCTCCAACACCCTCCGCCTGCCCATCTCCTCACCTCCGTTGCCCGGTCCGCAAACTGAGATCCTCGTCTTCCTCAAACAAAGTCTCCTTCACATTGCCACGAGCCAACACAAAAGTCGCGCAAATAATCGCTCAATCTAGACTATTTAAGTCCGCAACGCTCACCTACGACCATTCCATACAAGCCTTCGTCTTCCCAATAATTGTAATGGATGAAAAACTTCGCAAGACGCTGGCAAGTTCTGACTTTGAAGACTGGCGGCGGAAACTATGGAAAGAAATATCAAAAGAAGCAATCGGCGAAGGATGGGTTGCAGACACAGACATAACCAATGACTATGTGATTGATCATCGAGCTCACAAATGGATCCAGCTCTGGGAGACACTGGTATGCAGCAAACTTCTCCTATGTCCATGACGCTCCTTTCCCTCTTATAGGCGAACTTCTATCAAGACCATCACCATGCACCAGACATGCTAACGAATCGCTCCCAGGTTGAAATCCGATATCTCTTCCGCCCACCCGTATCGCGCTGCGTCCACGCCAAGTTCCGCTCATGTCCCAAAGCCGAGCGACAGGTCAGCGTTCGCTACCTCTCCTTCCACACATCACCCCATCCATCCATCGAAGACAAACATCTATTCGAGAAACGGCGCGGTACGTCGTCTGACCTTCCAATTTCGAATCGATACTGACACATAACGCAGCGGAACTCCTCGAATGGCGCAAACAAGGCGGCACACCCCCCAAAGTGGCACCGCCAAAAAAGAAGCCCCCCAAAGCACACTAAATCAACTCGACACCGAGACGATAAAAAAAAGATTGTTTCCCATTTTCTTCAGCGACAGTTTGGCCGGCTTGCTGCAATAAATACAAGCAATGATACCCCCTGACATACTGGCGCGTTCGCCAGGCATAGCAAAGTTTTGTACTTTTGCCGTTTTTTTCATCTTTAGGAGTTTTTGGATTTTGACGGCTTGTGTATATTGGGATCCATCTGGTAGACATACACACGTACACATATACATTGGTCAGGAATCCCGGTTTCCATTCGGATCAGGGCGGATGCACGTCTTTTACAGCATTTAGGTCGGGGTACATTGGCACTGGTAGTGTTATATTCAAAAGATTTATAGGTATTCATGTCTTGCAATAGCTCGCGGGATATCGATCGTAATATAGGTACATGCTTTCGTAACTTGCTTCAAGCTTCAGCCCAGTGTGCCTTGTCTCGCCGGTCTATGTCATGAACTGACCAGGATTCAACCACTGTAACAATGTGCCAGCCGGCATGGCAAGTCGTAGCCCATTCCGATTCCTTCAGCCATTCTCATCACTTTTCATCAAAACGCAAGTCCCAGGCCCTGATCTGCTGGCAACCCCGGACTCGTCGCCATCGACATTGCACTTCTCGGACTCACCGCACTCCTCGGCGATCTAGGAGATATCGCGCTGCGGGCCTCTGCACTCCGCTCTTCGATACGACTCAACGTCGGACTTGGAATCGTGACCGCCAACCCCATCGTACCCCTTCCCGCCTCTTCGGTTATAGAGTCCGTACTCAGCGCCAGTCCTAGGCCACGTATCGGTTCCCTATTCGGCGACACAACAGCATCATGTTGCGCCTGCTCATACCGTGGCGGTGGATCATCGACACTTCTTACACTACCCGCTCTCCGTAGACTGCCGAGTGGACTCCATCCTCTTCTTGGTGGTCTTGTTGGCGTTTGTCTTGTTGTGGTACTTTGGTTGCTCACCACACCGATATTTGCGAGTCCAGGAGGAGAAGAGTCTTCATGAGCATACACAGGCGTATGTAGCCTCATCCAGTCATTTCGCGTGGTGACTGGTAATATGGTCGTGCACTGTTCTTGTGATTTCCGACGCCGACGGGAGCAGAAGCAGGATGTGCCGATGCAGATTGATATGACGGCGCCGATGACTAGCGCGATGACGATGATTTGAACAGGCGATATTGAGGGGGTGCTGGGGGATGTTGGGGAATCGTATGTTGATGGGTCGGGGGTTGGTGGTGGCGAAGACATTGTGGCAGAAATTTTGGTTGGAGAGATTTTTGATGTGGTAGTGGAGTGGTGGTATGAGCCGAGAGGATTGTGGAATGATATTGGTGTATGGTGTGTCGGCGGTGGGAGCTATGTGTACGCTTTACTGGTTTACAGCAGCTATGTCTTTATTTGGTCCTATTCTCAAGACGGTGGAGTTGATGTCTTAGTGCTTCGTGTTATAATAGTGCTGAAGCCTTGTCAAAACGCTGATAGCCAGAGGGATAGAACTGGCGACTTGATGCGTGCTTGTGTCAATGTCTAAGAGCATCGGATATATAAACTCTTAGTGTATTGTCTATGGTGTTAAGCATATGAGCGTTGAACGGTCTCAGCCTCAATGCCAGCCAGTGGATGACGATGAAATTCCAGAAGTGTTGGATGGAGAGTGTTGCAACAGAAAGGCACACTCGCAATATGCAGGTTGAATCGTAGGTCAAGGCGAAGAGTTCTCGGAATATCGCTTGTTCCCTAGTTTCATGCTCTTTTCATATCCGAAGTAGTGTATGACAAGAATTTCGCCCTACCACACGACGCTAGCTCAATCATACAGACTCAGCCATCATGAACCTTTGAAGCCTATACGATCAAGCTGTTGGGAAAGCACACCAGTAATGAAGAAAGAAGTTTGTGCACAAGAAAAGGATTATTAGTTTCTTCCAAGCGTACAACTTTTGCATAGGCGCCAAACCAGCACCATCTGATCAACAGCAGTTGCATGGTTTTCCGCGCGCCAGTTGCACAACCTCACCACTTCTGCAGCTAGGGGGCCCAGCAAGGCACACAGTTGCTTCCCGCCTCCCGGATTGCCGCAAATACCAATTGGAATTGTCCCATCCCTCAAGAGCGTGCTGATGGCCGTCTGTAAGTTCTTTGGCCTTTCTCAGGGGTTTTGCTGCATGGGTTTCAGGCTTCAGCCTTGCCTAGCCGCCCGCACGGACGAGGATCGTCCAAGATCAGCAAGTCCGATCATACGATTGGCTAAGAGTGCATCTGAGCAAGCCTTCTACCCCGCTATTGGCTGTCCATCTACCAATCAGTGCTGCAAAGGATCAGATGCCTTCAACGACCCACAGGCTCGATTGGACAGGCTTCGCGGAAGCATGGCTGTCAAGCTAAATTTAATGCTGAAACTGGCGAGAGCCGTCTTTTGCATGAAAATGGACTTGTGGGGTGCAACATCTTCGTGGCGGGCACAATATGGTTCGTTGAGCAGTCAGGTCCAGCCTCGTTGGAGACTTGATATCCAACAGACCGAGGCTGATTTATGCTAACCATTTTTCGGATTTTAACGGTTGGTGATCTTTCTGGAATCTGGATGCTAATTATGCAGTGCGGCTGGAGGTGGACCTCGCTCATGCAGTGATATATCATGGGGCAGTGTGTGATTTTGATGTTGTCACAATTGAATCACAATGACCCTGTCTCCGATCCCAGATAGAATCAGGGGTAGGGGATAAGGATTCAAGAACTAGAGTTCGCGTAAGCTGGACGTTGGTATTATCACGCCTACATGTGATTAATGTGCCTGAAGATGTAAAAGGACCTGGTTACTGCACTGTGGTTCCAAAATGATGGAAATCTCGATATTTTCGGCATGCATAATACAAGGCCTCCTCGGCCGTAGGTTTTTGAAAATGACGGTGGAGATTGAATCCTCATGATATCAATCATACTTCGGAATTTTAAGTTTCACCTACCAGAACTCCTATACTGCCGCTTGGAATCCTCCAACGTCTCTGTGACCTACTTCAGGGCCTACGCGCGGCACTGCCTCTGTCCTTGGGCAAACCCAACTGTACGGCAAAGTACATATTCTGCCTTTCCCTCCCTGCATTTTTCACTTCTATTTTCACCACTTCACCACTTTTGATTCAGTATGCGTTGTAGTGGAAGCTTGGAAGCTAAATCAGTTGGCCTGCAGAACGGCATGTAACTTCCGAGAATGCAGCCAATGTGCTGAACATGGGACTGCATATCGTCGGTCTACGTTAGGCAGTCACTTGCGACAGCCTAAGATGTACGCTCACCTTACTTGCAGTATTCTCTTGACTTGATTTGTAGCTGTTACTGACCCGTAAACGGCTCATGGGCTTGCAGTTTAAGTGCAGTAGTCATTGTAACTTCACTAAACTACGGGCGGCAAACAAGCTTGATTTTGAGAAATTGAATATCACACACGATTGACAACAACGAGAATTCATCACCCGTCAAGCCCGTCATGCTTCTTACATGGATCCGAGGGTAGGAACTCAGCCGCCTGTCATCTACTACTACAGTCTTTCTTTGCCTACGAATTTTCATCTTTCTTGACTATTTCAATGTAGTAGGGAAATGAACATATTTGTTTGGATAATTTCCTGTAGCATACAACGTCAAAAAGACATTGTGCTAGTGGCTCTTGTGAAGACATCTAACAAGATTTTCAGTCGCTGAAAAACATTATGGTTCTTGGAAGCAATCCGTTGGACACTGGCTGGTGAACAGAGACGGAGGTAAACGCAACCATTTCACTATAGACATCTCTGATTGTAAGATTCGAATATCTCATTTTCCAACGCACAATGAGGTACATATAACAGAGCAATCGTCAATCGCGATGATGCATTATCTGTTACATTTGACAACTATCAAGTGCCCCGGCGGTACAGTTCCAACTCCTATCATGGCTCAGCAAAGTCCAATTGATTTGGATCAATACCCCACAGATTTCAAATTGCTTACCTACAATGATGGCACCAATGCTCTCACTGTATTCATGCAGGAACAGTGCGAACTAGCCAAAGCGGCTCGACGCTACTCTCCAAGAGGGCCACGAAGACTACTTCCAATGAGAAATCTTACTACCGATGAATACAGCAGTCTAAATCCCGCACACCGTGCAGCTATTGCCTAGGAACTTACGCTTTCTTCGAGCACGACAAACTGGTTCCAAACGGCATTCTGGAACAGAACCCTCACTGCGAGCTACCTCATCTTGCAATGGGACGACCTCGCTATGCACTAACAGCTTCTCAGCCAATTGCGAGTCTTCGTAGTTTTGGCAATACAATCTGCTCCGCTATCGTTGTGTCGGATCCTAGATTTGTCTCTGAGTACCATGTCCAAGATCCAAGGGTACGGGTTCTGCTTTACCAATGGGAGACTCATCTTTGCAAACGGGCTTTGGTAGCGAGGTATGGCACACAGCTGTGGAGATACCAGAATATTCTGACTGCCCTGGAAGAGGAAGATCAAGCTTCTACACCACCAAAATTCGTAGTCAACTATGGTAAAGACACGATGCTTAACTTACGGCTACCCTCAGCAAGGTGGATCGATCAGGCATGATAAATCTCGCTGAGTTTTTCACTACTATTGAACCAACATGGTCAACGACAGGAAGAGGGCGGAGTAAGGGCATTTAAGTTCTTGTAATTCATTATTTCGCATGTAATATAAGTGGTATCAATATTGAGACATTACTTCTATCACGCCACTCAGTGCTCTTCCTCCTCAACAGGATGTAAATCTCCAGTCCCCGACCGGTCCAAAATCTTCGCCACAAACGAGCCTCTTCTTGACCTTGGACTAGCAGGCACAGCAATATCATCCTGATTCCCATCCTCATCCTCTCGCCATGTACTCGTCGCCAACCGTAGCGCCTGCTCACCCTGCTCTTTCACGCGTTCGACAAACTCTGTCTTGGGCGGATTCCGTCTCAAATACCGCACGAGACTCTCACAAAGTCGCTCCAACACAAACTCTGCCTCGCTTCCTTCTGCCATCATCGGCGAGTTTTCTGCCAGCCAGTCCCATTCGACGAGACCTTCACCTTCTTCTTCACGTAAGGCTTCGGCTGGTCCACCGATTGCGCTGAAGCGGATGAGACGTGTGAACTCGACCCATTCTTCATACTCGTATTCGCGGGGTGTCTCCATGGCCATATCGCGTGCGGCGCGGCGAATGGCGAGGGCGAGTTGGCGTGCTAGGGTGGAGGCATCGGGGACTTTGCCTTGAATGTCATCGTCGTGCTGCTCGGCGAGTTTGGCAAAGTCGACTACGCTGTCGCCGGAGGCAAGTCTATCTTGTGGGGTTTCGGCATCGGTGGAGCTGTTTGCTTCTTTAGACTTTTCGGATGATGGGGTTTCATCGTCCTCATTTCGCGCAGCGAGGTCAGATAATTTGCTGCTCAGCCAACGAGGGAAGTGATGGAAAAGCCATTGATTGTTGTCAATGAGGTTTCGCCAAGTGTTGTTGTGAGCTACGAGTGCAAAGGTAAATGTTGTCGATATCTGACTGAACGTATCGACGACTGTGGAAGACATGCTCTGCGCCAATATGGAAATGGCTGGTACGGCGAATTGCACCCAGATAAAGAAGAAGCATCTTCCAGCCACGCTCTTGGGAGAAAAGTCACCGTATCCGATGGTAATCAAAGTTACCCATGAGAAGTACACGCTCTCTCCGTATGTCATTGCACCAGCCGTATTGGCCTCCACGCACCAGAAAACAACAGCTCCAACACACCAGAATGTCCCAAAGACGGTAAAGGTTATGGCAAGACGCCACCATTTCTTCCATTTTTCAGATTGACTTTGAATCCTTCGCATAGCTTCAAATCGCTCCTTTTCTTCTCGGAGAAGAACAATCCGTTGCTTTCGAGTAGTATTTCGAGTGACCTGGCGACTGAAGGAGTCTGATCTGCTCTTCAAACTTGCGGGACGACTTTGACTATTCAAGCTTCCCGCAACACTAGGAGCACCACTATTTGTCCTTGAAAGATTTTCCAACGTATTCTTTCTGTGTAGTAAAAAGTCTTGACTTTGACGACTGTGTGCAAGAGTAGCAGGAGATCGACCGCTTGACCGAGATGCTGCCTTGGCTTGAGCTCGACTGTGGGCAAGCTCGTCCTCAATTTGACGGCGTTCGAGTTCGAAACTAGATGTAACAGTGCGCCCGACGGTCTTCTGGCGTACACGCTCATAATGTTGTCGGATGACGTTCTTTTCGCCCATCTCGCGAACGTTCTTGAAGATACTGGAAATGACCAAACCTAGGATGAGGATGCCAATAAACGAAAAGGGAACCATCAGTACCCGACCGGTAGTCGAAGTTGGGAACAGGTCACCATAGCCGACGGTAAGAACAGTGACGGCGGTCCAGTACAGCTAAGAAAAGTCAGTCTTTGTGAATAAAGCAGAGCATTGGTGTTGCATACAGCATCAGTATATGCCCAGCCTTCTAGTTTAGAATATACTCCAGCGCCACCAGCAAGCCATATGAAATACAACATAGTTTGCACAATGAGCGTTTCTTGACTCTCAGTAAGTTCAAAATGTTGCGGGTAATGACCTCTGATATAGCCTACGAAGTTTCCCAGAAGGCCAGCACAGAGTACCAAATACAAAGCAGCGGCTGCTACGCCATACCAGTAGCCACCGCTGAATATTTCTGTAGGAAAGTTCGGACGATAGTAGATATGCATTGCGGCAAGATCTCCGATAAGCTGTTAGGATCAGCATGAATACGTAACATGTTTCGGGTCGATACTTACTAGGCCAGTGGCAGTAAACCATAGTATGATACTTATTGGTAGAGATATGATGTATCTTACTCTATGAGTAAAGTTGAGAAGCAGAAATAGATTGCCCACGAAACCTAGGACCAAAGAAACCAGATTGACAGCGTAGCACCTTGAATGGTGTCAGCACAGTCAAGGGGACAAGAGTATATCCTAGGATCTTACCATCTTGGGTCGTCAACATGTTGACCACCTATCTGAGCACCATCCTCACCAACCAATTGTCTCCATGATGTGACAAGCGCTGCGATGGAGGCAACGTTTGCCAGCGGGCCAAAAGTAGCAGCAAGTAAAGGAATACCTGTTGATGCAAACCACCAATCTCTAAAGCAGGATATCAGTATAAATCTTAGAAAAGAGAGAAGATCGGCGTTCAAGCCAAGAAAGGCGGAGAAGTTATCTCGGCTGCCACTTGTGATAAGGCTGAAATACCGCACCAGGGAACGATATTGGATAGACTTACACTGGATCATCGTCATGTAAACCTCTCATGTTAACCTTCCAGAGTTCAAACTTGGCCGCCTCATCTTCAACATCATCATCAAGAGCCCCACTTCGAGCTTGAAAGATGGAATGCTTCAACGATAAGCCCCATGTGTCCCCAGATTTCCGCCTGTGGATGAACTCATTAATCAGTGACTTTGGCGAGGCGTCAGTCTCCATGGTATATAGGTTGTCAACTGGTCGAGAGCGGCATTGAGGTGATCAAAGAGTCGAGCAAAAGATGAAGCTTGAAGTTAGCCAAGATTTGAGTTTTCAGACTTTGAAGCATAGCAGTCTGGGGAAGTTCTAGGCCATGACATGCACATCTACCATGCTCAATCGCCGCATCGGACTTGGCAAAGGCCAAGATAACTGTTTCGTGCATGGCTCACAGCTCACAAGAGTCGTCTAAATGCTCCAGATGCGAATCATATTCGCTAATCACTGTCAACGATCTGGGTTGAAGGGTCGATAGAAGTGGTAGGAGTGGGGTGAAGCTTGGAGATTGAAAGGCATCATTGGTTCACTGACGCCACGCGATATGCAAGATAAGAATAACATGCCTTCAAATCCTTGTTCATCTAGTGATGCCACGCTTAGTAGGACGAATTATATTGTCTGGTTGCATCCGATGGATATTTCATTGTGGCCAAAGGTTGGTAAGATTCAGAATATCAAATAGACCGAGTTCGGCTAGCAGCATATCGCTTCATACATCAATAATAATCGCATCTTCTCACTGAGTACTAATCAAAGTCCACATAAATCAATGAATCATGATTCAATCTTTATTCTTAGGTACGAGAGATATCTATAAGTCGAATCGCTTGCTACTCTGTGTGTATAACCAAGATGACCTTCGAAAAAGTCACGACTCACCAAGACCTACATTATCAGCGGCATAAAACCAAATGCATTCTTTCAAACCCCAGCGTAAGTGCTGAAGACTTCGTTTGATGCTAAGACAACGTATAAAATCTTTTAGGTTACGGAGAGGTAATTTCAAAGTTCTTTCCGTTAGACATATCTAAGATTCGAGCTATGGGAACGCGAATTGCACCATTTTGAACAACAGAGATTCGACGCAAATGACTCCAACTTGTTAAGCATGACGCTCATATGCTCTCCCCTTCCGCATCCCTCTTAGGACAGCATCCCACATTCTTTACGCTTACATGCAAACTCGTGTTGTATTAGCCACATCGACTTTCCTAGAGGAAACTCCGTAGCCCCTTGTCCTCTGATCCAGATCGTCAAGTGCCGTCCTCCTGTGGCACAAAGACTGTCATCTGTCCGAATCCATACAATCTTCTCCACATTCTCGTTGCTCATAAGCTCTGGCCATTCGCTTTTAGTGAAGATACCTGGTCTTTCAAGACCGCAATGAGGAAGATAGAGATATACAGTTCCTGAGGCGCACTGAGCAAGAGCCTCGGATAAGAACATTGGGGACGCAATTTTCGCATCCATCAGCGCCTTGTATATGGATTGGAAAGAATGCATGCCATTCCGGGCAGCGTAGTCATTGGCGAGCCTGCAGAGATGTGGATTAGTCTTCATGGGAGCGTAGAGAAGAAGAGGACAGTCCCTGAGGGCGTCTTGCAAGGTGGTCAGAAGGTTATTCATAGCACTATCCTCGTGCTGTAGAAAGGTAGTTGCAATTAGAAACCTAAAGCCAAAATTATGTCCAACGAAGGTTTGATGAATTGCCAAGGTCGATTTAGTATCAAAACTTTCGGAAAGTTGCTCCAATACGTTGACGGTATATATAGCTTTTTACAAACCATGAAATCTATGTATTTGATCTTGAAAGAATAGCATCAAGGTGTTGATAATGACTTGTGTTGAAGTACGAGAATTTTTTATATCAATGAGACATTCTTGCTGGAACATGTTACACCAATTGGCAGAACCGAACATGAAAAAAAGCCCGCTCACAATATGTCTATACCTGTGATGTCTCTAGAGCAAAATGAAAAATAAACCATGATGCAGATATGCAGTCCATAGTTTTTATTTGAGCAGGCCATCGAAATAGTACTTCTGTACCTGAGCACGTTACAAAAGCTTATTATAAGCCATGACCCGAGTTTCAACTTATTGTACTTGTTATCATCTTATGCAGGCCTTGGTAGGGGTATAATAATAAAATTATGGACACGGAGCAATATGTCTAATATAGAGATCTTAATTGACAGCCCCAATAGACTATCACATTTGCGCCAGCGAAGTTCCTTCACTTTATCGCTCTCACTGTCGAAGTAGAAAATTCATATCCTATATGATTACAACGGATGCAGCTTTCAGCATGTTTACCTATCTAATGCTAAGCATTGTTTCATTAACCACAGCAATCGACGTAACATGCCCCATCTTCTCCGACGGAAGAATCAGTCCCAAAGTCACACCCGCCCAATTCGACGAAACCACCTCACCATTCTCCTCCTCCAACGTCAAAGGCGACGGTCTAAAATTCTCCCAAATCCTAACCTTCCCCGACATCCCAGCCTCGCGCTTCGACATCCCATCCGGCAAACCAGTACAGATCAACATCAACGACAAATCAATCTTCAAGCCCGGCGGCGGTACCCCCCAGACTGGCTTTCGACGCGCGGGACTTCTTCTCGCTAACAACGATGGCAAAGACGCTAGTAACACGGGAGTCAAGACATTCCACTGGAGTGTTCGGACTGTCGCATCCAAGCCGCTGAATTACTCGCATGAGTATATCAATGTTTGGCATGAGACTGATGACTATTCGGCGAGCCAGTGGAACTTTCAGACTGGAGATAAGATTGGGAAACCGGCTACGGGGTCAAAGGATTGGTGGATAGTTAATCGGAGGAATGAGAGGATTTTTACGGCTCCGGCGTCGTCTGCTGAGTGGCAGAATTTTGCTATCACTACAGATTTTGTGAAGAAGTATGTCCAAAGCTTAGTGCCGTTGTTCTCGTGCTGATTTTTAAAGTACCATTCAAGTGTTCTCGTCAATAGGCAATGAGCCGTTGGTGAACAAAACTGGTGCATTGCCAAACGACAATTCGGGCGCGGGACAGTTCCAGATTGGAATACTGAAAAAGGGAAAAGGTGGTGGAGGACCAAATCAGGGAACACAACCTTCGAATATCAATGAAGGTTTGATATACGGCGGTATCTTTATCGAGGATAGTGCTCAGGGGTGCATATCAAAGTAGACTGCATTTATCCTGTACCCATTATGCTGTGACGTGGAGGATTTTGGTTCATCATTCGGAAGAGAAGTAACATAAATAATTTTCGATTTACGGCCTTACAAGCCAGTCTAATTCGATCGAGTGGAGATTTATCCGGGTATCTTACAAGTCCCCCTACCATCCGGTAGATATCTAAAATACAAACAAACACCTGTTTTCCCATGAACCGATTAGCAGAAAGCCATTATTCCCAGGCCATATTTCCATGCTATTACCGTCCTAAATACGCCGCCAATCAAAACAACAACCGTATATAAAACAAACGCTAATGATTACAAAAGAAATGTGAGATTAGGCCGAAACCTCAGCAGGCCGGCCAACCAAGTCAACAATCTTGCCAGCCACTGCAGCAGGATAGCCACGTGCCAAGGCTTCATTGACAACACCCATGGCCTTATCGCGCATGTCGGCGATGACATAGGCGCGCGTCATGGCTTCGTAGGTACTTGGTTCGCGACGGTCGCGAGATACGCGGGCGAAGATGGCTTCGGCGCGGTCTACGCGGCCTTCGAGCGCCCATCCGTGAATAAGTGCGTTGGCAATATATGGGGTGAGCTCAACTCCGCGCTTGGTCATGTCTGCTAGCACAGCATCGGAGTCGGCTACGGCGTGGTTGGCGACCATAGACTCGAAGAGTGCTTGGTAGAGACATGGCTGCGGTCGGACTTGACGATCTGAAATGACACGGTCGAAGAGTGCGCGGGCGGCGGGCAGGTCGTGCGTAACGCAGCCTTTGGCGTGGATGAGCGCGGCGTAATGTACAGCGTCTGCATGCATGCCTGCAGCAGCAATGTGCGCGAGGACAGCTTCGGCGGCTACCGCATCAACGGGGTCAAGAGATGCATGAGCATCAATGAGCAGCTTGAAGGTATGTGCAGTGGGTGGAATAGCGCGTGCACGCATACGCTCGTAATAGGCAAGAACCTTGGCGCGGTCGCGTTTTGTGGTGAGGAAGAATTGCATCATGGAATGGTAAGGTGCTGGTCGAGGCTTGTAGTTGGGCATGCTTTCCATTTCCTCGAATAGTTCTTCGGCAAATTTCTCGTCGCTGACGCGGCAGAGGGCGTTGACAATGGTGCCATACGTGACAGAGGTGGGCTGGATTCCGAGGGTACGCATCTCCTGGAAGTAGAAGAGACAGTCGTCGATACGTCGTGCCTTGCCAAGTTTGCCAATGAGAGCATTGTACAGAAACGAGGTCGGTTCAACACCCTCTGCCTTGGCTTGGAGGAAGATCTTGACAGCTTCGCTAGCCTCATCAAAAGTCTTTGTTGACTCTTTGAGGGTGGTGATGTACAAGCCGAAAGTGTTTGATGTTGGAGCAGCTCCCATTGAAAGAAGTTCTTGATGGAACTGATGAGCTTGTTGACGATTTCCAGACTGTAGGCAGGCGGCAACCATTGCATCCAAGATTGAAACCCAACCATAGCGAACAACACGATACTGAGGCAAGTATGGAACGTCTTGTCGAGCCAGGCCCAATACTTCATGTGCTACATTCAGCTTGTTGTCTTTTGCAGCAGCAGCGATAAGCTTGGCATAAGTGAAAAAACGAGGATGACGACCGCTACGGCGCATGGTCTTGAAGCGAGACATGGCCTCGTTTAGCTGGCTGTTGTACTTTCCGTGTGGCTTCTCCAGAAGATCAGTGATGAGGCTTGAACCCTTGTTGTCGGTGGTAGCAAAGTAAGGATCGGTAGAATCTTCAAAGCTAGCCTGAGCTGACACTGGAGTTCCTGGGAATGGAGTGAATGCCACTGGGCTATACATGGGCTCTCTAACAGCATGTCGGGCGTTCCATCGGGCGAAAAGTTCTGGTCGATCCAATTTGACAAGTACTGCCTCAATAGCCTCCTTCGTTTGTTGCGCAGGCTCAACTCCTGTAGCAGTGAGAAGCTCTAGGATGTGGCCAAATCGTTGATCGGATGCGATGTCGTAGGAATCACTACCCAGAATCACGCTAGCCTGGACCTGCATTACGGTCTGCAAATCCGTGAGGCTGAGTTGGCTAACTTCTGCTGAGCCGAAGCCAGCAAGAAGATGCACAGCAACCGAGGGGATTGCGCCATGGTTCTCGAGCATTGCTGACACAAGCTGCATAGATGTTGCGACGGGAAGCATGATACGGTTGTGTTGCATGTACTGAGAAACCACGTTGATCGATTCGTCAACCTTGCCAAGAATGTCCGACTCTTGGCCAAATCGAGCTCGAATGCGGGCGAATGCAGAGCGTAGACGCTGGATGGCGAGATGTGCATGTCCACTTCCAATCATTGCAACAGCATACATGGTGGTCATCTCCAGGAGTTCCATCTTAATCGGTGCTTGTTCCACGATTGACCAGTAGGTTTCAGCCTGTGGTAGGTTGCTATTTCGAATCTCCATTGCACTCATGGCGAATGCTGGTTCTGAGATATCAGCCTTGTCGCTGATTGCTGAGAATGCCTTGGTCGCGGTTTCAACAATGTTTCTATCCGCAGAGCGAATGCATACAGCGGCGTACCCGACATCCTTTGCGAGTGGACTGAGCTTCTCTTCAACATGAGAGAAAGCTTCAACCACTTTTCCGCTCTTGAGCCATTCAGCAAGGAAGCCTTTCAGTCCAACGGTGTCTTGAAGAACAACAAAATAGTCCGATGAAGGAGCAGTTGCTTGAAGCTTTCCCATCATCTCATCGGCAATATCGAGTTTATCGGCCGTGATGTAGGCCTTGATAAGAGCAGCATAAATGTCATTGTCTTTTCGAATCATTTCCAATGCACCATCATTGTTCAGAATGGCCAGGTCCTTGTATGCCTTGTAGATGCTAACGGCATTGGTAATGTCGTTTGCTCGTGCAAAGGCTCCCATCATGCTGACGAAGATCTCGGCCGAAGGGACCAATTGTTGCTTGGTCATCTGAGAATAGACATTAACCATCTCTGGAATTCGATTTTGTTCAGCACAAGCGGAGACCAGTACGCGAAACGTTCGTTCAGTAAACTCGTCGGGGTAAACGGATGATGCGGCATCAAATAAACGGAGAGCGATAGATAGCGAGTCATCCTGAGCAATGATTTGTTCCTCGGTCTCACTAGATTGGAAAAGGTATTTTCCACCTTGGTCAAATCTTCCGTATCGTGCACGCTTATCTTCCAGAGCGGATCGCATAGATAGAACAGACAGAGATCTACGAGCGAGGAAATCGATCATTATGGTATACGTCGTAACATCCGGAAGAACTTGGCGTTGGAGCATATCAGCATAAACATTGAGCGTCTTTGAAACAGCTTCATGTCGTCCACGAGGAAGATGAATGGCAGCAAGCAATAAAGAATTGTAAGCTTTAGCAGTGGGTGCGATTCCAGAGTTGAGCATAGACTCGAAGACAGCGGGAATATCTGCATACTGTTTTTCAGATGCGAGTTTGGTTAGTTGGTCAGCAAAGGCTTGAGATTCAGGGGATACGGCTTCAAAGATGTCCGAGGTATGTTCATTAAAGACTACCTCGTGAGCGTCTCCGATAGCCGAATCAACATCTTTCTGCTCTTGCGCTACGTCGGCGAGCGCTTCGTCTAGTTTAGCAAGAGCATCATCTCGAGCACCTTCGCTCAAGTCGGAGACAGCCGAGTCTTGGAAGCTCGCAGGAGTCCGGGCAGCGGATTGTTGAAGCTCCTCGGAGCTCTTTCCTTCTAGTTCCAGATCATCCTTGTTTTCGGCAGAGAGAGTATGGGGAGACCATTCGATTCTCTTTGCAAATTGGTATTGGGCCCAATTGGCACCCAGTTTCTGATGCTTCTGCCATTCTTTCAGGTACTCGACGAGACCAAAGTCATTGTGTCCATCTCGAGACTTGCTCGAATTGACGTTATTCGCGAGGAGAGCATTGTGTGAGAAGGGCTTTTGAAAGCGGTTTTGGAGGGTTTGCGAGGCGCTCCAGGTATGTGATGCAGCAACGACAGATTGAGCGTAGCCGTGGGAAATGGATTTTCCAAGCGTAAGACGTGCGAATACGGCCTTTGGAAAGACCATTTAGCGGATTGAGGTCCCCTTCAGGTTCAGAGGATGTGACTATTAGATTTATTAGTATTGAAGGTCGCGTATACCATTGCCGAAGCTTCCGGCGCGCAGGTAGCAAGGCCTCGCGTGCGGTGATGCGATAGGGGGATGAACTGACTAGTAACTTATGGGTATAGAGCGATTGCAGGTTCATCGGACGATGAACGCGCTGTATAAAGGAATTAAAAGATTTTTGGTGATTGAAGTTGTGAGAGATGGAGATGGGAGGCAAAAATGGGGGTGTGGTGATGTGTAGAGAGGTGTCCAAAATGGCTGCCTTAAGTTGCTATCAAATCTCGAATTAAGCCGAGTCTCTTCTCTCTAAGCAGCAGCGCACTGACGGACCCAAAGACCGAATTACCGTTTTCTTCCTTTCAGTTTACGCACCTTAGCGTGCCTATTTGGGTCAGATTTTGATTTTTCTAGGGACAACCAATCACTAACTCAGAGGACGCCCGCTAAATTTAGTGGCGCCGCGACCCAAATAGGCACGCTAAGGTGCGTAAACTGAAAGGAAGAAAACGGTACTGGGATGTATCAATTCCACGAGTTTCCTTTCCACTATTTCAGCCTTCCGATGTTCCGATGGCCAATTACATCTCTTGAAAGCTATTTGCAACCCCTTTACAGTTTAAATGGTGGCTTGGTCCTTGGCTGCTGACAGCTTGCTTTGCTGACTCACCAGCCCCCCTCCGATTCTTTATCGCGAGCGGTTTAAACCCCCTTCAACCTCAACCACCAGCTTGGTCCATGATGCTATCAACCATTCAACGATTCATCACTACTACTAGTCACTCTTTCTCCGCATCTTATGCTCATACTCCATAATCCAAGGCATAAGTTGACACCTGACTAGCAAGTTTCCATTGGGCTTACTGCAAGTCCTACAAAATTCGAGATCAACCAAGCAAATTTCTACTTTTGGTCAATTTAGCGACAGCGTTATTGCGATGCCTTCAGATGATCAAAGCAGGAAAACAGTCGCAGTTTCTGCCCCAGGCAAAGTTTTATTGGCCGGCGGATATCTAGTACTTGACCGCGATTATACTGGGCTCGTGTTCGGCTTAGACGCTCGTATACACGTCCACATCAGACCTCTCCATACCAGTACTGGCGTAGTTCTCGAAGAAATTATCGTGAAAAGTCCTCAATTCAAAGATGCCATATGGGAATATGGTTATCGACGTAGCGAGAAGGATGGGGGCGTACTTGTCCATCCACTAACCAGGTATGTCACCACCATCACAATCCAACAAGTAGCCCACAAAAAAATGAAATTTACAACATCTATACCTGCATCCATGATGTTTCTCGCGATCTATCCTGCGTGCTTTACCATTTAGATATCGTGCTGAACGGTGAGTTAGTTCCGCCCAACAAACATTACATCCAAATCCATTTGTCGAGACAACATTGACCCATGTCCTCACCTACATCTCCACCAAACTCGCCTCAGCAACCAACCCATCACCAACCATCCATCCATCGGCCATCACTATCCTCGCTGACGATGCCTACTACACCACACCCTCCAACAAGTCTACAGAGTTTACCGGGGAGCAGTTCAAGTTCTTTGGCATCCCACTCTGGGACGCCCACAAAACCGGCCTTGGCTCCTCCGCTGCTCTCGTCACTGCCTTGACTGCTGCTCTGCTCGCGCACTACCTCCCAGAGGAGAAGCTGCTGACCACAGAGGAGGGCAGACTGCGCGTACATAATCTTGCGCAGGTAGCGCATTGTGTTGCGCAAGGAAAAGTCGGAAGTGGTTTCGACGTTGCGTCTGCTGTCTATGGATCATGCATATATCGTCGCTTTTCACCCTCTGTCATAGCCATGACTGATAGCCCTGGGACCGCTGGCTATGCGAGTCGATTACGTGCTCTCGTGGACGACGATGAGGCCATAGCTGAAGACAAAGAAGAGGGTGAAGGTCAACGCAAGAAGTGGGATACGCAAATCACTAAAGCTGGCGCCGCACTGCCCAAGGGCTTGAGGCTAGTTATGTGTGATGTAGACTGTGGGAGCAAGACGCCAGGTATGGTCAAAGGTGTACTCGATTGGAGAAAACGTGAGCCAGAGGAAGCTGGCATGGTCTGGACGAAATTACATGCGCAGAACGAAGCTGTGCAGGCTGAACTTCAGCATCTTTGCCAGGCGGATGCGAAGGCTGAGTTCTCGGGTCGATTCGATAAACTTTCCGCTGCGCTTGCAGATGTGCGCGCTTCAGTCCGCAACATGTCGCGTCTCTCTGGTGTGCCCATTGAGCCGGAGAGTCAGCGGGCCCTGCTGGATGGCTGCCTCGGTGTGACTGGTGTGGTCAATGGTGTTGTGCCTGGTGCTGGTGGATATGACGCAGTCGCATTGTTGATTGAGGATACACCGGAAACGCTGGAAGAACTGCGCAAGTTTCTGGAACGGTGGAATACTTCGGTAGCCGCGGAACAGGCGCAGCTGGCGAAGGCTAGTGGAGTGGAGTGGGAAGAGGCGCCTGGTTTAGTCAGTGTGCTTGAGGTCAAGCAAGATGATGAGGGTGTCAGGGTTGAGAAGGGAGCCATGTATGCATCATGGGTGCTCAGGAGGGAAGAGTCCAATGATGATTATGAGCCTTGATCTGGCCAAAATTGGCGGTACCTGGGGAAATCATGAGAAAGTAACGACAGTAATCCGCGAGCTACATCATTTCCCCGGATCAACGCAATCACGAATAAAAGTTCTGAGGACATATCAAAAGTATGAATACCTAGTCGATAGCATAGTCGAGGTAAAGATAGACGTAACAGTAGAGTACTCTACCACACTTTGAAGTATTGATTTATTCTATTATAGTCCTATTGTACTGTAATCACACAGAAGAAGTCAGAACCTGCTTCTAAGTACTACTTTCAAATGTATACTAGCACATGAGTAGCCACGTTACGGATGCAACGGCTGTCAAGATTAGTCCATGCAATCAATCCGCCTAGGTAAAACACAATTCTCAGCCTCATCAGCATTGATATCATATGGCGGGGCCAGGATTCAATCCCGGTCCCTGGTTCAGATCTCGATGTCCATATTCATCAAACATGCATATTTGCACAGTACATACACATTGGCATACATATCGACTCTATCGATGACGCTTCTATTGCGTTGGATATTCCCTAACAATAACACCTATTTGTTTCAACATCTACTATGTAGTCTTAATTGAATCATCGATCCACAACATTATTCTGCTGCCTAATTCACAAACGTCATACAGCACTATGTGACGTTCAATTGAGCGATTCTGTCGCAATAATTGAGATCGTACCTCGTACAGCCCCGTATTTTGTAAACAATCTCCATGACGCCAACACTTCTTTCGCTCTATTCGTGATGTTATTCGCTGGTGCTTAAAAGCTGGTCATATTCTGGAAGTATTGCCAATTCTAGTATAAAATCCAACCATTATTCACAATGTTCAAACAAATCATCCAACATTCTCGATCCACAATCCGCAAATCTCTCATCACAAATCAACCTTTTTCCAGATCTATTTCAAGCACAATGTCTCTCAACCAGAACACCAACCAACACGGCCAAGGTGCCTCGCACGCTATTGGCGAGTCAAAGGTGCCAGAGGGCGCTCAGAATGCCGCTCCAGAAGGACTCGAGCGAAACCTTCCCGAATCCGTTAGTGGAATGATCTCAACTCTTGGGATTGTCTGCTAATAGCTCAATAGGTTCACCCAACTGGCGATAAGTCATCTTCGACCAACCAGACACATGCGAAGGATGGTGGTGAAGACTCAATCGTCCCTAAGAAGATTCAGGAGAAACTCCCAGAGTCTATTGAGCGCGCTGTGCCTAATGCCATCCACAACACTGGCGATGAGGGTGGACTTCACCGCAAGCAATAAATGCTTAGCTAGGTACTGGAGCATAATTTATGCCAAATAATGGTTTAGACTTTCCATTTTGTAATCAATCAATCAATCATGCCAAATAATAACTCAATTTTCTTCGTCCATGTCCAGTGTTATGTTATATCTGTGAATATATCTGCAGCATTGTGTAACATATATGATATCAAAAATCGCTTAGCATTCTTGTTGACGACTATATGTCCGAGAGTATGTTAAAATTGTTTCTTTCCATACTGTCTCCACATAGCGATATGATCTTGCTTGTCTACGCGCATAGAATCAGCTTGATACAGATAAGGCTTCTCATTCGCAAAACACGCAGTCTCCTGCTCATCAGGCAGTATACCATGGAGAATATAATTCTTCGCAATGGCATCCGTACAGTTCGATCTGTCTCTACCAGATGAATGACCATACCCATGATGCACAACCATCCGCGCATTCTTACCCATCTCCGCAAGCAGCCGTCGTCCATTGCGCAACGGTGTCGCTGGATCATACGTCTCTGCAATAAGCAATATGGGATGTCGCAGTGTGTTGTTTAGATCACCCCGATATACCTCTGCGGGCGCGTCCCAGTACTTGTTGAAGTGGCGGCATGGAAGCACGGTGTGGAAGCGTGAGTTGCCAGCGATCCAGTTTTGCGCGGTCATGTTTTTCCAGAGCGATTCCCACCAGTCGAGTCCGCCGGGTGGTGTTGGTGCGTCGTAGGAGTCGGAACATATTACTAGATATCCTAGTTCGTCAGATGATGGCTTGCGTGTAGGAGCAGATGGGAGTGTTGGATCATACTCCCATCGGTGCTCGAGAAAGGCTGCGGCCAATGTGGAGTTGCCGTTGTCTAATTCGTATAGCATCTGTGCTAGAGCGGTCCAGCTTGGTGGGCTATACATTGCTGAGTATATGGCTGATACCATGGTCGAGTATAAGATGAGTGATGGACCAGTTTCTGCTGTATATCCAACGATGGGATTTGCGATCAGTGAGTCTACCAACGTTTCTACGTGTGCTTTCAGGCTGTGGAGAGATATACTCTTTTCTCCTTTTGCTTTCGTCTTGGCTAGTGCACAGTGCTCTGGTCCAGCCTTGAGACATTCGCCCAAAACTCCATCATGCCACGCGTCTGTAGCATTGTCGAGAGCAGTCCAGCCAAAGCCCCCTAACAAGCGGTGATCTCTTACATATTCAGTACCATCAAGTACCATGCGACCAACACTATCGGGAAACATATTCGCATACGTCTGGCCAATGCCTGTGCCATAGCTTACCAAAAAGCCAGTGAGTTCATCCTCGTCCAGTGCTTTTCGGATCTCTTCCATATCGCGCGCCACAAAAGTGGTACTAACAAATCTCCCAAAATCTCCGTGTCTCTCATGGCACGCATGCATCACGGCATCGTTCATCGCATCCGCAAGCTCCAGTTGTGCCCGTGGAGAAGCCGAGACCTCACGATACTGGCCGGCAAGCAGTCTCCAACGATCCCGATCCGCATCATGTGGAAAACACGATACAGCAGGAAGCGAAATGTTGACTCCACGAGGGTCCCATCCAAGGACATCATATTGGCCATCGCTGACGCGTTCAGTCATCTCTTCGGCAGCACGCCACGCATATGAGGTGCCACTTCCACCAGGACCACCAGGCTCGATGATTAAAGTTCGCTCGCTTTTCTTGCCTGCTGACTTTTCGGTGCTCTTTACATGGGCTAGTCCAGAAACTTGGAACTTGGTGATTGCGAGACGCACGATTCGAGCGTCTGACTTGTTGGTGTAGTCCATGGGGACATCGAGGTAGCCACATAGATATATCCCTCGCTTTTCATACCCGTTGACGGTTTGCCCATCGCTGTAATTAGTCTTGTTTCCCCAACTCCAATGCTCCGGATCGGGATCGAAAAGTTTCGCCCATGTCTTTGCGGGCTTCGTGTCATTGAGCGCCGGTGGTACTGATGTATTGGTACAAGGTAGGAATTTAAATGGATCACCAGGCTTTGGAAACGTTCCAAATCTAAATTGCTTGGCTCTTCGGCATGGTCCAGCACTAAGTAGGATACTGGGTGGAGAATGATACAAACCTAGAAGGCATACGATCAGGATGACACTGATTGGGCGCCACAAGACAATGAATAGCGACTTTCTGCGCCCCTCTCGAACCGAAGAAGTCTCTGCTCTGTACTTTTCCATCATGATTCCCGTGATAAATGGGCATTTTGCTCCGTCAAGAATCAAGATCCTTCGAACATGGAAATCGAGATGGCTGAATGTGTGCCTCAGGCAAAGAAGGCCGCCAAAATTTGTCAGCAGCTCCGGTTCTGTCGTGACTCGCGAGTCGCGTTCATGGGCTTCTCCATCTCTCTCACATCAAAATACAACACTCTAGAGTCTTTCATCAAACCAGGCTTGTAAATTCACAAAGTGTGTATGCGGATTCAGTATTGAAGCGACGGAAGTGACCCAGCGCGCCCTGTGCTACACAAGTTCGAGGACCACTCAATCACAACACAACATTTGAAATAAATAGCAGGGACAATCATTGGTCTACCGGCCAGGCGCTTGCTATGCACTTGGAATGCATTACCAACCTGTTGAAATGGACCAAAGAGGCTCTAGGAAGGTACGGAGCAGTCCGACTTGGAAATGACGTCTGTAAATCGCCCTGTATGGCCTTCCCTACTCAGTGGACACACATGGTGCTTGGTTTGCTGAGCTCCTTCCAGAGATGGTTTTCGGCTGAGAGCTCCAATGTGTCCTGCTACTCAAGGAAAGTGACCGTTGTGCCTTTATCGCCACAATGAGTAGCCTGCAGGTTCCTCACTCGCCATGGTATTCTCAAATGCCTGTCCTGTTTCAATATCGTACGGCATGCGATGACCGTGATGGACTCTTGGATGAGGATGAAGAAGTATACTGCGTCTTCTTCCTTGAGTAGGCACTCCTGGGGGCATTAGAAAGGATATGGATGCATTGCTCGAAGGCGTGAAGCTCGAAGAAGGTCCGTCCACCTACTTAGGCACTGGGGAGGACCAGTCCTCAACACACCACCATGCTTTTCAGGGGTCATATCCAGAGCAGATATCTCCCGTGTCGGGTCATTCGAGTTCGCCAGGAGGACATGGCGCGATTTGGCTGGATTGCTAGCCGCTGTTGGATGTGTTGATTTGACACGGCAAGTACGCAAGGCGAGTTTGATGGTTAGCTACCCGATACGGCTGCTAAGTCGCAAAGCATCAGAAGACGAAGTGACAGGATCAGGCGCTGGATCTGCATGGAGACCGAATAGGAACCCGCGTTGCAGGACCGGCAGGACCGAAGCTCATGAGGTGGCCGCCAGCAAGCGGCGCAAGTTGTGAACGAGGAGCTGCCTGTGGAGGTCCCGAACAGGAGGCTGCTAGAGGCCTGTCGTTTCTTCCCTTCTGGCCGGTAGTATGTATGGTATACTTTCATGCCGTAACCAGCATATCACTATCTCAAGCAGCTCGATATACTCTATATTTCCTCCCTGTCCATGTCCCGATCTACTCTGTCTTCTTTTGACTGGACGGAATATGGCATCGCGAAAGCCTGTCGTTATACGGTCCGCACATCAACATGCAGTGGCTATTAGTGCTTCAGAACTTGGGCCGCTCGTCGCTGATGCCAAAGGAAACATCAGCCACGATGCTATCACGACAAAGCAGGCACGCCGACGTGACCAAATCGCAGTATCAGAATCAGACCTGATCATCATAGAATGTCGCGGCATCGATAGTATCCCGGCAGGCAACGATTGTGAGTCGGACAAGCACTAGTGATACCGGTTTCCAAGATGTAGTTGAAGGCTCCCTCATTAGGCAAATAATGGGCATGATAAGGCAAGAGTTACTTGTAGACCGAGTAATCCGATTGCCCAGAGAGGTAATCAACTGGCGTTCTCTAGCTGCTCTTGCTTTCCAAAGCAGTGTTCAGTGTTTACTTGATGCTCGTGCCTGCCCAGTCCATAAGGTTGAGCCTACTGAGTTTGGAAAGTCAATTTGATGACTCTGCTGATACCTCATCGCTTTTCTTTCACAGTCTCTCCTCCTAATTCCACTTCATTCCCTTTTCGTCATCTTTCCATCTTTTCGTTCACTCTCATTCCACAGAAATTGGTTCTTATGCCTGACCGTCAAGTTCTTTGACGACGTCGCCACCCTTCGCCTTACCCCGGGCTGGGGCTTCTGACAAATGAAGTTATCCTTCACGCCTGGATGTTCGCTGGCGGACGGTGTCCAGGTAGATTCGCTGAAGCTGAGAGCAGCAGAGAAGTCTCACGAAGCCTTCAGGATGAACCCACAAGACGAGGAAATTGGCCATGTGATGGAGTTATCTACCAGATCTGGACAAGACGAAACATGCGGTGTTCTGATGATCCGTCAGCTGATATAGGGTCCGCAAGCGGTAGGTTGTCATCGCTTCTTCGAACAACATTACCACCATTACTGACCAGGAGTAGAAGCAGCAGCAGCAGCAGCAGCAGCAGCAGCAACAACAACAACAACAACAACAACAACAACAGCAGCAGCAACAACAGCAACAACAGCAACAAAAGCAGCAGCAGCAGCAGCAGCAGCAGCAGCACACCAGATTCGGTCCGACACTTACAACAGCGAGCGAGTCAGCAATATATCGGCGGCTTATACGGCAAGCACCAGCACCCCAAGCATAACCGTGGAACAGGTGAAAGAATACAATCCAAAACAAAGCCTTGGTGAGACACTATCTGCAGGACATGCGCTCTGCTGTATTCCAGGACAGCTTCCAGATATGCGCCCCAAGCCACGACCTGACGGCATTGCTATTCCCGTAGCGTCAGAGACTGCAATGCGCGCACCTGGTACAATGGGCAATGAATCTTGGAGGGATGCAGTCTGCGTCTTCCAAAAACGTATTGAAGTGTTAGACTGGTAGTAGTGAGAGCGGATCGAAAGCGACTTTACGCGGACTTTAGCAATGTCATTGTCAGACAACAGCGAGACTTGCCTCGTCATTGCCCGATTCAGCAATAGATTTTGTCACAACCGTCACTGCTTCGCTAGGAAACTTTGTGAGCTTGCGTGCCTTTTCAAGTGGCATATCATTCTTGGCAACCGGCAATCGACACTTGCTATGGACGTATGTATGGGATTTTCAAGGTTGCCTGAGTAGCATGGCTCTCTGTTTGCAATGCACCGCCAGTGTGAGTCTTCATATCTTCGAGAGGCGAGACGTTATGGCTTGGACAGGCAGTAACTCATGTTTGTCCCTTGATAACAGAGTAAGAAATGACAGACAACCTATGTGTGAAAACCATTTAAACCGGTCTCCTAGCTCAGGCATATCAGAATGCAATAGCAATGGCAACAGCAGTAACATGCACTCCATTGCGAACTCAAGATCTAGAAACCCTTTGTAGCCTTTAATATTCCACCTTAGCATGCGAAAATGCCTTGTGGGCTCAGTAGATCAGGGAGATAATCAACTAACTGTGATCGAATCAATTTGAAAGATATATACACAATGACTTTTACTCCTTAGTGAGGAAAATATGTAAGGCACATTTCATAGTCAAATTCGCATGTGACGAAATCTGCTTCAACCATTTAATGTTCTGATCGTTCTTCGCCACACTTGCAACCACGAGGCAATAGTTATGTGTCAATTTCCAACCTTCCGCATTACAGTGCGCGCGGGAGAATATTCAAGTGCAACACCAATGATATCTGGAAACTAGCCGCGCCAATCAAAAAGACAGGGGTTAGTGTTGGTAGGCATGAGCGCAAATCGTGAGTTCCAATGGGAAATGGAAGTAACAATTGTACTGCATACTGCGCCCCAGTTGAGCAACCCAACTTCTTGTGGCATGCAAACAGCTGTTGGTAGCTCGCTCGGCAACTTTTACATCCTGTTGCAACAAATATTATGGGGTTGGATTTTGGACGCTTTGATATCCATGCCATTATTCGCATGAATTGAAACCCAAGTTGCAGATTCTAAAGTTAGAGACCTGCCTTGTATATTCAGTTGGTTGTGATGACTTCAGTTGCTCCTTCTGTGATTTAGCAGTCGTACTTCATCGTTCTTGCCTCATACATTGAAATTGGAACGTCTCGCAACTTCAACTCTTCAGAGTTCTTCAGATCAGACCCTCATTCTCCTTTCGTTTTTCCTTTTTGGCCATCCGCAAAACCGCTTGGCGACACGCACATCCACAACGACCTGATATCAGCTCGCAGCTTTTGGAAAGTGGGATGGACTTATACGGGTTCATATTCGAACGCGGTGATACAGATTGTTCTGCGCCATTCAGTTTTTATAATTGTGATAACGGATTTCGTGGCTGCTGCTCTGTCGATCCATGTAGACCAAATCCAGGTTGCCCAGAGGCCAATAAAGTCCCGGGTGCCGTCGATAGCAGTAAGTTATTCCTATATCGTCTTGGAGACACTGGAGGCTGTAGCGGTTCCAACATGGTATCCGGCGTCTCTTCCTGATCAACCGCTTGGAAATAAAATCAGAGAAGCATATCACTAACTGATTTATCGCAGTAACTACGACGTCAACCTCTACACCCGCGAAAACGACACCAGTGCCACCGACCACGACAATTCCACCTACTACCACATCTGCAGCAGCTACAGCAAACACAGCGAAGTCAACAAGTGTACCAATACCAGGTTTGTCTTAAAAACCTCCCATAACCCATGACTGACGTGATCAGGAACTCCAGCCACAACTACAACTTCCAACAGCAATACCTCCATAAGAGAATCCAGGTCTGCTGCGTCGAATAGTAGTATATCATCGCAAAGCCTGGAAGCAGCATCAGCGTCGGAAACTGCTTCTTCTGCGCAAACACCCCCACACACGCCCGTGGGCTTGATTGCCGGGCTAATCGCTGCTATCGTGCCAATCGCATTGCTCATCGTCGTGCTCCTCTTTATTCAACGTCGACGACGGAGTAGAAAAGTTAGCAATATGAGCGACACTTCAGAAAACCAAGCACAAGAGGATGAAACCCAGCGAGAGATGGAGGTCAAGGAGAAACGCAGATCGGCTTTTGGCAACTTCTTTTCAAAAATGTCCCAAACATCGCCCCTACTCCCAAAGAAATCTGGAAGTTCACCAGAACCGACATCACCGAGCTACAAGAGTCCACCGCCTCTCTATTCAGAGGGCACTCCAGTACTCGACAGTCAACCCATCCACGAACTACCAGTAACCGAAGACCGCGGACCCATTGAGCTTCCAGCATCACCCGCTGTTCAGAACGATCATGCGAATGGCTCTCCAGGCCATTCACGGCATGATCCTTCTCGAGAACATGCTACATCTTGGGCTAATGTGGGTGCAGAACGACAGAGCGTTACGGCGCTCGGACAAACACTCACACCGCCCGTTAAAGCGAGTATTACAAGATCCCCAGGTCGCGAGAGCTGGACGAGCGCAACTTCGACTGGTGCGGTGGTTGATGGCGGTGAAGAGACATTGAGAAGTGTAGATAGAGATGCGTCTGGTGGGTTAGGGATTCGGTAACTTGAGATTAGCGTACCAAGATGTGTTTATAGTGTAGATTTATTATGTAAGAGATCAGCGAGTGCTCTAGCGTTTCGCTTAATGGTAGCTGGGGAACGGCATGTGGGTATAATTTGCAACTAATATTAGTAGATATCTCCAAAGTCTCGATCCGCTTGTCCGCCTACCTAACTTGATAATATGTATGTTCAGAATGACAGGTTATACGTAAAATATAAGGACGCCAGGACTCATGTGGGCAGAGACTCTACAGGACTTCCTACTCCACTATCAATCGGCTCGCAAGCCAACGTTCGGATAGTCTCCTCCCAGACCTTTCCGATGTTGTTCTCATACATCCATTTCATATCCTTGCCTCCATCGCCAATGACCTTAGCCTTGATCTTATCTCCATCACTCGGTGTTCCGAGATCTCGCAGCTTCTCAGCTCGTTTGAAGCTCATCTCAGCCAGATGAGCATACATCCGAGCATAATACGGCAATCTGATCTTGTTGAATAGCGGTAAAGCCTTCCCTAGATCATTGCCAAAATAAGCCAGACTCTGAGCAAGCACCCATCCATCCTCCATCGCAAAGCCCGCTCCCGACCCAAAAGCCCCCGATAATGCATGGCTCGCATCGCCCACCAACGCAATCTTATCATCCCAGGCAGTCAACGAGCTCAGCTCCGGTCCAGCAAAGGCAGCAAACTCTCGCCATGCGCCATCTGGAATTCTACGCAGTGCCTCTTGAACCTGGGGTAGATAACCCGAAAAATGGCTCTCGACAGACTCATTCGTCACCGGAACACCCCAGATTGACTTGCTGGCAGCATGAATTTCCGGATCCTGATGTTCGCGCGCCGCGATCTCACTGAGCCCTTCGCTGACTGGTGAGAAGTACACGTGAGAGGTCGGTAGATGCCACCAGCCAGTGATGTCGAAGCGTGGGTCCAGTGATCTGAGTTCATCTCTGGACAAGAGAGCCCGCCAGATCGTCGTGCCGGTGTATTTGAGAGGGTATGTTGGCCATGGGGCATCTCTAACGACAGATCGGATTCCATCTGCTCCGACTACCAGGTCTGCGGTACTACTGGAGCCATCGGTGAAATCTAGCCTGATGCCTGATGAACCTAGATCATGGAGAGCAGATAGTTTTTTGCCGTAGTGGATGAAGTTTGGTTTGACGTGCTGTAACAGTGCAGATTGGAGTTCTGTTCTCTGCGTTCTGATTCTAGTGCGTTTTCCAGTTTCGTTCAACTCCCGCCTGCTTAATTCTTCCCCGTTTCGTCCGTCGAAGTTTAAGACTGTCGTAGTTGGATGCCCAGTTGTCAGACTCTGCGCGACGCCGAGAAGTTCGAGCACATTCCAAGTATTCTGGTCTATGTTGATTCCTGCGCCAACTTCGCGCAGTATTTTATCTTTTTCGTAAAGCACTACTTCGATATTTGGTACTTTAGACAGTGCTATGACAGTTGCGAGTCCACCAGGTCCTCCTCCAACGACGGCGACCTTGAGTTTTGGAGGTGCAATGTCGATTGCCATAATGCCTACAAAGTCTACATTGAGCAGCTCTTGAATTCTTCATATACTACTTGGATTAAAAGTCTTTGCTTTTGTCTATCACGAAACTCACGTCAGTCATCACGTGAATGATGTGCTATATATGTGTATTTATCAGCAAAGCTTTCCAATACTAACTATTGTAGGCAAAGTCAGCCTTTATATCAGTGCAAATGATGATGAAAAAGCAGGTCAAGTTACGTGCTTGTAGAGATGCTTTGCGCTATAATTTAAAGCAACAGACTCCAAACATGAGCGATGAAGTAGCATTCTAGACGGCTTGATGATGCCAAATAAGCTCGCATACATCCAAAGTACTAAGCTACAGAACGAACAATGTTCAGTCCAGCTCATCTCGATCTCTGTGCGGTGATATAGTGTAGAACGGCAATAGAGGATCTGATGATAATTGTATTTGCTAAAAGATGCTTAAGGAACCAGAATCTCAGCCCCTTCAGAGATCTAAATAACACCTAATCTTGGCTGAAACAGCCCCTACTGGTTGCCTCTTCTCAACCATCCCACAGATAACGAAGGTTAAGATAGAATCTTAATCTTGATCATAAAAACAGTCGTTTATGGATCGTTATCCGTCCCTTCAATCGTAGTCATTCTTATCCCTTCTCGTTCATAATAAATACTAAATCCTCTTAAGGTCCTTAGACTACCGAATCGCTTCTAGACTAGTAAGAATCGTTCTTCCTCGTTTAAAGGTATTCTTATAACCATTCCGTTCTATTTAGTCGTCAAAACAGCCTATAGCGACTCAAACTTAGGTAATCCTATACATTCAACACTATATATTTAGCTCTAGCTCAATTTATGCTTATTCGTTCTAAAAGGGCCGTTTTTGGCTAAAATTGCTTTAGTAAGATACTGCCGTTAGTTCAAACGTAGCTAGTTCTAATAATTTTTAATAAGTACTTAATGAAGGACGTCGTCATTCGATAATGAGCTATTCTAGTAAAGGCAACGAGAAGGCTAGTCGTCGTCAGCGTCCATTAGTTCAAACGCAGCCGAATCGTTCTAATAGGAATTTGATAATAAACGATCTTATTACCGTCCACGGTTTAGCCCCTAATTTAATATAGTGTAGAACGGCAATAGAGAATCTGATGATAATTGTATTTGCTAAAAGATGCTAAGGGAACTAGAATTTCAGCCCCTTCAGAGATCTAAATAACACCTGATCTTGGCTGAAACAGCCCCTACTGGTTGCCCCTTCTCAGCGGCTGATACTGTCAATTATGTTATTGTAACATAAGTCAGCAGGGAAAGATATGTCTGATCTCCGAGAAAGATTATCCGCAACAGTGTCGTAGACAGCTGGGCACAGCTTTGATGAGTAAGAATGCACAGCGAAGAGCTTGTGAGAAGCTACCAATATTCTGGGACCCTTCCAGAGTGGTTTTCTAGCCAGGACCGTGGATAGGGAATTCCAAGTGGTTCCTGGATTTGACACGAGGATTCCAGGTGCTGTAGAGAAGGGCGGTTCCGTAGCCGACTAGTTACGCATAACAGTGCAGCTCGCCTACTGCATTTTCGTGAAATCCAATAGTTTATGCAAAGCTTTAGAGAGCAACTCTGGCTGAGCCCGCTTTATTCGAAATGTATCGAAGATGCGCTCCAGAATTGTCCTGCTCAGGCGTGCCAGGCTCTTGCCAGAAGATCGATCGTGCCTTCCGTTGAAACTCACAAGCTCGTAATCTTAATTCAACTGCCGAATATTTCAACCATGAGCAAAATATTTTCTGTCTTGCACATGTCGGCAATCTATCTTGACCACAATCAAGCAGATTCCGCGAACGTACTCTATCGGATCCCGCGGCGTGGAACACTCGGGCTGCGCGCTGTTACCTACGGATGATGTCACCGAAGATAGTTTTGCGCTACAACGCGCACGCTTTTCGCAAAACCAACAGACGCAATCAATCTGTTGGTGCGCGTCGTGCTGCGTGCATCCCACTGCACAAAAATAGATATAAGTTTTCAGCCAGTGACGACAACTTGCAATCCTCGCCGCCGAAGCCCGAAGGATGGAGCAGAAACTTCGAGGTTGAGGCAGTGTGTTCCTTTGTCCTGACTGGACGGCGCAGAACAACGCGATCCGAGCCAAGGACTGAGAACCCCAAGACCTGGATACCTGAAAGAGGCGAGCCTCAAATTGGGTTTGAAGAAATCTTATCTATTTATGATCAGATGGGTGCCCTGGTGGTTCAGTGAAAATTCTTCTGTAAATCAATCTGGGTATATTGATTTTTGGTCGAAAAGTAGAAGGAATCATGCTGATCCCCCGCATATTGTTCACATGGGTAGATGAACTATGAAGTCAAGATGATCTCGCATATCATTGCGTTTAGGAGAATTTATTGCTGGACCCTGGGATGCGCTTTTGCGAAACGTTGAGATGACGATCAATTGTTATCATCCTTTTTATCATCCTCTGGGCTTTCCAGGGAATATGTGTTGCGTCACCTCGAATGGATCGAAGAGATTGGGTCTTGAGGAATTCGCTGTTTCCAGTGAAGGACGCGACTGTTGCAGTGCCGCGACATCGCGCATTGTATCCATCGTGGCAAAGTAGAAAGAGGAAAGTACAACAACAAGGCAGAATCATTAATTCAGACTGGCCCAAGTCGCAATTTGAAAAGTTGAAGCAGTGATAAGTGGTCAAATATGATTTTGAAATACGGGGATATGTTAGACGAAAAAATGTCTAACACCTTGCCAGTTTCAAGTCTCGATATCGGGGAACGATTGACTGGCGTTGTCAATGCGCAAGCCAATCTATCTTGAATTGAACATTGAGCCGTGAATGGAAAGATCGACAAAAATTAGCAATTCAACCAAGACGCGCCATCAACAATCTGGAAGAGCATAAAGTGCACACGACAACAATGACTCGAAATGGAAATTGGTGGTCAAGAACAGAAGAACCAACGAGACGCGCAAGATGGGCAAAGACAAGATCCAAGTCGGATGAAAGTGATCTTGTCAGGTGTGACAAAGACTCTTCAACTCACGCGAGCTTGCTCTGGGGACTGCTCGGCCTCGACTCCGGGCAAGAGCGTGATTGGTAGAATGAAAACAAGTCGGCCTCGCGTTGGGCAGATAATCAGATTGAAGCAGAAAAAGGATGCAACGGATGGGACTGGTTGGAGCGGATTCAGGCTAAGCAACCCAAAATTGGTTCAACACACAGGCTCCCGTTCCGTTGCAAAGTGAACAGGGTTTGGTTTAACAGTGGCGTTGACGACCCTTGTGGCCCTTGCGGATCCTTGCCTTTTCTTTTGCCCCAGTCTCTTTTTGGTCTTGGGATCCAAACTTGTGAATCTGTTAGTGCGCCAGTGGTCATCTCCGCCCACTGCTTAGAGCCTTCCCCATACAAATACGCTGCCTCCCCCTTCCCATCTGCAAAAGTGGTTCCACAGTACTTATTACACGCCTATAAGAAGTTTTCGAGATCGACTACATTTTACAACTACTCACTTCCAACTACATTCACTGTTTCACTCAACAACTTGTGTGTTTTGCATAACAGATCTCTCAACATCAACCAGGCTACCATACTACAGCACATACTTCAACCAACGCGACTATCCACAAGGTTCAAAATGGTTCTTTCAAAGTTCACCGAACATCTGGAGGAAGATAGCCTCATGTGTCTTGCGACCAGAAATGCAAAGAGTGTCAGCTTAGAAGACATTCTTCGCGCTGATCATCGCACTCGCTCCATGTCAAACTCATCATCCTCTTCAGATTCCTCAGCATCCAACAGCAAAGCCTCAACTCCAACGTCATCTGGCACTTCACCAACGTCCATGTCGAAACTATCTTTCCGGCTCTCCAAACTTCTAACAAATGATCGCGGCGCATCGTGAATGCGCTTCTAAGCGCATTTGGATGCACCTGACAAACGCCACGATCCATGCATCCAAGTTTAGACACACCAACAAATTCACAGCCCACCAGTCTTACCAAAGAATATCGGCCAACACCGCGAAAAGAAATCGCTTCGCATCATCAGCAGCCATCATCAAACGTCTATGACGAGAGGTTCATGAAAATCTTCAATGCACAGGCATGAAGTATTTTTCATTTAATTAACCTACGTCTCCCTTCAATCTGGAGCACGGGAACCCAGGAGTTTGACCAACCAAACCAGGCCCTCCCAGGATGTCGAAATTGATGTGCTGCAGGGACACACAACAGCTTTTCCTGCAGCAAACAGTTTGTGCAACCAATAAACCCAGTCATGCAAGGGCTATTTTTCGCCAACCGCAAAAGGGTCGTTGACAACAGTCAGCAAACTACAACATCATTCCCGTTGTCGTGGTACAACTCATGGTCTCGGAGGCATCCCTTTCATGAGCAATCATTGTCGCAAGGGCTGGAGCGGGGCTGGAAATTGAAAGTATTCAATTATCGGTCCTTCTTTCAGTTCGGGGGGTGTTCGCATCGTCCTTGAATACGAAGTTTTGCATGGTTCGAGCCAGCCCTCACCGACGACATTTTACTGTTGTGTTAGAGTTCATCCCTCTAACCCGCTGCTCATTCGCAGCGTGTTTTCAGAATGGATGGCACACTTTTTGGACAATATACCAATATTCCTGCAAAGGATCATATATTTATTTAATCTTAATGATAATACGATTCATTGATCAACTACTCTCCATCTTTTGTTGTAACCTTCCCAAACCATAAACCGTTGCCTGGCCAAACGCAATCTGTCCATCTCGTATTTCTTCTCGATCATTCACCAATTACTATTGCCCTATCCTCGCCGCAAATCCTACCGATCCTCAAACCCATTCGTCCAACAGAAAAATTCCTTTACTACTAGATACTGTACTGTAGTCTAAATGATTGCACAATTTTTTTCCTTCTCTAGACTCTAGCTGTACTAGCTTTGCCCCGCAAACTTGTGCACAAGCAAGCTGCAAACGAAGTCGGGGCACATGGTACACTCCAACAACGTCGCGTGCTCAGAACTGCCGAGCCGTTCTTTCTGCACAAAGTCATCCGTTCACCATCCGCAAAAATGCCACCATCGTCAGTGGTTCAGCTGGCAACTTGTTGCTGGCTTGAACTTGCCCGCTAGTTAACAAAGCGCACATCACCGTAAAGTATTCCGCAAGATACTCCGTAACATATTAGAGAAAAAGCAAAAGTTGCTCTGAACAATTCGGCCGCAACGAGGTGTAAAAGAGCCCCCCTATTTTTGCAGTCAGTCACAGTTGAGAGCCGTGAGAACGGTTGGGTGAGCGAGGGGCTTTTGACGGTTATGCGTCTATCGCAGCGCCGCATTTGTCTTTAGCGTTACTGCTTAACCGGCTTAAGGTTGGGTAGAGTGGAGCCGTAGGCCGAAGTCAGAAAAACGTTTTTATTATGCAGCCTGCAGGGATTTTTTTTGACATCTGCAGAGTGCCAGAGTCCAGAGAGCTGGCTTTTGTTGCTTTGTTGGGCCAAGTGGTGGAGACTTTGTTTGTTTTGGTTCTAGAATATGGAGAACCTTGGAGAAAAATGGGGGAAGAACTTGGGCTGGACTGGTGTTCTTACAACCTGGTAAAATGCTACGCTTTTGGAATTTAGTTGTGTTGATCTTTGCTTAAAGGGTGCTTCGTTACGGGTGCTTGGATCACTGAAATGTCTTTGAGCCTGGAGAATAGGTGCTATATTTAGGAGAGAAGCATTCTAGATGTTCGACGTGTTTTCTTTGATCGACAACTTTTGTGGTTCTCGATCTGTGGTCTGTACCAAGTTCTTACATCTTTGTTATGGCATCGGTGATGCTCTGGATCAGTTGTCTATAGCTACCACTAATTATAGCTTTTGAGGTGATGATTGATGGATGGTGTACCTGAATAGCAGTTTTGCCACATGAAATCCGTGTTTGCCATGTTTGCTAGCCAGGGCACTTTCATAGTACTGGTGATTGGTAGAATGGTGTTTAGTGTACTCCGACACCAAGGCGTATAGAATGACTATAGAGCAAGATTCTGTCCTGATCTTGATAATGATGCAAGACCGTTGATCTGCTATTCTACATCTGTTCACTCTACATTCAGCTGTAGTTCAATTTATCATATGAATTTTGGTTAATATGCATTTCGCCCATGCTTGACGATCTAGCATTGAGCTGACCAAGCTGGCCCAAATGTTTGCATCGGTCATGAAGATTCTCATAACTTAATAAGCATTTGCAATTAGGGAGCATGAGAGAATAGGATAACAAGGAGATTCATTAGCTTGAAACTTATATGGTGATTTTCAATACTGATGCTTCGACAGATCCTGCCTCAATGGAATATATATCCTCTACGAACTCTGCTTACTAGCCACACCTATTTCTTAATGAACATATCCGCTGGCCTTATAGATTTAGAGCCTCTTGATCGCTTTTCTCCCACGGAAATCTTGTCATCGTATCCTCAATGAGCGCTTCATGTTGTGCCGATCGAGGTTGAATAAGAACATCGAAAGGAGCGACCGCACTAATCATCCCAGGGCGAAATTCGTGTTTCAAATCGTTAGATTTGCCATCCTGAGACGGTGCTTTCGAGATTCTGAAAACCGCGAGTGACTGAACAATCGTCAAAAACATGATTGAGTCAGCAAGATATCTGCCCGGACAGATTCGTCTTCCAAACCCAAATGTAACATCTGTAGGCGAGGGCTCATCATATGGCGCTGCGTAACGCTCTGGTTTGAACTCCTCCGCATCATGGTATACCTCTGGATCTCGGGTGAACCACCACACTGCCGGTAGCAGTATCGCACTTTTGGGAATACGATAGCCAGAAATGCTATCTTCCTCGTTTGAAACGTGAGGACCCCCCAAAGGTGCGATCGGATGCCATCGTTGTGCTTCTAGGACAACGTTGTTGATGTATGGCAGATTGCTACGATCCTCGTAGCCTGGTAAGCGGGATGTTCCGAAAACGCGATCGATTTCTTCCTGTGCTTTTCGCTGGACGTTGGGGAACATGGCCATTGCTAAATAAACTGAATGTAAGGTCTCAACCGTGGTATCTGCACCTCCAAGATAGAGTGTCAAGGCCGTCCACTGGATGATGCCCTCTTCATCCTTCGAGAGACTCTTGGTGTTGAAATCCTTTTCAGCTTGTTGAATGGATCTGGCCACAAAGGAGTCCCGCACTTTTCCAGCAGCTGTAGGTCGCTTGGTAAACTCATATGGTATGTGTCCTGAGTCGGAAAGTGATTTGGCCCAATCGCTTGCAGTTTTCTTGAATCCGGCTCCCGGGAACCAGCTTGGTAAACATCGTAGGAATGGGAGTATGTCTACGATCCAGGCCCCAGGAACTATTGCTAGGGTAAATTGTTGCATCGTACGGTCGGCTAGACTGACTAGAGCATCATTGGTATGATGTTCTATATTGTAGCCATACACCAGCTTGAGGATGACTTCGCCAGCATGTTTGAGCAGAGACATCTCTCGTCTGCAGAACAGACGTACCTGAAAACACTGGTGGCCATATTCGCTTTGAACTATGCTCTTCCTTCGTGTCTTGAGTTTGAGAAGGCACTATCTTCCCTGATGTTGGGAATCAAAATTGAGCGAAAGAGCGACGTGGTGAGGGTTCATCGGTGTCTGGAGATCAGCAACGTATGCATCCATTCTTTGACCTCAGAACAGCTAGATCAAAATAACCAAGTTGTGATAGAATGCCGTTGACAAGCACTTGACAGCCTAGATCAGCTCTATTGTCTGAAACCCTCTCAACAAGACCTGAAACTGATTCGAGTCCGTCGGTTGTCTAGGTTTCTTGTCGAGTTGCTCGGCTGCTGGAACGAAAAGCGCTGCCTCTGCTACAATAGTATATCCTCCCCCAGTGCGAGCTGCAGTTCTCAGCACATGAAACCGCTGGCTACCACAAATTGACCATAAAGTATCATTGACCTTTGCAGTCTCATGACTTCTTACTGCCAGCCGAGCGTCTTCTGTTACCCAAAAGTCGCACCAGAACTTGAACGAGTCGTTCTTTCTTTGCCGTAAAGTAGCGATGAATGATGCCTCAACTCTGAGTCGTAATCCAGATGGATCTGATATGGCACGTAACTGCTCCGGAATATCCCAATCTATTCCAGTCACGGACGATTTGGAGTTTTCGTGCATGAGTAGAACCATCGGATCGTTATCCATTCTCCCTTCGGTCACTCCACCCAAGAACTTGGATCTCAGTTCAAGCATATCTGAATCTATGGCCTGGGTCCAGTCGGCGACCCAAGAAGGATTGAATCTACCGTTTTCGCCTCGTTTTCGCAGAACAGCTGCATCCAGAGCAAACCGGAAGTGTTCAGTGTTGAACTTAAAAAAGGTAAGGGCGAGGTTGCATAGCAGTTTGGGCATTGTGTTGGACACGCTATAGTCTGGCACAAGCCACCTCAACAGGCCCTCCTCTGGCCCATCAGTCTGGGCGAGGCCAGCAAAAGCGTATATCCGATCTCGCGGGTCTGTGGCAGAAAAAGTGTGACAATTCTCCATCAAATTACGAACGCTGATCGAGCAGGACCAGTGTTCCTTCGACTCAACAAAATGCTTGACTCGGCTGATGTGAGAATGAGAGATATCGGCCCAAGACCAGAGGAACTTTTCTGGTGTCATAGAAGAGTTTGATGGAGAATCCTTAGGTTTTCGGGGCGGTTTGCTCAGTTTTTCAGGAATAAACTTCCTGAACATGGAAGTTTTTGTCCTTCTGGATGGTGGCTCACAATCTCTATCAGACCCTGAAGGAACCGATAGATCTTCATACATACCGCAGCGAGCTTTGAGTAGAGGTGATAATTCCCACCACGAGAGGCGAATATGCCAAATGAAGAAGTATACTCGAGAAGCCACTAAAAACTCCTGGAACACCCAGCTTCTAGTCCACCTAATGCATAGCAAATTGTTAGGTTCTGATGGCTTTCGGATCGCAAGAACGGCAAATATCTCACCAGGGTTGGGATATGATTTCCGTGATCAAACTCTTGAGAGAATGCCCATCAGCCCCCATATGTATGGCCAATTCTCGGAAACCAGCAGGATTGAGCAAGTTGTATTTAACATCGTCATTGTTGTGAATATAATCCAGAAACTTCTTGTAAGCAATCTCAGAACTCGAAAACCTCGATTGCTCATCAGGAAAATTAAGCGACACATAAACATGTTTGGCTCGATGATAGATGTCTCTCATGAAAGCCACTTGATGTGACTTCTCTTGTTCGTTCGCTGTGAATGATAAGTACGTGCCATGACATGAGAATGAAGCACTTGCACTGATTGATACAAATCTGATCAGCCCAAACATAGATGAATGGATCAGAATCCCCGTTTCCATCAGGCCAACTGGCTCGGACTTGACGAAATGCGCGCTCAAGGCTCTCAAAACAGTTAAACCAGTACCCATTAACAAGTATCCATTTCGTCCTCTTCGCATCCCCAGCACAATATGAGATCGCATAGTATTGATCCTGGACCGCATCAATGGGACACTGGATAATCTCACATGCAACAATGCTTCTAGGTACAGTATTTATTTCATTGACGTGTTGTTTTGCATCTGTTTCCGTGGCCATCCACTGTGGAAAGAAGTCCCGAAGATTGGAGGTGAGTACCAGAGCTATCGGCACTTTTAACAGTCGAATTTCGCGCTCCGCCACATTAAGTTCGTTGTATTGATGCTTAGAAAGCCAGTACGAGTTCTCTGGGGTTGAGAACTTGACCTCAGCCTGAGGAGGTTCTTCCTCGTTGTCCATGTTGGGCCCCGGTGACGAGTCTTGATTCCTTCCAACTTTTCTTCTTCCTATCCTTGGGCTATTTCGAGATAGTTTAAGTCGGTATCAGATATCCAAGATCGCGAAAGTTTGAATTCGAAGTGGTCGCCCGCTTGTGAAGTCGCGAAGTGCTGGCCTTAAGTAGAGGCTAGAGCATCACTTGGGGGCTGAGCAGGTCTGCCAACTTTGCTTTTTCTGTATGTTTCATTGGCGCAATATATTCAAGTACCTACGGTACTCATACATGCAATTCGTACAATCTGTCGGATTGGTCCTTATAATCTGGAAAAAGAAGCTAAAGTTCTTGCTAAAGGTTGAGAACTATATAATTGAGAACTATATAATTGAGAACTTAAAAGGCCTAACCCACAACAGTTTTTTTGACTGTATATCTCACGTATGTTTACCAACAAGGCTGAAATATGTACAAGAGGTTGATACACTGGTTTGCGAAATGTGGTGAACTCTGATCCCCTCCCTAGTGTCTCTAAACATGTGAATTTTGCAGAATTAGACGTATAAGAGTTTTTATAGAGGGACGGATTTTGAAGTTTGGCACCTAGGCCAGAGCCTTTACCATAAAGTGAGAACTATTCTCGATATAATTGGTTACATTCTGCAAAAATAAGCCTATTAGGGAGAGGGTCAGAGTTTACCGCATTTCGCAAACCAGTGTAACATTCACATCTTTTGCCCTTTGGATCATTGCTCATAAATATACGAATAATCAAGATTTCAAGGTCTTGTATGAGCTATTTTACATAATACTATACTCCTCCATACAAGTCTCAAAAACCACGGCCGGCGAATGATTCTTTGATATCAAACCATTGTAGATCCATCACACATCAAAATCTTTTGATAGGACTTTTAGTAATAGTTTAAAATGACTCGCAACTATTAGCTCATACTCTACCCCAACCATCTCACAATTCAACCCAATCTCAACAGATCTTCAAATCCACCAACTCATATTCCCCCCTCTCCATTCCCTCAACAGCTTCCCCGTCCATCAACCCATCCACATAACACTCACCAACATACCTCCACCCGTCTGCAACCGGCCTAAGCACAACCGGAAACCCACAGCCTCCCAGCACAGCAATAATATCACCACCCGTCGTCTCCTCCGGCACAAGCCCCAACCATCCCTTATCCGTAACAGCTAACCGTCTCCCCACCAACGCCAGCACAGCCAACACCATATTCCTCGCATGTTCTCCCGTCAAGTCTTCTCGATAGTAGGTTTCGTCAGGTCGATCAGGATAGTCCCATAGCGTCCAAGGCTTCCAAAACATCATCGACTTCACGTACTCACGCATATTCGGAAAGAAAGATGAGAATGGACGTCCGAAGATGGGGAAGTTGGCGTTCGTGTGCCGGAATCGGTCGAAGGATTCCCATGCGTTGAAGGAGTGGGTTTCTTGGGCGGCGGTTATGGGTCGGAGGCCGAACCAGAGGTCGTTGAGCTGTTCGTTTGCTGGGTCGACATCGGCGAGGAAAGACCAGTCGATCCAGTAGATGTCCAGGATGTTGGAGGTGGGACGATGGTCGGGGTGGCCGAGAGTCAGGGTGCGGCTGAGTGCGGCGCGAACACAGGCTTCGTCAGGGTATTTGCCGTAAGTGAGTGGGGTTGATGTATTTGGCGAGGAGGAGGTAGTGAAGAGTGTGGTTTTGAAGGGGAGATTTGCGGAGGGTGGAGAGCTGAGGCCTTGGGTGGTGATCGTGTCAAGTATGATGCCTTTGCAGTGAAGAATGCGGCCATCAGGGGAAAAAGATGTGGCTTGGGGTGGACTTTTCGCGGCCGTACGTCTTTTGAGCCATTTGATATGATTTCGAGGAAATCTCTGGGAAAAGTCTGGCACCCACGACGGCATAGTAGTGGTCGGCGATAATGAACACCAGCATAAGAGGTTGTCAAGGCAATCGAACTCTTCGAGAAGAGATTTTGCCATTTGCATATAGACTTGCTCTGGTGTGAGACTGTAGTTTGGCTGGTTCTTTGCTACAAGGGACTCGGACAGAAGTCCAAGTATTCCATAGACCTTGTCTTGTGGCTCTTTGACCTTTGATTTCATGGATAGATCAAGAACTGTGTCTAATGATGGCTTGTCTGGAAACTCGGAAAGGGTGAAGAGGAGCCAGATGTCGTATCCTACTTGCCATATATCCCCGATTGCATTACTCTGTTCGAGGGAATTAGTAGGCAACGCGGCAAGGGCTTTTTGAATATCTTTAGGGTATTGCTGACAGAACCTTGCCGCGCTCCATATCGCGTTTCGAGGAATTTGCTGATCGCCATATAAAAATAATGTCATATTTTGGTTAAGAGCAAGCTCCTGGATAATCCACATTCTTCGCCAGTAATTGAGTGTCAAGAACTTGATCACGCTTTCCCAATGAAGCGAGTCAAACCACTTCTGGAAAGACTCGACTGTCCAGTAGCCTTCTTTCGCATGAGGCTTGTAGTAGCCAGCACTATTTTCTTTGCAATTGACCAGAGCGGCTTGACAAACAGCTTTCATGGTTTGCTCACCTTCTGGGCCTGGATCGCCCAGCCACACGATGACTGCGACAGCTTGAGTGTATATGCGTTTCATCAAAGCCACTTGTTGGTTTTTTTCGTTGTGGGTATCGTCTTGATCGATGCATATGCCATCCGCCCAAACACCCATACCAGCAACCATTTCCGGCAGCTTACGCAATTTTTGAAGAAATGCTTCGAGACTTTTGGAAATACGCAAGGGCTTATCATCAACAATGACAGTCTTTTCTCGGACGTCAGATTCCCAACAGTATGAAAGAGCTTCGAAATCGCCCCACTTGAAACGAGGAAAGAAGTTAAAGTAAATCTGTCGATTGGCAGGCTCAGGCGGCAGCTCTTTAGAATTTGGCAGAGCGTCTGGGCTGCCAACAAGCACAAGGTTCTTCTCTTCCTTCTCTGGCAATAGATCACTGTCAACTCCAAGAGCAGCTAGGTCGAGAATTGACGCATCGCGTCGCCACTTTGCGATTGGTATTTGAACTGGGTGAGTGTCATAATTCATCGAGTGGCCTGCATACCATGAAGGGTCCCGCTCGTTCCAATGAGTCCATTCTCTTGTCGCAGCTGGACCACATTCAAGTCTCGTTTCGGTCATAACATCCTGGAACTGAGGAAGATAATCATCCAACGAGACGTTTTCCAAAGTGCAGTGAACCAGCTCCGCACTGCTTGTAGTTGATGCATCCACGAATTTCAAAACTCGAATCTCATTCTTCGGAGAGTCCAGAGGCTGATATGAGTAGGCCGCCATGTTGTATTTTGAGACAGTGGAGTGAAGGAAAGAAGATCAGTTTTTCAGCCTGGTGCACGCTTCGAGTGAGGTTGTGAATATGGAGCTAGGCTGTGCATGGCCGGTCAGAGTAATCCTGATGTGATTGGAAGATCTGGGATACATCCACAGACACATCAAAGTTCAGCCTAAGGTCAGTGAATTAGTTTCAGAGTACATCAGTTCGTTCTCATCTTCGGGGAGAATTTTTCTGCGATATTGTAAATGTTCTTGATGGTGATGTCTTGGCGGCCAATGATTTCATGATGAATTTACCATACGATCAGAACTCGGACTATGGCATGCTAGCGTAATGTCCAGGTCGAAGCACGATAATCTACCTGTGAACCTGCAAAAGTCTGTCCGGTCCGTGCACGCAACTTCAAGAAGAAGTAAATTTTAAATTAATCTATCTTAATAACTACTTGTCTATCTAGATAGTAGTTTAAATAGGGAGGATTAGCGTATTTTAATCTATCTACTAGAACTTAAAAATATTTAGTATATATTCTATAATATACTTTTTAATTAAAGTATTTATCTTTCTACTAAATACGCTATATCTTATCTTTAGCTATATCCTAAACTATACCTATAGTACTTTAAATTCTAAAGCGAAATTTCTTAATAATATCTCTAAGGTTATTTTAAAGAGTCTTAATTAGATATAAATTAAGAGAATTAGCTAGTATTAGTTTAAATTAAATACTATCTTAGTTTATTTTATCTTGCAAAAGACGCTATACCTTATAATAAAGAGGGACGTTATCTTTAATAATAATAATGTCTTAATATAGATTTAGACGTTTAAGTTCTTTATAATATAGAAACAAGCCTTTTGTAATGATTTCTCTTTATAGGCTTAATAGCGGTCTTGCCCTGGAGGGCTACCCCTGCACGGTGACGTCATAGTCACGTGTAGGTGGTCCGTGCGCGGATCTTCCTCTACTACTTTAGTACGCCTTTATAGCTCTAGATCTCTCTTTCCTAGCTTTGTATTTAATATACTATCTTAATCTACTACGGCTCCCGTATCTCTAGGATCCTTATATAATGTAAAGCTTTTTAAACTTTAACTCTCGCGTTTACCCCGTAGGAACTAGCTATTGGTTTGAATAGGCTCTTTAGCGCGCAAAGTAAGCGTGTAGTTATTCTAAAAAGCGCGGAAATTTAACGCGTAAATTTAATGACGTGTCTGCGGACGCTTGGACTACTAATTAGCCTCTGCGTTAATTACGTGTATCCCTTACTAATATTTTAAAAAACGACTTCCCTATATTCTAAACTCCTTAATATATTAGATGTTTATTCCTTAGAGTATTAACGCTACGAATAGTTCCTAAGAGGATTTTTGGGTGGTCCCTTAGGAGACGAGAAAAACTAGTGGTTGGTAGGATCCTACTAAAAGAATAGGAGCAGAAGGGATGGAAGCGTTAGTAGATTCCTAAAATTTAATTTTAGTCTAAGCGGAAGATCTCTAGCAAAACACGGCAATCTACGGCACGTCTAATGGCTTTAAAATAATAATACAATACTACGAAGGGGTTTTTTACTTGTTTATATAGTTCCTATAGGTTTTTCTCTCTATAGATAATTTAACAATTTAAGAAGGATCTTTTTAGTAAGGTAGGAGTAGGTTTTAGTTTAGGAGTACTAATTTTAAAGGGGGGCTCGTGTAATAATTCCTCTTTATAGGCTTAATAGCAGTCTTGCTCTAGAGGGCTACTCCTATACGGTAACGTTATAGTTACGTGTAGGTGGTTCGTGCGCGGATTTTCCTCTACTACTTTAGTACGCCTTTATAGTTCTAGATCTCTCTTCTCTAGCTTTATATTTAATATACTATCTTAATCTACTATAGTTCCCGTATTTCTAGGATCCTTACATCTTTTTTATAAGCGTTAAAGGCATACTAGACGAAATCTAGACCTTCCTTTTTATATTCTTAATCTAGCTTCTTATATTTAAAGAGCTATTTAGAAGTATAAAGCTATTATTTACCTTTTTAAATTCCTTATAGAATTAATACGTTCTTCCTTTAAATCTATATATTTTAGGCTTATAATTCTATATATTTAGAGGTTCCTAGTATTAAATAGTTAGCTTACTTTAAATTAATAATATCTTTTAATCTTTTAACCTAAGATTAAAGCTATTTAATTAATTTTAATATATCTATCTCTTCTTCCTTATTCTAAACAAAATAAGGTCGTTTAACGCGCGTATCTATTACTACTATAGCCTAAAATATCTTTAAAAATCGTAGATTCTTAGCCTAATTAACAAAAGCTTTAGTTTTCTAAGGAACTAAAATTTAGGTTAGATAAGCCTCCTTAAAGCCTATCTAGGTCTCGTTATAACTAATAAGTATTATATCTTTATCTAAATTAATTATATAGTTAATAAAAGGCTTTTATTTAGTAGAATCTATCTTCTCTATATAAGGTTATTATTATAACTTTATATATAAAATTAGGTACTTATTAATATTATTTACTTTATAGTAGATAGGATTCTTTATAATATTAATAATCTATTTATATTAAAGCTCTCTAAGTAGTTTACGTTATAAATTTAACCTTAGATTTCATTACTCTTAAAGAATATTATTAGCTACTTTAACTTAATTCTAGGCTTGTCTTTTACCTTAAATTTTGCTTTGTATTTATTAATATAGATTTAATTTAGTTTTAACTTAATAAGGACGTCTTAATCTAGGCGTAGAATTAATATACTATAGAATAGTTGTAAGATCTATAGAATTAGCTCTTTATTAAGCGCGTTTATAAAACTTATATATAGAGTCTAATTTAATATTACTAATACGAGTTACAATTTTATTAAAAGGTAGATTATTATAGAAGCGGTATTATAGAATAACTATACGTTTATTGCGAGGAATTTAAGCTATTAGTTGTATTATTATGTAGGATTTAATCTAATAAGGGATCGCTTCAAGGTCGCGATGTTGGGGTCTGGACGCACGGACCGGACAGACTTTTGCAGGTTCACAGGTACTGAAGCGAGACTAAGGTGAGTGATCGAGCCAATGCAGCCGGGGTCACCTCTTGACGCTGCTTTATGTCGTCCTGTCATTTGATTAGTGAAGTGGGGTTGAAAAGACCACACGGCATATAGACATAAACTTGAGATCGGTTGGAACGGAGTAAAAAATTTGGCGTCTTTGTGATAGGTAAATCGTAAAATATGATTTTTGAGCCTGTGTGGTCGCTACCAGAAGATGAAGGCCCTTGGACATAGCCAACTACCTCCATGGCAGATGTAGTGATGAGATGGAACCTCGGTGACCTAAGTCGTGATGATACCTTGTCTGAATCTGTTTGCTTGACTTAAGCATGGCGACGCCGGAGAGATTCCCTGCTACAGATCATAGTTTGGGACTGTTGTGGTATGGCGTCGGAAGGTTTCGCGATTTGGTAACCATCTGACCGATATATTGGTCTGTTCGGAGGCTTGAGATGATCAACGTATACAGCGGCCTCTAATGCAAGTGACCATTGCAGCACGATGCAGGCATGTACACGATCAAGATGCCCCCACTCAGCCTTCGCGACGTCCGCGTTTGGCAGTCATCTTGTCATCGCGTCTGTATCTTGAAGAGGGGCAGTTTTGGACACAAGAGCGATGAGATTGAACAGGTACCTAGGGTTACCTATCACGACTGGATGAAATGCTCGCGTGAGCTGACTTGATCAAAGACATCACCGGGGGAGATGAAGGAGAATAGGCAGAGGTTACACGATCAAGGCGGTGGAGGGAAGGGGCATTCGACCAATAGGAAGGCTGGTAGCGACAGTGTGGGTTGAGCAAGCCTACTGAGTGAAGGAATAGGCTGAGACAGAGTGGTGTGCACCAAGTCAAAAGGAATAAATCGCGTGGGTCGGACTTTATTAGTGTTTAAAGTGAGCCACTTTTATAACTCTATATAATTTGTATATCAAACCTCTTCATTCCTGCTTCTTTTGGTGTTGTTTTCCATGTCCTAAGTCGATGCTCGGCTCAACCTTCCGCAAATACCGCCGCAAGTGATGACTCTTGGCTTTATTAACAGCATCTCCCTGCCATCCGAAACCCTGATACGTCATCGTGCGGCTCAAGCTACCAAAAAGTCCAGAGTGGCCTAGTTTTTGCCGCAAAGTCCGCGCTGCAGGTACACCAAGAGTTACCTGGCATCTTCGACCTTTTTGTCCTTGCGATCCAACGGCCCGGTTCTGCCTGTTGTTCAATATTCATACACCATGTTACTCACAACGTATCTAGCCGCGGCGCTCTCAATACAGCGCGCTGCTGCTCTAGTCATCTCAGATCCCAATATCTGGGACAACCGGATACCAGACGCCAGTCACATATGGCGGCAAACTCAAAGCAAGAGCAAGGATGCAACGGATAGATCCGATCAAACGCCAGATGGTCGAATCGAATTGAAACCCACAGTCTCGGCCATCAAGCCATCGACAAGAAAATTGACTGGCAAATTTCTACAAATCACCGATATTCATCCAGATCCTTACTACAAGACGTATGCCAACACGGATGAGGAGTCCGCATGTCACCGCGGAAAGGGGGTGTCCGGCTATTATGGTGCGGAAACATCAGACTGCGATACACCACTTAGCTTGGTCAATGCCACCTTTGCCTGGCTCAAGGAGAACCTTCGCGATGAAGTTGATTTTATCATCTGGACTGGCGACTCGGCGCGACATGACAACGATGAAGACATGCCTAGAAGTCGAAAACAAGTCATATCGCAAAACGAGTTTGTCGTCTCCAAATTTCTCGAAGCATTCGGAAAACCAGAAAACTGGCATGACGATGATCCAACAAACGACTTTCTTATTCCAGTCATCCCTACCTTGGGCAACAATGATATCCTGCCACATAACGTGATGACGGCGGGACCAAATTCCTGGACTACCAGTTACTTGAAGACGTGGAGACAATTTATCCCCGAAGAGCAACGCCATCAATTCCAGCGCGGAGGCTGGTTTAGTTCCGAAGTCATCCCAAACCAACTCGCCGTATTCAGCTTGAACACTCTTTACTTCTTTACAAGCAACGCTGCTACGGACGGATGTGCTGCTAAAAGTGAACCTGGCTTTGAGCAATTTGAATGGCTCCGCGCCCAACTAAACATAGTTAGAGCACGTGGCATGAAGGCCATTCTCATGGGCCATGTGCCACCAGCTCGAGTAGAATCCAAAGTCAGCTGGGACGAAACTTGCTGGCAGAAATACACCCTGTGGACACACCAATTCCGCGACGTCATCGTTGCAGGTCTTTATGGCCACATGAATATCGACCACTTTCTGCTCCAAGATTGGAACGATGTCAAGAAGCATATAAGAAATGGCAAGGCGAAAATCAACGAACAAACTGTTATTGGACTTGCTGATGATGATTCGGAGTTCACGATAGCGTCTGCTCAGGATTACCTTCGAGATCTCCGAGGTCTATTTGCAAGCTTACCTGAAGCTGCTGTTCCACTTGCCGATTCTACGAGCAAAAAGTCAAAGAAAAAGAAGGATGACTCCAAGATTGGCGGCTCTTTTGGCGAACGGTACAGCTTGACGTTCGTTAGCCCAAGCCTAGTGCCCAACTATTTCCCTACTGTTCGAGTCTATTCATACAATATTTCTGGCCTTGAGAGTATGGAGTTACCTGCCGATTCTAGACGAACATCCCCATCGTTACCGGCCCTCGATTACGACAACGAAGCCGAAAACACCGACATCAAAGATGACGTGGACGATGAGGACGAAGACCTCGAAGAAACCGACATTTTGACCACCCAAGCATCCTTACTCACCCAAACTCCCAACACACACCGCCTCGAACTCCGTTCCACCCCAGTCGACCCATCTGACGTGGAAATCGAGAAGAAGAAGAAGCGTAAACACAAGAAGAAGAAGAAGACCGTAAAATTCACCGTCCCCAAATCACCCTCTAAATCCGCCCCTCCAGGTCCAGCCTACTCCTCTCAACCACTCACCATTCTTGGCTACGCGCAATACTACGCCAACCTAACTTTCATCAACAACGACTTTACCTTGGACGCCGAGACCTCCTCATACCTGCCCTTGTGGTTGGCACGCTGGAAACCCGGCAAACATCACGGCAAGAAACCAAAACATCCCAAACCCCATCCAAACAAATTCACTTTCGAATTGGAGTACGATACGCTGAAAGACAAGATTTATGCGCTGCCGGATCTTACTATGCGCAATATGATAGAGTTGGCGGCGCGTATTGCCGGGAAGAAAGTCAAAAATCTTGAAGCTGCTGGCGAAGTGGATGTGGAGAAGAAGAAGAAACATAAAAAGAAGAAGGATAAAGCATGGGTGACGTTTCTGACGCGTGCGTTTGTGGGGACGTTGGAGCCGGAGGATATTAAGCTCGAACTGGACTGAAGACGTACTACCACGGGGGTAGTGATGAAATCATGAAGTGTATGATTTTGATACGCAAAGCAACAGCATTGGGATAGGCGTTTTTGCTATTATTTATTTGGAGTTGGGATACCCGATTGCAAGCGATTTTTGTTATCGCTAGACGTGGAGCGGCATGGGTGTTGAGCGATCCATGGTGATTAGACATGGCAACGTGTAGAGAGACTGTTATTGATACCCCTTTATGCAATAGAAGAGGTACCATTGAGATACAGCAAGAATCAGTAGAAATCACTATTAGAAGTCTCTCAACGATAGCAAATCTCGACATTACGATTGACTGCGACGTTGCGTCCTCTCCATTTCAAAAATGTACAACAGAAAAGGCAGTATGTGGTATCTGATGGCTCGCTCAATCAGAACTCATCGACAACTGTAACGCCAGCCCGGAGAAACTTCAAACACAAGGTTGTAAATCTGACATCCGTCTTCATTTCTCAAGCAAGCTCCTTTTTAAGATCCCCTTCTGGTTCAGCAGCTGCTGGTGTTTTCTTTTCCATATTTTGCTGCACTATGGCAATCTGTTCATCCAATTTACTGCTTCCCACTGACGTTTGCCATGGCTTTGGACCACCAGGCCTAAACATCTCCTCAATTTCTTCCAAACTTTTGCGCGCGGTCTCCGGATATGATACGAACGCTTGTACTGCTGCGCCAAAACACAGCACGCCAAATATTATGAACGTCTTGTATGTGATGTTGTGGAAAGCGGGCGGCACGAATAATCCTAGCGCAAAGTTAAATAGCCAATTCGCCAAACTCGCTAACGCCATGCCTTGCCCTCGAGTTTCTAAACTCCAGACTTCGGAGGCGTATACCCATGCGACTGGTGCGAGCGTTAAGGCGTATACGATGATAAGCATGTAGCAGAAGGCGATGACGGTGCGTGATGCGCCGCCAGGATGGAGCGCGATGACGACGTTGAGGTTGCCGTCGACTCCGCCGGGCACTGAGTAGCCGTAGTTGCCTAGGATGCCGCCGACGATGAAATGGCAGACGCCCATGCCGATTGCGCCGTATATGAGGAGGGGGCGGCGGCCGACGGAGTCGATGAAGAAGAATGTGAAGACGGTGAAAACTAGGAAGAGGGCGTATTGGATGCCGGAGGAGATGAGGGCGACGTTGCCGGTTAGACCGGCCATTTTGAATACGTAGACCATGTAGTAGACCATGACATTTGCGCCACTATGGAAGAGGTCAGATATGTATTCATCTTGCAGTTAGTTGGCTCAGATACTCACGAGAGTTGTTGCCATGCTTGGACTGAGGCGCCAGCGAATGTTCGTTTCCACATGCCGTTTGCTACCCATTTATTTAGTCCTGGACCGGCTTCTTTCTCGGCTCTGATAGTGATTTGAATTTCCTCCCATTCGGCGAGAACTAGAGGATCTTGTGTGTCTCCATGGGCTTGAATCTTTGCGAGAACGTCAATAGCTTCTTCGTTGCGGCCGACTTTGGCTAGCCAACGAGGGCTTCGAGGAAGCATTGGTCCCAAGCCTAGTAATGCAACTGCAGGAATGAACTGGACGCCCCAAGCTGTTCGGAAGCTTGCCGTGCTGTGTTTCGTGCCTATGAAGGAGCAGCCATATCCTATGATATTGATATCAGCAGTCTATCCTGTGAAGCTTTAGAGGATATCGGCTTACCAATGAAATACATCACCAAGATACCAAACTCGATCGCAAGCTGTTGTATAACCACAATACTTCCTCTCTGATCCTTCTTCGCAATTTCTGCCAAATAGACTGGAACTTGAGAACTAGTGATGCCCACGCAAACACCATTGATAATGCGGCCGGCGATCAACTGGCCAACACCATGCGTTGTGACTTGTACCGTAGTGCCTACCAGCCACCACAGACATGCAAACAATATGCTATCTCGTCGACCATATTTGTCGGATATGAAACCTGCCATCAAGGCGCCAATGATAGAGCCGGCGGCCAATGATGATCCAATTGCGCCTTGGGTTACACCGGACGGGTCGTGGAAGTACCATGTGTATTGATCGGTGCCGACTATGGCTGACATAGAGCTAATGTCAAAACCAAACCTGCGCGCGCAAAGTTAGCACCGCGGCCGATGTTATATCCCTTGATCCTAAGAAAACTATTTCGAGTTCGGGGACTTTTACGCACAACATGCCACCAATCGTAGCCACCACGGCCAAGAAGTACGTGTTATAGAACTTTGGAAACCCCATCTTTAATCGATATGCTGTAGACCGCTACGTGTATCCGTCCTCGTCGAAATCGCCAAATTCTCAACAACCGCAAAAGAGATCGTCCACGATCAGACACAATATTTGACAGTCAATGGCGATCAGAGAAGCTCAAGCCAGTCAGCAGACGATGCCCTGTCTCTAGATTGGCGGAAGACTGCAATAACAGCTTAACTGGTATATAAAGACTTTTGATGAACGCTGTAATTTACTGAGCGATGGATCCGAACCGGGAAGAATTTCTACGCAGAGCCCCAATGGAAGACAAGACGTGCTGGAGTGATCAACTCGATCGCAGGTCCGTCCCGTGGTATATGAATATTTCTGGACGATATTATATTCTCCCGTTGCCCGAAGACCTTGTTGGAAGATGACATGTTGCTCCACCTGTGCATTGTTATTTCCGAACTCGACCACTAATTGGACAGTATTGCTAGGATTGCTTTAAGTAACTCCAATGGCCAGCCATGGAACAGAGCGTTTGTGGTGAGTGTTGGGGAGAAGATGCTCGTGGTGACAAGGTCAAAAGACGGGCCCGGGATGATCTTGCCCTGCTCGGTGAAGAGAAGACCGAATGGTCATGGGGAAGTGGATATGTCCCCGCGTTGAAAGCTAGGGTATATGCATGCAAAAATTACATGTACTATGTGGATAGACTTGGTATAAAAGCTGGAAATGTGATTGTAAACTGGGTGACGCTCTTTAGATGTAGAGTAATGGGAGAGTGTTGATTACCCCTGAATCGGTGTTTACACTATTAGAATTACTCAGGCAGCAGGCTGTCATTGTCGGTTGCTGAAATAGCTCGATTTCGGGAACTCCCAGCTTATTTATCTAAATACCTAGGTACCTAATCACTTCTGGAAAATATTCCTGGGATTTTCTGTTTATTCTTCCCGAAGAGCACTTGTAAAGAAACTAAGCGGTTGCACATGTTTGTACGAGGTAGGCTCTGAAGCCATATGGAAAAGGAGAAGCACGTCAAAGAACTTCTCTACCCATATTGAGTTCTTGAAAATCTCAACCCGGGGGATTTAATTTGTGAGGAGAATGAGATTTGGGATTTGGTTTTTATTTCTTTGACAAATAGTGTCGTGCGCGCTAATGAGTCACTCTTGTCTGACAGTCACGTACAAGTATTGGCTCAATAAAATATAGGCTAATCGATCCTGTTATTATTCGACAACCAAGCGAAATTTGACCAAAAAACTATGAACCAGAAAGATCAATTAAAACATGTTTTGGAAGTGTTGGCACCCCATTTGGCAGCTGATGACGGGGAAAAATCTGGTTCTATTGTCGTTATGATGTGCGGAGTTTCAGGTAAGCTCTCCTCCCTTTGTCAATCATACATGAATAAACCATTAACCCTTGAGGTGCTGGGAAATCTACACTCTCATCCGCAATAGTGGATGCTTTTCCATCATTCACACGCCTCTCCATAGATGCCATTGTCGCCGACCACCACGGCATCTATAACGTTGATTACCCACCGGCACAATACGAACTGTACCTAGAAGAAGCCAGGCAGATGTTTTCAGAATCTACTCTTGAATTGCTTGGCAAAAACAAGGACGTGGTCTTAGACAGATCTTTTTATGCCAAGAAACACCGCGATGAGTATAAAGCCATCATTGAGCAATCGGGCGGCCGAGTGATCTTAGTTTATCTGAAAGGAGATCGAGATGTCTTGTGGAGGCGTATTTGCGAAAGAAGAGCCAAAGGCATTGACGCAGATTCTGCTCGAGAGATAAGCTCGGGTTTGTTGGACCAGTTCATGAAGGATTTTGAGGTACCTAAAGGTGAAGGAGAAGTTGTTATTAACGTCGAATGAAAATGAAACATTGTTATGTGAAAATGTTTCATTTCGCACGCTGCGCTAGCCTAGAGAGAAATTGCAGGAGTTATGAGAAAGATTTCTCTTTTAGCATTTTCGTGTCTTTGCTTTGCGCCTTGTCTCTGTGTACAAATCAGGCGATATTTCAAACTAATAGTTCAATCTTAAGGATTGAAATCTGGGGTATAGAAAACATAGCAGGATATAATTGTATTTATGTGACATGTCCTAATGGCTTTAAAAGGATCAATTGTAGTGCCTCTCCAGCACAAGGGGCTGGTTTTACTTACCCCTGAATGAGTGTTTACATGAGTACTTGCGAGAACTATTTCCCAGCATTACAATTTGGAGATCTCAACCAATTCACAGCGGAGCATTTATTGAAAGAGTACCATTTGAATTTCAAGTTTTACAGGAAAGAAGACCTGGAACAAATATTAAATCATGGAATCCTTCAAAACTGAGAACGAAGATCCAGTAGAAGCAAACTGATTCGTTTGATCATGGCTCTTTGTGGTAGGCAAAGCTATCAGTTCAACTAAGTCATTTCTGATCAAAGAAGTATCCCAGCGCTTTTAAAAAAAATTGAACCACTCATAGGTCTACCATATAACATGTTATGCAAAAATGAAGAAGGGGCGCATCACCATGGATTGCTTGTAAAACGTAAGACAAGGTCTGGGCCCCGCTCCTCCTCCACTCTTCTCCCTCTCAACCTTCATTCTCACGCGCTTCGAACTTGCGAATCATTTTTTTAAACCTTGAATCAAGTCAAGAAACCACACGATAAGATATATTAACCCCCAGAATCTTCATATTTGCCGTTCGGCGGAAGTCATGGACTCATCTCGGCCATGTCTCCAGATGCCGCTTTGTCGTGGAGTAGAAATTGAGGAGCTCTCCATTACGCAACTACAGAATCACTTGGAAAAAGCGAGATTTCTTTCGAGAGATTTGACTGAATGCTACCTAAAACGAATTGAGCTGATCAATCCACGCATCAAGGCTGTCATCGAAGCTAATCCAGACTCTCTAGGCATCGCCGACGAACTTGACTCTGAGCGAAAGAACGGCCACATTCGATCTCAAATACATGGCATTCCATTTCTAGTCAAAGACAACATCTCGACGAAGGACAAAATGCAGACAACAGCAGGATGTGCTGCACTCGAAGGCACGATAGTCCCACATGATGCCCATGTTGTTACGCTCCTTCGAGCTGCCGGTGGGATACTGCTTGGGAAAGCGAACCTGTCAGAATGGGCCTCTATGCGAGCCAGCTACTATGCTGAAGGCTATTCATCACGAGGGGGACAGAATCGAAATCCATATAACCTTGCAGAGCACCCAGGAGGATCTAGTTCTGGAAGTGCCAGCGCAGTTGCTGCCAACATGTGTGCATTCAGTATCGGCACGGAGACGGATGGGAGTGTCATGTTTCCAGCAGACCGATGCGCAGTGGTAGGAATAAAACCCACTGTTGGTAAGGTTTCTCCCTCTGGAGACTCATTGATCTAGAGAAATTGAGCACTCTATGTTTCCTCATCGAACTGCATAGCAAATAACAGCTGATATCATCATTGTAGCACCCTGGAAGCGTGAATGGTAGCTTTGCTAACATGTTGTAGGTCTTACCTCAACTCTAGGAGTCATTCCTGAAGCTCCGAGCTTGGATACTGTGGGAACTTTCGGCCGATCAGTGGAAGATGTAGCAATAGTCTTGAATATCATAGCACATAAGAGCGCGACTACAGGTTCCCAGCCCCACGCAGTCAGACCTTCAGTAGATGTTTCCAGTATTGAGAGGCCCTTCACCTCATGGCTGGCTAATACATCTGCTTTGAAGGGTGTGAGATTTGGTTTGCCACAGAAAAGAATATGGGACACGGCAAGGGAAAGTCAGGAGCACAAGGCCGAGCATATCGCTTTGGAGCACCTTTTCAAGAGGCTACAAGAAGCAGGAACGCTAATTCTTGAAGTCGACTTTCCCAGCGCCGAAGAAATCATAGCCCCTGATGGCTGGGATTGGGAGTATGGTGATGGCGAGACTGGCTCGAAACTCTCCGAGTTCGAAGTTGTCAAAACAGAATTCTACCGCAGTCTTCCAAAATACCTAAGCTCACTTAGAAGCAACAAGAATCAGATCCTCTCACTGGAAGATGTTATTGCATACAACATCAAACACACTAACCAAGATGGTAAAGTTCTCCCGCACAAAATCCCATTTCTTGACGACATCCAACAAACAGACCACCCATCGCACTTAATGGCCGCCATAGAATGCGACGGGCGGTTTATTATTTCACGAGAAGACCATCTGGTCTTTCAAGATGTCTTAAATCTAATCGTAATCTTGTACTTACGAATTTCAGGTGGAGTTCCAGGCACTCATCCAGCATGGCCTACAGGACAAGACAATTTTGACAGATGTGTCCAGTCAAAATATACAGACGACTCCGTGTACACCAAGGCTCTTGAATACATCATTCGCAAGTCCAGGCATGAGGGCATCGATGCGGCTCTGCGACATGAGGAAGGCATACTGGATGGGTTGCTTGTACCTTTACAAGCAGACGGTGGCGCTGCGTGCTCTCTCGCTGCAAAAGCAGGGTATCCGATGATCGCCATTCCTGTTGGCGTCAGCGAAATCGGAGTGCCATTCGGGATAGGTATTATACAGACGGCTTGGAGAGAAGATTTGTTGGTAAAATATGGCTCGGCAATTGAGGGTCTCATTGGCTATCGTCACCGGCCAACTTTCAAGAATTTTGATGCGGATAACTATCCCTACATCGGCAATCCATCAAAAAAATAGGGAGCAGTGTCTACCTTATCGAAGCTTGGAATATTGGTTTCTATTCTACCTGGGACTTTTCTTAAATGCTGGTCAACGAGTTGATCTGACAGCCATCTAATAAAACAGGTCTATGATGAATCTCTAATTACATTTACTGAACATACAAATGAGTGATTCTAGGTTATATACAATAGTAAGAAGATATTTTTACGTACACCTCATAAGATATGTCAAGGCAGGGCCAGTTCAACCAATGCAACGAGCCAACAAAACAAATGATTCGCTCCCGTAAAGTGCGACTTCTACCATTTACTATGTTCCATGACTAACTTGCTTTACTTCCCATTGAGAGGGAAACGCTTTCCATTCTCCATCGAATGCGCTGGGATTTAGCAACGCTGGTGGGAGTCATCACACTCCATGGGAGCACACCATTTATTTTGCTAGTTCGTTGCAACGATAGAGAATATGACATTTCTATCTAAGGATGAGTAATGGCTGCCAATTAAGTACGGCATTATTGCTGTAGAAAGAGTTTAAGACTGATTTAAAGCGTATAATAATGGAAACAATGATCGACATGCCTACACCTTAGGTAAGACCTAGAGGAGGCTCAAATACATAGATCTTTATATAATTGATCCCAATAGAGAGAGGCAATAGATTGAACATCCAGTAACAATGGCATCATGATTTGAGTTTATTAGATGAACAGTCGTTGGACACAAATGGACTTTGGGCTATATATATATATTTGGTTTCTGAGCAATTCTTATTTGAAATTCTGTGAAAACAGGCCGAGTGGCGTAAGTCAAAATTGCTCTACTTTTGATACACAAGCTAACCATTTTCAGCAAATGGTAAGGCGTCTGATTCCAGCGTTGGAACATCCAGAAGATTATCCGTTCGATTCGGGTCTTGGTCATTTTATTTTTTGCTCATTTGCAAGATGAATCTCATCCTGGAACTCGCTAAGTTATTATTGTTTTTGTCCTGTCAAACACCTCATCATCAAGATATCTATCGTCCTTTTTTTTGCAAGGAAACTCTGACTTGAGGAGCGGCTTACTATCTATCCTTTGCCAAAAACCTTTACCCAAAAAAAAGCGCGCTAGTAGTGTTGTGCAGGACTGTAAAAAACGGTAGCACACTGCTTGGTGTGGGATGGTGTACATGATCTAAATACATGATGGTAGCATGGCTTGCCGCTGCCTCTACAGCGTCGCTCAGGCGGCGACTCTGCCGCGATTCCGCGAAGCGCAAACTGATAAGACGAAGAATAGAATAAAAGATGCAATAAAACGACAGGAACAGTGGGAAGGAAAGGCCTCAGAATTGTTGTGCTTCAGTTTTTGTTCGCTCCTTCTCAAATCTATAGCTTGCTTCGCATAACGAGAGCTATAGTTTTTCATTGAAGGAGGAAGAAGATGTCCAAATGGACGTGGATTTCATCACTGGCCTAGTGGACACTGGATACACGACTTTACAAAACATATTATTACGACATTTCCGTGGGAGGAAGAAGAAAGATGGAGGTTTGGCCGTATGCGTCCAGTATTTAAGTGATGGTGATTATGTCATCATGCACTAGTACGCACTAGCCCCCTATAGTACACGATTAGTAGCTCGGTGCAGCGATGCTAAACTGCAGCCTCCCCTGATTCACCAACAAATTAATTGCCTTGCGCGGTGTTGTCAGCGGCTTACCATTGACACGCGCCTTCATTTCTTCAGGGTATCATAGAGATCTGAATGCTGTACTTGGAGGGCTTTGAAAACACACATTTTACATTCTTCTTGCTATTGTACGGCATACCTATAGGAGAGCTACAGAGCACGAACAACGTCGCAGTATCGCAATCCATCACTGAAGCACTATCGTTGCATAAGCTAACCGCATTTGAGGTATACCAGAGACCATACGCACCTCAGCTGTATTGACCGTGTGGCCGTCATGCGTTGCACGGTCTTGCACCACACCTAACCATATCACAGAGAAGACCTTTGTACCTACAGTACTTTGGTTGTGCGGCTTGTGTCCTCCGCTACTCATCGAAATAGCCGCGGGATGAAGCATTCGAGTGTCCGGCTGCAAATCTAAGAGGTCGTTTCCATTTGTCAGCTGGCGAGGCTGGTAAGATGGGGCTGAAAGCGAGAAAGAGCCTGCCTGCGAATAGGGGGAATACAAAAAGGGGATATACATGACTGGGGGAATACAAGACTGGGAACTAAGCACATTCTTCAGAAAAGTCGTAAACAATGTTCATCGGGGCCACCCTCCAATATGTTTTGTAAAGTTTCGTCATGCAAATGTGGAGTAAGGCAATGCTTACCTGAGTACACCTTCGTTTCTCAACTTCACGGCTATGGTTTATCAAACAAAACTCGCAATAGAGATCGTGGAACGACTGATATTGGACGTGGCCGTGACCGAAAACTGCGAAGATGTGGAGCGTCAGCACCTGAACAAGTGAAATGGTGGAAGGAGAAGATAAGCACACATGATGTGCCGAGCATGACGCCTGGAGTCTGAAATGCCAATGCCACTCCCAGACAAGAACAAGATACGATGAGAAATCTGGGAGGCTGATGAAACGATAGACGTACAGAGCCGAGCGAGTCAAGGCATGGATAGGCGAGGTATGAGGACGCGCGCGACGAAAACGTTGACAAGTGAAGGAGCATGAACAAGCCGATGAAGCAGACGACTTTGACAATGATGGAATAGGAATGATGAGACTGAATTGAGATGGATGAAAGATGATGAGAACGAAAACGAGAATGAAAGAAGATGGAGGATGAAAGAATGAACGTATCCGACAGATAGCTCAAGTAGCCATACGTCGACTACTGCCACTTCAATTTTGTTTGATAAGTAGCAGCATCTTTAGAAATACGAGCAAAGCATGAGCTGTACAAGTATATGGGAAGTCTAATCTTTCTGCCAGGAAGGTCAATGTCTGGCTGTCTCGATGGGGCAGTATGGACACACCAAAGACTGGCAAGAACTGCATCAGCGCTGATCAGACTGAGGAGCGGCTGTCGTTTATGATTTCACTGCACAAGTCTTTTGATTTTCAATTACCCTCCAAGGTGTCACTCTGTACTTGGACAGATCTAATGAGCGTTTATGGATCATAGCCAAAACATCTGATATCCGACGGAAATCCCAACTACGACAGTCATCTTCTTGAACTTGTAGAAGTAAAGGTTATTTCCAACAAGGAAGGAAACACCGGACGAAGTCTAGAAGTAGCGTGCAGCCCAGTAGCAAGGTCGTGTCCTTGACCTTCTCCCGCCAGGCGCATTTTTAGAAGTAGAGTATGGCCAGAGTACTCCAAAACAGTTCCTTGCCGTTACAAGCGGGTGCAAATCACCATTTTCTCACCCCTGGCTGGCCCGAGTAGAAGATCGTTCATGATTGAACTTCTAGCGTTCTTTCTGATGTGTTCATCAATAGCATTTACGCCCACAGCGTCTGTTCAAGATAGTCTAGGATCCATCCGTTGAGCAGTCATGTGAGGATCTAGAAATACCATCATCAACTGGTGACTTCTCCAAATCTCTGCCATACAAGGTCACTATAGAAGTCGTCTCGCAACCCCAGTGAGAGTTTCTACTGCCCCTAGGTTTTACATCACTATCAAGACCGTGACGTCCTTTGCGGCAATGCAACTGCTAACCCAGCATTCGTAGTTGCTACAGATAGATATCCTAGTCTACAATTATGGGTTGTAAGAATGTGTCTCTGATTCTAGTACAATAGTGCCAGATAAGTGGAAAGGGCACTCCTATGAAGCTTTCCATGCATGTATCCTTTATCTGACTGAATATAGGTGCTTTATGCCTGTTTATCGAGGTTGTGTTCACTAACAATAATTTTCGAAGTCAACTCATCAGTGTAGTTTATTGCAAATGGCGAACTGTCGATTGAGTGGGCTTCCAGCACCGCTTCATGAGCACCATCATCTACTTCATAGTACACCTCCTTTGTTGCAGTCTCTGATCTCGAGAAAAATTGCCTATTCGGCTTCACAAACAGCGCTTGTGCATACTCTCAGATATCAGTGTAGAACTCGGTCGATATCAGGCTGACGCTTGAGGCATTTCAGCCTCTTATACCACTTGATGCTGACTGACAGCCTTTGGGTGGTTACCGACTCTCACAATCTTTATTCTTGATCGTAGTATGGCAAACATAATGTGACTGTGCATATTCCAGGACTGGACTCTACTGGCTGTTATTGAAGACCAGCCAAATGAATCGGTTGAATTCAACCCCCAAAATATGGTAAAGTGTCTTTCTCAAAATAAACAATGGAATCACTGGAAATGATGTGATGAACTGAAGTTGTAGAATTTGATGAGAGCTCATCCATCTTACATATCGCTGTATAGTCACCGAGACGGTAATAATAGTGTTACCTATACCAAAATCAAGATCCATTTAAATGGTCAACATCTAGCCGATTTGCCCTACAAGACCCAACATACATGGCTATCTTATTTCTTACTTTCTATAAATGACGACTTTTCTATAGGGTATGATCCCACAGGATCAAAGCTAACAATTTTAGCCTAGAGTGAAAGGAGATGCTAACATCAAATTCATCGACGATGCTTCTATGGTCCGTAGGAAGTTGCCCTGCCTGCTGCGTGTTGCAGTGATGCCGCTAATATGGCATTACATGTGTTTATTTTAGCACTATACCCAAGAGACAGGAAATGGAGGGAAGTATCGCTATGTGTGATTGATCCTGTAGTGGTTGATCCTGTAGTGGTCAGAGTAGGTTGCACAGCCGAGCATATGCTAACTTGGTAACATAGGAAATGATTAAGGTCTATTTGAAGTCAGTGATTACCCGATCTATAGCGGGATCGGAAATCTATATATTATCAGGATCAGGACGCTACCCCTGGCGACGGTCGATCAGGTACCATCAGGACTTCAATCGACGTAAATCTATGCACTTGCGAATAACAAAGATGTAGGTAAGCATATAAGGACAGCAGATATCATTCAGAATATAATAATCATTCAACAACAATCACTTCTAATCATTTCTACAACCAGAACATCAACAATAATCCAATCTATCCATTATATTCCAACCACTTTCAAAATGAAGACCTCATCCAGCATCGCTCTGCTCCTCTCCGCTTCGGGACTTGTCCATGGACAGCAGGAAACAGTCGAGCATAAACTTACGAACATCATTTTCAACCGATCCTTGACAGAGATGACTCCCAACGTCGCTCGTTTCCATACTGCCCGTATTCATTTCAAGTTTCAGGACAGCTTCCCTGCTACCAATAAAAGCCATTCTGCTCCTATCAATACATACTGCGAAGCAACTCAGAGCGAGAGCAGCATCTCGGCCACGTTCTTCACCAGAGAGATTCCATACAAGTGCAAACTACCGGGCCCAAACACCCAGGAACTTAGCTTCACATTTGTTTCTTCGGGTGCCTTTACTTTCAATGAGACGCTGCACGACGTCAAAACTGGGTATGTTTAGGCTGGGAGCCTGAGAGACTTTTGTTTTCTTGCTAATTGCGACTAGCGCTCCGACTGACAGCTACCTATCTGCTGGAAGTGGCAGCCTCAAGTGCAAGACCCATGTCAGTATCAACCCAGATTATAAGGGTGTAGGTGGTCCGGACTACAGGACTACGACCACAGACTGCGACATGGCAGATTTGACCCTGGTTGCAAAGAAAGCTAGCGTTGGCAGTCACTAAGATATTTCTTGCGGCAACTGGCGAAAAGAGCTTCGTCTATTTTAAGTGTTGTTATTTGAGTCGCAGGAAATGGTGGTGGAGGAAGTAATCAGCAATAAAAACCTTGTATTGAAATCTGTCGCTCATGTGAATTCCGATTGACTAACATTTATTCCACTCCACTCATGCTACTGACCGCAAAAACCGTGCCAATATGCGTAAGAATTCTCGCGTCACATCTATCTTATCTGCGTGATCTTTGATGGCTTCAAAGTCAGTATTTGCATAATCAACCACTGGACAAACTTCGTGATGAGCCAGAGCGTCGTCTCGAGTCCTAGCCTGCCTGGCCATACGGTCGAGAAGGCCTGCATCAGGACCCGCGGCTGGCCAGTCAAAGCGCTCAAGGGTTTTCTTGTAGGGTGCAAGAATGAGTGCAGTTCTTTGGCAGCTGTTACACCAGTAGATAGTTTCGATTCGTTGCTCTCGTCTGATAAATGTTGGAAATTCAATCGAGCCCATACCGGCGTATTGATCTTGGACTGGGTCTATGTCCTCATGTAGCCTCGAATATCTGTATCCATGGGACTCGAGCGGCGTGGTTCTCAATACAAGCGCCAGCTTTTGATCAATGAATGGAAAAAATGGTTCTAGGTCGATATTATGCAGCGCTGCTTCCGAGCCGTGGTCTTTGAGCGCTAGTTTCTTGACAGTCTTGACACTGACAAGCTCCATATCAAATGAACAGCGCCCCTTGGTCGCGTAAAAGATTTGATAGTTAGCCAAGCTTTCATTGGAAGGATCGAAGATGGCCGCTGCCTCGCAGTCCGACAGAAGCCAGAGCGTTGTATTTTCACGAAGGCAGTAACCACAGCACCGCTCGATTGTCGGGAGGAACAGGTATGGCCCATAGTTGCCGCAGGAAACACAGCTACTTGATCGAAGGGCGAGATTGACTGTTGAAATAGAATGGTAGAGCCAGAGCCGCGTCTGTCTCAAAGCGACCAAAGTGGGAAACGCGTACTCATAGACCTCTCGAAACGTTGTCAGAGAATGAACTGCTTCTCTTCCTGCACGACAGGAAGCGGTAAACTTCATGAGTGACTCAATATCCACTCTCTCTAGTATCATGTCGACGAGCTCTGCTGGTAGCATGTTGAGGTACCCAGAAAATGCCGATGAACATTCTGATCTCGCTATCAGGATTGCCGGCTGTCCCGTTGAGACTCTGATCATTTTTTCGGTTTCTTCTAATAGATTGTTGACACAAAGCCGCACCTCAAGCGAAGAAGCCATGATGTGGTAGAAAGGTAATTTTCTTTTAGAAGGTAATTTGTGTCCTTGTTACCTTGTAAAAGTATCGTTTGATGGACTTGGGAGGTCTTGTATCGTTGTAGTAATCTGACTGTTCATATAGATGGGTATCTTCCTCTGTACCAGTGATTTGGCAGACGTTTGCTGGGTATTAATGTCAATATTTGTTCTATCGGCGACGTGGCCTGTAATCTTCCAAAATTCGGGTTACCTGCTATCAGTAGTGAGATATTTGTACCGTCGTTGCGCACTTTATGACTTGCGCACACGATGGTAACCAACCGATATACATAAACCTGGCGTCTCCCCATCTAACTTGACGGCCCCACACGGTACGCTTTAGTATCGAGTACTTTAAGTGCCGCGTAGAGTGTTCAGACTAGCACGCTTTGTTATATGCAAAGGAGAGGTCGAATATTTCGATCGATCTGGGTGTTCCGAGATTTTTCAATACCTGGTTTGTGAATCCGAATCGAAAACACTTCCTAACAGATCATTTCAGGAGAGGACGTATGTCCGCGGACATCGCCCTATGCAAGCGCATGTAATCTCCATTCGACTACCAACGAGCGCCGTATGGCGGTACCGGCTATGCTGGCTGCTCTAATTCAATGCATAGAACCCAGAGTTTATAGTGTTGAGCATTCAAGCTGCATATGCTCTGTTCTGGCCATACCTTATGAAGAAAGTATTCTCAAGGGCATTGTTAGCCGGCGCCAGCAAATTTATTAACCAGCGCCAGAATATTCGTTAACCGGCGCCAGGAATATATGGCGCTCTAGGCTATGCCTAATTAGGAAATGAATATAGAAATCTTGGTGTTTGTCTACTGGCCAAAAAGTAGGTTCAAAAGAAGTGCAAAATATCAAAGCTTTTACTACGGACAAAGCCTACGGGACCAGTTCAGTAGATCAACTCCTACGACAGCGATTTTACGCCCAAAATACGCGTCTGAAGAGATCTATCTCTTCCGCATCCCATTACCGTTTTTGTGCCCTCCCGCAGCCATTCCTTGTCCTATCTCGACCCCGTTTTTGGTGTGTTTATGTTCTCCGACCTGCGGGTCTGAAGGGAGGTTGTTTCTGTGGCTTCTTCACACCTTTTGGCTCTGATCGTGCCTTGTTCTTGGAACCAACAGGTCTTCCTCGCTTCTTTTGAGGAGGAACTGGTGTTGTAGTAGTTGAAGTATTGGTGACACCAGATTGCGAAGTAATCTTGGTGGTAGTCACTACGGGTGCAGGAATTGAAGCTAGAGTAGCTGCTAAAGCTAAAGCTACTGCTTCCGCAGCAGTTTAACGCTAGTGAATTGGTTTTGTGAAATCATTACTATATTGGGCTAGACAATAGGGCTAGGGTGGGCCACTATACTACTTACAGCCTAGAGCTCCACGATGTTACGAATCCAGTATAGCTTTGGCGCCGGTTAACGAATATTATGGCGCTGGTTAACGAAAATCCTGGCGCTGGCTAACAATGCCCTATTCTCAAAGGTCATGAAATTGTCTCCAGGTTTCAACTTCAAGGTCTTAAAGGCCAGTCTTGCTTGTTGCTCTGCTAAGGGATTGTGGTAGTTATCCCATAAGTATTTCATCAGTTTATCATAGGCGGTAATCTAGTCGGCGTAACTGTTATATAGGTAGGGTTAAAGGTTCTCCGCGACCTCTCCCTTAGTCAACTTTTTCACAAATAACAGCTTAGAAGCGTCTATTAGGAGGTACTCATGGTTTTCTTAAATAAAATCTTAGACACTAGTGTACCATACTTCAAAGGACATTCCATCAACCTCTTTCTAATTAGAGAATGTCTATCATTTTTACTTTAAGTTTCATTATGTTCTCTCTCGGTATAGTGCTTCCCCGAATTTGGTTTCTAAGGCTTTCAATCTAGGCTCTCAAATCTTCGTTTCGTTAGTCCCGTCCTTCCAAAAACTAATCAGTCGCCATTACGACTCATTTCTAAACTTCACGTTCCATCGCTCGTTCCGTTTCTTAATCGTAGCCTTCGTCATCAGTATCTTCGGTTTCTATTGATCGTCTTAGTTCTTTTAAGGATCTAGCAGTATCAGTAGCAATGCTTCGTGTCTTAGGAGCCATTTTTGTTCCCTTAACGACTTGTTCTAATCTCGGAGGGTCCTAGTTTCGTTGCCTACTATCTAGAGGACTTGGATCGTTGCTTTCGTTCTGACGAGGTCTTAGAATCGTTCGGTATTTGTCAAACAGGTTTCGTTTCCCGCTCGTGATCATTTAACGTCTGATCGGGACAAGAAGTGAATTTGTAATTCTGTCACGGTCCAAGACTTTACTACGTATGAAGATGTAGCTTTATCTGTAGAAATTATATCAATTCTAAACTAGAGAAAGAAAGAGAAAGGAAGAGAAACGGGAAAAGGGGGAATACGTCTATCTAGGAGTTAGCCTAACAGTGAACGCCTTATTTCGGATTGTTGTTCCTTCACTCTATGAGGTTCATAGCCCGATGTATAAAAATCTAGGCCGAAAATGGCATTCTTCAATGTGGTAGATTTTACACAGCTCGTACAAAAGATACATGCCGGAAGATCTCTGTTGACGCTAATATTTCAGCAAATGTACTCGTCACAGCAAATCCTTCACTTGGTTCAATATCTGTCTGCGATCGAAATTTGAAAGTGGGACTCACATATTGCTTACAGCCATTATAAAATTGTTGTGGAACCTGGTGATACCTGGTCTGGAATCATTCTACAGGCAGCACGGGGCTCAGCTCTAGCCTTAATATCTAGGTATATACCTAGCAAATTAGGTAGCGATAATCAATGTAGGTAGTCTCATTTCATGCTGATTGGGATCCTTGCAACTCCTGTGGACGCAATTCGTGCAACATTAGTGTCGCCAAATGTCACCGTATGCTGGAGACATAACTCGCACGTCATAAATCACCAGAACCTTTCCTACACTCTCCTCTTTGTGAGACTTGGCAATGTCACAATGTCGTTGAATGAACCAGAGAAGAGCTTATTGAATGCAGCAGCAAAATGTGACATCAATCAATTGACGATTCAGCTTAAGAACCAACTACATTTCAAAGACTCGGAATTCTCCATGCAGGCAGTCTGCGCCACGATACAATACTCTCGACTAAGGCGCGACAAAGTAAATCCAAATGCCATCCCGTCACTGGAATTGCTTATTGAGCATGGAGCCAGGCTTAACAGTTCTGACATCACTTCGAATCAGCAAACACCTCTAGAGCTCGCAATTGAACTGGGTACTAAAGATTACCCTCTGCGACCGACAGTAATAGAGGTTGCTGCGACTGAAATGGTTAAAATTTTGTTGAAAGCTGGGGCGGACCCCAAAGCAAACAAAGCCGATAGTCGAGTTCTCAAGAGTGCTTCGAAGAAGTGTCTGACCAACATCGTGGTCATGCTTCTATCCCTCGGCGAGATATTTGATGAAAAGGATCGTAGTGACGCCCTTATGGTCGTAACATCAAACTGGACACTTTACCGATATCGCGCGTCGGTTGTGAAAGCACTTGTCACCGCGGGAGTTACTCAAGAGTCTGTGATGTACGCCTGGCGGCACTTCCTGACCTATGATTCTAGAGGTAATGAGGTTAAAGGGTATGAAGCACTGTCTGAAGACGAGGACGAAGATCTTGCTGGTGTGCTGAAGATACTGATTGATACTGGAGCTGCTATCACGCTCTATAACAACAACCATTTACATAGGCTAGCATTTTTTGCTGTGGGTCATAAGGCTCTGGAGCTAGCCTTACAATTGCCTGGAGTAAACCCGAGACTACCTGGTCGAGCAGGCTGGCAGCGAGATCGTACACCGTTACAACTAGCAACCGAAGCTGGTAATCGGGAAGCCGTCATTCTTCTCCTTCGGTATGCGACAGGAGTAAATCTTCAGGGAGACAATTTTCAAGAGGACAATAATGACACAATATTCCATCTCGCGGCTCGGAGCGAGAGTCCAGATCTTTTTAGATTCCTTGTTGAAGGCAACAAGGAATCACCAGAATTCGATTCAACTAAACATTGCTCTATTCATGAGTTTTGCAAATCGCTCCCACGAGACGCTAAGGGCGATACGCCGTTACAAATTGCTACCAGGGAAAGTAATTCTCAGCTAGTCAATTTTCTTTTGGATAATGGTGCATCAGCCGTGGACTGAAATTATGGCGATACGTAACAGGTACATTATCGTACACAACCACTTCAAAAAAAACTCCAGAGTTTTTGAACAGACCTCTCCTCCCATACGCCAATTCTGGGGTGTCCCATTGTTCCCGATGCTGAGCATACCAAGACATATGTTTCCCTTGTAACAGAGACGTGAGACATTCTTCCCTGCCTCTCGATCACTCGCAATGGGCCTTGGATGGGCATTCGACATTTGCGAGTCGCCAATTGTGCGTCGTGAAGGCTTTCCCAGCTGGTCATGGGCTGGCTGGTGTGGATGGGAGACACTGATCTTCCCGTACCTTTCATTCGCCGGCAAATACCCTACATTTGGGTCTGAACCTTTAGAAGAGGAATCTGCGAATGCTGGGGTCGAGATAAGCACTGGAAATCATTTTCTAGGGAAGGCATTTGATACGCTTGAGTCGTCAAGTTCACCGCTGGATTTATCAGCCAAGACAACTACCCTTCAAATCACTGCTCCAGCCATCGAGATGACAATTGGCAAAGACCACATTCGGCTTAAAGGTAGCCTTGGCCTGAGTAGCAATATCATCGATATATGTCGTACACCTCTCGACATCGGTCTCACCAAGGACACCGGACAACGCCCGTTGAATGTTGATGCCATAGTTCTAAGCTACCGCCAAGACTATCCTGCTGACACGAGCGATTTATTTGGGGCAACCGTGATTGTACTGGTTCTACTCATTGATAGATCTCATGGTACTCGTATTGGAATGGCGAGTATTCCATTAACGGGTGCGGTAATCGTCAACGATTCCTCTCATCTCTGGATAATGGAAAAAGTGCCTACTGAACTTACGTTCACTGACGTTCGTTTCTGTCGGAGACAATACCAGCTGGAGTGATTTGATCAAGTTAGCGAAGCGTCCATTAGAGTTACCATAAAGAATTGGTGGTATCTGATTATCGAATTACATTCATTCAATCTACATCAGCCAGCAAACAAGCTATTCCAGTGGTATCAGAAACGTACTAACCAGCCCACAAGCCCATACGGCATGAAAGTCTACTAATTATACAGGATAACATCTTTTTCAAAAACAGGCAGCACTTCTGCCAAACTTTTAGCCTCGTCAATTGGAAAATCGTATCGTTGGTTTCCAATAGACCCCACTATTCTCCATCCAGGAGAGTCAGAGCCGTCATGTAAACCCCTTGAACTCTCCGCGTCCTATGTCAAGTTCTCATGGAAAACATGGAAACAAAGAACCACACTGGAGCCATCCATTCTATGTTGACTGATTTGAGTACTATTTCATCATAACGGCATACCATCCCAGTAAGGATAGCTTTCAGCAACGGTGGTGTCTGCGGGCAACTAACCCATCCAGACAACACGCAGCCAGCCCTTGGCCGGAGAAGCAGGCGAAGCAAAGTCTTTCCAGTCCACAGCCTCCACAAACGCCGCAACGTCGTTAGCGCCAAAGACAGTCTCCAGACTAGTAAGCCATGTGTCAGCTTGCTCTGGCGTCAGAGGTTGAGCTAATGCTTTAGGAATTGGAGGTTCCTGAGGAGCCTCGGCTTGATGAACTGCTGGACTAGCTTGTGGCTGGAATGGAGCGCCATATGGATTTTGTGAAAAGTTTGTTTGTTGGGTGGGAGTATATGGCTGACCTCCAGCATTAGGGGAGATGGGTGGATATGCACTCGGTTGATTATGTTGATTATTCGGTGTTGCGGAAGGGGAAGTTTGGTTTTGGTAGTTTGAGGCAAAGCCATTAGATGTAGGAGGAGAGTTTCGATTATGGTTTTGTAACGCGTTCACTGCTGCCCAACTGTCTCGCAGAGCGCCCTCAGATGCTTGTTGTCCATTATCATCTCTAAGTGATTCGGCGACATCCATCATGACAGCGTCCTCGATTTGAGGAGATGGATCACGACCAAATGCAGCATCAAGGTGCTGATAAGTTTCATGGCCCATACGAAGAGCGTGACTTGGAGAACGACTTTGATTGGGTTCGTTGGCGGAGAATAGCTGAGACTTGAAATGTTTTCGTAGCTCTTTTTTGGTGCGGAAGAATAGGCGATGAAGACGTCCGAGAGTTTTGTACCAACCATCAGCTAATTGAAGTTTCGGCCTAAATGTTGACACTAGATCACTCGCTTTACGAGCAGTTTCAGCGTCTCGCACGGCAAAGAGGCCTAGTCCAGCTGGTTGTGTTTGAGCAGAATGGCTGCTTGAGCTCATCCATTCTTTGGCGTCCATCCATGGAAAATGAGTGCTATATATACCTGTGGGGGGGTTAGCAGGCACGATGAAGAAGAATACATTTGAGAAGCTTACCAAGCATAGCAATCATATAAGATGCAAATCCTACCAGAGGCGTCTCCACGAGCATTTTCCATTCCGCACAGGTAAGATACAAATTCAGGAGATCTCGAGCAGACTTGAAGAGTTCGCTGGCAGATTCTGCGTAAAAGTCCAACCCTTCCGATTCCGGCAATCCCTTCATATACGGAGCCAAATCATCAAGGGGACCGCTAGGTTGATCTGCACGAATTGGTAGGAACGGAATAAGCTCTCGATGAAGAATCATCTTGCTGAGTAGGAGCATGGTATGGAGTAGCGTGAATGGACCTGATGTTCTGGAGGTGATATGTGCTGAAATATTAGCTTGAGACAAGGCCAGGTCTCGAGGAAGCTTGTCAGTCAGGTTCTGGACAGCTCGTGATAGGGAGTTCCAGGTCGACTGGGTATCCCAAGGAGGATAGCGCTCGGTTAATCGACCACCCTGACAAGCCCAGTGTACAACTGCACTGTAGATCTCTGAAGCCTTTACGTATCGACTAACCAGGCCTTCATATGGGCCCGTTTCCCAAGTAGTGCTTGCATCCATATTTTCTCGACCTCTCGCACCTTGGCCGGATGGACTCGCTACTTGGACGCCGCCATTCGATGATCGGACCAAATCCTCAACAGAATCGGAGAGTAGGGGAGTCTGAACTCGTTCGTTAAACAGGAATGCCCGCTCACTGATGGGAAGTTGAATTTTGATATCTTCAACGCGAATCGATAATGGTCTAAAACGACCAGAGCTAAGACATCGTTCAAGAATAAAGCAAGCCCAGAAAGTTCTCCGATGGGTCTCTTGCTCACGTGATTCATCTTCAGATCCTGGTAATGCTTGAGCTATGGCCGGTTCGGGGTTGAGGTGGTGTACTACGGAACTTTTAGACAAACTATCCTCAATATCTTGCTGATAATTCAGTCCCATCAAATGCGCAAATCGAGTTGCTTGGCCTAAATAGTTCCAGGATGGAACACTGGAGCCGTTACCCCATTCATGGAAAGCGAGCATTAGATATGCCTGCACGCGCGCGAGGTCTGGTGGCGAATTGATGTCGAGGAGGATAGTGAGCTTTGCCTTGCAAGCCGTGGCATAGTATTCAGCGGCTAACAATGGATTGCTTGGTCTATTCGTACTGCCAGGTGAATGGTGTGCGACAAGTCCAGGATGGAATTTTGATGTCAGAGCCAGAAATGCCAAAAGCAGTTCCGCTGGTGCAGCAGGTAGCTCGTTCTGGCTCTCAACCTTTGGCGTGGAAAAGTCCGATGCGGATGAGGCTCCTTTGGCTTGCCGTAACAGCTTCAGGAAGCTTGGAGGGTGTAAGAATGGAAGATCGATTGAGAAGTGGAGTTGCCATATTTCGAACTACATATGTTAGAAGAGAGCTATATATATTTGGTGTCATGACATACCAACTCGAGCCAGATCTGAGGAGTCAGCACGGTAGGATCAAGGGCGTCAATTAATGCGCGATTGCTTTGGTTGAGTCCAAAGTATTGACTTGTTGATTTCTTTGGCTTTGATCTTGACGAGCGAGATGCCTATCATCAACAAATAAGTATGCGACATAGCAGCTCGATAGCAAATATACATACGTCGGGTGTGCTTAGATCGTCCGACCTTCCAATACTACCATCGCGGCGGTGACCTCGTTCCTTGTATGCTGGGGATGGGTATGTACACTCTCGACCAGCTACCATACAGCCGCGACAAGGGGTGTTTACTCCATTATTTAGACACTTTATCTTGGAACGTCTACATCTGGCGCATGCGATTGATGAGCGCATTCGAGGTGCGGGTTGATCAGGTCGTCGCTCCAGACCAGCCTCAGTGGGAATCGTCTCTCGCGTAGCCGCGGCGAGAAGATCAAGCGAAAGGGCGGCCTTGGAGTCTATGGGTTGCTGTGAGGGATCCATGTTGGCGACTTGTTGTACCGGGACGGGGCGCTGATCGCTCCCAGTCGCCAATGGAGATTGCGGTGTAATTGAATGATCCAGATTGGAAGAGCCAGAAGGCCACGAGTTGAGCAGCGAAGCAATTGACGCTGAGGATGCTATTTTGGCGGTGTTGGTGGCCAGCGACTGAATGTCGAGCGTGTATACGGCGTTCAATGGACGAGGCTGTGATCGGCCTTGTCGCGATGCCCCCGGATGATGTCAATTTGTCGCGGTGTGCCGAGAGGAATGTGAAGTTAGGCTGTCGCCACTGATTAGAGCACAGGGCAGTGGTATGCGACCTAGGTAAGACTAAAATCGAAGCCGTAGGTACTAGAAATAGCTGTATTGAGCTGGAGGAGTTGAGAAACACGGGCAGATCAAGAGCTTCGACGCGGCATGGAGGTTGGAGCTGGGGGGAGTCGGAGAGAGAAATTGAAAGCCGAACGCTGCCGGAATGTCTGGGGTTTTTGAGGGGCCGGGGCCGGATTATCGGCAGCGCCTCCTTAGCTCCTACCTAGCCCCCACTAAGCCCTTGCTGGCCTAAAGCCTAGCCAAGGTGGTACTAGCTTCAATTCTAGCTGGAGCTCTGTTGCCGTTAGAAAGCTCAAACAGTTGCTCTTTCCTCTGCAAACTTATGCTTCCCGTCCGGCTTCCCGTTGTAGAAGTTTAATTCACTTGCTCCTGCCACATGCATAATTATATCACACGTGCAGGCTATTACTCTCATAGACCCAGTGATACTACGATTGATAGAGAGCTGCGATACTCCCAACTGCCTCAATCAAGCAATTATCCAACTACATATGCCTTGCGACCCACTATTAGTCTCCTATAAACGCATCTGTCCTCCGCAATCTCTCCAAAATGAAGCTGCACCCTTGGCAGCCGGGAACTACTCCCGACCACACACTCTCCGTGTCGTGGCCTCGCGGTGAACACGGCAATGCCGTACTCCTGCCTGCCACCAGCCAATGATCAGCATGCTCCCCAACAGTTCATGCACCTCTCCATCCCCTGCCGTTTGCTGCACCGAGCCCCCTCATGATGTGTCTTTGGGGCTGGGCCGTCGGCTCAAACTGGGCGGCGGTGCGACAAAGGGACTTGCCTGATTCTGAAGCGGCACGCCGAATCGCTGTTGGCATGCCGCCGTCACGGATATCCCGACGAGAATGGAGAGCATTTTCCTTGCTTTGCGTTACAATTCTCTCTGTGAGCCCATGCTCGTGTGAACTTCATTATCATCCTGGCCTCAATACTCTCGCCATGGCATGAAAGATCGGCAACTGTTCAGTCTTCCTTGATGTCCATCTACCCCGGTCTTGTTCTTGAACTGAAAGTTGACATGCCGTGCATGCCTTGGGTGTTCGGTATCAGACTGGATATCGTACCCGCTTTTTACTTTCGGGGCCAACCAGATGAACGGGTGCTTCCCGCGGCTGCAAACCCTAGGCGATTTCCTTTGATACCATACCAGAGATGACGCTCGAATACATGTTCGACTGCGATTCGTCTATATTCGTCGAGTGTGACTCGGCTAACGAAAACCGATCAGGCCTTTTCCGGAAGCACGAAAACTCGGGCAAGAGCCAGAAAAGAATGGTCAATTCATTCGCAAATTACAATGGAAGAAGTTTCGTCCTTCGCTATACGAGTCGGTCACTCGATATGTCTTGTTATGTAGCTTTTGGGCTCGCAGATTTGCATGCTTCGGGCCGAAATCCAATACTCCACGCTCGTGCGCTACCGAGCCCAATGAGCAAGTCGTCTAACTTCATCTCTAGAATGTGCTTGGATCTCATGCTAGTGCAAGTTAGCAATCGTCTGTCTTGCTTTTCCCCGCATAATACGTTATTGATATGTCAATGCGATGTTTGGAAACGCCATATCTGTTACTGTCTACCGGAACTGCTCGAAACGACAATAATAGCTTATGCTACCTAAGGTACAAGCCTTGTAAAACCGCGCGACAGTGTCGATGCGAATTGAATATGAGCGCAAGCCCTCTTACACAGTATTGCTAAAATTGCTTCAAAGTTGCAGCTGGACACAAAAGCTTACTACAAATCCTCAAAGCACATTGACCAAATAGCATGGTAAACACACAAGAGCACTCACACCGGTCTGCGAGCACCGTTATTTACGCCGGCCGCGTTTGGTATACAATATCGGGCCTTCGGCCCGTACAAACACGTCCACAGTGTTCGATGCACTGAGTGGAACCACAGGTTTCGGGATATCCGAATATGCCCTCAGTGATATCCATCTCTGGTCGTTTGTCTTCTCTCCCTCATCCATTTCTATACCATCGTTGCGAGCGTATAGATATCATTATATACTGACGTTTGGGAAGTGATAATGTCATTAACTTGTAAACGACGAACGTCGGAAGTCCCAGATCATCATTACGACAACTCAAGAGGCTGTGTTTGGTGATTGAGGGGGCTCCTTTTGACCGATCGAGTACACTCTGTGGAGGAAGGCATGAGCAGTGATGGCGTGAAAAGTATGGATTCCCTGTATCTTTATCGTCACCAGTCTTATGACGTCTTAACATTGTAGATGGTCATCTGGCAATTCATACACATGCGCTTGCGGCTATGTCAAGCTCATACTCTGCAGTACCCCAAAATCCTCTTGACTCTTCGCCACGACCATATATATATCATCGATCACAAGTTCACACACGCAAGCCACAAGCTCACAGGCCCATTTCACCTTGTGCTGCATGTTCCCAACCACTACACTCCCTGATATCAGTAGTCGCTACATACCCGAGTGGGCTGATCGATCAGACTGTCACTTGTAACATCAGTCTGCAGTCACTTAGGCATGGAATGGCTGACTAGGCCGATACATAGTAGAAACTGCCTATCTTCAACTTCGCCTGTGAAAAGGTTCCTAGTAATGATATGAAGTCCCAGTATCTGTAGGCTTGGAGTCAATTCTCTTCACTGATAGTCCTAAGCTGCCCATCATCTGATTCCATGCGTACCGCCTCTGACATGTATAAAACCCAAACCTGAATGATGATATTCCGTTGCATATCCACATACCAACCACCTGCAGCCTTAGAACTATACGCAATTCTATATACATAATCCCTCCAAGGCTTGGATCCACAACCCTTTTCCCAAGATTGCCATGGCGCATGACAAGGTTCCTGAGGAGCCGGTACGCGAGATCGTGGCTTCTGGTGACTCTGGCTCCACAACTCGCAATCAAGATCTCAATGATCGAGATTGGGATAGTCTTGACTGGGACGGACTTGATGACTTTCTTGAGTTTGACGATGATCGTCCTGACTACTATGCCATTCCCTACGACGATGAAGAAGAAGATGAGTCTGCCTACGATAATGTTGAAGAAGTTGAGTCTGGCTTTTATCCTGACTTTAACTTTGGGCGGAGGAGAAGGGATGAGGAGGACGGAGAGTATGAGTCTGGGGGATTTGAACATGAACAGGTTGAGTGCCAGGCCTGCGAGCGGGACGAATATGAAGATTATGAAGAGTATGGGGAGGATGAGGAAGACAAGGACGAGGAATATGAACATGTGGAGGAGGAAGAGGATGGTACAGCTTTTGATAAGAAGGCCGAGACATGAAAACTCTAGCATATTCGTATGTTATTCAAAGGGCTCAAGACAATGAGATTACATTCTGAAAGACCATTGGAACTCTTGACGAGCTTGAAATACAATGTGACTGCGAACGTTTACAAGTTACTACTTACTTTGGGCACACTAACCAGAATTACCTAATCGTCAATACTCTATCAGTTTGGACCATGTTTCTATCGCCTTCACTAAAATTATGCCACGTCCTCCCCTACCGCTTGCTGCCATCTACCCATCACTCCCAACTTCGCACTTGTTAACTGTCTGAGAGGTGACCCACGAGAATAGTTACACCGTAGTCTGATCTAGTTGTTGTCGAATTTGCCAGCATAATATGCTATGACCTTGTCTTCGAACTCACCCAATTTCTTTCCAAGGTCAGCTCCCTGGATTGGAGCAAGTTCGCGCAGCTCAAAGAGCGGAGCAACCTTGTTTGTTCCAGTCTGTTCCAACTTGTCTCCAAGACCACCAATTTGACCGTTGCGTAGTGTTTTGTCCATAAGCTTCACAAGATCCAGTTTATTAGCTCCCTTGTCATCCCCTTGAAGATGCCCAAGGAACTTCTGTACTTCCAGCTTTCCACTTTTGAGATCAGCATCTCTTCCGTCCCAATTTTCTTTTGGCTTTGTAGCCTTGTCATTCCCAGTCCAGGTAAAAACTTGCTTAGCAATATCCCCTTTCTGCCCAGAAATCTTTTGGACAATTTGAAGCAATGTAGTCTTATCACCCAACTGGCTCTTGATTTTTGGCTCAACGTATTTGCTGTACAGAGTAACAAAATCTGTGCGCGGCATGATTGGGATTATTTTCTTTGGTCCATCTTGCTTGTTGCTTGTGTGAGCCAGCGTAGCATAAGCGGTCAAGAGGGTGAAGGCACCAAGGAATTCAGCGTCGACATCGCTGGGCTTGATCTTCGTGAAGGATTTGAAGTCGTCCTGGCGGAGTATCTTGAGCTCCTTCGCATTGCTTCCTGGACTGCCGACGAGGGCATTCTTGTCACTGGGAACTTTAGTCTTCCAATCTGCCAAAAGCTTTTGAATTCCTTCCATTGGGACTGCGGTCGTAACTTGTGGGTCGAATTTGAGTGTCTCTACTTTTGGCGGATCCGCTGGCCATTTGACCTCCCAAGGGCCTAGGTTGTCATGGCCTTCGATTTGGACCATACATTTGCTCTTTGAACATGGTGCCCATGCATCCTAAGCAGAAAAAGGTCATTAAACGAGTGGCTATTAGAGATGACACTACTAGACTTACAAAGTACTTGAACACTTCCTCTCCAATTGAGCTGGTCTTATGATCTCCAACCTTGTTCTTCGTGCCGTCGACAATAGCTTCGGTGTAGATTCGAAGCGTGTCATCGGCGGTAACTTCCGCAGTAAGCACCCAATTGGTCATTGGAGGCGGCTTGAAGTTAAGGGGAATGATTTTGGCGCCTTTGACTGACTGTCGTTCCTCCGGTTTTATGTTTTTCTTGCCTTCAATAGTGACTTTTCCAAGCTCAAGTTCAACGCCGAGTCCAGCCTTTTCTTCATTTGCACGTCGTGTCAATCCATTGCCCAGCAGAGGTTGCGGGAAGGCTGATGCCAGACCAGTGAAAGCTGTGACTGCATAAAGAGCCCACATAATGTCTTGAACTCTGGCTGCGAAAAGCATATTCAATTCCGAAAGGCAAGATAGAGAAGGTATTTGATTAATTGGTATGAATTGTGATAGGAGGTTTCGATGTCAGGTTTGAACGGACAAGGCGATCGGAGGCATTATATAGAGAAGCTCCAGATATTCTTAGAGGGACACTCATTGCATCTGGTTGTACCTGATCATAGTGAAGCTATTTCGGGATTCGTATTGGGACCCGTTTGGATAGTCTCAGTTCTGGATGTTGGTGGTCGTGGGTACCTAGTTGGTGGTCATTAGCAGTTGGTGGCCATGAGTAATTGGAGCTCGTAAGTATCTGTTGGTCGTGAGGAGTGGGTGGACAAAGTCTATAACATTCGCCCAGCGTAAAAAAGACAGCTTAGGTCATGAGTAACATGCAACAGAAGAGTTATACCAGACTGCGCAGCTGTATTGTTTGTATCAATGCTCTAATAACCAAGATCTAGCCCAAATCGGCCGTTCTTGGCTGAATTTGTTTCATTCGAGGACCATTTTGGTAAAAAGTCGGGGCAGAGCCTGGACTCCAAAGGCGCCTTTTTGCACTTTCCAACCAACAAATCGTAGATTGTGGCGCAAGTTGTTGCAATGTTCAATGTCGGAACAAGGGGATATGAAACGCTTTGGAAGAAAGTGGCCCAATTGCTGTTCGCGAGCTACGATACGGCGGCGAGGAGGCTGCTGGTACCTCTCGCCATGGAGGTCAAAAATAGTCTACGCAGCCTGCATTGGATGCTGAGTCTATTTTGAAATTAGAATACACCTGACCTCAAACCTTGGAACATGCTCAAAGTTTACGCCATTCTCATTAAGAGTTGGTTTCCAACAATCACGGGGACATATTCAGAATCTCCTCGCCCGCGTAGGTGGAGTTCGAGCCCACACTGCTCATCATTGGTACAGAGTACAGACTGACAGACTAATCCCTACCAACTATGAAATTGCGGGCTACATGATATTGTACGGCTCATTGGATGGGTTGAGAATTTAGGATGCGGTTGTTGACTGAAGGAATGCTATGGACCCGACTGGCACTTCACATACAGCGCAAGGTCTCGCCACCGTCATCGTTGTCCTTGCCGACCAGCTACGGAGCTCCATCCTTTCAAACACAACAACCAATCCAAAGTCCAAAAACTCTTGGTCCTCATAAACCCCAACGAACGTGTTCTTTTTTGCTAAATCCACCTCAAAATCCTTGCACGGCATCTTGACGTTCAACTAATCCAGCGGCTTACCTCGCTTGTCATCCTTTGAAGAACTCCTCAGACATTCACCCAGGGCCAAGAATCATCATGTCTGCCTGCTCTCTTCCGGGCCTTCCAACAGAGATCATCTGCAAAATCTTTCGGTCAGCGCCCGATTTCTCCGTTATAGCCGCACTTGCAAAGACGGCGCGCGTTTTCTACTACATTTGGCGGAAACACGCAGGCTCCATCTATAAAGCCGTCGCGCCCCGTGCCATTTCGAACCTTGCGATCGCTGAGCGACTGGCCGATGAGCAAGGAATTGTCGAAGCTATGGAGCAACCGCATGGTGGCAGCAACAAATCCATTGTTCGAATCAAGCGTCTGCTATCCAATATGCGGTGTGCCTCTGCTGCTAGTGCTGAATGGGTCGATTTCTGTGCGATTCATAAGTGGAGAGAAGACCAATCACCCATGACTTCTTCGGAGATGTTACGCTTTCAACATGCGTTTTACAGTGTCTGGGCCATCGGTTTCATAGGACATTCAAGTCGCGAGGACAGGGACCGGGCGCTGGAGTATGTGGACGAGCGTAGTCCACGAGAAATGTTCAGTCTCAACGAATTCTCGGATTGGACTTTTTTCAGTAAAAACGAGTTCGAACCTGTCAATCTCGACTTCAAAGATGACAATTGGCACACTGGACGTGAAGTAGTCAGCATGGGCTGGTCTTCATATAAAGCCCGTGGTTTTGATTTTGTTCTCAGGCCGCAACCAACTCCAGAGGATTGGGTGGCCTTCTTTGACCATACTCAAGCATGGGTAGATGAGGTTCCAGCAGATAAATGCTGAGTCTAAGCCTAATCTTCTACAAAAATTAAATAAACTGGTCTCCTTGGTCTAGAAGTAGGGAGTCTGCCAGTGTGTACATCGGAGATATCTTTTAGACAAGTCAAATATGTATCAGAACTGTGCCGCTTTTTTGGGCAATGCAGATTCTGGGGCGGAATAGAGAATCTGCCGTTCTGCTACAACTGCCTCACCTACTATCATTGTCCCTAAATCCTTGTGATCTGGGAATTATTATTCCAGAAATCACATTTTTCAGCCATATCCATATCCATCAGATTCTGAACACCTTGCTCAGTCACAAAAAGCGTTCTCCGCTCAGACCCATACTTAGGGCATGCGGGTTTTGTCAAGCTGGGAGACCATGTCAGACTATTTGGATCTTCCTGGACGACAAGGCTGATAAGCCAATCCTTCATGTCCTTTGCAGGCGTAACGTGTGAGCCACTTTTGCCTAGATTATGTTAGTCTTGTGCGAAATGCTTCATACTTCCAATGCATACTCCCATAACTTCGAGAAAGCCAATAAACTGCTTCTGCACCGTGGATTTGACTACTCGCATGGAAAATCATCTTTCTGGCGGGCTGGTTTTATGCTGTACCGGCCTCGGCCATCCACCTGCTCGGGCATTTCAATATTGCATCACTATAAATTGCGATTCTCCGGAATAGTGTGTGTGCTGCTATGATTTTGCTGTAGGATAGAGTAGGATGATCTGCTCAACGAAAGGATTGGTCGCGTTTGGGAAGAATTGCTTGAGGTCGCTAATCAACTCCAGTCCCGTTTTCATCGTGCCATTGGAGAAGATGAAGAACTCATATTGTGTATGAGTGGTCATCAGTGGTACCTGGAGCTTTATTAAATTCCCTCGTTGCAGAAAAGTCGATGCGATGGTTTAAATACCTGACGAAAACGACCTCGCTCGAATTCCCGTGAAGGAAGATCAAGTATGACTTTGCCGTCTACTACTGGTCCAAAGTAGAAATCTCCATACCCATATTGATGGTTGAAATATGCAGTCACATATGTTTTCCGAGTCACATTGGCGAGTTTTCGTTCACCCCAACTCCTCAAGCAAGCCACATCTGGGCATCCAGTTTCTTGTAGTATGTCTTGAAATTGACTCACTTGGACATTCGTCTCATGGTGAGGTGGCCACCAGAGATATTCTGCAATAGCTGCTACAAAAGGCGCCTCTCCTTAGGCCCCCCGTAATATCATTTTTGCAGTCACGCTGCCACCTCCCGCACTTCCCCCTTCAAGCGGGATGTGATTTGGGTCATCGCCAAAGTTCGCAAAGTATTCTTGACCCAGTCGATTGCAGCTCGCTGATCCAGTAATACGGTATCGACCTCACCTCCATTCTCCCCGACGTTCAAAGAAGCCATATGCGCCCAATCTATATTGTATACTGACCCATACGAAGGCCCATTTCGAGTGTGTCAAATCAGGTATACCATTACTGTATTCGGATTGTCCTTCAGTGTAGCCACCACCATGGATACGAAGCATGACTGGTAGATTGTTGGCATTATTCGGCGTGATGATATCGAGAGTGAGGCAAGCTTCAGAGACTGGACACGTAGGGCTCGCGAAGGGATTAGCGTGCCATGCAGGAACGCCTTGAATACAAGCAGGGCCGGGGACTATTGCACTGATGATACTAATGGTTGATGGCGGGCTCCCATAGATTGGCTTTGGAGCAAGCCATCTCAGAGAGCCGACGGGTGGGTAAGCATATGGCAAGGCGAAATGATATGGTGCACTATTCCCAGATCAGCCATCGAAATTCAAAACAAGGCATCTGGTCCATTACGCTGAATTGTTCGCATACTTAATAGCAGAACCTGGCTTTCCAATATATTTGACGTATCCCAGGTCGATACTTGGATCAGCTGCGAACACTACCGGAAAATAAGTCAGTGCGGACCAAATGGTGAGCAGTAGACACAACGAAGTTGCGCTGATCATCGTGACTGGAAATGCCCAGGAACTCGGAGTGATGCAAAGTACACAAATTTGCAGGAAGTCTAAATCATAACGTACTCTGACCAAAGGATACGCTACCTTTATAGTGGTTAGCATCTGTTTGTACCTTTTTACTTCAACTATATTGCTCTACTCAATTCTTGTCGAGTTCTCTCTTTGCTGCATCTCGCATGCATGATCGGGATGGAGAGTTATGTACAGTGGCTGCATATCTTGCATCAATCGTGGTTACACTTCTCGTCTTTTCTCCAGATGCCAAGGCTCTTGAAATCACCAGTCGCTTAGAGATGAATGAAGTTCTCTTGCCTCGCGGAGCCCGCGAAGATCACCATGACCAAACACAAGTGTAATATGCCAAAGTTGTAATATTGCCAGCCCTCTGCTAAGCTAGACGATTCCGATCGGTCTGCGTTAGTATTGACTTTTCTTTGGGCATCCGCATTTATCTGTTCCTGAATTGACTGGGTCATTTCAAGTCCAGCTTCCCACCTGCAGCAGATGTATTGGTGCCAGCACCTAGAGGCATGCATTTATTCAGTCCAAGATCTACATTTGCCAATCCAGACAAGACATGCAAACCATTCGATGGCAGTGCATGTGGTCCTCTTCAAATCGAGATCCTTGCATGCTCGTTGAAATGAAAGGCCCGGCTCGAGCCTTCGTACGACCAGCGAAGATACTCTGATTTCTTGGTCTTTTGTTCGGCGCTCGGTTTCGTTCTTGGTGTGCCATGCTTTGTATTGAAAGCGTTCAAGTTGATGAAAGTTGGAAGTTGTTGGGATAAAGATGAGCTAAACCAGATTTGGTAGAGGGGCCCGGAGGCGCGACACGAGGGCGCTGTGACCATGTCGCCGGAGTCGATGGCACTAGCGCACGCTAAGATCTCGATTGCTCAACTCCAACTTCATCCAGAAACACCAAAACTGCTGGAAATGAAGGCCTCAACTTTCGACAACATGTTGCCTGGTTGATCATGCGGTACTTTTATTTTGTAAGCTCTGCTGGACACCATCACGCCCAAAGTCTGTTAAATGACAAGTCCACAACCGAATCAACCTTCACGAGAACACAATTTACGCGAAGCACAGCACACGCGGAAGATGATTTGTAAATCAGGTTATTTCATGATAATTTTGGTGTGACGAAAACTAACAACATTAGCCGAAACCACGACCTCAAACCCAGCTTGTAGGCAACGTTTCCGCCCACAACAACAGGAAGCATGATATGCTGAGGCTTCTCAAAGTTCCGGTCATTGAAGGCTCTCACAGTCATTCTCATCCCCAAGGTCAGATCCATCCATAATTTCGCGAGCAGCCATACACTCGGCTTGTGATCTATCGGAGAGGGATGTTGTCAGTAGTCTTGAACTTCTCCGGCACGTCAATGCCCTCGCCTAGCAGCAGCATAACAAGCAAGCCGCAGCGGTGTTCCAGGGCGTTCATGCGTCTCTGGAAACGACGCGCGTAGACAGCCTCGGGGTTCGTCGCGAACATTTGGCTTTCCTCTGCTTCCAATTTGGCGAGGTCGAAGTGTGGATTGCGGTAGTAAGGGCTGTGAGTGAACTGGCCGCCGCCAGTCGACGAGTACAGTGGAGCATCATCGTCTGTGTTCATTCTCATGCCTGGGATGAACTCCAGATCGAAAATTGACTTGGAAGGTTTAACAACCTTGAACGGCTCATTGTTCTCCAGATGGAAGTATCGGATTGCTCTACGAACCGCGCGTACTGGGATGTTATGGAAGTTGGTTCTGCAGACCATCTCGTCCAGACCAGATGTGAGCCATTCCTATAGGTAGAGCCTTGTCAGTATAGTCTTCCCACGCACCTTGGAGGTTTCTTCTAACCTCGTTGACCTTGTAGTCGTTGCTGAGAAGCATCTCCCCTCTTAAGGTGTCTTCCATGTACTTGGTTTTCTTGGAATGCTCCAAGCCTTTCCAGAAGTTTGCGAGAAACTCTCTCTGCTCTATAGTAACCGGTGGTGGAACTTCGTCGTCCATTTCGAAGACTGCCATTGTTAGATTGAATTGTGACCACTGTTTTCTCTATACTTACTGTTATCTTGAGAAGGCTGGGATAAGGCGAGCTTGGTGACAAAGTCTGACGGTGGGAACCAAGAAGTCAACTCTTCCGCTTGGGTATGATGCGAACAAGGCTGTCAAGTGTGGGTGCGAAGTTGCAAGAGATGACAGGGAGCTCTAGCTTTTAAGCACAGCAAATCCATGGTAGAAGTGGCTGGAATAGCGAGTGAGGTTTCAGCTGGTAGTGATATAGACGTCAAACTGAGCAAAGAGTGAGGCTCTTATTGAAGGAGTCAAGAGACTTTGAGATAGCTAAGATGGCAGTTGCCAGGACCAAGACAACAGAGAATGAGCCATTATAAGCAACTTGGAGCTTCAGTATTTGTTTAGTAGTCACAGGATCAAACTCAAAGTAGACCACAGACTCAATCGCCTTCTTTTGGTGACGCGCTAGAAATATGTCAAATAGTGAGAATCATGAACTCAGGCTCACTTCAATTCAATTCAAAACAAATGGTCAGAGCAAGAGCATGGGAAACTTCAACTCAACTTCAGCGCGCTCAAACTCTAACACATCTCACCGTGCTTCTCTCACTGAAGAAGGATTCAGAAGTATACCCACCAAAAAGAAAGTCTGAAATCAAAATAGCAAAACTTCATAACACAGCCCCAATGTTATTGGAGGTGCATATTATCAAAATCCCGCGGATTTTTTACGATTCGATTCGATTTTTGATCTTATCTTGTCGCGGAATTGATCTCGGGTAAGGTCATGTCGGTAATTGTCGTTTAGCTTTATCTTGTCGAGGTGACTATTGTTCTGCATCAGGCTAGTGTCGTAATATAATAGGCGCCTTCATCTGCAATATTTGGACCTAATATCGCCCGCGTACGGGATTAGTACATCAGGAATTCTCAGTCATTCGTATATAACTACCACATTGTCAACTACGATTTAAACTCATTCTCTAATAACTTGATTTCTAGTTTTGATTCTAGTTTCAAAAGAGACCCAAAGTGTATGGCATTAAAAGAATCTAGGATTGTTCTCAACATCTTGAATGAGTGACTGCCAGTGTGATAAAGTGTCGCAATGCGCTTCTTAGTTTCCCCAAACATCAATGTCCTGATAACATAATCAGAGTGCTGACCGTGCCATTTTTCACTCAGAAGTGGAGTAATGAATGGGCTTCCAAGCGTCATTCTCATGGCGAATATGTACGTGCAAAGAGACCTGTCACTCATTCTGTATCTATTCAACTCCAACTGTATCCTTCTTGTATAGCGTCTATTCTGATCTAGTGACTACGTTATGTGAGAATAATCAGTGACATCTCTGAACAGTTATTCGCTCCCTAACATATTCTTGAATTGATTACCGTAGCAGCAAGTTACCGGATTTTGCAGTATAATAGTGGAATAGGAGATGGAAACTACCAGACATCTCAGAAGGGTATCATGGACGGCCAGCCAGGATACCAACACCGGAGCCCAGGTCCGTCTGTTCCTAGATTTTCAGTCAAGAAGTTAGGGAGTACAGGGTCCAAGGACGAGCTAGAAAAATATCTGGGGTAATTCCTAGTCATACCAGGTAGGGTTGACAGCTGTATATTGCAGAGCAAACGTGTTTCGTTGGTTGTCGTCAGCCTTGTCAAGTTTCATCTAGATAATTTCGATTGGATCGGGAAGCTGAGCTGGGCTTTGACCAATACCATAGCCGCATTCGTGGAAATCGACCTCTCATTGACCCAGGTAAACAACACGATGTGGCGGGAGGTATATTGAGCGGAAATTTATGCCGGAGATTTTCATCAATGCGGTAGGTCATTGGAAGCAATAGAATCATGGCAAAATAAGGACGGATGGATGGATCATAAGATGCTAGCATATGAATAGAATAAAGACTTGCCTTGCAATTCAAGCTCGCACCTCTTTCTTGCTCGCCCAGAAACACACACATTCGCTACAGACTCACATCATGAAATCAACAGCACTTCTCGTCTCGGCCCTCGTTGGCTTCAGCCATGGCCACGGCCTGGTCTCGCAATGGTCCTCCAGCACTGCATCAGAAGTCGGCGCAGACTACTGGAAAAAAGATAAGACAGCAGCCTGGAAAGCAAACAATGGCGATAATGGCTTTGTTGGTACCAATGAACTCAGCAGCCCAAACATCATCTGCCACAAGAACGCTACTCCGGGTGTAGAATATCTCAACATCGCAGCCGGCGACACCCTCAAGATGAAGTGGAGCACCTGGGCGGACTCACATAAAGGACCAGTGTTGACATACCTCGCTGCATGCCCTGGCGAATGCACAACAGTCAACAAGGCTAGTCTACAATTCGTCAAAATCGCAGAAGGTGGTTTCCGCAATGGCGTGTGGGCATCGGACGCCATGATGAAGAGGGGAAATGTCGCTACTGCAGTTATTCCAGCTTCGCTCAAGGCGGGCAACTATGTTATTCGACACGAGATTATCGCTCTGCATGGTGGTGGACAAGGCCAGGCACAATTGTACCCTCAGTGCGCCAACATTAAGGTTACTGGAGGCGGATCAAGTGCGATAAGTGGAGGTGTGCCTGGAAGTCGGTTGTATTCGCCAAATGATGGCGGTATTCACTTTGACTTGTATAAGAAGTTTACCAGCTATCCGATTCCTGGACCAAAGCTTTGGACTGGAAGATAGATGCTCGAAATCAAGACTTTTACTGTTAGGTTGCTCTTGCCAATGATCTTGCCAATCTTTTGATAGACCTGAAAAGCACTAATGCCTTTCAATGATGCAGTGACAGCGACGCATTCGCACCGATCAACGGCCAAGATCGCAAGGTTTAAGCCGAATCTTACTCGTTTGGCACCGGAAAATCCATTGGCCGTGGTCAGTGATCATTTCAAAGGTAGCAAATAGGCAACAAGTCACGTTCCTTGGTGATCGCGCTTGAAGAAACTTTTTGATGGTGGCGCATATCGTGGTAGGCTTCCAGTCCACGGTCCAAGTCACGTTTATCCAGTGACCACGCTGCTGCCTCGCCATGCTGCGTGGTACTTAAGACCTTGATCCCTCTGCCATCTTGCATTTCTCTTTTCCTTTCCGCCCTCGTGGCACATGGTCAAATTGAAACAATACAGAGAAGAGTACGTACCCCGATCACCTTGTTGAAGATGATCTTATACTAACAAACTCCTAGTTAGCATGGCCCCTGCACTAAGGATGACACACGCAACTCAAAGAGAAGCCAAACCATTTTTTTCAAGTTTTTCACTGTTTCTATCGCCTTGAGCGGAGAGATGAAGAAGAGCTGTGTTAAGAGTGTGCGATGGATTTGTGATGGAGGTTGATCGAAGTTGACATTGGCAGTCGTTGAGTCGATGAGTCGGGAATAGCTGCCAATATAGGCTTAGCAAGTTATGCAACTGTAGTTCTCGCCGTTCTCCGATCAAGATCTTCCTTGACTGTTCTTTATCTTCACAAAAGCAAAAAGATTTTACGCAATGCCCTTGCTACTCCACTTATGATATCAGTACAACGACTTGTAGTTCTCAACCTACTAGTATCGTACATCTAACCTGTAGCTAGATCCAATAACATCATGTCTCATACAATCTTTTCTCTCTACCAACCTCTGTCACTGTGATATATTACTTATCTCTACATCTAGATACCACTATCCTAGCATATTTCTCCCCATATCAGCTTACACGCCGTTGCAAAATGCTCACATTCAACTTCCATCTTCAACAATAACTCAATTCTTACACAAATAACTCTTTCCCGTCATCACAATGGACAAACTCCTCGAGCCAACGACCAGCGCAAAAGATGACCCACCTCCAATCCAACGCTGGCGCACAAACCTCTCCGCCCCAATCCCTCACAACCACATAAACTCCCAACCCTTCGTCGGCCGTCTCGGAGGCAACCAACTCGCCGCCATCGCAACCAGCGATCCAGACTACCAAACAGTCCAACACACGAACCCTGACGCAGTCCAATCGCCTAAATGGATCCACATCCTCTCCCTCCGCCCCTTTCGTGACGTGCACATCTGGCGATACGCAGCAATCGAAGGCATCGCGTTAGCCCTCTGGGTCTTCATAGCCGGGCTCGTCGCACATGGGACATCGAACCTCGCGACGGCAACAAAGTTGGGTGCCTTGGTGCCCGTGGTGGTGGCAGCGGCCGTACAGTGTGGGTTGGTGACGTTGTTTATATTCAGTTTGGGACCTGTGACGGGTGCGCATCTGAGTCCGTTGATTACGTTTGCGACATTTCTTGCGAAATTGACGAGTTTGCCACGAATGGTGCTGTATATTATTGCGCATTGTATAGGCGGTGTTGTGGGCGCGTATGTTCTGCGTGCTGCGCTTGGTGGAGAACCTTCTGTTCTTACGTTCAGTCCGGGGTGCTATATTGATTCTTCTGAGATACCGGGCAGGCAAGCATTTGCGCTGGAAACTATGGGCGCGTTGTTTGTGCTGTTTCTAGCGTTTGGCTTGGGGTTAGATCCACGCAATTCGGGATCGTTTGGGCCAGGCTTGGGGCCGTTTCTGGTCGGCATATCCAGCGCAATTGCGTTGTTGGCGGGTGGGATTGCACGACCGGGGTATTTGGGACTGTCGTGTAATCCGGCGAGGTGTTTGGGACTGATGGCGGCGAGTCATCGGTGGACGTATCACTGGGTGCATTGGGTGGGCGATTTGGCAGCGTGTGTTATACACGCGTTTATTTATTATGCGGTGCCGCCGTTTTGTAACCAACGCATTCAGGATTGAGCAGGGCGAGATGGAGGATCTGGATATACATTGAAAGCATGATGAGAGTAACGTTCTTGGTCAGTACCAGAATACTAGATCATAGTCACACTCGTCAGATCTCGACGCCCTTTGTTGAGTCCTCGTTAATTTGCTATGCTCATTCAACAATCAAGAAATACAACAGGTCATAACAATGAGTTGTTAGCAAGCTAATTCCAAGAATATCGCAATTGCGTGAACACAATCGCAGAACATCCAATTTGATATAAATATGCATTGCTTCAGTTCGTAACCCACAAGCTCGTCCAATCGTATGCTAGACTTTGAGTTACGAAATATTGACTCATTTTGATACTCGTTCATCTTGTCAAGCTGATACACAGATCGAGGCCATATGCAACGATGATGAGATGGTTAGTGACTTCTTCGGCTTTGCTGCCCTCCGGGAATCGGCCAATGGATGTGGTGCTTGAAACATACATGCATACTGCACAGTAAGTACTATATCAACCCCATTGATTGGGTTCGCACGCTAACAACAACAGGACTGTTGCTCAACTTGCCGGTTTCTACCAGCTATATGTCATCCCACAAGCAACACCGGGCAATTCCCGCATAAACTATTCGCCTTCCGGAATCCTTCTAGGGAAATCTCTGCTATCGATCATCGACTACAGCATGTTCAACTCGCTGATTCCTCTCCTCGCCAAAAAGACCGGTCCAGCATTCCACCGAGTAATTGTCGAGGCCCCACACTATTGTCTGTATTGGATGGTGTTACTGGCCCCGTAAGGTTTCGGGAGAACATTTGAACAGATTGATGAATGCTTTACTTACGGCACGCAGGTTATGGTTCAGGTCCAGAATTCCGGTGGATAGCTCCTGGGTTGAATGGAAGTTAAATCTGATGCTCATCTTACTGTTGCAACACACCTTGTGTTTCCTCGCTGGGGTTGTGGTCAAACTTTTCAATCTTTCTGATTAGAGTTGAACGCCTTTAAGCTATGGCGTACAGGCAGCATTGGTTTGAAATGGTAGAGAGAGGGTCTGTTGTGTTAAATGCTAGGAACATCACTGCTGAATTACTTCGCGCATAAAGGTGTATCGCCAAAATAAAGATGTTACTTTTCAAGTAAATGGCTCTGCTTGCAATGAGTATAATTTTGTGCGAAAATTGGAACGTCTCGCGATTTCGAAATTTGAGGCTGAAGGTTAAAACTCATGTTACATGTTCAGCCTAGCGATTTGGCAAAAGCTGAAAACTTCGATGTTCTATCGAAAATGCAGAGATTTGAATCCGAGGTGTGATTTCAACTGGCCAATGCTTTTATTTTTCTAAAATTACTTCAGGTTGTGAATTGGTGATGCAGTGATGTCTACAGCGTAGTGGAGCTTGAAGTTTCATAACATCACCATCACTACCTAAGAATAGGTACTTCCCAGAATGTCCTCTATCTCCAAGGGCGTAACTATGCATTGTTTCGTTTGGAATGACTCTATTCTTTGTGGTGAATGAATTGAGCGTCATGGTGTGTCTAGCTAGCTAATTCAACATACAACAATGCTATCAATAACATCATTATGCAAGTCGACTGTCAGCAAGATAGCTGCCGTTCACACCATCGCCGCAGTTAATACTGAATAAAGCCGATCGCATTATGATGATCAAATAACATGAAACAGCGGTGCTGTTGGTTCGGCGGGTAGATTTTCAGCCTTGCGCTAATAGTCGCGCGGACCTGATTTCAACAAACATATCGCGCCTGCTCCCATTCGTCATTTCATGCTTTGAGATCTACCATGAAGAATTTCCGTTGGTTGTCTGATGCGCGCATCAAAGATCAGAGGCGAGGCTGAGTACTTTCGTTGATATGATTGAGCGAAACTTGGCGCCGGACAAGGCTGAGAGCTCAGTGTTGTATTTTGGTAGAGACGATTTTGGGTGCCATCCAACTACCACGGTATGCTAGCAAAGCTTTACACAGCAAAAGCTATATTGCTCATGGTCTCTAACCTCTCGATGATGAGTCTCAAAGAGCATTTAAGGAACTGTCGTCCCTGACATCTAACTCATCTATACAAACCATAGTCGACAATCATCAACTCCACCATCATCTTTTCATCAGCGTATATCCATAAGCGTCAGCATCGCACGTCGTCACTACACCATCCCATTACGTCAAAAATGAAAGAAGCAAAAAACGCACTTCAGTCACCGCGGGTCGCTGAGCGGCACACTTCTGCAGTTCAATCAAATGTTCTACGGACATCACACTTCTGGCAATTTTCAGCTCTACTACTCATGCTCCTCATGAACGCAGCAGATATAATCGTAACCGGCTTCTGGATGCGAAGTATCCAATCCAGCGGCCTCAAACTCGGGTACATACCTCAACCCCCATGTCCACGACATCAGACTAACATAACTCACAGGAACAGTTTTGGCATCTACGCATTCATGACATCCATCTTCACATTCCTCCTCAACGTCCCACTATTCATCATCGAATGTCGGGGAGATATCGCCAATATAACATGCATCATACTCTCCTCCATCTTCACGGTTGCGTGGATCGCACAAATCAGTTTATGGTTTAGCTGCGAGATCAAAGGCCCACAGTATAGCTTTTGCCCGTATAAAGGGCCGCTACTGGCGCATGGAGCGGTGAAAGCATATTTAGGGGTGGGAGTGTTGGTTTGCTGGTTGGTGATACTGGGCATTTCGATCATGAGAATATTGAAAATGAAGGAGATCAAGAGGGCGCATAAGGTATCGTTGGGTGTATCATTGGGTGAATCGAGACGGTCGTATTTTGAGGTCTGAGAGGAGCATGATGGGAAGAAAAATGATGGCGACGGGGTGGACAGCAAAGCAAAGCAAGTTGGAAATGGCAGGCGCGTGTTAAGAGCGATATTGAACAATTGTAGTGCGGATAGAGGGCGCTGTTAGTTGTTGGGGATTGATATTCAGTTGCGCATTCGGATAAACAGTCTCCGGTGCTACTAGTGTCAAGCTTCTGGCGAGAAAGCATAATGATAATGGAAATAGTTGATATTGCCGGGCTACAGTGTGATTAACCTATCTGGAAGATGCTTGTCAGATGGAAGCAGTAATCGGCAAAACATCAGTAGATTTCAGGCGGTTGGGCAGGCAAACAGATAGACGAGGCCATGGCTGAAAGCAATAGTGTGAACACAGCCCCGATTAGAGAGAGGAAGAGGCGATCCGGTAAGCTTTACTTCAGGGGATTCTGATGTTTATTACTGAGATAGAGCAGCAATATAAAGTAGCATTCCATCTCAAGGTAGCAATGGATGTTCCACGGTCAAGATGGCAAGAAGGGAGGAGTAGGAAGCAAGAAGATGGTGTTGAGATTTGAGATTTCTAGAAGAGGAAGGAAAGACTCAGCCCCGCCACTGGCCACTGCCAAACAGACTCAACCACCAGAGGTCCAAAATCAACAGCCCAAACCAGCCTGGTCCAACAACTCTCCTCCTCCATCCACTTATCTCAACATCAGAACCTCCCGCTTGCTCTCCTTTTCCCCAAGCGACCTCTCCTACATGTCTCGCGTCTAAATTCATTATTTTACACAAGTTTGTCTGGCCCGTTGTCCAGTCTTATCCATCCCCGCCCGTTTGAGAGACAGTCACCCCATACATTGTTGTTGTCTTGCCCGGCCTCTTTTGGGCACACTACCCGTCATACCGCCAACACCGCTATATTTGCCCCGACTGTACCCGCCGGTTCCTAAATTCCTCTTCCGTATCTTGCATTGGCACCTTTCCTTCCTCTCGACTTTATCGGCTCGCTTTTGATCCCAATATCTACAGCAAAACAACTCCCCCCTCTGCCCCGCAATTGCGGGCATTGTCTACATTGATACCCAGCCACCATGAGTAGCAGCGATGATGAGCTGGTGCGTACCATCACCGGCAAAATCGAGCGGGAGAAGACCCTTATTACTGCCGCGAACCAAATGCGACAGTCGACCACCAATCCGCTCGTTTTGCAGGGTCTCGATACCAAGATTCGCGATGGCCGCAAGAATATAGAATATCTCGAGTCACGCCTTCGTGATCACCAGGAGAAGGTTATGAACTCTCGAATGGGAGATATGAATCTTAATCAAGATGGTGGTTATGGTGCTTCCGGTTACGATCAACAAGGACAATACGGTCAACAACAATATGGACCGGATGGCTTAGCTGCTCCAGCGGCCCCATATGCAAGGTCTGGTCCCGGTCCTGGTATACCAAAACCCAGACCAAATTATAGCAAGCTTGGTATGGTGGTTCGAGAGTTTTAGTGACATTGACTGACTATAATAGACTTGATCAAATATGACACTCCTCATCTCGGCCCCCGAATCCAGCTCATGCTGTCGCAACTCGAATTCAAACTCAGTGTTGAAAAGCAGTACAAGGAAGGCATTGACAAGATGAGTAAATTGTATCAGCTTGAGGGTGATCGTAAAAGCAAGCAAGATGCGGAGAATAAGGGTATCGAAAGTAACCAAAAGATACAACTTCTCAAGCAAGCACTTCGGCGCTATGCTGATGTCAATATTCCTGATTTTGGCGATGACGAGCACGACGACGGTATTTTGAGAGTTCATCTTGATTATCCACAATTACTAATTTTTGATCCAGATGATAGTGTAAACGTTCCCAGTCAGCGCAAACCTTTAACCGGTCGCTTCTCTATCAAAATCCATGCAGTCGCCGATGTCGACCATGCCGCCACCGGTCGGTTTAGTCGAGGACCGGAAACCTTTGTGATTGTCAAAGTTGAAGACAATTTCAAAGTTCGGACCAAGGGCACACGAAATGGTCGCTGGGAGCAGGAAAGCCATGATATTGACGTGGACAAGGCCAATGAGATTGAACTTACCGTATACGATCGGAACGGCGAACAGGCCATGCCTATTGGAATGTTATGGATCAGAATCTCTGATATTGTAGAGGAAATGCGACGAAAGAAGATTGAATCCGAATTTAACAGCAATGGGTGGGTGTCTGCAAATCAAATGGAGGCCTCCGGAATCCGTCCTGATATACAATTTCAACCTCCTCCAAATCAGCAAGGTCGCCCAGGTGCGCCTTCTCCTAGGCCAACTCCTCCAAGCAACCAGCCAGCTGGGCCAGTGTTCATTACTGCTTGGTTTGCCGTTGAACCTGTAGGGAGAATCCAGCTTACCATCAGTTTTAACAAGCAAAATCGCAACAAGCAGCAATTTGATCTGGGATTGGGCCGTCAAGGCGCTGTGCGTCAGAAGAAGGAGGAAGTCCATGAGCAGTATGGTCATAAGTTTGTTCAACAACAATTTTTCAGCGTCATGCGATGCGCTCTCTGTGGCGAATTTCTCAAGAACGCTGCTGGTATGCAATGCGCGGACTGCAAGTTCACGTGCCACAAGAATTGTTACAAAAAGGTTGTCACCAAGTGTATTACACAGTCCAATGCAGAGACGGATCCAGATGAGGGTAAAATCAATCATCGGATTCCTCATCGTTGGAATACGTTCGCCAACCTTAGTGCAAATTGGTGTTGCCATTGTGGATATATGTTGCCTCTTGGAAAGAGTAACTGCAGAAAGTGTAGCGGTAAGTTTGATTTTCTGAGAGTACTGAGAAAAGTGCTGACAATCTACAGAATGCGCTCTCACTTGCCATGCGGCATGTACACATTTCGTTCCTGATTTCTGCGGCATGTCTATGGAGAAGGCCAATATGATTCTCAGCGAGATTCAAAACACCAGACGGCGAACTGGATCAGTGTCAATGACTAACAGAAGACTTCGACCTGGCCAGCAACAACTGCAACAGAAGCCAACTCCTCCAACTCCATCAGATTCACAAGGGCCTCCAGGTATGCACATATCATGTCATCTACTAAAAGAAATTCTAATTCAATATAGGACATTATGCTCAACCGTCTCAAGCTTCTTTGGATGCTGCTAGAGCCTCATATCAAAGTGGTCAAAGTCAAGGCCCTCCTTCTCCTGGCCGCCCTCAAGGTGCTCGCACCGAGTCAACACCTGCTGCTGCTGCTGCCGCTGCAGCCCTGGCTGGACGAACAGGAACGTCGCCGCCTAAAAATCCACAGTATGGTAGGACACAATCTGACTATGGGGGCAGTCAAGGGCAGCCTGGGTATGGTACTCAATCACCATATCAACAGCCAGCTCAGACACCAGATACAAGACCGGCCTACAACCCACAAGCATACGCAAGCTACGAACAGAGCCAGCAAGCGCAACAATATCAGCAATATCAACAGCAACAGCAGCAAGCACAATATGCTCAACAGGCCCAACAACCTGGCCAATATCAACCCCAAGCTGCTGCTCATCAGCAATCATACGGTCAGCCACAGCTACCTCAAATTCAACAACCTCAAGAAATACCTCAACAAGCTGTCGCCGCTCAATCACAAGTGCAGCAACCCCAACGAGACACTCCATCCGCCATGGCTCAAGGAACCGGTCGACGTATTGGTCTAGATCATTTCAATTTCCTCGCGGTGTTAGGAAAAGGTAATTTCGGCAAAGTCATGCTTGCGGAAACGAAAGCAACCAAAAAGCTATATGCTATCAAAGTGCTTAAGAAGGAGTTTATCATTGAAAATGATGAAGTCGAGAGTACCAGGTCTGAGAAACGAGTGTTCTTAATAGCCAACAAGGATCGACATCCATTCCTGCTCAACCTTCACGCATGCTTCCAGACTGAAACCAGAGTTTACTTTGTCTCAGAGTACATCAGTGGTGGTGATCTCATGTTGCATATTCAAAGAGGAACGTTTGGCACAAAGCGAGCACAGTTTTACGCTGCGGAGGTGTGTTTGGCACTGAAGTACTTCCACGAAAATGGTGTCATTTACCGCGATCTGAAGCTCGACAATATTCTGTTGACGATGGATGGACATATAAAGATTGCTGATTACGGTCTGTGTAAAGAGGACATGTGGTATGGTTCTACCACCAGTACCTTCTGTGGTACTCCCGAGTTTATGGCTCCAGAGGTAAGTTATTTCCCTCGGCATATTCCTACTTTATACTAACCCGTCCAGATTTTGCTGGATAAGAAATACGGCCGCGCAGTAGACTGGTGGGCTTTTGGTGTCCTAATCTACCAAATGCTGCTCCAGCAATCCCCCTTCCGCGGTGAAGACGAAGATGAAATTTACGACGCCATTCTCGCCGATGAACCCCTCTACCCCATCGCCATGGCCCGAGACTCTGTCTCCATCCTTCAAAAACTCCTCATCCGCGAACCGGAGCTCAGACTAGGCGCTGGACCAACGGACGCACAAGAAGTCATGAGTCAGCCATTCTTTAGAAACATCAACTGGGACGACGTGTACAACAAGCGCATCCAGCCGCCTTTTATCCCGACGATTCAAAATGCTACGGACACTTCGAATTTCGATAGCGAGTTTACCAGTGTCACACCCGTGCTGACGCCGGTACAGAGTGTGTTGAGTCAGGCCATGCAGGAAGAGTTCAGAGGATTTAGTTATTCGGGGGACTTTGATTAGTCGTCTATTGACGCGCCCGGTACCCTGTAGGTATCTGAGGGGCTAAACTATGGTCTTGTTTCTTGGCGAGTCTGGTTTGCATGTTGTTGCTGTTTTGGTGTTGGCAAAACCTTCTAGCTCGTTTCGCAATAGTCTTATTCGTTTTTTCAAAATAGTTTATCTGGATATGCTGGATATTACCAGCTGTAACAATGGAGTCTGTTGTGTTTTGGCGTTGGCCATCAAAAAGGCTGGGTGTTGGGAGTTTGGGTGCTGGGAGGAGGTGTAATGCTTGATGATGACTGATGAAGGCGAGGACATGGACGAATTTTTCTTTCGTTTAGCGAGTATACAATTGAGACGGAATTGAGCTCCTGGCTGAATAGGTTAGGGGTATCAGACAAAGTCATTCATATACATTCGCGCTGATCTTGTGCATGTTTTTCTGGTGTGGAAATTTCTGTGAGCTTTAACGATTTGGTTATGATTTTACATCTCACTTCATGCGGAAGCTCGAGTTGCCCAGTCGCTCCTTCGGCAGCGATCCATAAACTGTATAGCATATTCGATAATTGTAGCCGGAGATTGAAGTTTGATGCGCGATAAGTTTTCATTTCACAGCGTCAAAGTCCGACATGGCGATGTACTCGAAGCTGAGACTAAAACCTGGAGCATTATAGCTGGAAGCGGATCTTTGGTGGCCAGATATATTGTTTTTACTTCCATGTCTATCCATCGCTAATATGTTCTTCAGTGACCACCCTGGAAGGCAAAAAGCAGATATCGTTTTCGTCTGGCACTAATACGACGGGAAGTTCGGGAACTCACCATCCCCATAGGAATTGGATCTAGCATACAGTTATGATCGATGGCAGTGTTCTAGGGAAGATCTAGCATTTTGGCCGTTCTCAAGAAAAGAGGTATCCCATTATCCAGTTTCGAGTCGCGAAATCCTTGACCCAAGCCCACATAACTAGAAGTCTACACGCCACGCAGCCAGCGTAGAAAATGCCGAACAGTCCAATTTTGAACCAAGCCCAACGCTTGTCAACGAAGGTGGGTAATGGCCACAAACAGCTATATTTATTAGATAGGGCAGCTTCACGGACAGAGAACGACTTACATTGACATTGGAACTATGTAGTCGAGGAATTGCTTTGCAAGGCTGAGATGAACGATCATTATTGGTGAACAAGTCGAAGGAACAGCCGGTGGCCAAGAGTATATCGCAAAATCGATTGCCAACTGCAACATCATGGTTCGACTAAAGAATGGAGGTCGATCTGGGCGTTCATTGACTGGGCGTCCATGAATCTCACGCGTATAATAGCGAGATGCGTAGAAGATTGTCAACAGCACAAGCCCAATGTAAGCACTACACGTGTTAGTTGTTGCTCTACCGTGTAGTGATATCAAGAAGCTTACTTGAAGAGATCAAATAGCGTTTTGATCAATAGTGCCTGAAGCCAGAGCATTCCTCCTATCAATAGTAGGAATATCCATGGCGCGGCTGCTTTAAGGTCTTCACGTAGCCTTTGCTCTCTCATGAGTTGCTGAATTGAAGCTGATCCAGGAACACTCGGCGCTCCCGGATTTGAATTTAATGGAGGCCAGCGATTTGACATTTTGATATCAGCGGTTACAGTTATTGTATGTGTGTGGTTCCTCGATGGAGATTCCCTCCAATTTCAAGAGCTCTAAAGTCGTCACAGTTGGTCAAGGAATGACAGATATATCATTAAAATTGTGTCAGGACTTTGAAGGCTTCATCAACGACAAAGAGCAACAGAACTGAGCAATTCGTGAAGTTTCCTTTTGAACACGAGTAGTTCCTTCACATGCTGTATCAGTAGTTTGGGTCCAGACGTGTTGGTCTTTGTCTGTGATTGCCACATGGCGTGTCAATGGTATAGTAAGTATTATTTCAATTGCCGAAAAGCAGGCAATAGCTAAGCAATTGGACATCATATCTTTATGACTCAAACAAACACGCAAAGTGATCGTCTCCTCCAACAGCGAGTATTGAACACGACCATGCAACATGCAACCATCTCCATAAGTCCATTGTCCTTTACGATCAAGTCTACGCCTGGCATAATGAATATCCTATCACAACAACCCAGGACAACAGCCCTTTCATGAAGAACCAAGCCTTAGACACAGGCATAACAAGAAATATGACAATCCTTTTCTCGTCAGTCCAAGATTGGGCAAGGAGAAGAAATACTCACGAGCCAATCCATCCAATCCAGCTCGGTACTGTAGTTATGATTTTGAACCAGAAGGGTATGAGCGATGGACAAGTACCCAACGCATCGTTCTGCCATCCAGCCGAGATTATCGAATCAAGAAGTGCTTGGAGTATAAAGAAACCAATGATCTTTGGCGGTAACAAATTTTCACTTTGGGGTTGGTTTCTAGTGGCCCACAAATAGCAAAATATTATGTCCACAGTAAGAAAGGTTCTAGACCTGTTAGTCGCTTGCCGTACTGAGGATTGGGGGAGAGCGTCACATTGAAATGGAGACGTGATGATTTGCAGCGTAGACATCTTGATATCAGTCTGTGGTTGTGAGGATCGTAGTCGTGACCGACCAATTCTTGTTTTACAAAATTGATATGAGGTTATGACTATAAATGGAAAGATTTGGGACGGCTGCTTTTATGTAGCATTATAATTTTGGGCGCTGACCCGGCCAGTGGCCACGGAATTGAGGATCGAGGTGACTGAATCCTTCCAGGCTACAAAGTCCGATCCCCTTCCTGACACTGTATCCTTCGATGCCGTAGGCAGAAGGATTGATTTCTCAATGTCAAAATACCTTCACAAAAGCTTTTGTCAAGCTTGAAGAATACAGCCAATATAATAGAGTTTGAAAGCCATTTTGTGAGAGAAAGGGAATATGGCTTTCTACAGTTCTGAGCTCTACTCCTGCAATATATTGTGCCAAAGGACCTATTGTTAGAGACTTGAACTTCCAGACTTCGACTATCCAGCACTGAGAAGAATGAACCCGCGGAGAGCCATGTCAGATCAGAACTCAGGCTTCACTCAGCACTCTTGTCCAGTCAAACTTCTTGAAGCGCTTCTTGAACCCGTCCGCGCGCTTATCGTGTCTTTGCCATCTGCCCTGTCTCTTGATCGTAGCAGCATCGACATCCAACATACCGCCAATGATTTCTCTAGCAAACAGATCTCCGCGTGGCCATCGCTCAGCATCTTCTACCACATGCCCCAACCCGCCATCCAGCTCAAACCAAACATGAAAATATGGCATCTCCTTGACCAAGGTTTTGCGGAACGCAGCACGGCCTAGTCCACCCTTAGCTTTCGCAAGAGTATCAATAACCTTCTTGTGCTGACTCCACTCCTCATCGGATGATAACATGGCTTCGCGAAAGAAAGCGGGTGCCGTCTCGCCCAAAGCGTAAGGAAGTGGCACAGCAACCATAGCAGCGTGTGGTTTGCGATGCGGAGCAGCAGCATTCTCGTAGAAGATGACCTCGCGGCCTTGTTCATGATACATGCGGATCAAGCACTTCATGAAGTTCCGGATCTCCTCCCACTCATCCTCATCGCAGTCCAGTAGGTTATCATGATGCGCTGATGGCACAATGACCGCTCCACCTTCACTTAACTCTGGCTCTGTCGGCAGTGTCAGATATGCTCGCGTTCCCAGTGCAATGACTGGTGCCGTCGGTCCAGTGCCCTTGTCTTCATGGTGACACAATGGACATGCGTCGAGGATACGTGATAGCTTTTGGAAGTCGCCAATTGCCATATTGCGCAAATTGATGTCGGAGCGCATGACGTGCTTAGCGAGCTTCTCGGCATTCTCATCGAGGTAATCGAGGTCATCTGTAAATTTGCCGTCCTTGGCGATCCGTTCAGCGAGCGCAGAGCCTTCGCCGCGGCCCTTGGTGCGTCGTTCCTGTCGGACCATGTCTTCGATGGTCATGTCATGATTTTCTTCAACGGTACGGCGCTCACGGCCGCGTTTGTTGTCGATGGTGGTGACTTCCCCTCGACGGCCGCCAGCGAGAAGGCGGTTTTCCATAGCATTTAGAACAACGACATCAGAAGGCTTCTTGCTGGCAGCGGCAGCGGCTTTGTTATACTGTTCTTCGAGTTTGGCAGCGTTCGGGTCTTTGCGGAGTTTAGCTTTCATCATTTGAGCTTTTAGTTTGTTGAGGGCTGTCTGATCCAGAGCGGCGTGTTCTTCGTCTGGGACCTGTTCGACTCTTGCACTAATATCGTATGCATGTTGCTCTTCTTGCGCAGTGTTCAGAGCCTTCTCTTTGCTCAGCTTGACTCGCTCTTCATAGAGCTCGCCTGTGGGTTTGTCCTTGCCTGAATAGCCTTCACCGTACATCTTCCGCCGGTCGAGTTCGTTTTCTTCCTCTCTAGCATCGTCGAAGTCCCGCATATCTCCAAAGCGGTCCAAGGCGACCTCGTCAACCGATCGTCCAGTTTCTTTTGCCTGTCTGTAGACATTCTTCAACTTAGTCATCCGCCAAGAAGACCCTGTGTCGCCGAATGTATACGTGATTGCTCGCTTCTCCGGTTCTAGTGGTGCCTCTGGCTTATCTGAGTCATTTAGATCTTCCAACTGATGCCGGGTTTTTTTCTCATGAAGCTTTGCTTTGTATTCATCTTCGGCGGATCTTTTGAACTTAGACTTGTCTTCCTTCTTTTTCTGTACCTTGTATTCGACGTCCATTGACGAGGGAGTTTGCATCCAAGCAGATCGCTGCATATCTGCATCCGCTACATGCTCCAGCATGTCATCTAACTCCTCATCGCCAGGTGGGGGAGCAGGCTCTTTTTCGATCCAGTCGTCCTCCACGTCTTGCACCACAGGTTCTTCCCGTCGCTTTGACTTATGAGAGGTTTCCTTTGGAGGTTCATCGTCGGAGTGTCTGCTTCGTTTATGTCGGTGTCGAGAACTTTCGTGATCATCGTCTTTTCGGCGCGAATCTCGATGGTGGGATGAGTGGTGATGGCGATGGCGGCGTTCTCGGTCGCGGCTGCGAGAGCGCTTTCGATGGGATGATTTGTGCTCGCGAGGCTTTTCTAGGCTCTTTTCAAAGTCTTCAAGCGTCATGGTGAGATTTAACACTGGTGGGAATGGCTCCCAGGGAACTTGTTACTGGAATCGACGTCAAGTCATAAAATGCGCGCTAGATAATGAAACGCGCTAACCGCGCTAAGCTGTTTGAATTTGTTACTAAGAGACTTAAAAACGGTATAAAATAGCTCATAAGCTTGTTACATTATTTAACGCGCTCAGCAGTGACTAGGAGCTCCTACCATTAGCAGTTACTGCCCTTGACATATTTCTCTTTCAACTCCATGCTAGCATCTCAACAGTCACGTTGAAAGCATTTGGATTGCATATTTGAATTGCAGGCAACCCTTTGAATGATCACGATCACAATGCGCTTAACACATCCGGCTCAGTTATGGAGTCTAGAGACTCCATGCGCCAGACCGATCACTTTTCAGCATTCCACCCGGTCATATAGGTCACGCTTGCTTCTAAAATCTTGCTCACAGTCTCAACTTCCTCCTCCGTTCGGGGTGCGTAGATCAGCAAATAAGTCATAGGCAGAGGCTTCTTTAAAGCCGCACGAACGAATGCAGAACCATCGAACGTATGGCGCTCTCCCCAGCCGGCATCCATCACCTTCTTGCCTGAGGAAATATTAGCGGTGAATAACTCTGATCAGTATTTTTCACTTACAGTCCGTTGGGGAAAGGATGACATGGACCGAATGATCTCCGGTCGAGTGCACATGTGCAAACTCTCCCTTGGTGTCCAGAGCATCTGACTGAGCCATAGCACTAGCTGTATTTTGCGAAGCCTTGGTGTAAAGAGCGGTCGTATGTTTTTCTAAATGGCTCATGGAGATGTATACTGCGCTCGCGCTTTCGGCTTTTTGCCCAATAGAATCATACTTCTGGATCAATGCCGCCTTGATCTCATCAGAAGGAAGCTGATCCAGTTGGCGATGTGGAATTGGATGAGGACCGATGGCTGGTCTTACACCCTCCCGGTTTGGTGGAAAGTTCTCCGGTAAAAATGATGGCTCCTCAGACGCTTCGTACAGCTTTGTTGATAACACGTCCTTGCCAAACGCGACAGGCTTCAGTAGCGACGCGATTGCCCATCCGACTGCATTGTGAGGAATACCTCCAGGGCCCATAGACATGTAGGTTTGATAGTCCTTGTACAGGTATACGGACGTGATCGTTCCTAGAACCAGGGTGGTTATGGCGGCCTTTGACATCTTATCGGGACTGGTATGTTTCTGTTATCGTGGAGGCCTGCACTGTGAGTCTAATTATGCTTGAAAGATACTGCAAGATATATAGAGCATTGGCTATCGAAAAGCACAAGAATGTTATGAGATTAATGAAACTAGCTTCAGCCTCCTCAACGCGTTGTTCACTTCGGCATGAGGAGCCGACTACACAAACTGGGATGCTTATGTAATCCTTGGATACCTATTTGAATTGAGTATCATGGTCGTAGAATATTCGACATAGTCAATTGATATAGTTACTTGGGTAGGATGCGGTAAGCATAAATCAAAGAAAATATGCAATTCATTGACAGGAAAAGATCGTTCTCTTTTCGCCTTTAAGAAAGAGAGTTGTAAAGAACGTAGAGACATAAGAAGCTATAGAAATAAATACTCTTTGAATTGAAGCGGACATACGCGCTTTTAGGAGGCAGAAGTCGGTATAAACGTCTATCTAATTATAAATAAATAAATAAGGAATTTAAAGTAAATACCTATCTATTATTTTATATGCTTTTCTAGAGCTTAGTAAGTATAAAGATAAAGATTAATAAGCGTGCGTTTTATATACTACTAAGCTTTACACAGAGTCACGTGTTATATATAAAAACTCGAAGTCTAGCGCTGCTTGCAAATACCTAACTTCTAAATAACAATAACATTGACCTGACAGCGCGTATGAACAAGCCGCTTGTTTTCCTTTGGAATTCTAGTAAGAATTGATTAATTTTGGCGTGTGCTTACGTTTGCTAATAATCCTTTTTCAATTTAGCGTTAGAAAGATAAAGCGGCATGCCGCCGCTCGTCTCTAGTTTTGACGAATCCAAAGACCAGCAAAAGATATCCTCTAAGACCACTGCTATGATCATGGTCGAAAATACAGATATCTACATTCGATCAAAAGATGTGAGTTTCCTCAATGACTCAGGTTTAGGCAATTATAAGCAGCGTTCTGCTTGAAGCTTGTTTCTGCTCTTACCCCTGATGTCCTAATCCGTGCTTACTCATGCTAATCTTGGAGATCTAGATCGAAGTAATTGTGTGTCACCGAGTGAGTTTGCTTTACATTCTAAACATTAATTATGCGCTAATATAAGCCTGCTCAGGAAAGTCGAGAGTTTTTAGTCAAATGGAAACTCGATGTTGCTTTGCCGCGATCAATTGCACCCTATTCCTGGCACTCGCTCGCTGTCCTGAAGCGCTCAGATGCTCTTCTTCACGTGCAAAATTATATCCAAGATAATGGTCTTTCTACAACACGACTCTCCCAGTTTGTATCTCTCACCTTTGGCCTAACTCTAATGTGCTAATCAACCTTCTTAGACATCCTCATGAGAATACGCTAAAACGGAAACAATCGCCTATTTCCAATCATGAGATTCCCCTACGACTTGCTCCGATCTTTCGGGAGGACAGCTCTTTGAGCAACACCATCCGCCCTCCAAATAGGACACAAATCCTAGATAATCGAGATACCTTCAACTGCCGGTTGTCGATTAGCAAACGTCGTATTAGTGTGCAACCCGTAAGTCTTCTTTCCCCATTGCGACGTAATGCTTCGCTCACTCACTGTTACAGGTTGCAGAAAATGGCATCGACAGCAGTCTTCTACCTACAACAGCTATGCTAGCCCATGCCGCGGATGTATCCGTAGCTTTCGCCGAGCGCGTTATACGTGCGGAGTTTGAGAAGAAGCTGGCGCATTATTGCAGCCAGAAACCTGGAGGCATTGATAGCATTGTCAACGACCTGGATTCATCGTCTCCACCTCTTAGCTTCAAGCTAATGGACAGTTACGTCTTTCTCGACCCAGCCACAGACGCTGTCAATTTTCAGGACACGCAAGTTGGCTGTAGCTCTTGCCGACCTCAAATGGGCCGCAATATGGGATGCGAATATGTCAACAAGTGTGATTGTCTCGAGGATCATCCCATCCGAAAGTTCCCTTACAAAAAGCCAAACAATTCAGACTTCTGGGTGCTACAAATGAAGTATCTTGAAGGTCGTTATGTCATCATCGAATGCAACGAGCTTTGCGAGTGTGGACCTAGCTGCAAAACTCGAGTCACCCAGAAAGGCCGTCAGGTTCCCATGACCATATTCAAAACTCCAAATCGGGGTTGGGGTCTCAAGTGCAAACAAGATCTAATCAAAGGACAATTCATCGACCTCTACTGGGGAGAAGTCATTCCCGTAGCCGAGGCCCAACTCCGTCAAGAATCTGGCCCTGCCGACAAAGCGTCTTATCTCTTCGACCTGGACAAGTGGGCGCTGGGGAACAAGGACCTCGAAGAGCAGATGTTGGTCGTCGACGGAGAAAAGATGGGCGGAATCACTCGCTTCATGAACCACTCTTGCGATCCCAATTGTGGCGTCTATGCTGTCTCGTACAACAAGAACGACTATCTACGATACAACACGGCCTTCTTCGCTTTGGAAGACATTCCAGCCGGCAGTGAGCTGACCTTTGACTACCTTGAAGGAGAGGAGCAGTCCGACTCGCAGGGTGACGATGCTCCATTTGCTTCGCAAGCTTCACAAGGGAACACGACTAAGACCCGGGTTCCTTGTCACTGCGGAGCTCGCAACTGTCGGGGATTGCTTTGGCGCAACGGTTGATGGGAACTGCCTGTAAGCTTTTCCTAGGTGGTCAATCCATAAGCTGACCTCTTCTTAGCATCATAGACCGTATCACTTATTCAGGGTGGGACGTATTACAGCATACATAATTCTAATGCATGCTTTGATGAATGTTCTGGACGTTGTCTCCGACTTTGGCTCGGCTGGCTTAGTATGACAAGCATAGCCTACCGAATCACAAAAAAAACATGTACAAATAAAGCGAAGGAAGGCTTCATATGAATGACATCAAGATGTAAACCTCCATAGCTTAGTAGTATCAATCGGAATCAAAAAGCAAGCATTTGAGGGAAATTCTCTTAAAACTAAGGAAGTTGAGAACTGTACATCCATTTCTTTCTAGATTGTGTATCTAGTGCATTTTTGAGCAGTACTAAATGTGACAGTGCTGCCAAATTTCGATCAGTTCCGTATAATCATCTGCTTCAAACTCTATTGCCTTTGAGTCGACAGCCTGCTCAGTCGTATACGGGCTATGATAGTGCATGAATGATAACGTAACTTGGTCTCGCAATAGTATGCTTAGGCAGGCTTCAAGATGATATAACAAGAGTAGCTACCTGCTCAAGTCCGAGTTCATAGTTATATTCGGCTTTACATGAGCTATACTCCATCCTACTCTCCGCAGAACGCATCTAGCCAAGCTCCAGACTATATCCGTTCACGAACCAGTTCGTCCTAAGAATAGGAAACAACAATATTCTTACGTACAACAAAATCTTTGCAGCGGTGGAAAAGATATATCCGCCTGCGTTAATCTCTTGAACGTATTTGGCAAATCTGCTTATATGCAGAATGAATATTCTTGTTATACGGCGTTCCAATGTGAGAAAGAAAGCTTAATAGCAACAGCTATAAGGAACAAAGCTCTCTGCTAAGCCAAAAAACTACATGTCAAACAGGCACACATTACCTACCCTAGACTATAAAAGCACCAGCGACTGTCTCAAGCAACTTGAAACGTAGATGGGGGAAATTTAAGCTTTCGACTCCCAAGCTTCTTGTGGGAATCAATTCCGTGCCTGCCACGAATAGCTGAAAATGCTTTGAGAATCACTTGCAGCTCGATTTAATGCTGAACATACGTTTCTAGACCGCATCATAACCGATATTTCTCGATGATGAGTCTTGCCACAATCTTCAACAAAACCATAGTGGAATAAAATTGAAGGACAAACAATAACGGGCCCGATCACCGGGTGTGAACTGGGGTCCAGTAACGCAGCCTCGTTGGCAAGGAGAGAGAAAAGTTTATAATGGCTTAATATCGAAGCTGGTACCTATATGAAACAGCATTTCACGTGGACTCCTTGCCACGCTTGCCCCGAGGCTCTTGAGAAAGGGTCCTATATGTGAGATTTCTATTGACAAGGCCAATGTCTTTGCTGTTCGCTTGGAGATTGGATGGGTGGGCATGGCTAGTTTTCCCAGGAGAAAAAGCAGGTTCTAGGCTGCCATGGGAGCTAGTTCAGAAGATCGGCCTGGGTGATCACGATGTGCTTCTGGCAAGCCTGTAGATGCGTGTCATTTCTAGGGTGCCAGGTTGCTATAGGGAATACGCGGTTGATCAGTGTTTGATGAGAGCGTGATGAATGATCGAAAGACAAGGCTTGCGTTAACTGTTGGTCGGGTTTTGATAGTGCTAATATTGAATGCTGTATGGGCGCCCGCAGAGGAGATTTTGCGGAGAACGAAAAGAACGAGAGCCAATGGTCGGAAATTAGGCTGGGGAAATAAGCAGCTTCTACGTATATTTCTAAGAAGCTCTGAGAAATTTGATAGCGTGTATAAAATAATGGAATATCAATTCTTTGGCATGTAATGGATAGTTTAAAGTGCAGATTACGCAAATGGAAGCGGAAGCGACAGGCATTTTAACAGCTGGTCCAAACATGGCAGAAAGAAGACTGACCCGAGATTTAATAGCTGTGCGAACGGACTGACAGACGGTCCGTAAGTACCTAGAAAAGCCAGCAGCACGAGAGGGCTCTATGCTGGATAGAGACTAGAGTTAGATGATAATTTGCAGCGTATTGACGGGAAGACCAGGCTTGTCCATGTCAACTGGTTGGTGTGAAGAGCTCGGGCTCAATGAATATTTTTTCATTGCAGCTGCCGATGGCCGGAGAAGGGACAGAGGATTTGAAGACGAGATGACTAGGATAATGTCTAACTGGAGTTACGAGTAGTGTGTAGATGCATTGAGATCTATTTTGAGAGAGTTCAGAGATATCTTAAGTGATGTTTATAAGGATGTTGATAGAGGGAATGTGCATAAAAAGACGGATGAAGTTGTTCAAAGCAAAGGACAGAGCGACCAATCAGCAACGCGGCAAGCTTTGCCTCGCTGCTGCAGTGCTGCTCCAGATCCGCTCACAGCGCTTGTATTTTATCAGGTACGAAGGAGGACGGTTATAATGAATAGAATGCAGGACACTTTACACAGTACTGCGGCAGTCTGTGGGTGGTTACTGGCTGGGTTATTCGTGCATAAGATAATGTCGGACGACTAGACGGCATTGCTCGGTGCAGCGGCTCTGTCACATTCATCAGACTTGCTCAGACGCTTCTCACTACGGTGGTTTCTGTGGTTCGGTCATCCTCCGTTGAACGGTAGCTAAAAATTCCACCGCACTGCCAAACTACTCCTCCTAGTGCTGCGAGCCTCACGCACAGCTCCCACAACCTTCCATTCCCTCTTCAATTATTCTCCATCTTCACCTCTTCCATCTTGCTATCTAGCTACTTCTTCTCTAAGAAGTGACTCGACGTAGCTGTCATCCTCCTTCCTCCCTCTTGCCTCCTCCTCCTTCCACGGTACAAACTAGTTGATCATCAACTGTGACTTGATCTGTCGTTACCTACAGCTGCTAGTACGCAACCCATCGCCCTGTTACTGCCTACAAGCTGTTGGTATTACGCAACTGCGAACGACTGCTTCCTAGCACGAGCGAGTAACCAACTTGTCAATCCTCAAACAACTACCTCTCATCGCTTGCTCTCTCGCATAAACGTTATATTCAAACAGGCCACAGTTATTTCTCTGCCTCCTCGCTGAAGACCTCAATTGCGGCTTGACTTATCAGCTTGCTCCAAGCTTGAAGACATCTTGCTGGAATAGTAATATTCATCGTTGCACAGGCAGAGGAGAGCCTCACCGCTCACTCAGCAGACAAAACGCTCCGCCAGGCACTGAGCGTTGGGTACGAACATTTGTCACACCAAAGACGTTACAAGGGCCGGTGGCTGACGAGAGAATCGCAACCGCCTTGTCCGCAGGAGTTGAGCTTGAATAGCACTATTCTGAACTTATGTAAGTGGGAACGATTTTTTTCAGTTTATTTGATATTGGCTTTGATCTTCCGATATTCCGACCTTGGGTGTTTCTGGTGTCGGGCCGAGCAAGGATCAAACGACACTTTAGTCGCCCTTTATTCGGTACGGCTTAGGCTCAATTGCACACGACCATCTGCAATTATTGAATTTCCAGCAAGACCAGCATTCAAAGTTTCAAACAGCAAGAGATCCAGCACCGTGGCAGACGACCAACTACTAGCAACTTGAATGCAGGTATCCTTTGGGTCAGCACTACAAAGATATCAGATTGGAAATGAGTAGATCGGTCATACCACTCGTCATTTCTTTCCAGCATCTTCCTTCCGCTTGATCTGTGTTGCTACCTGTTGGTTGTTGGTGTTGGCTTCTGATTCCATAACGGTCCCAGACCTCGCCCGTCACCTCTCTTTGCCTCACATTTTCACCTTTTCCCTTGTCTGTGGATGCCATTTACTGTCAGCATTTCTCAGTCCCTAACTCCGGGCCTGGCTGTCAATTTCTGCACAGTAATAGACTAATAGTCTGGTTATCCCCACTCTTCACTTGCGCACAAACGAACACAAGCAAGTTTTAACTCTTCAGTCAAATCTTTGAGGTATGCCCAAGTCATCGTGTGTTGCCCAGCTATTTCACTAGTACGGTAGCTTTTCTACTTTGCTTGTTAGTGTTACCTTGCCTGTCGGTTTACCACTGTAATCTTTTCTGCTCTCCTGCATCTTTTCCCCTCACACAACTCTATCCCCCACTGAAGACTTGTCGTGTCATTTCTCTTGTCCTCATAAAATTTCTCTCATTGCAAATTGTCTCTGGACTTTGGTCATTATTTCTGGTGGTTGCCACGTCTAGCACAACTGGATTGCTCCTGCCAGATCTTGGACCTTACCACAGATCCCGTGCGCTTAAGAGTCTGAGCCGCGCCTTCCACTTTTTGTCTGCGACCTCCAACTCTTTGCAACCTCATCAAACTCTCTCTCATCCTCTTCTCACTTGCGACTTTAATCCTTTATCTTCTCAAACAACTCTAACCGTCCTTCTGCCTCAGACCACTGCCATCTTCATCCTCTCTCTGTGTCATTATTTGCTTAGAGAAGCTCGCGACCTCACGACGCCTCCAAAACGCTTCCCTCACATAGCGACTACTTGGACTTGGTAGCCATACCAATCGCCTCCGGCTTTCAGCTTCATCAGCATATACTGTTTCAGCTGTTGCGTCGCCCAGCGACCTAGCTGGTGTGGAGTGGAGAAGGCCGCTGGTTCTATCCTCCATAGGATATAGCCCGTTGGCACCTTGAGCTTCGAAGCTCGAAAAGCGCGTTGCTGCACACATTCACAACAGGAACCGCTACAGACATGTCTGTTCCATTCTCGTACGCGCAGGCCGCAAAAGGTCTCACATCTTCCAAACCCTCAAATTCCTCTAGTCGAATGCCCTCGGGGCCAATAACTCCTGCGTCTCCTGGCGCGCCCGCTACGGAGTCAACCAGCTCAACAATCAAGCCAGATGACGATGCGCCTACCTCTAGACAGAAAGAGGCTGAACAATCTAACCAGCTACCAACGCCTGCTGATTTTGAAGTACAAAAGCCCAAGCCGGAATCGACCGCATCCATAAGTCCTCCGTCCATGGCATATATCGAGTCATCTACCTCTACGCTTCAGCGCGAAGATGATGCTGCATCGATCCCCAACACGTCATCTGAATCTACTTGGGAAAATATTTCACAAGCTTCAAATGCTATCGAAAAGTCGGCCGATCTTAGTGATACCACAGTTAAAGACAAAGCTAAGGACATGAAGGATAGCTGGATCAAGGTTGATGCGCCAAAGAAAGAACATGAAGCACCAGTTCCTGCGGTCAATGTTTGGAAAGCGCGCATGGAACAAGCAAACGCGAAAACGTCTACCAAGAAGCCACAAAACATGAATACGAGTAACGTGGGCAAAGCTGCGACTCTACGGACCGGTGGGCAAACGGATAACTCAGCGAAGAAACCAGACCAGGCTACATCACGCTCTAAGGAAGCCAAACGTGATGCACGGTCAGAGGAAGAGACCAAACCAAAGCGGACGCCAAAGAAGGATGAGAAGCCTCAGGCTACACCTCCACCACTGCAGGATGAAGTCTTTTGGCCAACGCCTGAGCATGCAGTTGAAGACGATCGCAAAAAGCCCGCAGAGAAGGTTGAAAAGATTGAGCCAACCAAGTCGTCACACAAGAAGCCAGAATGGAAAAAGGTCGATGTCCAACATAGTGTTGTATGGAATACACCTCTCCCGAATGGGCTCGCCAAGCGCGGTGGTCGGGGAGGAGCCCGCGGGGGACGAGAGAGCTCTTCTAGGACATCCCCAGCCGGCTCTAGACCTGTGGCATCTCCAACAGATCGAAATGGTGGCGATACTGCCTCCAACTGGAAGCGAGACCGATCAGGCCGAAGCGCCTCACCGAGAGGAAAGCGTTCTGTCAGTGAGGAGACTCCAGTACGGCGGGAGTCCAAGACACCTGCTGGAACTTCCAAAGACGTTGTCAATGGAGGAGGACGATCACGACCTACTGGTGCTGATGAACGTGCCCCTGCAGCTAACACTCTACCTCGCACTGGTGGCAACCCAACTAAAGCCCCACGAAAGCCCGAGAACGGTGTAGATGCGGACAAGTTCAAGTCACCCGTGATTCCTAATGGCCAGCGCGCCACTCCAGAGAATGGAACTCGTCCAACTGTCGAGGAATTTGTTCCAGCTGCAGAAGAGGAAAAGCGAGTTTTCACAGATTCGAATAACCCTAAATTCCCACCACGAAATGGCAACACTTTCAACAATCGCAGACAGAGTATGCGAGGGCGAAATGGCCATCATGGCTTCTCATCTCATCAAAATTCCCCTAACCTCGCACATGGATTTCAAAATGGTGCTCTTGGGACCCGGTCTCCAACCATGGGCTACGATATGTGGGGACGAAATCAAAATAACTTCCGTGGTCGTGGGCCTGGAGCTGGTGACCCATATGGCCGGTACCCCAACAATTATATGGCGAACGGTGCTTTGCCCTCACTCAATACCTACGTTGCGCCAGGCATGTACGATTTTACAAACCAGTCGATGAGTGCTGTACCATACTCCGCTACCATTGATCCATACAACCTGACAGGCATGGTCTCCGTCCAACTGTAAGTCTTTTGTATCACAATGTTACAAGTAAAGAGCTAACCACCACTTTTAGAGAGTACTATTTCTCTATCGACAACTTGTGTCGTGATATATTCCTTCGCGGTCACATGGACTCTGAAGGATTCATTCCCCTCGATCTGATTGCGGGATTCCACCGAGTCAAGATTCTCACCACTGATATGGAAATGATCAAGTATGTCTGCCGAGAGTCCCATAACCTTGAACATCGTTTAGGAGTTGATGGCATTGATCGTGTGCGGAAGAGAGAAGGATGGGAGAAGTGGATCTTGGAAATGAACCAACGAGACCCCAAGGCTCAACATGAAGGAGTTGAAGCAGCTCCTGTTGCCCCCATGCCCCATCCAGCTGTCTTTGATCAGTTTATGGGCAACGGCGCTCGAAATCCCTCACTTCCTCTAGGTTCCCCAGGATCAGTTCCGCCATTTAGTAACCAGATATACCAGCCGGAATATTTTAGATCGGCCTCTGGAAACTCAAACGACTTTGCCAAGTACCAAATGTCCCCACCACCAATGTCACATGGCTTCGCTGCCAACGGATCTGCTAACACCAATCACCGCGTTCAATCTCCAGGACAGTATGCTGGTTATCAACCCAACGGACATCCAGAGACCCAGCGAGATGCGATGTCCGACGCTCAAGTCGACACTCTTAAAGTCATGTACCGTAATCCAGATGCAAATGGTTCCGTCGCACAAATTCCAGCGGCCCAGACACTCTCGAACGGAAATGTGGTCAGCACGAGCATGGAAGGGCCTCAGGGCGTCAACGGCGTGGTTGCCAGCTCTCTTCCAAATGGGGCTTCATCCTCGCATGAGTAAGCCAGGACGGTGTGAATATTTAATTGCGTCTAACCTCGGCGTTTTGCAGAAGTCCTTCTGAGGATCTTACGTCCCCTCAGGTGAGGGAATTTATTTTTGCATCGGACCCGCACACCAGTTGGGAAACCACTTCAGGAAGCTCTAATCCTTCGGACGAATCAATCCCCCCGCGACAACTATACTGGCCAAAGGACCCAGACCTTCCAGCCTTTGAAAAGCCAGAAAATACATCCTCTGCGCTTTATGCCGACATGCGTTTGAACGCTTTGAATCAGCGACAGCATTCTTCAAACGATAATTATCCCCGCGACATGGTCGTTTTGTACCAGTTTTGGTCTCACTTTTTAGTCCGTAATTTCAATCACCGCATGTATGAGGAGTTTCGACATCTTGCTGAGGAGGATGTCAAGCATCGGAATAACGACATTGGCGTGCAACAACTCATCAATTTCCAAATCAGCATGCTACTTCATCCAACTTTAATTCGCGATTGCGTTCTCGAAAACTTAATATCAAGGGTCAAGACGGAGATGAAAGAGTTTGAAGAGGAGGATCGACGAGCGTTCCAGTCCTTGAAATTGGTCTGGCAAAGCGGAAACTTGAGCGAAAAGACGAAAACAAGCATCACGAATTCTATTGGCAAATACTTGTCGGAGGCTCTTGATCGGTGACCATCCACCCGACAAGTCTTCAAACCTTCCCAGATCATGAGCCATTCGTCAGCCGTTTCCTCCTCAAATATCTCGTTGTCACACCCTTTCAGCTGATCAAATCCATCTCCACAATCAGTGTTCTGATTGTTAAACGACCACATAAACACACTTCATTCTCTCACTCACCAGTCAATCATACCAATACCGCGATCACACAGCTGTCACTGTAAACACTTTTCATTTTGTCAAACCATCATCAACCATGCATGCAACCGGGGAACATCTCCCCTATCGGTATATATTATAAAAGTCACCGACATCAAATCATCAGGGCCGGCGTTATTGCATTCTTGTCATTACCCAAGAATCACCCAACCCACCAGGACGTGGCGGGGGTTTCCTTTTTATTCCATCAGCGTAATGAGGGCAAGATACCAGGAACACTTTTTGTTATTTGATATCCAGCAGACCAAAAAGATCACAAAAAGCGTGCTTCTTTTCTCTTTCTTACAATCAACCACTACTATTACCCATACTGACGAAAAGGCGAATCAATCACCAGCCTGTGGTCACTTTTTATACCTTTCCTTGTGTTAGGAAGGACGGAGGCTTGGAGAGGAGAGCTGGGGACTTGGTGGTTGTGTTGCTGTCTTTCTACACAAGGGACTTTTCTATTCTTCGTTTTTTTTTGTTGCTGGTGAAGACGAGTACACAGCACAGTATTTATTATTAGAGACGGTTGTATTACCTCTATTAGTCGAATCAAAAGCGTCAAGTAGATATGCTTGCTTTGCAACTCTTTTGGTCTTGTGTTTGCGTGTTGTTGAGATCGCCTCTGGTGTGCTGACTTGACCTGATGTTATGGTCACTGAAGCGTCGAGAAAGCAGAGGCTTTCTAGCAGAGCGGATTGTCTTGCTCGTCGGCTTGGTCGTGAGTCAGATTGATGTTTGATCTGATGAAGACGCTTTTAGTGAAAGAATAGGCATGTCCAGCTAGTAAACGCCTTGAGATAGCATCGCTCACGTCTCAACATCAATAATATCCATGCGCCCTTGATGCATCCAGCCACACCTTGTAGAAACACATCATCACAAAGTCATAGAGCTTCAAACTTGGAAAAGTTATGTTCGCCTTGGCGATCAGCCAGGCACAGCATTCATACACAAACTCGTATCTGTCCTACTAATAATATACAATCGACAGCAGCTACAACCTATCTGGTGTAGGCTACACTCTTTCCCTTAGTCCTCGCACTCTTCCTCAATGTCGCCTCGGTCTCAGGAGATTGTAAAGACGCGGCCTTTGATGACACGACCCGTTTCTTCGCTGGTTCCAGTTTCTTCTTCATTGACGACATCGTTTCCATCGCAAAGTTAGCCACTGGCTTGGTAGAGCTACTAGGCACTGTATCAGGAAAATGACCCAGTTCGTCCGAAGCACCGGACCGCGAATCCTTCGCAACAGAACCCCTCTCCTCTGAAATCGCACTGGGCTTTGGTAACAAGGAGCGCAAAGCTGTGCTTGGTTTTGCCGAATCCAACTCTGTACTCTCCACGATCTGCTCGCCCGCGTCATCAAACACATCATTAGGTATAGCCGCCAACTGTTCGTCCAAGTTGCTGTTGCTGGTGGCAGACTGCTAATCCTCCATAGGCGTGTCTTCAATCTGCAAGCGCTGCTTGCCTTTCCCCGACCGTGTGCCCGATTGTTGATGAGACATGAGAGATTGCTACTCTTTCATATTCGCATCTTCGATTGGCAGACGTTCTTCGCCTACGCCCAGAAGACGTGAATATGGCACGGTTAGACGCTGGATATCACGATGTTTGCCTATCAATTTGGTTAGTTTTGAATACACATTATGAGAATAGGGGGGGATTGAACGTACCGAGAATTAGAACAACATCGCGCAACAAGTCCATGCGATTCCACCCCAAGATCTCCTTCTCCTTCGTATTCCAGCCCTGTGCTTTGACGTCTGCTGGCTTGACTTCTGTCCCATCCTCATCGAAGATATCGCCAAGGAGTGTTCGCAGAAGCTCTTCGATTTTGGCCTTTAGACCTTCAGCACCGATTCGTTTGGCATACATCATTAGATATATCTTGAGCTCGTCCTTTGCGCCCAACGCCATGGCTGCCGCAAGACGGTTCTCGAGATGGGCGACGGATACGTTGGCTTCGAAGCCTTCGAAGCCTTCTGCTACGAGCAATTGCTTGATGAGGCGTTGGAGGAAGTATGCGCGTCCACGGAGGAGCGTTTGTGCGGTGGTATTGCGCTCGAGGAGTGGGATTATGCCTGCGGAGATGTTCTCGGCGGAGATGAATTCGTCGTCGCCGTCATCATGAGACGTACCGTTAGGTGCGCTGGCTTGGATGTTGCTGATAGCCGAGTCGGTGGTGTTCCAGTACTGGCTACCAACGGCGAACCACTGCTCGGACAGTCGTTGCCAGACAAACATGCCAGGGTTATATGAGTAGCCGTCGCCGTTGGTCATGCCGACGATGATGCGGCCGTTGGAGTTGAGGCGGCCAAATGCAATTCCCGGTGTGGCGCTGAGATGTGGTCCGCCGGACAGAACGGCGACGTCAAAGATTGGGGCGAGCGAGACAGGTGGGTGTGGGGAGCTGAGGGTTTTGATGTTCCACACATGTGCTTGGCCTACAGCGGTGATGGCCATGAGCCACCAGCCACGACAGTCCATTATGACCGGTTGGGCTTCGAGGATAAACGCGTTAAGGAGGCGGCGTCCCGCCGGGGTCCAGACGTAGAGAGAGCCGTCTTCGCAACCAGCGGCCCAAAAATGGCTGTTGCCGGTGACGAGGCTGACGGGGCGTGGGAGATAATCTTGCCAGAGAGAGATGCCTTGTTTCGTACAGTTGATCCGAGTCGGGTCTCTATCCTGAGCTCGTCCTGTACGGGAAGGACCTGTGGCGTTGCGTGCTTCGAGCATTACTACGTCGGACGTGGCTTCTGTCTCGCCCGCTTTGGCGGGATCTGAGCCATCGGCGGTTCGGAGTATGACACTTCGAAGTACTGGGGTAGCCAGTCGCATTTGGCTGGTTACTAGGGCGGGGTTTATGACGGGGGGAGCGGTTAACAAGGCGCGATCAACCATGCTAGGAGGTACCAGCCCATTCTCACCGTTAATGAGTAATGGTGCGGCGCCGTCCTTGACTGATGCTCCAAATCGTTTCTCGGTCCGTTTCTCCTCGTCGGCTGTAATATCAGCCCATTTGCGTTTATTACCTATTAGAAGCCCAGTCAAGCCACCCTTGGGTAGTCCATCGTATGGCTTCGACAGATCTAATACAGCATGAGGACCATCTCCAACTCGTAATGATTGTGTGGTGTTTGCGACCAGTTGTGTCTGTGGTAGATTCGAAATAGGTGCTGTAGTTGCGGATATTAATAATGGCTTGACTCGTTTCTTGCCTCCGACAATTTCGACTCGCTGCTTTAATTGATTGACCTTTGGCTCCGGAACAGACTGAGATGGCTTGTCAAGATCCATGGCATTAGAAGTGCCGTTCGTGGCTGGTGTTGTCCCATTAGTAGTAGGACCTGAGTTTCCATTGACCACGATCTGTGTTCCACTGTCACCCATGAGTTCTCCCATTCGACCTTGTACTCCCTTCAATTCATCCGCTTTGCTGAATTCTTCTAGGAGCAAGGCTTCAGGGCCCTCAACTATTCCAGCCTTGCGACCAGCACCATATCGACTGAGGGCTTTGTCATTTTCTATTAGCGGAGCAACATAACCGAGCTCTCCTGGTTCAAAGATGACAGTAAGAATGCCACCATCCAGAGTAGTGACGAAGAGCTTCTCGCCATCAGGAGACCAACACAAGTCAGATATAGGTTTTCCTGATAGAGCTTGGGTGATAACCTGCGGTCTCGTGAGGCTCGTGTTCCATATACTCAGAGATTTGTCTTGACCTCCACATGCGACGACTGTGATTGACGGTTGATGGTGCTCAACGCTAGGGTCGGTTTTGTCCTTGTGGAAAATTCTAGGACAGAACGAGCAGACTTCGACCGGTCCTTCATGGCCTATGAAATTGATGGCGCTGTCCCAGGTTCCACGAGTGATGATAGCAACAGAAGAAACTGGTCCGTTCATGGCATTTGCAGCTGCAATATGTAAACCGTCTGGTGACCATGAACATCTTCGAAAATAAGTTGTAAGAGGAGAGCCTATGAAAGGGGCGGATATTGTTTGCTCCAGCATAAAGTTCGAGACTTGATCGTGGGCTGTCGCATTGGGAGGTGGAGAGTAAAAGCGGAAGATTTTGATGGTTCGGTCATCGCTACATGTGGCAAAGTATTTCCCTGCTGGATCGAATGTGATGCCTTTGACGTGACTTTGATGTTGGGAGAGAGTTTTTAATTTTTCGAATGAATGACCGGACCAGACGACAACTTTGGAATCAAGGCCCACGGAGATGAGGATGGAGGAATCATATGACCAGGCAATATCTTGCACGTCGTTGTCGTGTCCTACAAGACGGCGCAATACTCGCCAGTTCTCTACTGGGGGTGCTTCATTTGAACCTAGTGCAGTCCGTTAGCAATTGTAAGTCGTGGAGCATTCGGAATCTAACCAAAGGTTTGGGTCTGGGCAGGAGGAGTCGGGTCGAGTCCGTAAATGCAGACAATTTTGTCGTCAGCGCCGGATGCTAGGTATTTATTGTTTGGTGAGAATCGGACGGAGTGGATGGTGCCAGAGTGGTTGCTCAGGGCAGCTAATTGTTTTGGGCCAGTGTAATCGCCATCCAGAGAGCGATATACAGATTCGGTAGACCATAAACGGACGTAGGAGTCTGGGATATAGTTTAGTTATGTTCAATGAGGGTGTAGGCGGGATCGTACCTCCGGCGGCGGTTACAAGTCGTTTTCCATCAGGGGAGACATCGCAACTGTATACTTCATGGTCGCGAAGCTCACCGGCAACTAGACTGATTAGCTATAAATAATAGAAAGTGGCGGAAGACACGTACGGGTATGTCGAAGCCAGTCTGGTTTCACGATGTGCATGGTGGCAGAAGTTGAGGCCCTGCCTCATACTCAGCAGATGAGGCGCGCACAACTCGTGGGTTTGCTATTGATAATTCGAATTGATGGGATATCCAGAGTTTGGCAGGAGCAAGGAATTGAAGGTAAGAAGAGAGATGGATTGATGGATTGATGGAGGGTGGATATGTGGTGATGGTTGATGAAAGTTGAAGTAGAAGTGAAAGGCGCGACGCGTGCACTGACACAGACAAGCTCCTTTAGCTCGACGTTACAGACGTGAAAAAACTACTTTATAAAAAAGGGTTGAGAATAAGCGCTGTGCCGCATAATACAGGGAACTACTAACAGTCATAGCCGCTCGCTTATTTCGCCTTTTAGCCTTGGCATCAAAATATCAACCTCCTTCATCCAACACCAAATTACCAACTCCATCCACTACAATCCAGTGGTCGTACGCAGTCATCAAATGCTAATGAGATTCATGGATTGCTAGTTCAATGTCTGGACCGTTCAGCGCTACATGCATGGGCCACAGTCCAACTGTCATCGATGCTTTTTGCGGCATGAATTGAAGCACCCCTGATCAACTCAGCATAGCACGATTCCGCGAAAGACTCACCAAGTCTCAAAGAAATCTTGAGGTTCACGCAGAGCCTGATTTGAAAAGAATTCACGCAGGTATGACCGATGCCAATGCTCCTTAACATTTAGCTATTCGTACCTTCATTCGGTGCGGCGAGGCGATTAGGGAGGATAGGATGGAACAGGGGGTACGTTTTTGGAACTTAGGTCCAATTTTGGTCGCCTGTCTGCAATGCTTGAATATTCGATGGATACAAGGGTCTTATCCTGGCCCTGTGTCCGAGTTCTTCTTTACTGGAATATTCAATGAGTACAGGGGGTCCGTTTTTGGACCTCAGGTCCAAAATTTGGTTGTTCGTCTGCAATACTGAAATGTTCGACAGATATAAACCACGTCTTCACAATCATGTTGCCTCTGTTTTGTTTCTCGACTCAACTTCAGACTCTCAGTTCTTTTCACACGAACAACAGCACCTAAGTCCAGCAACATGAACTCTACTCAAGCTGCCATCGTTCAAGCAGTACGTCAATACTACAAATTCTTGACCACATTGTACCTTGAAGAATCGAAAGTCGTAGAGCCACCGCCAGGCGGGTGGCCGTCAATTACACCCCAAGTCCTGAAGGGCTTGGGCAAGTGTGATCAAATCATCACTATGCTTCGCCATCTGCCATACATTTGCAGCACTACGGCTAATCATCATGAATCGGCTCAGACATCTGCTGAATGCTACTTCGCTGATTGGAACCTAATTTCTCAGAAGCTATCGGAAGGTTTCTTGAGTATTGATGTTGTCAAATCCTTGACGGAGCCCAACATTATCAATTCACCCTATGTTATTGGCCTCACATGCGGCGCGAGGAGTAATACCACCTTTCTGTTGGACATCAACCTAGGGAGAATGATCTTTTACCAACACCGCGGTTGGGTCGGAACCGGTGTTTCTCACTTTTTCGAGATACTCAAGAACGAGTTCATGAAGCTCAATAGCAAGACGAAGGTGCTGAATGGCTATAGAAAGGATTCGCCGAACGCCCTTGCTGCAATTGAGAAAGTCAGAGGTATTTACCGAGAACATGGGTGGCCGAAAATTGAGCAATTCGATAAAAGAAAGTGCCTTGCGGCTATAGAAGCCGCAACATGGGATATTGACTGGAAAAAGCTGCTGGGTGGAGCAGTTTGATGTGCAATACAAATAGGCTTATATCGATGTAACGGTAAATTTACAAGGCCGCGCTGTAGGCCGCCTTCGACATCCGTTTAGGTAATGTCTTTTTAGGGCGACCCTAAGGATCTGGGTCAGGAATCCTACTCGTTTAGAAATTATCATGTAACGAAATGCTCAATATACTTACTAATCCAACTTCACTCCTTTGTGCCTTTGCTTACTGTTGTACTTTTTTTCATTATCAACGGAAAAGGCAAAGACAAGTCGAGCAAGTCGATTCTCCCGAATCGACTCAGTTGAAAGTTGGGCCGCTGTTGCTATCGGATTGGCTAGCGTGATGAATTGGTGATCGGTCGAAGATAGAGGCTTGCATCAGCATATTGTCAGGCACTCCAAGGTTATATTCGACCATTGCTTATAGTATTCATTACAAACATGTGGAGAGTCTCATCAAGAGGGAATGGAGTTGAAGGATGAAGCAGAGCAGTAAAGGGAGCACTTTGCTCTAGGATTGTGACCCTGTATCCTCTTAAGATTATTCACGGATGGCCTACTTCTGACAAAGTTATGTTTCAGTAAGAAAGGTTCCCTGTGGAAGAATTGGGTGTTGAGAAGTGGCTAATTACCGCTCTTTTGGCTGTATGACTGTCAGAAGAAGCGTTTTCCCGGAAAGTTTGCATATCGAATACGGTATTCATGAGATGATTCGTAAGGTTTCTTCTCACGTATTCAGAATTCGATATTGTCTGCGGACGACAGCAACTCTAGTTGTGTCAGAGCACACTTTCAGCTTATCTAAATTCGGAAGCTCGACGAAGCGGCTATACTAAAGAACGATTTTGTCTGGCAGCTCTTCAAAAGCGCTTTCGGAAGCTGCGATTCGAATAAACAGTCGAATTTAGTGTCCTGGACGAAAAGTGACGATGAACACTGCGTATTACACACTGCGCTAAACAACCGCTATCTTCCGTGACGGCTAATCTTACATTCAGATTGTTCTCTCAGGTTTTGGTCCATACGGCGCTGGACGCAAAGCTCGGTATGAAGGAGAGGACAAATGTGTGTAGTGTAATACCCGTTAGCTATTGATATCTGTACTACTTGGTTGAACACGAAGCCTGGGAGCCTGGGACATAGCCACAACATACTATAAGCGAGAGTATTTCCATAGGCGGTCCATTTTACTGTTTTCGACTGTGATAGTCATAGAAGAGACGAGCTGTTTATTCGTTTGAAGCTGTGTAGACTACAAAAACAGACCATGATTAGCTGTTATGTTTTTGGGTAGTGTTGCTATAACAAAGATTATACTGGATCTGATTGGCACCTTTCCCAGTAACAAACCTTTCATTGGTCAAAGATTGTTTCTAGAAACTTTGGACTGACGCGGAGGGGCCACAATGGTGTACGATAGTTCTTACAGCGTGGTGCTGGCGTGAATTATATCGAATCGTCCCCATGCATCAACTAATATGTCACCAAAGCATTGCAGAAGCAAGGCGAAGTATTAGACCAAATTGTATGATCACAGACTAAAATCCTCCCGAGAGTTGGTATTGCCAATTTTCAGCCTCATAGCAGCCGACAAGCCCGTTCCTGGGCAATAAATGTGTCTACCAGTACATATACCCTCTATCCATCTCATTATTCACAGCTCCGTTCTCACATCAGCCAAGTGTTCGCGTGTCTTCAGGGAACCGTTGCTTGTTACCGGCTCCAATGGCTACCTCGAAGCTTTTCGCCTTTGCTATTGCTATCACCATTGTATCTGCAGCCACCAGCTGTCATGCAGACGTTGCCAAAGCAATCTCTATTCCGATTACAAACATTCAATTATCAAACCAACAAACCATTCGTGGTGCTGCAGTCACCGTAGGAACGCCACCACAGACTTTGGCGTTTATTGTTCATGCGTATGTGCTTTGTTCATCATATGTCTAGGAGTCTTGCTGATCGAGTACTAGTGATATTAGCAACACTTATGTTTTTAACGCCGATACATGTCCAACTACCAGTCATTTTGGCGTATCGACTACCAAAGACTACTGCGTTTCATACCGAGGGAACTTGTTTGACAGCACTAAGTCGTCCTCTTGGTCTGCAAAGAGCAGCGCAAAAGATGCTGGGGCGCCAAATGATAGTTCGGATTCCGTTTTGCAGAAAGCATTATTCGGTACTGATACTATGTCTCTCAATGGTAAATATTTCTTTTCCACCTCACAGACTGCATCAATAAAGTTTGCAAGATTAGTACTAACGAGGCATAGGCTCTGACTCTCTAGACAAATTTCCTTTAGCGGTACAGAGTATGCAATGGTCCAAAGATTGGTACTACAATCAACATCTCCTTGGTATGGGACCACAATCTACTCTGCTTACTTCCCTCAAAAAGGCCGGGAAGATTAATTCATTATCCTGGTCTTACTGGTGGGGTGACTCCGGGGCTCCAGATCAAGAAAACCACGATGGAAATCTAGTTCTTGGAGGCTATGACACCGCCAAAATCACGGGCGACAATATCACGTTCCCTTTGGCCGTTAGTGATAATTGCACAACTGGAATGGTTGTACCAGTCACCGCTTTATACATGAAGTTTCCTCAGGCATATCCTCCAAAGGTTAACATATTGGATATCACGCCGCAAAGCTTTTGCATCGTTCCTGACTGGCCCACCATGTTCTCCATGACGACGAACATGTTTACGACGTTCAAGAGCAGCGCGAAGATCCAACAAGTTCAGGAAATCGTATCATGGGGACCGAACATGTATAGCGAGGTGTTTCCTGGAAATGACACGTAAGTGAAGCAACAAATCTGTGATAAGTCCGAGCAGTGGAATCTCTAATAAGCAATGCAGATTTAATGGAACCTTCATCTTTACGCTGCCCCCGAACTATCCAATTCAGATACCGAATAATCAGCTGAAGATTCCAGAGCTGGTGGCCCAAGAGTCCGATGGGAAGATGTATTACCGTACAGATACTGGCAACCGAACCATCCTTGTCGACAGGTTGACTGGAGATACGAAGAATGTCGTGCCAAAGATCGGTCGACAGTTTTTTTCTGCGGTGGTGTTGTTCGTGAATTGGGATACCATGACTTTCACATTGTGGCGAGCAAAACCAACTACTGACTCCACTCTCATACCAGTAGCATCATGCGGGTCGGACGATTCCGTTGATATAAATGGCAGCGGATCATCGTCAACATCATCATCGCCTGGTGGGCCGGGCTCTGGATCCGGATCCGGATCCGGATCAGGAAATGGGGTCGCAGAGACAAAATTGAGCATTGGGGCAATTGCGGGGATTGCCGTAGGTGTCTTTGCGATCGCAGTTGCAATTGCTGTGATACTTGCGATAACTTGCATGAAGAAACGGCGTGAAGCAAAAGCACAGCCTGATGTTGAGCCAAGTGGAGACCTGAAAACAGAACAACCAGGGGACGCAAAACCAGAACGAAGTAGTTTCTATCCCAGTCCTCCTATATCTCCCGAGTCACAGCACGCTGATGTAGCCAAATATCAAGGAATGGACTCAAATATGCCGGCAGAGCTGTATAGTCCTACACTGATGGGTTCCAGGCCTCCGACAGAGTTATATAGACCGCCGCCGCCAGCACCAGTGGAGTTGCATAGTCCACCAGCACCGGCTCCAGTTGAGTTGCATACGGATGCCATTCATTCAGCTGCGGTAGAACTACCAGCAAGCCATACGCAGTGAATCATCTCTGGGAATTGTTGTCTGCCAGAGAGCTATTCGGCTTGTGGTTTTGTGTTTGAACATTTTGACGACTTTGTATTTCTACAATCAGTTAATCAGCCAGTCCATAAGAAGACTTCCATCGAAACCAGGCTCTTCATGATGGTGAATGATTAAATAAACCTCGAGCAGAGACAAGATGAAGTTGGAGATAGGAGGAAAAAACAAAGGGGCCAGAAGTGTGGCATTCTTCCCCGCATAATCGATTGGTTGTTTCCCTAAAGTGATCCTCGTGACAAGCCTCCGTTGAGCTATTCCGAATTTGGCCAGGACGATTTGAAAATTGCCGATTGCTCCTGCCCGCGATGCGAACTTTGCGGAAGTCGCGACTTTGAACTTGCGAACCACGAGGTCTGCTTTCCTGTTTTGCCCATCGTGCCTTCCCCTCTCAGGTACCACTAGACATGTATGGTCCTGCCTAGCAACCATCTGTACCTCAGTGTATGAAAATAAAACACCATTATGCTCTATCCTCAACACAATTCTCTATTGCCCATTTCCCTTCTCTGTACACCATCTTCGGCCGTCCCTGGTCAATTCTAGCCAACCACACCTTGCGCTGTGTCTAGCCCTTTCCTTGACCCTTCTATGAGAAGTTGACCACGCTACTACTCTCTCGACAAGTCTCCACTATCCCAACTTCCCATCTTCTCACCACTTCCACTTGCCCAACCTTCAATTCTTCCCTTTGTCTTCCGCAAATATGGATTAATTACCTCTCTCTTCCACACTATGGGAACCTCGACTTTCACCAATCTTGCACATCATTCCAACTCATTGCTCTCTTTTGTCCCTTCGCCAATTGTATTACTTAGACACATGCTCACACCACACGCCTCGAGTCCTTAATCCCTCATACACATACAGTCATGCCTACCGAACACGAACCCCCGGTTCTTGCTCAGCCGCAAGCTGAAGCAAGCGGCCGATCATTTTGTCCACCTTCCTTTGATAATACATCCTCTGATTCCCTCTCGGAGCCGGATACGTCACAGACTGAACCCATGTTGGTCGACTCAGAAGATCCTCCAAAGTCAAACACCCAAGAAATCGAAGAGCCAATTCGCGATACTCCTACTCCAGTCAGCAGTATAGACGAAGGAAGCGCAAACCTCGAGTCTGAACAACACCACTCGTCTCATGGCCTTACATCTTCAGAGCCCCCAGTTCGGCAAAGCAGTACCGCAGACCTCCTATGCGAGCCCTTTCGAGCCGTCAGATTCCGGCCCAATTCCTCGTCATCCTTCCTCAAACCCGGCGCACGTTTCAGCGGCATTCAGCGCTCGGATAAGGCCGAATATGAAGTCGTAGTAGACATCCAGCACGTCGACATGGAAGACTCATATCTCTGCGGATATCTCAAGATCCGCGGCCTGACAGAGGCTCATCCGTCACTCACAACCTACTTTGAGGGCGAGATGATTGGCACAAAATATAGCTTCGTGACGCAACACCCTGAATGGGGCGCAAATGAAAAGACGGACTGGCAACATTGGGGGCGATTTCCTCAATGGAGACCGATCCAGAAAGATGCGCGCAAGCCAAACTTTGTCAATAAGAATTGGATGCAAAAGGAGAATATTTGGATGCGCTGGAAGGAACATTTCCTTGTTCCGGACCATACGGTTAGACACCTGCCAGATGCTAGTTTTGATGGGTTCTACTACATCTGTTTCAATCAGAAAACTGGAACGATAACTGGCGCATACTATCATGCTAGAAGCGATCGGTATGCATAGCCTTCCACATTTTGAGACTACAAATCTAACAGTTTACAGCTTTCAGCATCTCGAACTCAAGCCAACCAACATTCACCCTGGCTTTGAAATGGGCTTTGAATTTCGGTGAATAATCACGAAAGTTATGAAGCACATGTCGTGACGAGAATAACGTTGCACACAAAAACACCACATTTGGAGAAAAGCTCAGCCAATGCAGCCACAATGAGTTCGTACTTATACGTTTTGTTTAAGGCATATTAAACGCCCTTGTGATTAGTCTTGTACATTCGCGAATTGCTGTATAGAAGTATTTTCATGGAGCGGCAAAGCATATGGTGATTTTATATGCTGGGAGTTGGGTTGGACGAGGTGTGGATACATGGGATACATTTTCGAATTCTCTGCTCTGCTGTTTATTATTTTCCAGGTCGTTATTGACCCAATTGAGTACATGTAGCGTATGGTACTTTGTTGCCAACGGATTGGCTTGTACACAACTTTTTGGAAGTGTCCCCACACAACGTCATACTGCATTGGTGATCGAGTCGCGATGTTCGTGGCCAAGCATCCTCACATCATGCTAACTCTAGACCGAGCTCGGACCAAATCGAAATGAAACACCACAGTTTGCTTGTTCTTCCCCAGACTTTTTATGTTCTACTCGATTGAGCTGCTTTGCTTTTATACCAGCATCAGCCTATAAGCCTGTGAAAATCAGCATCTTCGTTTTCGTATTGACCCTCCCTCACTCATTCTTGATCTCATACATTCGCAAACATGGATTTCCTCAAATACGTCGACTTTAACCAGCCAACGCTGTGGAGTATGTTTCATCCCAAGCTCTATAGATGTCCAATTGACCTTCTACAGTATCCATAGCGTCCATCATATTCAACCCAACGTTCTGGAAGTGAGTTCTATCATCCCAGACCAATTGAACATACACTAACATCTCCAGCATCGCCGCCAGAGCAGGTAGACGCAGCTCCATCAGCTTCTCGACTTCAAGAACTAATCAAGCGAAGAATACAACAACAAAGTAATCACCAAACTCGCCGGCGGCAACCCTCGATATGGCTGCTACCTCCTAGCCATAACAATTTTCTCCCTCGGCATATTCCGCGACTTTCTGTACATCTCCCCAAGCCGCATCATCCCATACATCAAACCAACTAACCATCCCCCTCTCGCAGATATGAACGCGCCCTCCGCAACCAACCAACCTCTCCCACCCTCCAATCCTCCTCTCTCACAACACCCCTAGCCGCCCTCCTCTTCCTCTCCGGCAACACCCTCGTCCTAACTTCCATGTGGGCTCTCGGCGTCACCGGCACATACTTGGGCGACTACTTTGGCATGCTAATGGACGACATGGTCACTGGCTTTCCATTCAATGTATCTAGCTGTCCGATGTACCTTGGGTCAACGATGAGTTTTGCGGCGACGGCGTTGTGGTTTGGAAAACCGGCGGGTTTGCTGATGACGGGGTTGGTTTGGGTTGCGTATGGGATTGCGTTGAGGTATGAGGATCCGTTCACGGGGGCTATTTATGCGAAGCGTGAGGCGGAGAGGGCGAAGAAGCAGGGATAGATATGAGTGATGGAAATTGAAAGAAAGAATGGGGTCGCGATGTTCAACAGGTGGGATTGGCGATGGTTAGGGAAAAGGGGGTGAAATTGGTAGTGTGCGAGTAGGCTTCTTGTGTTGTGCTGCCTTCAACAAGCGCGGCGTTTTCGGCGGTATTTGGCCTTTTGGAATTGGCGGTGGATCTTGTAAAAGTGTAGATAGCACATGGCATATATCCTCTTTGGCGTATCGAATTCAACTTTCAATAACATACCATACATTATTCATAATCCTTATCACCTCGTAGCTATATCACGTCGGTGCTAAATCACCTCAAATCCATCTCACCTCAAAACCATCTCACCTCAAAACCATCTCACCTCGAAGCTACCTCAAAACTACACCACCTCAACTCAGCACTAACTCAATAACTCGGGGCCTTCTCCTTTCGCAATCATATCACCTCAAAGCCATATTACCGTTCAAGTTAGCACCTCAAACTACCACCTTAAAACAATGCTACCTCAAAGCAAGGCTCCCTCAAGATCTGATCACCTCAAACTTAGACCGCCTTAAAACCATATCACCTCAACACTATACAGCCTGCGAAACATACCACCTCATGACTACTTATCGATAGCACCTCGTAGATATGCCACCTCGTAGATAAACCACCTCAAACCTAGACCACCTCAACGCCACGCCTCAAGAAAACATGGCACCTCAAATCTATATCACCTCAAATCTTCATCACCTCAAATCTATATCACCTCAAATCTATACCACCTCAAAGTCATATCACCTCAAGACTACATCCCAGCACAAGCATTTCACGAGAGAACGCAGCAGATTCTTTAATCTTGTCTCATTCACCACCTCCACCACCAACATATATAATCCGCCATCCTCCCACATTCACCACATTCCCAAAGACATTACCAACATACACTTCCAATCATCATACAGCCACCACCTCCACACCTCTAACAACCCATACATAGCACCATGCTTAAACCGCAATAGCTAGTTTTTCCCGTATATACAGAAATAAAAATGGTGCCCAATGACGCTAATAAAAAGAAGATGAAGAAGAAATAGAATAATAGTGACACATGCTCACGCTCCGCCGAGCGGGTAAAGCACCTTGGGTGTTCGTTTTGGTATAAGACATTAATACAATACAAGAAAATATGATTTCCTCCTCTTTCATGGGTGGTGGTATGGTTCATCACCTGGTGGGGTTCTATATCGGTCGTCCCGCTGGCGCATTGATGTTTAGCCAGGACATATCTTCGCTGCCTGTCATTTTGCGTAACACTGGGCCGGAGCGTGGCTGTGACTCTGGCATTGGGCTGTTTGCTCCACTGGGACCGGCGGCGCTGTCTCCTCGTCCTGCTATTCTTGGGAAGGCGGGGAGGGCTCGTTGCGGCGAGTCGTAGACGGCTGGCATGGGGAATTCGTGGGCGAGGGCTGCGCCGGAATCACTGCTGCTGCTGGTGTTATATGTGACTGCGCTCTGTGGTATTGCTGCCATGTGACTTGATACGGCGCCTGGGGTCGCTTGGCCGCTGTTCATTGTCCTTAGCGGCGGCATCACGGGTTGCGGATGTGGGACTGCGTAAATGTTTGTTGCGATGTGGCCAGGCGCCGTACTTGGACGATTCGCGAACGCGTTGCCGTATTGTGACGAACCGATGGGCGGCACGGGCATGATGGCGGATATTTGGCTGACGCGTTGCGGATCGTCGGCGTAGTACACGGATGAGTAGCCAGAGCCGGTGGAGATGGCGCGGCCAGCTACAAAGTTGAAGCTGTCGTGGCCGTCGCGTGTTGGTCCTATGTCGCGAGATCGACGGATGCGGTCACTGTCGAATTTGGGGCCAAGATTTAGTTCCAGAGGGCGCATGTTGGAGGTGGTGCGGCGAGATTCGTCATAGTCGCTGCCGGAGAAGGAGGATTGCGTGGAGTGGTGGGGGTCGTGTAGGAAGGTGCCTTTGTGGCCAATACCGCCTTGCTGCTGGTGTTGTTGCTGTTGATTATGATGGTGGTGAGCGGCCAGAGCACCACCTGCTGCTGCGCCGGCGGCTGCTCCGGCTCCCAAGTCGGTGACATTGTTGCCATTGAAGTATTGGGACCAGCCTGCAGAGCGGCTTTGTTCACCACGGTCGAGTTCGCCGTATTGTTGCGTCTCGGGATTATATTGTGGTGTGTTGACACGACTGGCTTGAGGAGATTGGTTGCCTATGTTGTTGAGCTCCAAGGGTTCATGAGTACCAAGGGCGCTCTTGTTGTGGACGAGGCCTGCTGTACTGCTATCACTGTTTTGGCCGCGACGATGACCAGGGGCTTTGCCTTGAAAGATCTGGAGAGAGGTTATCGAGTCATGATATGACCGGTCTAAAGGCTTCTCTACACTCAAATCCGCGGCACCTTGGTCTGCAAAGCTGAGACGATTATTTTTCTCGTTTGATCTGCCTCCTTCTGCTTCCATTGCTTTCTTGTCTGATCGTCTCTTAAGGAAGAGCAAGATGGCAACCAGTAGAGCAGCGACTCCAAGAATGGCTCCTAAAGTGGCTCCAAGGACGACGAGTCCATGACTTGTTGATCCGCCTGCACCGGCTGCTGCTGTAGTACTGGGCTTGGAAGTTGATGTTGATGCAGCAGAGCTTGACTTTGCTGTGGATGATGGATTGATTAATGGAGTCTGAGGTTGATTCCCAAATACCGAGGTGGTATCAACCCATGCGTTTTGTTTTTCGTTAAATATTACTACAGGATTAGAATCACTACCTCCTGATATTATGGCATAGCCATTCGGTGCTTGAGCAATGGAAAAGTCCTGCCGTATTTCTGTTGGTGCTCCAGATGCGTTGTACGCTGGCCAGGTTCCCGTCGAGTCTCTTTTCCGCTTTGCCCCTTTTGGTGCTCCAATAAGAGTACCAACCGGAGCTGGCTGGCCATTGCTCCAGAGTAGATATCTTGTTAGAGTGTTGGGTGATACTCCAAGATTGTATTCTTGTAGCACTTTGGTACCATCGTCGCCGGTTGCCACTGTACAATGGGTCTCGTCATTAGCTATGGGTTCAGGTATTGTTGTACCTAGATCAGACCATCCCCCTCGGCCAAAAAGATACAACTTCTTGTTGTCGGTTGATCCACCGACCATCAAAGCATGAGATTCGTTCCAAGGCATAAACATGGGGGCAGTTAGTGGGGGAGCGGTAGATGTGAATGAAAGAACGCTATATGGTGGTTGTGTAGAAATTAGAAAAGTTTGTGATGAAGGATTGGTGTTTGCAGAATCCTGTGAGCCTGCATATATTGCGATGGATCCAGATTCTTGTAAGAATGCCGCGCCATGATTTCGGCGATTTTGCGCGACCAGTACTTGGGTTTGTATGTTCTCCCATGTGCCAGATGAGTAGACGTAACGCTGCATTCCAGGATAGTTGGGTTCCGTTGAGTTTGCACTGCCTCCAACGATGTATAGCGCAGATGCTGCATCATTTCCAGGAATCAGTGCATTTACGCAAACCCCTCCAGATACTGATACACCTGGTGGAAGTACTTTCCACTTTGCCCCGTCGGTCAGTGGTATTTCCTGAAATCCCGCGGCTGAGTATAGAAATAGAGTATTGTTGTAAACGGTCGAACAGGCGCCATTAAGGTCGATTGGCGGTCTCGATATCCCCATGATCGATATCGATGTGTACGGGGCGAGCTAAGGATAATATGGTAGCGAAACCACTCGGGCTGGATAACTGCCTAGATGGTCAATCTCAGAAAGCAATCAGCGATTCTGACCAAAGTTCATCATGTCGGCGGGGCGCAGTGTTATGTTGTGTAATGATGAATGACGCAGAGCCACAATCTTGTCCAACCTGAGATGTGGATCTTGGAGGCTCGGAAATCGTTGCGTTGGCTTGAAGCGCCGATATGCCGTATACCACGAGGGACCAAGAATAGATTCCGATGAATTGCCCGGTCAGAGTCTAAACTACGGCGGTGCAGATTGAGGTATTGAAGATGGAGCCTCACGATAGCCGCGGATATAATAAATGGTTGGTGGTACGATGTGTCGCCTAAGGGGTTGGTCGCCAGTGACTAGGCTCCTTGGTTGATGTCTAGATGATAGAATAGGTAGTTAATGAATTGATCCAGCGGGATGATGAAATGATTGAAGGTCGGGCTTTCCAGCTCCTAGGGATTCCAGGTGGTAGTTGCTGATAGCACGAGGTCGAGATTAAAACTGCGTGAGCGAAGCTACACCCTGGAAGTAAGGTGTATTCGAAATACGATAAGCCAATCCGATTGTATTGAGAGCCCGAAAAGAGCGTGAGTAAGGCCAAAGACCTGGGGCTGTGGACCTACGCGAAGAAAGTCGTCGCAGATTAAAAGCAGTGGAGAGGGTCTCTGTGATTGAATTGTTATGATTGGCAGGGCTCATTGATGTCCGTCAAGGGCTTGGAGTTGATGGCAAGAGTCGACTTGCTGGGGGACTCTCACAGAGAGCAAGGAGATCAAGATAGAGATGGAAATGGAAATGGGAATAGAATAACAAAGGAGCGACAGCGACCTGGCGAGCCTGGGGTGGAAGAGAGTGTACGGGGCACGAAGCAGGTGGAGCAGCAAGAAACGGAAAAGAAGGTGGTGCAAAGAGTGCAGTGGTGCTACACAAGGAATGACGCGCTGCCGTGCATGTGGAATCCTCTGCCGGGTGCCTTGATATTGCTCAACGCAAATATTACCAAAAGTCTGCCAGAGAAGTGAGAAACAAAGATGCAATTGGGCCCTTTGGAAGGGTCAAAGGAAGGATGAGCTGGGTTTGACGACGGGCATGTCAAAAGCCATGTGGACTGGTGGAGTATGGAAACACCTTGCTGATGTCGGCCGACTGGGATCAGAAGTGGTCAAATACGGGCACATCCACGGTACTGAAGTGATATGTGGAGCAGTTGTGGTGGTTTTGGTGGTCTTTGCGACAGTTTGGACAGTTTGGTGGTGGTTCTGGTCAAGGACTCTTTGATGATGCCAGGCCCTGGAGCACATGCATGTCGACTAATGTCAGGGGCCGGCTCCGCGTCGCCTTGTTCAAACACCTTGCTAGCCGTTTTCTGGCGTCTTTTTGATCTCCCTAATTTGAACCGCATCAATCCACTTGTTCCTGAATACATGTTACCGAAAGGGTTTAGTGTGAACCTCTTGTCGCACCAGCAGCTCGTGGCGTACCCCCTGCTCAACCTCAGAGCATCGAGTTCGCTACAAAACCGATCCTCTACGCCTCGATGAACTCGTCGAGATCCAGAAGCCTTCGCTATTAAATCCAGAGAGCACTTTCTGGTTCAGGGACCGATTTCACTTACGAGTAACTACGCGATTTTGGACCACGATGCCAGATGGACATGTGAAGAAGCGTCCAAGACCACGAAGTACGGATTACGGATACCACTTGACAGCAAGGGGTCAACGGACTGCTTGCCTTACGAAGTTAGGAACGAGCTTTATGTACTATCAAAATATCCTGAAACACCTGACTTCAAAGTCTTTTAACATATTGTTATACCTATGAAATGCAATGCGAAATCTTAGATCTCACACCTCCAATTATTGCTATCAGACATGTACTGATCACTACGTTCAACCCCCAATCTTTATTTATCTCTCAATTTCCCAAAACAGCAAGTCTTTAGAAGTCAGAGAATCTCCTTTTCGGTTGCAAGCGAACACCCCTAGCCGCTGCAACAGCCGATCTTCACCTGCAATGATTGACAATAAATCATACAACGCAAGTTGATCCGCACAGCGAACTCCCGGCCACAGGCGACATCCGGCCCCCATAAGATGACATCCCTTCCTCCAAATTCAGTTCATGTTCCGCAAGACTTATCTTCTTGCTTCATTGCATTCCCTCCCATTTCTGTCAACTGAAGCGCTGGCATATATTCAGCAAGTACCGGTTACCGGTATCCAAACATCAACACGTCCGAGCAACCAAAAATGCGGGGAGCAGTAAGAAAAATAAATCCTCCGAAATTAGACTAACGTAAGAGGCGCAAACGCGGTTTTGGTGTTTTTTGTTCCATCGCGTGGCTTTCTCAGCCTATTCTCCAGCCCAGCGCTGTTAGCGCACGCGCGAACCATCAATCCACTCCATCGCAATTTCCCCTTTCGCGCCTTTACGGTAGCGAGTCTGGGCATTTCAACGCCAAAGCAACCACTCTTTTCAAGTCTTGAACGGTGAGGCCTCGAGAGCTTTTAAAGTTTTCTCGCTTGGCCAGACCTTTTGAACCTTTCTTTGGCGTCATGGCTTTGTGTGGATCTTGCTGGATTCTTTCCCCTGGATCTGGGATCATTTGGATCTTGGGGAAGTATTGCGAATATTGCAATCTGTCTTGTAACTTCTTCGAGGTTGCGAACATTGCTTCCACCAGTTATTGATTAGTGATTGGCCATTGTTTTGGTAAGTTCAAGCAATACCGCAATAATAATGAGGCCGATCATAATGTGTCTGACCTTGTTGATAACCGCACATCCTTGAGGCTGAAACGATGACAAGTGACAAGTGACAACCGCACATCCACCAGCTTTTCAACTACTTGGACGTGTCACGACTCACGCTCACATTTGTCAAATCTAGTCTGGCATTTGATGTATCAGATTAAAAACTTTAAAAGACAGCTTGACCCATCAGAATTGCATAGTAGTCGATGCAATTCCTTTCGAGCACTTGTGCACTGATATTGTATCAAGTCCAATGCAGCATTAAGGATCGCAATGCCTGTTCCTGCATCCATATCACTGGCTTCACAGCCATTGTACTGGAGGAATGTTTCAGACATGATATCATTTGATGGATTCGACAGTGGCGATATTTGGAAACGTGAAGTTTCAGGTTTCAAAAGATGAGGTTTTGTAAAACATTTTTTTGGAGTTCTCCACAATAGTTTAGATGGAAGGAAGGATGTTTTTGTTTCAATCTTGTAAACGTGGTGAATCTTTGGATTCTGCTATGTTGTGCTTTGGAGCAGAATCATCACATTGATGTTGTATGCCTTGTTTACAGCAAATTGATCTTCATTCAATTTGCGAAGAGTTACTTGTAGCCGATGCGAGTCAACAACAAACTGTTGTCTTACTGTCGTTAAGGTATGGCCGCTTGACAATGCAGTTAACCTTCACATCTTGATGCTGTTGATGTTGTCTGTGATCTGTTTCCCATACACTGTAATCAGGAATCTGAGGACAAAATGCTAAGTATCTTAATGTTCCTTGGATATACTCGAACTTACTGCCATACTTTGCTAATCTCCCTTCTTGACAACGAGCTAAAGAACGAGCATTCTACAGCTGTTTTTATACCGGAGCGCTAGAAGCATACTGTACTAGGTCGTTCTCAAAGAAGACAATGTTGATATTGATATCTAACATCACCTCCGTAGAGCTGACCTTCCTTAGAAGATGAATAGCAGCACTAAAAAAGTTTGCCTCTGTATTGACTTCTCAGTCCAGTAGGTACTTGATCGTTTGCGCTTGGAATCTCTAGGCTATTGCCTCAAACTGTTCAGAACGATTATTCAAAGCATTTCCCAAGTCTTAATTGGCTGAAGGATCCTCCGACATCCAATCACAGCACTGTTTTTGAGCCTCAGCCTGGTGAGCTCTACTTTCATACTGCCCATATAGCGAGGACTTGAAATGCCTGGTTTCGCTATCGGGTTGGTGCCGCGTTCTATTGTTGGTCCCCCGAGATAGCTCTCGACATTTATGTCCATTCAAGATACACCATGGACTATCTACTAGTAGGTACCTCATAAGATGTCATATATCTCTCCCCTTGAGCTGATCGTGTTCAACTTTAGGGTTCTTGATGCATCTTGACGTTTGAACCGGCCAGTCATCGGATATGCTAGCCCTCTTGACTCACCAGAATAGATATCAGCCTCATGACTACTAATTATCAAAGCAACCCTTCCCAGATGCAAATTTATCACGCCGAACTTACCTTCTTTCTTACATCTTTTTTAAACCATTGAGATCCATTGATCCCAAATCCCTCTACAATGCCGACTCAAATCTACGCTCATCCGCTAGATGGCTCAACAACTCTACCCCTCCTCCGCGATCTCTTACCTGAAAGCATTGCCCTCTATGGACGCATCCAACACAACTTTACAACACCTTCCGCCATTCTCCTCGCAACGTTCCCACCCTCTACTACTCCACCCAACTGCTTCGCCATAACCTTCCTAGATCGCGCCCTGCGCCCAGAAACGGAAGCCTGGACCTACTCCTCCATCCAATCCAATTCATCATCTACAAGACCAAGCTGTCCACCAAACTGTCCCAGCTGCCGACACAACATCCTCACCATCTACGCCCACATCGCCAACCTTCCCATCCCCACCAGCATCCACGCAGGCCAGACCGTCAGCGAAAATAGTGAATACGCTTCCCACTATTCCAACAACAGTATCTTACTCGCCGGCTCCATCGACGAGCGCGTCAAGGATATACTAGCAGACGTCTTATCTCCCGAACATATAGCGCTCGCGCATACTCCGTATATCAAGTACATCGTCCCCCTGTCCAACCTACCTGCCGACTTCCCTCTCCCTGATGGATTGAGCTGGGGCACGATGAATACACCGGCGGATGTGGAATTTGTGCGCGAGCGCTCATCAATTCCTCGGCAGAGTAGTACGCTCGCAAGGCTAACCTCTGTCGCGATATGGCAGGGTGAGCGGCCGATAGCGTGGGCGTATTCGGGTGTGGATGGGAGTTTGGTGAGTTTGCATGTGGAGGAGGATTGGAGAGGACAGGGACTAGCTAAGATGCTGTCGGTGCGGTTGATGAGGATGGATGTGGAGGAGATGGGATTGGGGCATGTGGATGTTGATGTTGAGAATTTGGCGAGTAGAATGGTTTGTGAGAGTATTGGAGGGGTGCAGGGAGGGATTGTTTATTGGGTGAGGATTCATTTGGATCGGGTGGTTGAGATTCTTGGTGACTTGGAGAACCTGGGAGGGTAGATGGGAGTGATGCCACGCTTTGATGTCAGTGTTGAAAGATGTACTCCGTATACTTGTAGAAAAGTAGTGGAACTCAATGGTGTGCCGATACGTGGTTAAAGTGAATAGGTGCCCTCAGGTACGTCGGAGGTCGCCATCAATTATGGCTGATATCGTGAGTTATCATCATAAGACGTAATATACTACCTCCTACTCAAATCAAGTCGATGGTTGGAATTCTTGAATTGAATACAGAGAGAGTTGGGCAGTCAGCTGATGCGATACGCAATCGGTATGGCCTTGGTGTAAAAGCATAGCGCCCAACACCATGGAGATGAGCGTGCCAGTCATTCTGTCCTTTGTTGAGGCTATAAAGCATATCGAAGCTTCGAAGCAACAGAAAGGAGTACAGAAGTGACTGATAGCAGTGGCGCAAGATGTGTTGGAGATAAGTAGCTCTCCGAGGAGCAAAAGTTGATATTGGAGTTGTCTAGATGTTGAAGATAAGAGTCTAGATCTAGATCCTGATCTAATCATAAGATGGAATTGATGTTCCGTAAGGGCGAGCTCGGCAAGCGCAAGTTACACATGAACCAGCCATTGCGGGCATTGCGGGCAAAGAAGGAGAAAAAGGAAACAAGTACCTCACATGTGAATAAATGCTTCATTCAGCATGTATGATCACAAATATCAGGAGTGGTAAGTGACCTTGATAATGAGATATTGAAGTTGTCATCCCGACTATTGAAGAGACAGTCAATAAAGTGGTTGCTGTGGAGGTTGGAACTGACAAGCCACGCCGCCGGATGCTGTTCTTTAAGTCCCTCTAGACCGCAGTCGCAAACGACACTCCACCAATTATTAATCCCCCAGCTTGGCATTGCAGCATCAACTCCTTCAACTTCCTCGACTTCATGGCTCTCCAGAGTACTGCGCTCTCAGGCTGATTGATCACCTTTACAACCCATTCTTCTCCAGACTCTCCCATCGTTCACTGATGCGCCACACAATTTCAACCGTATTTATTAATCCTTGCCCTCTCAATACTCCCCTCTTCGACCGAAAGCCTGTCACACCTTTCAGCCCCTTCCTTGCCCCCTCTCCACATCCGAATCCACCACCAGGTCCTAGCTCAATACTGATCATCTCCATCCTGTGACCCTTCTTTGTCAATTACCAATCCACCAAATACTGTTTTCACGACCTTCACTAGACATCCTACTCTCTGCAATCCATATCATCTCCTCCTCCTAACCATAAGCCCGCCCTCGCTACACTTTGCGGCTTCAGATCCGCCGCAATGACACAACTGTTCAGCAACCTCTCCTTTCCGAAAGAAGACAAGGAGAAACCGCGAGTCTTCAGTGCCACCAGCTTTTCTTCCAATCGCCAATCATCCAACGGACAAGTTACGCAAAAGATCAAGAGCTTCTTCAGGATAAACTCCGGCGACAAACACCATGAGCGAGGCTCGTCACAAAGATCGTCCGAAACATCTAGACCCTCAAAACCCGAGAAAGAAAGATCCTTCAGAAATTCCAGATTCCTCCCCCATATTGGCCGCAGTCGGTCAACCACTGTAGCCTCCGAAGGCAACGCGCTTGAAGATGTCACCCTCTCACCAACAGCAAACGCCAATCCCTATTTCGTTCACCAAGGACTCCCCGCCATCCGCCATCACAATGATGGCAGCGTACCATCTTCACCGCCAGATACACCACCGTTACCAGGAAAGGGAAAAAAGAGCGGGGATAAGGCTACGGCAGCAAGCAAAGAGGAATTGGCGCGTAAACTGCGTCGCGTAGCTTCTGCGCCAAACGCTCAGGGTCTGTTTGCCAAAGGCAAGGATTCAGATCGGCCTTCTACTGCAGAGCTAGGGAAACAGCCTGTACTGCAACACGCCGGAGGTTCAACCTTGAGTCTTGTGGAACCAATGGGCAACTTATTACCCGTACCAGGAGCTAATGGAATACCCACTCCCGGTCAAATACGAGAAAGTGTCGCCTTTAGACGGACGTATAGTTCCAATTCCATCAAAGTCCGTAGTGTGGAAGTTGGGCCTAGCAGCTTTGACAAGATAAAACTTATTGGCAAGGGCGATGTTGGCAAGGTTTATCTGGTCCGGGAAAAGAAGTCCACAAGGCTGTATGCGATGAAGGGTATGTCGAAACAGCGTGTCAAGAGGCCGAGTTATGATTACTGACTGGATCTAGTCCTTGACAAGAAAGAGATGATCAAGCGAAACAAGATCAAGAGAGCTCTAGCGGAGCAAGAAATTCTCGCGACAAGTAATCATCCTTTTATCGTTACTTTGTATCACTCCTTCCAATCGGAGGACAAGCTTTATCTCTGCATGGAATATTGCAGCGGAGGAGAGTTCTTCAGAGGTTAGTCCGTTTTCGGTATCATGAGATCTATACTAAACGATGCAGCACTACAAACGCGACCCAACAAATGTGTTGATGAAGACGCCGCAAGATTTTATGCCGCAGAAGTCACGGCAGCACTAGAATATCTACATCTCATGGGATTCATATATCGTGATCTCAAGCCAGAAAGTGTGTTATACCACTTCTCTCAGATATCTATATACTGACATTTTCAGACATCTTACTACATCAGTCCGGCCATATAATGTTGTCTGATTTCGATCTCTCAAAACAATCAGATACTGGAGGAGCACCAACCATGATTCTTGGCCGCAACGGATCTTCGACAAGCAATCTACCCGCAATCGACACCAAATCATGTATCGCCGACTTCCGGACAAACTCTTTTGTAGGTACAGAAGAATACATTGCTCCAGAAGTAATCAAAGGATGCGGACACACAAGTGCCGTCGACTGGTGGACATTAGGAATCCTCATATACGAGATGCTGTATGGAACCACTCCCTTCAAAGGCAAGAACCGCAACGCAACGTTCGCCAACATTCTCCGTGACGAGGTCCCCTTTCCTGAAGGCGCCGGCTATCCTCAAGTATCAAAGTAAGCAGTCATCTTTCCACTCCCTTTACATTCATCCACCATACTTACCACATCTGTTCAGTCTCTGCAAACAAATCATCAAAAAACTCCTCACAAAAGACGAACTCCGCCGCATCGGCTCCCGCGCCGGCGCATCAGACATCAAAGCCCACCCCTTCTTCCGCACAACCTCCTGGGCCCTCCTCCGCCACTCCAAACCACCCATCATTCCACATCAAGGCCGCACCGGCATTGATACCGTAAATTTTCGCAACGTCAAGGAATCCGCCAGCGTGGACATGAGCTCACTGGGCTCGAATCTCAAGGCGGCAAAGGGCGTCCCACTAGATTCAGGTCTAAGAACACCGGGCGAGGAAACAGCGGATCCATTTGAGGAGTTTAACAGTGTTACGCTACATCATGATGATGAGGATACGTATCGGGCGCATGATGCGAGTATGGTAGGGAGAGCAAGATAGACCAGTCATGCTGGATGGAGTCGTGGGCTAAGCCTGTTTGTTGCATTGACTTGGCATATATGGCGTTTTTTATCTAACCTTATTACCTGGGTCGCTCCGTTTACTTTGTTTTACTTTGTTCAGCTTTTGTGTTCACTATCTTCAATGCGTTGGCGAAAAAAGCGGTACTTGTCTAGGCGAATGGCGCTGTGGGGCTCTTGGTTTGGTTTTGTGCCATTATCACACTCCTTGTTAGGAGTAGCGGGCTCTGGCTCACTTAGATTTGTTTGAAAGATGCTTAAAGCGAGAGAGGGTTACTCTTGCTGTTGGGCTGTGAGCCTTGTGCGATTAGTTTTATGAATTACGATTTGGTGGTTGATTTGTTGGTGCTGTGATGTATTATGTGAAGTCTGATATGGTTGATGTTTGGAAATATCAAGTGCTTGAGTGACGCTGAAGTTGCATTGCAATGCGAACTGAACCGGTTGCCTTGTGGATAGACCACCCAAAGGTATCAAAGTTTTGCCGATTAGATTCTGAACGGAGCAGAACTGGTGGGGGCAACTATATTTGCTGTGCAAACGTTGAGGTTTATCCATAAGGCTGAGGAAAGTCTTGGCATCGAATCAATGCGCTAGTTAACCAGTTGCGATCGCGACGCGTCTTCACTTCAATCATTCCCAACTCCAACTTCCATTGACAATCATATGTTTATAACATACAGACTAGATCAAGATACCAATCTCAAGCCTCCCTAAGCTCTCCAAATCTCATATTCATCATGTCCACCTCCGCCCAATCATCCTCCCTCTTGCCTGACGAGACACTCACCCCTCTCGAACAAGAAGTCCTAGACGAATATGCTCGGCTGCTCGGTAACCTCAACAATGTAATTAGGATTCCTTAGCCTCAGCTCGCAACACTATGTCCTCGTCTGTTATGCAGGTCTCGGTCCCCATAGTATGATCACTAATACCGATTTCGCAGCTCTCAGATATTCTCGGCGAACTCGCAGCCAATCCTTCTCCCGCGATATTAGACAGTCTACGTGGCCTCGAGCGAAAGACTAGTCTGGTGTTTACACTACTCAAAGCAAGCGTATATTCGATCGTGCTGAATTTGGAGGATCGCAATGGTGGAGGAGAATGAAAGAAAATCTGAAAAGAAGCTGAAAGGAAGAGCTAGCGAGAGTGGTGTGATGTGAACATGATATTCAAAACTTATGATACCCCGGTACGAAATAATGACATGGCAATCAATCAACGCGTTTCAGATGGTCGAAATATGCACAGTCAGTGTGTCTGTGATCAGTGATACAAAAATCATGGTGTATCCTGGACATCTTGCGTAGACAGCGGAAATTTCGACCAGAAATCTGGTCAGTTGGGCATACGCATTACGAAGTTAAGATTTGGTGATAGGCATTCGGTTCTTTTAGAAGGCGTGGGATGTGGATGTGATATATATCCTTGGCAATACATGGACTTACCACGTACCACTCTCACGAATCTCATCTGTTTAACTATGAATCTAACCCTTTCGAATCCCTGAACTGTCATCCGGACGTATTATCCGGCTGCCAGAAACCGAGAAATCTAGATCCCTTGGCCAATACCACAAAGAGGCTCTGTGCACTACCTCAACTTCATAAATATAGTCAAATTTCGTCCACCAGTTCACCTCCGTGCCTAGGGCACACCCCAGACTTGATAGATACTAGTCTACATAAGAAGAATGGAAACAACTCCGCCTAGAAATTAGACTCTTATCCGTAATCACTCTACCCTGAAATTATGGTACAATATTCATCTAAGACACTAAGATATATAGGTCTTGGTATATATAGCTCCGTTCTAGATACCAAACACGTTGTCTTTTTCGTCTGAAATAGTGCGTCTGTTTAATAAAAGTGACCTGAGGATCGTGAGGCACGCGAGCACGTTTGCGCGTTATGGAGAAATTAGTACATATAGAGTTTACTTATTAAAAAAGGTACCCGCCTGTCAGAACACAGAAAAAAGTTATCTTCTAGCGGCTTTTTGCGATTGCGGTTTGTTCTTGTCTTTTCTATATCCTCGAATTGCCGTTCTCATCGCCCATAATGTACAAGTTTGTGGTGTTGCTCTCGTCGTTGCTGGCAGTGTCTGCTTTGCCATCTCCTTCGCCATCCGAACTGGTCAACCAACACAATGACCTACTAATATCAGAGGATGCGGTCGAAACGATATGGGACGGGTGAGTGCTGCCTCCAGTTCTCTGAAGGTTCTACGCGAGTGAAAACAATCGCTAACGCTACTGGCAGTACTTGCGTCTACCCCAAACCAGACGGTCGCTTCAAACCAAATGAGTTCCTCGGAAAATGGTACCAACAAGCAGGAACAGAAACGCTATACAACTTTGGCTGCACATGTGTCAAGGCCGACTACACCAAAAACGTACGTCTCTCCCTTTACGAATCCATATCTCTCAGGGCCCAAAACTGACATACCTCTTTCTTGTCTAGGCCAATGGCACGATAGGCGTAAAAAATAATTGCAAAAGATATGGCCAGCCCACTGAGGTACTAGGCTCGGCTTCTCCGGTCAATCCAGTATACGGCGAAAAGGGTGCGCTGAGAGTGACACTTGACGGAGTATCGGAAAAAACTGGGGCTTGTCCCGGTCCGAATTATATTGTACAAGGTAGGACCAAATCTCCGTGCCGCGTGGGTGCCCGTTTCGGCTTCAATATGGCTAACTGTGAGGTCTGTTTTCTAGTCTATGAGAAGAATTATATGATTGTCCAGACGGCACACTTTGAAGCGCTCACGATTCTCAGTCGCGAACAGCATGTTCCTGATCCTCAAGTTGATGTAAGTTTTTGACCTTTGGGTAGTTTGTTTTTATCTGCGAAGATTTTCACTAACCTTTATAGCAATGGCTGAGGTATGCAAAGTCATTGGGGTCAGAACTGAGCAGTGTGGTAAGAACGAGACAGACTGGTTGTGCTGCATGAACAATTTCAACGTTTTTACGGTACAGTCACTGGAGTATGAGACCAAAAGAGGTTGATAGTTGTACATTATAGATCATAGAACCTGTTCAGCATATTAAACTTGTGTCAACATTTCACAAGAGGAATTGGTAGTAGATATTTTGGCATTAATCGAACCATATATACATCTTCTGGCTCAGTTTTGATATACGCTCACATCAAAGCATCAGCGAGCTTTTTCTCCAATCAACATGGTATAAATGAGGCGCCTTCACCTCATTCGTCTGGACAGTCTCCAAACTCTTGCCTAAGCAATAGTCGAACTTATCACACTTCCACTCAAACTCATCCGCTCGATCTGCTAGCCCAAACGCTTCGTATTGCAACTCATATCCCACCGTCCAATTCGGCCTCGATAGAAAAGACATGTCAATGGACGAGCTGAATTTCCTCAATACCCGTACCGCTGCATTGACCGTCACGTTCTTCACATTCATGCCTCCTCGCGACACATACCAGCTATACTCATTCCCCTCACACTTCGTCGGATCCCGCGCGTCCGGAAACGCCCTTCCTGGCGTCAAGTTCACTTCACACTTGACCGTCTTCCCGCGCTCGCCTACACGCATGTCTAGCGAATTGCCCAGATCTTGTACACGCCCGCTCTTGCCAGCTGCTTTTGGTGGAGGCGTTGACGCGATGCTCGTCACATTGATGTGGATTCCGCGGTCTTCCCAAGGAATATTACGCACAAGATCGGACTTGCGGCTCGAGTCGGTGGCGTTACCATTGGCGTTGTTGGTTGGGTCATGGGTAGCGTTGACGATGAGAGGGAGCGCATCAATGGAGCATGTGTCGACGGTGTTGGCAAGGCGGATGGTGAAGCATAGCATGGCTTTTTCTTCAATGTGGATTGGGGCGAGCGCGATTTGTATTACGCCGATGCTTTCGGCGCTATTATTCGGTCTGTGGAGTTACAAATATCAGTGATTCTGTGGATGTGTAGGTTTTTGTGGTAGGTATATTACCGCACGTAACTGGGCTGGATCACATCGATCCAGAAATCCTTCTCTTCGTAATTGGTGTCGGGGTTTACGCGCCAGCTGCTGCCATCGTTACATCGTAGGAAGTCTAGGGGAGGGTAACCGGGCTCCCAGGTACCATTGCAGTGTACGATGTGGGCAGGTGGACTACGTAGACTTGATGGGAACGGAGATTGTTGTGTTATAGAAAAGTCGATGCTGGCATTATGTGCGTACAGCTCGGCTGGCAGTACGGAGCCGGGTCCTTGGAAGGGATATGTTAAGGTCAAGTTGCGGAGAGTCCAATTTGGGAGGCGGATGCCAATGTATGGAGCGAGAGAAGGGATCGGTATGGCGTTGAGTTGAGCTTCAATGGCCGTGAAGATCGTGAGAAGAGCGAAGCTGGGAGGGCGCAGCATGATGTTGATCTAGAAATCGTGGAGGAACGCATTTGTTCAGTGGGTAGGTGAATGTAATTTTAACGAGTAAATTATCAGCGACAGCGTTGTAATTTCATGTTTTTCGTAGCTCTGGCATCTTTGTTGCTCCTGCAAGGAGTCAATTAGAAGGACAGCTCACTATCGTCTTGTTTGTATAACAGCAGCACTGAGCCTCATGGGACCTGTCGATGTATAGTAAGAGGATGCCATGGAGCTCCACGATGGATCATACTAAAGTTTCGCAACACGCGTTAATCAAGGACCGCTGCTCATGCTCAAGTTAAGAGCTTGCTACGTATTAATAGATTGAGATTAATAGCTGGTGGTTCAACATGAGGCCATTCGTCCAAAATAGTGGTCAGGGCTGGAGGCCGTGACGCAGTACAATCGCAATTTAGACCATTTCTGAACTTCTAAGGTACCAAGAGTTCCCAATAAAGGCCTTGTCAGAAGATCAACGGACCAGTCGGATCAATAGTAGATTGATTAATTTGGCTATTTACATTCTGGAAGTAGACATTTTGGGGGAGGTAGTTAGTACTCGGTTGCAAACGGTTTGGCTACATCGCGATGATGGAAATCTCGTTCGGCTCGAAGAATGGACAGGACGTATCTCACTACACATTAATTAAGAAATTAGTATGAAAACGGTCATGGCAAAAACAAAGGCAATCCCAACGCTCGATATGTTGTGTTCCCTTCGACTTACGGCTGACACGGATGCTAACATTTGGGGCACGCCAGTTTGAGCAACATTATCTATAATGCAAACTTTGGTGCAAGAGTTGGCTCGTTTCTTCAGAATGTGATCGTTGGATCCCCATTTCTCAGGTTGGAACAGACGGTCGTCCTTGCGCTTGAGAATGTTGGCGCCCGAGGTGTTGAAAGCGGCTTGAACCCATGCCACGTGGAGTTCGGCCTCGTCTCCAGGAGCCATAGTGCCACTCCAGACTCCGCCGTCAGACCACATGTTCATGTCGATGTAGCTAGGTTTCTTGGGAACGTTGATCGTGTTCTCAGCAACCAACTTGTCGTCGAGGTACGAACGGACGATTCCAGGAAGCCAATCGATACGATGAGTATGCCAGTCGGTCCAATTTAACAGATTGTCTTTTTGCAAGCTCGCTCCCGGAACATCGTTGCCATTTTTGACATCAGGTTGATTGGTATAGTGATATGTGGTCTTTTTATCCTTGGTGAGAACCTCAATGTCTGCCTCATTGTTGTTATCAAAGACGGTGAACATTCCGGCACATGCACCAGCGTCTCCTCGGACGCGAGCACGAAAGCGTACGGATGCGTACATAATGTTCTTTTGCAGGTTCTCAATCTCAGCAGCGCTTTGAAAGGCGGCGTTGCGAATGGTACGAAACGTCAAGAAGGTGCGGGCTGCTGGATTCGATTCTCCCAGGTCAGTGTTGTTGGTAGCTCGAAAGAACACGTTGGAATAGGAATTGCGTTTGATGATTGGACTTTCGGTAGTGGGTGTAGTACCCCAAGTTTGAACATTCCAATCGGCTGTGAATGATGGAGCCTGTAGAAGAGATTGAAGAGTACCCTCAGAGCCTAGACTGACTGAAGGATCAGGAGCATCAGGAAAGCTAGATGTATCATTCGCAAAGTATCGGAAATCCCAGAGGCGGTAGTTGGAGAAGAAGGTTGGGGTTGTATTGGACACTACTTGATAGCATTGACAATTGGCATTGTTATCATGGAAGCTTTGGCCTGTAGCAACAGAGACCCAGAGGGAGAAGAGAGCCAGAAGATACATGGTTGAGAAGGAGGTCAACAGACGCTTGTAGAAGTACGTTGTTGGAGTAAAATCAAGGACTCTGCCAAAGGGGTGACGCGAAGTTGAACGGTTGCTGCTCTGAATTATGCGGAATAAAGGCTGTAGCAACCAAGCTGTACCTATACAGTACTTGTTCTCCAGACTGTAATGGGACAGAAATGATTGGCAGGCCAGAAATCGTTCAGTGACTGAAGTTATCTAGGAATCGTGGGCCGGATTTGGAATAGATGTTACTGCGCAGCTGCTCAACAAGTATCTGCTCGAGTAGGAAAGGGCGAGGATAAAAACTAGTGTGTAGACATAGTCTTTCCTGGTATGTTTCTGAATTTGGTGAAAGGGCGACTTCTTTTAAATGTCCTCAACAGGCCCAGTTAAGCAACGGTCGCTGCCTCCTGAGCAAGCGCGACATTAAGGGAGACATGTCTACTTGTGGACGTGTAGAATCCATCTAAGCACGAAGCTGAAAGGCTTTTAACAACAATTTTGGGACCTGGTATGGTTAAGGCGAGGACTGTGCACTGGCGAGACTGGCATCAATATAGAGAGAGGGCGAGATTGGTTGAAGTAGTACGGCAAGGAGTAACCTGGGGTCCAGATCCAAGATCCAACTGAAGGGAGCACAGTAGGTGCAGGCGCTCACGGCGCAGGGGCCACACCCCTGATTTTTTGCTCTCTACCAAAGTCCTAGATAATAATTAAACATTAATTACTTAACAACTATGACCCCTACGAAGCCTAAAAGATAAGAATACGATACTATTCGAAAAGCTCGTTTTATTAAAGCTTATAAAACTAAAGAAAACTTTTCTTCCTTTAACGAAATCTGCCGTTCTAAAGGCATTAAGATACTTTTATTTATAGGCCGCTAATAGGCTTCGGATTTCGATAAGAGAGGTGAAGAATCGATTCGAAGAATAAGGCTATAATCTATGAAGATAGGAGGTATTCTTAAGGTCTAAGAGAAGGATATTTAGGCTGTGGCTGACCCTTAGAATTATAATTATAATGTTCCTTATGAAGCTATAGATTTTAATATTAATAAAAGATAAATACAATATCGATTTTTAAAGGCTAGAATATACTGTTAAAAACGTCGAACTTTAAAGAGAATCTCACCTAAAAATAAGGAAATTTGGGTCGCTTTTGGGGAAGAATATAAAGCCAAAACGGTTAACGGCTTCTAGGCTAATGTTTACTAGACGGATGAGGTTTATTTGAACTCTCTTAACTTAGTAAACTTTCAAGATTATGAGATGAGACGAGATGGCTATTTTGAGAATGCTTTGCTGCCTTAAGAAATTAATTCTTTGGATCTAAATATTATATTTTATATCGCTAGAGGCATATCTTATCGTTAAAAGGGGGCATTTATGTTTTATAACGATCTAATAGATTCTGCGGTTCCTAAACTACGTTTACTACCTAAACTAAGGCGTAGAAAGCGGGAAACTAATTAGGAGTTTTAAGAATGCTTTAAAGATTATGAATCTAAGCTTCTTTATCCCGCTGAAGTTAAACCTTTAGGAAACTTTATAACGTAGAAGTTTTATGTTGAGGAGGTTCTTTTAAAGTACCTTGAAGAGATCCGTTATTTTAAAAGCTATTATAAGAAGCAGATTTAGTTCTAAGAGGATAACGATCTAAGTTATAGAATAAGGTCCAAAAATAACGTTGTTTTAGCTTTAAAATAACGTGAACGGCTTTAATTACTTCGTTATTATGCTTAATTACTTAATCTTAATCCTATAGAGGCTGTTTGGAATATCATAAAGGGTAGACTTCGTGGCAGAAGGTTTAAAACTGCGGAGGACTTTTGGGCTACTATTTTAGCTAAATGGCGACGAGTAATAATGTCATAAATTCGTCAACGGATTGGTGAGATGCCATGGCGATGTAGGCAAGTAATTAAGCTTAAAGGAGAACGAATTAAGTCGAAGAAGTGGTAGATATATTAATTATTGTATTTTGGTTGATCTCAAAATCTGTGATGTGGCCCCTGCGCCGTGAACCACTGCATCTACTGTGGGAGTAGGGAGTGGGACTGCGCACGACCCGATCCGGCCGCACAGCTTCCCCAGATCGCTTCCCCCACACCTCAACCTTCAAAGATCAAACTCCACCTGCCATTTTGCTACCGTCAAGAGCTTCAAACCTTATCTTGACGCCTGCGCATCGATTATGGCATCATCAACTGCCCCCAGTGCTTGGGACGACGACTGGGAGAACCTTGCCGATGTACGATTCATTTCCAACCTGCTCATATTTCACACCCTCTAACCTCAACTTCTAGAAGCAAGAAGCCGAGCCTCAAGACACAACCCCGCCGCCGGAACAAAAGTTATCTCGTGCAGAACGTAAATTGCTTCATCAAGAAGCCAATCGACAGCTTTGGGAGCACGATACCTAACATGACCGATGAAAGAATGCGCCGCTAACATTACCAAGATCAGCTCCATCCGAAACCCCGATCTTCATTCAAGCACGAGCACCCGAAATACCCCTTGTTCAGGCACCTTTAAAACCTGCATTCAAAGTCCTAGCACGAAGACCAGCACCAAAGAATAACGCGACGAAACCTAGTCAAGTAGCAGCAGCAGACGACGAGCCTGACAGTGAGGAAGAAGAGCGCATTCGGGCAGCTGCCGATTTTGCTGATCGACAATCGAGAGCTGCAAAAGAGCGCGAAGAGAAGCAGAAGAAATACGCCGAAGTTCGGGAACGTCTATTTGGTCCGGAATCAGGAAATACACCCCACAATCATAGTCGATCTGGAAGCGCTGGTAAATCGGCACCAACCAGCCGACCAGAGAGTAGGAGCGGCACACCTCGTGGCAACGGAAGGGGTCGCGGGAATATTCGTGGTGTTGCAGGCAATAACAAGAGTAAAGATAATGGAAAACTCTTTGAGCCTGAATACGCACCAAAGCCAGGATCCACTTTCATCCAACGACGCGAGACAGGCTCAGTCACCCCATCTAATGAAGAGAGACCAGAACGACAGCCCAAGGGTCCTGATGGATCTGGTCGAGGAGGCTTTGGCTTTCCCTCTAGAGTTAGAGGTGAGGCGACCTGAGCTTCAAACGGTCTCTGAAGATTGGTGCTCAAAATAGAGGCAGCACCCCATGAACGAGCCGCGAATCGCAAGCAGAATGCCGCAGGTCCTTAAGATCTTCAAAGATCGGTACACGGACTGTTATTGACATAAGCCTGGTCGCGATTTCAAGTCGATTTCGAAGCAACTATCCGTACATGACTTGCTATTAGCTCCGCTACATCCTTTGCTGCCAAATGGCTCACATCAATCTCGATCTCATTGGCGTCCTTCCCAAACCGGAATATCGGCTCGCCCTTGTATATGCTCTCTAGAATCGCTTCGTCCGTCAATTTGCCACGAGTCTCTATCCTATTTCGACTGCCAACTCTACGAATGTTTTCTTCCAAATCGCAGTTCAGAACCACGGAAATAAACTCTGCACCTTGACTTATCGCTGCTTCCTGATAGTCGCGAGGATTGCCAGCGCCTTTGCCATCAGAAGTCTGGGAATCAGTAAATATCCAGGATATGTGCTTTGTCGATTGACTGTTGGCTATAGCATCGAGACATAGTTTTCTCTGGATAATGTTGTAAGCTCCAGAAGTAAATTTTGATCTACAATAGACCTACCAGGGATATTCGTAAAGGCACGTATTCGGGCATATTCCTCTCGACGATTGCGCTTGCTGGGTCTATAATCAAATGATTGTCAAAGACCTTCGAGTTGGGTATGATTTGTCTACATCACAAGATTTAGGCTTCTTGCGTTTCAACGGTCTGCAATTACCTTACGATAGCTCTTTGGCGACGGTTAGTTTGCCGACTCCAGGAAACCCGATCAGGTAAATAAAAACCCCCATTGTCAATGTCTTGGATAATTTCTCAATTCTCAGAAACGTCAGATTCAATGCTTTCAAATCTTTTTATCTATTAGGCGGATTTTGAGTACCCCAGGGATCCTCGCCAATCATATTGCCTATAAATAGTACAAAGATACGGAAGGTATACCATGGTTACATCAACCGCATTTGACTCATTTCTCCCCAGATGATTCATCCTGTGCCAAGGACTCGTGAACAGTTCAAGATCATGGTATCGACTGTACTCTAAAATCATCCAGTCATCCAAACACAGCCAGACAAAAATAAATAGGCCTGAAGACCTAGCAGCAAGACGCTCCTACTCCAAAAATCAGAATCCGTCAATCCTCCACCTAAGGCAACAGACAATCCTAAATATTCCAACCACATACAATATGCTCGCCGAAAAGACCGCCTTTACCTCTCAGGAGAAAACAATCCAATGGGACACAATGCCATACCCGCCAGCCGCCCTCCTCACCACCACCCGTCTCATAATCCGGCCATACCACATCAAAGATGCTCCCCGTAGTGCTTCTCTTGCAAACGATGAAGCCATCTCTGCTAGCATGACCGACCGCTTTCCCTATCCATATACCCTGGAGTCAGCGCAAACGTTCATAAACTTCGTCTCGTCCAACGCAGCCGCCAATGCTCCCGGCCCACCCATCCACCATTTCTGTATCTGTTTGGCAGATGCGCCGGAGGTCATGATTGGTGGTATTGGCACGGATATCCAGGCTGATGTGCATCGAAGAGGCGCGGAGATTGGGTATTGGATTGGCAAAGAGTATTGGGGAAAGGGGTATATGAGTGAAGCGGTGGATGCGTTCATTGGCTGGCTGTTTGGGTTGAAGGGCGGGTTGACGGGTGTTGAGGGCGAGGATTTGGTTAGGTTGGGAGCGGGGATCTTCGGTGGGAATGAGGCGAGCTTGGGCGTATTGAGGAAGGTTGGGTGTCGTGAGGAGGGAAGGGTGAGGAATGCGGTTTGGAAGAGAGGAGAGCTTAGGGATTTGGTTCTGATGGGAATTACGAGGAAGGATTGGGAAGAGAAAGTCAAGAAGAGGGAGGGCTGATGTGTTTGTTGTATTAGTCGTAGCAGCAATGATACTCATAGCGGCGAATCGTGATAAGTCACTCATGGAATATACAGCCAAATCGTATCGCTTGCAGTTCATTTTGTCTCTAGATCTAGTTGTGCCTATAGCTTGAGTCATTTTATCTCCACATCTTACCCCTTGTTGAAGGACAACGATGCAAGTGCCGCTTACCCATGTGGGTACCTACCCCGAGGCTTTAGCCCATATTTTTCTATACCATCACGGCAAAGGGAGCCTAGCTTTCTACCGTGAAACTCAATTTCGGACAGTCTTTTAGTACACCCAATGCGATGCAAGGGATCATGCAAGAAAGCACAAGGCTGAGATAAGGCTGACGCACGTGCCAACATATTTTCCCAGCCAATTGAACTTTTCTCGACTAGAGCTCAGATCAGCTCGACAACTTTTTTCCATCACAACCTACACATCGTACAAACATGGCCCGATAAAGCAATGGATGAAGCGTCGAGTTCGAGTAAACCAGGCAATGCAGCGCCCTCCGGCGCCGCCTCCGCTGCGAACGCTGGGGCAGCAGCCGCTAAAAAACCTCCTGTCTACTCTGCCTTCTTCCGCTTGATGGGTATGTTCACTATTCCCTCGAAGGTTATAAGATAGCAGTTGCTGACATATTGTGCGCTTCAGGAATGCCCAACTTCCGCTTCCGTTTACCCTCGCGAAACTGGTCCATCTTCCTTACGATCGTCGGCTCCTGGTATGGCGCGTACTGGTACGATCGCCGCGAAAAGGATCGCATTATACAACACTGGTGTAATCGCGTATCGCATCTCGCCACACAGCCATTTCCACCGATGATGATGCCGCGTCATCTAACAATTGTGCTGTCTGCGCCGCCTGCGGATGGACTGTTGACGGCACGAGAACACTTTCACGAATATGTCAAACCAGTATTAGTGGCTGGTGGCATGGATTGGGACGCCATTGAGGGACGCAAAGAAGGTGATGTCAGGGCGATGGTGGCGGAACGTATAAGGGAGATTCGAATGCGCGCGGGCGAGCCTGGAGAGGTTCCAGAGAAAGATGAGGCTGATGAGAATCGCGAGATTATAAGGGAGACTAGGGAAAAGCTTGGTGTTACGGATGAGAATTCACAATCTTGTGGTGGGGATATTATTATTGGAAGAAATACCTGGAAAGAGTATGTCAGGGGCTTACATGAGGGATGGTTAGGCCCATTGACTCCACCAAAAGAAGTGATAAAGGATGATCAAGAATCTGCGGAGGTACAAGATGCGGAATTACAAGAAGCATCTAAGAACGGGGCAAATTACACGGAAGCAGTCGTACAAGAAAGTGGTTTAATCAAAGAGACACCAGGCTCAGAGTTCTCTCAAGAGCCGAAAGAATCGCAGGTGGAAAATCTAGTGGATTCGTTAGTACCCTCAGAATCAGCATCTGGCGAGGACCAAGAAGATCCCGTCACTATCGCAAAAGCGGAAGAAGCTAAGAAAGAAGAAGAGAAGAAGAAGGAAGAGGAGAAAGCTAAAGGCAAACGGAAGCAACCCGTCCCATACAACACAACCAAAGACTACGCATCTGCAAATCTCCCTGCTACAATACCTCAACAACTCGGCCCATCTGTTACAGTATCAATGCCACATTTGCTGGGCTTCTTGAATACCCCTATACGAATGTACCGCTTCCTTCGCCAACGAGAGTTGGCCGATGAAATTGGCAGACAAGTGGCTACTGCCGTCTTGGCTGCTCATACATCATATCAACAACTACCGAGAGAAAATGAGGAGGATTCTTTTGCCGAAAGTTCGCCTTCGAGTCTGAGCGAGTTACAATGGGAGCAAGAAGCTCTCTTAAAACGTGAAGAACCCGAATGGCACAAATCAGTACGGAAACGAGCCGAAAAGGACCACGAAGAAGGCAAAGAAAGTCTCTGGGTTGACCCGTTGGTTGTGGACCCACGGATAGCAAGCCGCATGTCGAAATTCGTTCTACCAGCGGATAATGGAGATGGGCCATTACAATAGTCGCATCGACCAAGCATCGTCGCTCTCAGCATTGTTACGGAGTTTGTGCTTGGGATTCATTTACCCTGTAAACTATAGATCGCTTCGCATATCATTGACATGGCATAGTCATTCTCGGATCTCTTGTAGATAATGTATTACCATCTCACTCTACATTTGCAACATCATTGGGTACGCGTCCAATACACTCCAAGCAAGCCTGCGCACACTTCTCCGGTGACTTTCCACTGGTGTCAAGCTGTGAAAATGTCAGACAAATCTTTGATCACCTCTTTGATGTCAACGAATTCCAGTAGATTGGTCTCACTCTTTGCTTTGATCGCATCTAGCACGGCTGGATCTGTGCATTTACTTGTTCCCCCATTTCTGCGCTCATCGCTAGCTATTCGGGTCTTGTGTTCCTGTTCATTACACGTCAAGTTGACCCAATGGACGCTTGATCCGTCTTTCTCTCGCAATGCGTAGGTGCTCATGCATAACGGCAATATCGTCTGCATTCGCACCTAAACTAATGGTGATGATGATGCTAAGCTGAGGATTTGGATCTGCAATCAAAGCATCAAACGCGACATCGCGAAACTTCTTTCGAAGAGCATAGTGACGAGGGTTTCGTCCGGGGCAGATGGCCTCTACTGGATCGATGAGGAGATGGTTGTGGATGAACGTGGTGTTGTTATCGCTATCGAGGGCGGTATGGATGTGCTTTGCGATGGTGTGTTTGCCGACTCCTGGGTAGCCGTTGATGAGAATTAGGCAAGGTTCCATAGCTTAGAGACGGGAAACTATGTAGCTAGAGAAATGTCGAAGTTGATGATGATCAATGAAGAGGTTACGCCGACGCTGGAGTTCTTGCTGTATGAGTTCTTGCTAGTTGTGTGTGTGACTCACCATTTATTTACTTCGTGATTGAAGGGTGGTTGAGATTATGAGTGTTTCGATCAGTGCTTCCTACTACCTAGGTTACTACAAGAATTCGTAATCAAGCACTGATATCTAATCAGGAGTTCAGTTCTTGAACTGAAGATCTCCAACTATAAGGTTGTACTTCTGAGTTTATGTCAAGAGATATGTCTTGATACCTATGAGTATGAACAATTACCACGTTAAGTCTTGCCTCCTACCAGTCATGAGGTTACTAAGAAGTAACAGGACTAGTATTAATGTAGAGAAATTCCTTTCCCGAAAGATATCTAGACCACCTGCCTGCCTCATGATTGTAATCCTCCAGCAGTATCTTCTCATCACAATTGTCCGGATATTGGCTACACCACATTGAACTGCAGGTCTGCGGTTGACGAGCGCAGTGTATTCCGCCAAGTTCCTGCAGGATGTTTTCCCGCTCTGCATAACTCTCAACTATGTTGTAACCCTTTAGTCCTGGACCATATTTTAGGAAGGCTTCGGTGAGGTTGACCATGGATGGAAGGGCATGATTGTCGGTGGACCAGTATATCCCCAAATGGTTTTTGTATCTAGGCGAAATAGTGTACTCAATAGGTTGATCGTGGAGCTCTTCATGGAGCGGCAAGTCCCAAAAGTCTGCCCCAAGCATTCGCAGCTTTAGACAAAAGAAATCTTCTTCCTGGATAGGAGGTGGCACGTAGATATCAGGATCTCCATTTCCAGGCCGAGCCCAGTAATATGTCCTCTCTGAGGGCTTTTCGGTGTCGTTTCTGCGAGAGACTTTCAAAAAGTCTAGTTCTACTGGCGAGGCATGTTTGATCCAGATACCTCCAGTGGATGGCCAACAGGCAACACGGGCATCGTACTTGAAAATTGTTGAGCGTTTGGTCGGAAGTGGAGATAAGACGGTTTCAAATCTACCGACTGCCACTTCCTTTCGAATTGCAGATCGACGCCATCCTCGGTCTGTTCTATTACGTGAGATTCTGGCTGATATATCATTTGATGGGTCGTGGTTGTATGTAAGGTATTTCTGAAAGTAAATGATCGCAATGCCAAATATCAAAGGCGAAAGGAGAAGTGCAACGTACTTCAATAGAACGTAGGGGTAAGTCTTCTTCTGATGTGGTTTTTGTTTAGCCATAAGAACTCGTTTATGAGATGTTCTGCGTATACTTTAGTATGTTCAAAGTCTTGCTCTTCTGAAGAAGGTTTGTGGAACACAAGGTGCTCTGGTTGAGAGTAATTGAAGACGAATGACTAAAAGTAAACAGTTAAGGACATGAACTCTTATTCTAACTTTGGTTAAAAACACTCTCTGCTTAGCATTGCGGCCCAGTAACACGACAGGTTTGCCTATATCTGTCTTGAGTGAGCAGGATCCGCGCCGCACAATAACTTCATCACCTGCTGGTGCGGCTAGGGATGAAGAGAAGTGTGATTGAATGTCGCATTGCCCATTAATTGGTTTTCGTCTAGAGCAGTAGACCAAGACCTTTTTCCAAGTGAAAGAATTGATCAAGTTGATGTAGTTAGTTGGAGCCCCTTGCAGTTGAGATGGATCGCGGTCGAGATGTCAACACCAAGAACAGGGGCAGCTCCCACAGTTCGTCAACCTTAGCCTACTTCACCCCACTGTTCACCACCTCCAACACGCCAACAACATTACTCTTACCCGTACCGCCGCCTTCCATCCCCTAGTCTTCACATCCATTGAAACTGAGGCGCCAGCTCGTTACTGCCTATATTTTTCCTGAACCGTCTGGCCATCTACAGTTTCGCAAGCCCCCAAACCAAACCGCGCAACTACCCGAGTCCCACCATTTTCCTTATATCTCGCAACACTGAGCGCGCAACATTTCCAAAGTCGCCAGAGCGGAGTACGACTTGTTAGACTCGAGCACAATTAGGACCAAATCTCACCGCGCACGTTAATACACATCGGCGTGGTCGAGTGTTGGCCTTCATTATGGAGGACTACGGAACAGAGACGGAGAGCGACTATACTAGCTACTGGCGTGACTGGGTAAGTTCCAGCCCCTAACACAACATTGCATTTGTCTCGTTTCTTTTTGTTTCTTTGTTGCATGCGGTTAGAGTTGGTAGTCTTCAGCGCTCCTGCCAAACAGCTTGCTACTTCATCAACGGATTCCGCAGCCATCAGTCGCATCAACACTTCCATTTTTGGCATATCGTTATCTCGCATTCGACATGTCCAGGATAATTCATATAACTGCATTGCTCAAGAAACTACCTGGAGCATATCCTGAAACATCCTCTCCAGAGACTCCCATGCCTGCAGCACGTCTAGAGGGGGATTGGGAAGACACACTTGTCGATATGCGTCCTTCTTTCAACGACTTCAAAAATGGGAAATACTTATCAGCGGAAGATGAGGAGTCGATTTATGCTCCGCGTGAGAATTTCAAAGACACTGGTTGGATCACGGACTCGGCATCCAAGAACTTGAATATCAAGGATCCGGAACGCATATGGAAATTTCGGCAGTCAAAGATGGAAATGTTCAGATACCACTACTATGAGGAGGAAGCACGATGACCCCGACCCCTAGCATGCCGCTTCAAACTGTTGACAACTCGCAAACTCTTGCTGTACCGAATGCTAATCGAATATATTCACAGTTTATCTCCACCCGTGGCAACGAATACTTTTGCGAAATCGACGAAGACTACCTCACAGACCGCTTCAATCTCACTGGTCTACAAGCTGAAGTCCAATACTACCAATATGCGCTCGAACTTGTCACCGATGTCCTCGACATAGAATGCGACGACGAGATGCGCGAGCAAATCGAAAAGAGCGCCCGCCATCTCTACGGCCTCGTTCACGCCCGCTTCATCGTAACAACCCGTGGTCTAGCAAAAATGGTACATGCCCACTGTCTTCCCTATCTCTCATATCTCTACTAACAGCGCAACCTTCAGCTCGAAAAGTACAAAAAAGGCGAATTCGGTAAATGCCCTCGCGTCCTCTGCTCAGGCCAACCTCTCCTCCCCATGGGTCTCCACGACAACCCCGGCACATCAACAGTCAAGCTATACTGCGGACGCTGCGAAGACCTATACAACCCGAAATCCTCACGACACGCTGCTATTGACGGCGCGTACTTTGGCACAAGCTTCCACAACATCCTCTTCCAAGTGTATCCGGCAATGGTACCACTCAAAAGCGCACGGCGGTATGAGCCGCGGGTTTTTGGCTTCCGCGTGCATGCGGCGGCGACGCTGCAGCGATGGCAGGAGGAAGGTAGGGGAGAATTGGTGGAACGGTTGAAGGAGGCGAGGGTGGAGACAGGGTTTGTGGACGAGGAGGAGGAAGAAGAGGAGGAGGATTTGGATGATGATGACGACTCAAAGCTATAGTACTAGCTTTAGGGACTCCTTATCTCCTCTCCGTTGCATGAGTTCATGCAGGTGAAGCCTTGGGTGCGTGGTTCGTATAGCCCTCGGATTGTTTGTACAAGAAGCATTGCGATGGCTTAATGACTAGGAATGGATAACGAAAAAGATGAAGCATGTCACTGTCTATCCCGGGATGATGATTCCACATATGAGTAAAACAAGCAGTAGAAATCATAATGTTTTGAATGCCTATCTATACAGCTGTGACCTCATGAGCAATGCAAAGCCTTCATAACGCATACTATCCTCATATTTTCCTGGTATCAGTTCTCGCCTGGCAACAAGTTGCTTTTGACCACAAACATCTTCGACGTGATATTTGCCGCAAACCCATCGACTTGCCGCGAGTATTGCTCCACCTGTCGCGAGTTCAACAGTGTCTCCAGTCTGCTTGGCTCTGTGGGTAGCTTGAATAACCGCTGCCACTCGTCTTCCGGTAATGGCCCCTGCTTGGCGGCCACACGTGTGACGTTCTCGGCTTTACGCTTTGTCTGCCATGCCGTGATCTTGGCTTGTTCACGCGCGAGCGAGCGCTGGTAGTATTGGTGGTTGTTGAGCTCAGTGTGGTGATTATCGATTGACTCTAGTAGAAGGTCGGCTGTCTTCTCGAGATATGGATCGATAGCAAGGTCGAGTGAGTCGAAGTTGGGATCCAGTGGATGTGGGATAGCATCGGCGGTTAATGAGGCGAGGGATGTAGGGAACTCGAGCTCTTCTTTCGGTGGTTGGGTTGGGAGTTGGTGGAGTAGAACGGTCAGGAGATGAGAGTTGTGGACTTCGACGGGAATTTCGACGAGGATATCTTGATACTTGAGACCAGACTTCTGGAGGCTGCGATCTGTTAGCAGGTACGCGGCAATTTTTCGCGGAGACTATTTACCTTTCCACGTTGAATTTCCCCTCTTTGTATGCGGTCATGAATGATGGGCTTAAGCGGAACGCTCGAAGGCTGAGTGCGCCTTGAGCGCTACGGCTCACATCGTGTACTAATGCGACTGTCCGCTCGTTGAGATCCTTCTGGTAAAAGTATTGGTTCTCGATGGTGTTTGCGTTGACAAAGTTGCCCATGTTTGTGCTCGTGTACCATCCGACGTTTTGCGAATCGACGTTGACTTCTCTCAACATCTTGATCATCTCTGCGCCATAGGCCAAATTCGCTTTTGCGCGCGGGGCGGCAGCCGCAAGTTGCGCGGCGGACTCGGCTGCGTGTGAGCTGGTTGCAGCCTCTGGTGGGACGTCTACGGTGGGAAAGGGAAAGCAATTTGTGATTTCGAGTGTACCTCCGACCTCCATTCCTACTATGGAACCGGTAGCGACGGTAGGGAACGATTGCGACGAGTGCTTGACAATCTTCATGACCACCTGTGACAGGTTAGCGAGCTGTGTCGACAAGTATTTTGAGGATGGCGTACTAAGGCCTCGACCTGGACTTTGTGGATTCCGCCGTCGGCCATATTTGCGTTACAGTGAGGGAATATCTAAGTGGGAGGATACTGAGAGCTTGAAGTGTATGGTAGATGTTTGGGGAATATAGGAATTGGTGGAATATATTTAGTGCTTGCGATGTGGGCGTGACAGGCTTGAGTGGGGCGTATGGGGGCGCTCGACTATCATTTATGGGGGCTTTAAATCACTAGCGTCTAATTCGTCCAACTTCAACTCCAACTTGAGAAGTATTTCTATCCCAGGAACTTTCCATCAACGCCAATCATGCAGATGTAATCGGCACCTCAATCGTCAATGCATGCTCATGTTAATAAGTCAACTGTTGGATACCGCCAGGATGTCACACCGCGACCGGACTCCACTTTGCAGCGCCATGCCCACCTCTACCATTCGGCGCTTATGGAGAGTATATCGACTGAGCGAGCTCCTAGATTTAAATACCACGTTTGAATGAAGTGATTTTCTTGTTGATATTGAGCAATACTCTACTGTAAGAAGAACAGACTGATCTTCGCCGATCTGCCATATAGCCTGCGATAAACATTATACAGCTCAGGTTGTACTTGATACATGGGATGACTGCTGAGGATACCTAGATCCTTCTCTGGTTCGACATCGCCGCCTCACTATTATGAGCAACAACGCCGCATATAAAGCTGGATATGATTCCTTCTAGGCCGACTGCTCCACCAACATCGCTGTTGAAACACCCCTTCCTCATCACAATCTTTTCGGCCCAATATGCGACTTCATTTCACCAACATTGACCCCTACACAGATAACATACGAACCTTCTGATCAGTTTATGCTCTATCAGAACCAGTAAGACCCATCCAACAGCTTCAACCTGGTGCCATCCTAGGACCAGAACCAGCGTCTTTCTATTTTCGACCTCGTGTTTCTTCAAGTGGTTGCATGTTGGATACCCTGGCGTAGAGTTGGCAAATGGACTGACAGGTATATTCCAAAGGTAAGATGCTTCTATACAAAGCATGTTCTCCTCTCATTTTGTTTCTTCTCTTCGTATGTCTTCCAAATTCTCAGCCATATTATCTCAGCTAGAGACACTATGTATTCTCGACGCTTATATCGGTTTTTTATGACCGCTCTGATTGTGCTATCATATCAAACATCATACTCAATCGCTGACATTCTGGATTCAGTCAGTTCAACATCCTTATCAAACGGCTTGAGTCTGTTTGATACAACTTACACTGCATCTACATCTTCTGGTTTGTCTTTGACTAGCACTAGCACCACTGATGTTAACGAAGCCCCCTCAATTCATTATTCGGGCTCTGCTGCAAGTCTATCAACCTTTGATACGCTCTACAACTCTTCTCCAGTCGAAACCTTCAATAGCCTGGAAATATCGACAACGACTACAAGTATTGAACCGCTAGTCAGCGCTTCACAGATATATTCCACGGCCAGCTCCAATGAGACCAGTTCCATATCTTCATCATTTACTATTACTGCTGCGAACTCACTTTCATCTGGACAGAGTACCGCCAACTTAACTTTATCTACTGACTCGATATCGTCAAACATGTCTACAGCCGCAGTATTTTCGAACTCGTCTACAGAGTCAGCGTCAGCAAGCAAGTCTACAGAGTCAGCGTCAAACACTACTACATTATCACAGTCCCCAAGCATTATCTCGTCGTCAGCAAGTAACATCACTACTCCAATTTTCAGTGAGATAACGTCGATAGTCGCCACCGTTGCCGTCTCCTCTTCTATTACTCAGTCACGAGAGAACTTCACAGCCACCTCAAGCACGGGTACAGAAGCGGTATCATCAAAGGACATTAGCAGGCCTAGTTCTACAACAGAGTCAAATAAGCCTAGGAGCACTGGATCTATCTCTCTTCCACAGCCAATTGAGTCCACAAGCACTAAGCCAGGTAACTTTGGCACTGATCCATCAGCTCCTCGAGTGTCGACATCATCCCAGCAGGGCTTGCCTATAGCTCTGTCTCAGACAACATCGACTACAGTGTCTAGCAACGCGGTTGATACTTCCGTCATATCCCGTCCATTCCCACAGTCTACTACAGCTTCGGCCCCGGCAAACACTGGTGCAGCAACAGCAACAACCTCAAACAGTCAAACATCTACCAGTCTCCCACCTGGTTATCCGACACAAGGCGGTTCTCTCAGCTATGTTGAAGTCTCCATTAGCAATGCGACATACGTTCTGCCTGAGTTTGGAGATCCCGTTGAGGTATTCGACGATGCCGGCGATGTTATAACGCTTAGTTCAACCGCAATTGTATCTGGAGGCCAAACTATCCCAGTGCCTACGCTGACAGCTTCTCAAACACAAACGGCTCAACTCGGTAATCTGAATATCGGCTTCCAAAATGGCAAACCAAGCCGACCAACAAGCACTTCAAGCCCAGGCGACAACAGCTCTGGCAGTGGCTCATGCTCCCATGGCGGTGGCATTTTCTCCATCTTCCTCAATGCCGTATGTTCTTTGACCAAAGATCTTGGGAAGGTTGTTAACGACGTATCTACTGTCGGAACCGCGTTAACGGCCTGGAGCGCTGCCTCAGCTAGCGACGTTCTTTCCGGCTCCGAGTCTCTAATATCAGCACTTGATGACGTCCTTGGTCCCGCTTCATCGGGTCTGAGCGATATCATAAACGGTTTTAGCAACTTTCGGGTTGACGTTGACATTCCGCTCAAAGAACTAACCGAAGATGGTTATAGAGTGGTTATTGATGCAGAAGATGCAGCTCGCCGTCAGTTGAATCTCCGCCAGTCATTACAAAAGCTACTCGATGCCTTGAAGGTGGGTAACAGAAAACTTGTCACACAGATGAGACCACTCTGGGTACCGAAAGGAAAGCTAGCTCTTGCGCTGGTGGCTACTGGACCTCCGCTTCTCCTGTTCACTACTCATGACTTCAATCACGACGTGCAAGCTGCTGTCACGACGACTGACACTATGAAGTCGGTCCCTCGACCGGAGCCTACCACCGCGACTACCACAAGCACTTCTTCTTCCTCGTCTAGTTCGAGCTCTGCGCAGGCAACGCAAACGCCCTACTGGTTTATGACTAAACTTGGTACGCCACCTCAAGTATATCACGACTTTGTCCAGGAGCTCGATGGTGGCGCAGGATCACATCTTTCGCATTACGAGAAGGCTTTCCAGCTTTATTCTAGCAAATTGAATGCTTCACAGATTGCCAAAGTTCAAAAGGCCGACTTCGTTACTGGCAACGGTATTTCTGGAGATGATGACTACGCCCTAGAGGTGGACGAATTTGATGATACATCTAACTCGTCTTTATTGGAACGCTCTGCAATCTATAGCGGCGAAACACTACAGCTCGACTTGGAGAAACGGGATCCCCCCTCCAACGACTATCTTCTACAGAGGAGGCCCAGTGCAAGCCATCTTCAAATTATTTCGAATGGAGATCAAATGACAAGAAGACAGACTAATACGCCCCTGGACGACTATACTCACCTTAGTTCAAATGGTGCCGGCGTGACTATATATGTCGTTGATTCTGGGTGTCGCGGTGGACATCAGGTAAGTTGAAGAGGCCCGTTAGCAGCGTACTCCGCTCTGGAAATCTACGATCTGCGAAGAACAAAATTCCTCGATAGATCAAAAACCGGCACAATTTCTTACTAAAATATGAACCTTGTATCTAATCTTGGTATAGGAGTTCTCCGGCCGTGGCGGTAACCTTCGATTTCTTCGAATCAACGATAATACTGCTGTCACGAAGTCCACAGAATTGCCGTGGGTTGGACTTCAAGATAACGCAGACTACTCGGGGCATGGAACTAAAGTAACTTCTGTCGCTGCCGGAAGAGTATATGGCGTCGCGTCTAATGCAGATATAGTCTGTGTGAAGCAGAACGGCAATCTCATTCCAAAGCCGCCAGGGATACCTCTACCGGTTCCTGGCCCCTTCGTCTCTGCTAGTGCATATCAGACACAAGCATTGGAAGCACTGACACTGGTAGCTAGCGATGTGGACGCACGAGTATCGTTGAATTCACTTCAGGGCCAACCAACACGCTCCGTTATGATTTTCGCTGGAGGTAAGTCTTGACTATTTTCTCAAAGAGTTGATCCCCGGTTTCCCAAAGAGTTGATTCCCTATTTTCTCAAAGAGTTGATTCTCACCATTAATTGACAGGGTTTCCATATAAGCCGCAAGACCTTGTCGCCTGGAATGACGCCTTGAACACTCTGTGGGGTTTGGATGTTGTAACAGTGATCTCGGGTGGCAGCAGTTCAAACAGCAAACTCTCTCAACGGGTGCCTCAAGCTCTAGGTCATGCAAATAATCCGCTGATCACCGTTGGGGCCGTCAATGACATCGGAGCTTACGCATATACCCAAAGTCTCGACGATGGTTCCGGCAGTGGAGAGATATCAATCTATGCGCAAGGCGACGGCGTTACAATGGGAGATAATAAAGCTGCCGATAGTATTGCTACCAACAAGAAAGGAACTTCATACTCTGCACCTGCTGTGGTAAGTCTGACTCTTCCTTGGCCCGCATCTTGATATTATTACCACTAATGACGAGTCCTTCGAACTGCATCATCACAGCATGTTTGATCGGTTGTCTTGTTGTTCTCAAATTCATTCTCTTATTGTCCGCGTAGTAGCCTGTGCATAATACTGACGATCGTAGGCCGGGCTCGCAGCTTATTTTCTATCATTGGATTCATCAGCCGGCCAACCTTTGACTTGGACACCTGGGAATGTGGCTATGGAAGTCAAAGCCTTCCTCATCGCCAATTCTAAGCAGCGACACCCCGATCCAATTCCAATCTGGCCCTATTCCTCTCCCAAGCCTCAGCCTGGAGATATCAAAGTTGCTTATAATCGAGCTCAAGAGGAACCAGGATACGCAGCTGTATGCAATGCAAACGAAACGCCGAGTAATGCAAAGAAGGAGAAGCGCTCTGATCCCAACGACGTCAAAACTCAAGCATCCTCCAGTTCCAATACGACAGAAATTACAATAGCTATCAACGGGACTCCGGTTGCAGATAACAAAGTAAGCAATGTATCCTAGTTGTAGCTTATTCTCTCTAACATTGTAGAATTGCGCCAAAAGCACATTAGCGTCAGCTTCTGCCAAAACATCTGGTTTAGTTCCAGCATCACCTATCAATACATCACCTCCAGTTCTTCAATCTGCAGCCTCAGAAGAGGGCGAGAAGGCTTCAGTGCTAGCTTCGGCCTTTGCGGCAATCCCTCATCCCACGACCAGCACAGGTATTGCTGAGCCGCCCGCGGCAGTTCAGAGCTCATCAGCGGCTACTGATCAAAACGGATATGGCAGTAAGTAACACGACCGACTTTATATCGCCAGCAAATAACAGTTATGCAGATCCATTTTCACCGTATGTGAAGGTTTGACATATGGGTTGTCTAGTCTAGTTGGCATTGAATTTCGTTGAAGAAGAGTGTGAGGTTTACTGTCATTACAGAATTGAGATCAATGAACAAGTGTGCTTGTATCTAGTTCGTCGTTACATGGAATCATATCGAGCGTCTCACTGTGCTTCCTCAATGATTCCCTCGTTAGCGTAGAGGTATTGAAGTCAACAAATTGGCACCATCAGCTCTCTGTCGAAGTTCGAGCGAATAGTGAAGCGTCTTGTGCGAGGTTTGATCAAAAGTTATTGAAGGTTGGGAAGTCTTTGCTGCAACCTGCGAGCATTCGTGATGACCATGGCTCGGCCCGTCAGCGAACAAGGCTTTCTTTGTTTCCTGGGATTACAACAAAGCTAACCACTTTGCTGATGGATAACACAGACAAAGCCACAGGTACTAGAAGATGAAGTGAAGAAATGTTTCCATGAGTGTGGTACCAATGCGGGTGCGACCTGAGACTGAGCAATCCTGGCTTGAGGAGAGAAGTTTTATAGCAAACGCAGTGACCATAATACTTATTTGCTTGATGCTAGACTGCTAGTGAACCTCGAAAGGCGAGCTATCGATTTGACATGACAAACATTGTTGCAAGTCGTTTTAACTTTCACCCAGACTGACATGTTTGACGATGCAAAGAAAGCAAACGAAACAGAACATCTGCTGGAGCGGAGTAGGAGCCACACCAACTTGCAATTTTAGGTAACCGGCATGAATTTCTTAAGATCTCGGCAGCTTGTACCTGCTCAGGAGTCAGGAGTGGTCGAGGTCAAGCCACACTTGATACTAAATGTTCGATGTTTTGAAGTTTTCAAGGCCCCTGGTTGAATCGGGAAAGATTCCAAGCCACATTACGACATGAGGAAGAATCTTCGAAGACTGCCGACAGTCCCCGATCTCGTTTCTCGATCATAAACAAGGGATTTAGTTTGTATGATCAGGGCTTCACTGTTAGTTCCTATCACACAGTCTGTATTTGACAAACTCTCCTCTCTCCACGCTTTGTTAGACTTCAAGGGCAAACCCATCACGACAAACTTCAATGAGGTGACGTCGAAAAAAGAACGTCCGAGCCGCCGGAGAGGCGCTCGATGGCAGGGCGGGTGGTAAAATTAGTGTGGTGGCGATGGTGGCACTGGATCGATGGTCCACAATTTTCCAGCAATTCAGGAGGCTGCATCAAAAATCAAAGGAGGCGCTTGAGATGCAACCTCTCAGCAAGCAACCACTCAGCAAACAGATGGCATGGGCCAAGGGTCCTCTTTAAACAAATTCAGCCTTTCTTGACCGTTAACAATCAAGCGCATGCCTTGGACAGCAGCGGGTCCCTGACAACCGCTGGTTTCAAAACTTTGGTTTCAGGGGACCTGCACATCCAACCAATTCGCTTACGTTCAAAAGTCTTTCCTGGACTAGGTACCTAGATATTCATGACCATGTGGATCATCCGCCTTAATTGACGGTCCGTGGTCCTGAGCCTCTAACGCCATTACAAAGTAGTGATCCTACTGGCTGACACGGACGAACACCCCAGGCCTCGATTGACGGTCAGCGCCGATGCTTGATGGAGATGCATCCCGCTGCTGTGGATGCCCATGTCGTAACTCGCAGTAGTGAAGAATCCAGACATGTCAGGTACGCGCAGGGAACGCTCAGAAGTCAGAACTGACGGTGATTGATGTGGGGCCTGTCAATTGATGAGTAGGATCAAAGTTATCCAAGCGTAAATCAATGGTCACTATGCTTCCCGATTCGCTCCCTCCTCCTGCTGGTCCGAAACAATGCCTCTTTTATTATTCCATTAAGCTCCTGTTGACAAAAGAGGGTCAAGCCTACTCTTTCACACACTCCTTTATCCTCCCTTGGCTCTATCCGTAAAACCTCGCTCCTTCTTTGTTACTGTTCAACACTCTTTCGTTTTCTTACCTTTCACACATTCTTTTAGCAGGTACTAGACACCATTAGGCTTGTGCCAGTCACTCATTCACGATTGTTACTGAAGTCGGTAACTTTATCTCCTTGTGACACTGCTCGTTTGCTGGACAAATCTTCTTCGTTTACATCCATCTCCATCTTCAATTCTTCTTCCCCAGCATTCTGCGAGTGCAGTTCCTTTCTATATCCCCTTTAAACACACCTATCTAGTTGTCCTCCATTATCATTTTTCCTGTACTCGCAACCAAGATTTTGTAAAGGCTACCAACGAGACAACATGGTCAAGTTTACATCTGCGGCCTTCGCTTTATCGTTGGCATTAAGTCCATTCACATCTGCCCAGACCTTTTCAGAATGTAATCCAACACAAAAGAGTAAGTTGAAATTAAAGACAGATTTTGATGTATGATGCTAATCGAGTCATAGCTGGCTGTGCGCCAAATCCTGCTTTAAATGGAAAATATACCGTCGATTTCACTAAGGGTGCTTCGACCATGGGCAGCGACTGGAAAACAACTTCAGGGGCAATGGAATGGGTCCCTGAAGGTGCCCAGATGAGCATCAAAGCTTTCGGTGATGGTCCCACAATCCAATCCAACTGGTATATCTTCTTTGGGCGTGTCGATGTTGTCATGCGATCTGCCCCAGGAGCTGGTATTGTGTCCTCCTTCGTCATGGAGAGTGATGATCTAGACGAGATCGATTGGGAGGTAAGTGGTCGCTTTGCATCAATCAATAATCTTTGACTAACAGGCTCTAGATGATAGGAAGCCATACCGGCGACGTTCAATCCAACTACTTCGGAAAGGGCAACACTACCACATATGATCGAGGCGCATTCCATGCTGTCCAAAATCCAGCGAGCACATTTACCAAATATTCCGTCGATTGGACAGCAGACCGCACCCAATGGCTCATTAACGATCAAGTCGTTCGGACTCTCAACTTTGCGGATGCTGTTGGTGGTAAGAACTATCCACAAACCCCAATGAACATTCGTCTGGGCAATTGGGTAGCTGGAACTCCTGGAAACAGCCAAGGCACAATCGACTGGGCTGGTGGCATTGCAGACATGTCTAAGGGACCGTTCAACATGATTGTCCAAAGCGTTTCCGTGACCAACTATAAGCCAGCTGGCTCGTACAGCTACAACGACATGTCTGGATCATGGCAAAGCATTAATATCTCGCAAACACCTATTTCTGGTTCTGCTGGCAGCACGGCTAGATCTAACTCGACTAGCACTGAAGGAGCTGGGACTGGAGGTGGAAGCGCAGGTATTGGATCTGCAGGACCTGGCTCTGCAAGCAACAGCACAGCTGAGGAACCATGCGATGATGGCTCAATGGGCAGCTCTTCCAGCATTATCTACAAGTCACCCCAGACTGCCAGCACCAGCGCATCCGGCGCCGCTGCTACTGGCGTCGCCTCCAACGCATCTGGCTCAAGCGCTGCAACTGTCTCAGTCAATACATCCGGCTCAAGTGCTACTGGCGCTGTAGGAGCGGCTTCTAGCTCAACAGGCTCTGGAACTGGCGGAGGAAGCGGCAGCGGAATCGTCGCCAATGGAGCAGCGTCATCTTCTGCAGCAGCTACACCCGTTGTCAGTATCAACGTGGGCGGCACCAGCGGCTCCTCAGTACTCACCGCCTCTGCAACGACTCTTGCATCCGCAGTCTCTGCTGGATCCTCTAGCATGAGCTACCCATTGGGTGCTAATGGCACGACTTCCGCACTACCAGCGCAACAAACAACCAATGACGGCAAGCGCACGGCAGTGGGTAGCACCTCTGCCTTGGCTGTGCTTCTTGGTCTCCTGGTGGTGGCATTGTAAAGTTGATATTAGCATTGGGGCGTTTTGACAACCGGTAAATACCTAAATAGACGGAGGGAGATATTCATACGTGGAATCCTAGTAGATAGTGTTTTATAAGACCTAAAAGTATAAATCCTCGAAACAAATTTGAAAAGCATTTACATCATATTTGTGCCCATTGAATAACATTGACAGAGATGCGATCTAGCCTCTCTTCCACAATCAAGTGATTTTGAACTTGCGGACATCACAGAAATACTACTGAGGAGAGAACCAGAAAACTTCAGACCCAAAGCCTCGACTATAGTCGAAATTCTGGTCCACATAGGATGATCCTGGAGCCAGAATTCCTGCACAAGAACAGCTTCTCTTCCCGAGTCCCAAAAAACGTCCATTGTGAGTAGACCTCGGCGTTGATAGCGGCCTGGCTTGTTGGCAGCTCGTTGTAAAACTAATAATTTGATCTGAAATTCATTCTCTCCTTGCTGAATGCCCGTGTTATAAACAACAGTGATAGCAAGCTCTACTTCTGTCCGCTTTGGGGGCGCTTCTCTATCCCATAGTAGGTCAATCCAAGACCCGCTGTTCTCTTCCGTTTTAATTCATAGATATCGCGTGTTATTGACCTTACTACTAGATCTCCGGACAATGAGCTCGCCATCGGATGCAACTCTTGCGCTCAAAGTCGATGTTCGTAGAGTAATAAGACTGCTCACGGAAATGTCAATAATCTCGCAATCCTGGACGAGAAGATCTGCGATGGCTCGGAGAGGTGTGTGACGGAACTAGCTGCCATCCAAGACCAAGTTGGGCCAAAATAGAATGGCATTCCGTGGTGGGAGGGTGACGCAGATGAAGATGAAGACTGCCTTTAGCTTGTTTCATATGCCGATCCTTTTTCGGTGTACCAGTTTAGGCTTCGAGCAAATGATTGTCTCCAATGACCTGCATAGTAGTCGTCCTGGGTTCGAGATTGAATCAGTCTTACCAAGCCAGTAATGGCGTGCACAAGATCTTCCAATGTTTTCAGATCAAGTGTTGAATAGTTATCTACGAGGAGTTTCCAAAACTCGAAGGCGTCGTATTGGTCTCGAAAGCCTCTTATACTGATAGAATGCTATGTATTTGCATTTGAAGGTGTTTAGGCATACCTTTAGGGTGCTGCTCACAGGCTTGCAGCTCTCTACAACTCCAGTAAACCTGTTCGCGAAGGATATCCTTAGCGGGACAGTTGCATCAGATCAGGTCCTCTCGGAGTAATGCAGGAGGTACTCTATGTTGGGTCGTTGACAGAGTTGACCTCAACTTCAAAACTTTCAAGTCGTTGGAATACGCGCTTAATTTGGCGCGGTTTGGCGAAGCGGGAAGGAACGCGCCAACGTGTCGTGGCGCCTGCTCAACGTGGACCTCGCTCAACCTCGTCAACTTTTTATCCATGCCTCCAGCCCTCCGTCCAGCCTTTTCTTTGTTCAAAGTCTTTGTTCAGATCCTCAGAACGCGTCCTCAGTCTTCCCCTATCATATTTTGTTCACTTCTTCTATCCGCCCTAAAGAACCATCCGCAATCACCGCCTTTGTTTGCAGCATTTACCATCTCCTTACTTTCCCAATGATAGCTCCATCCTCCTCAACATCATAAATCTCCGCCATTATGGTGTCATCGTCGCCGGTGGCTAGCCGTAACACGCCGTTCCGCAACTCGCGTCGAGGCTCATATCGAAGCTCTCCTAGTCGGCGCTCACCTAATAGGCGTTCCTCCCTTGACAGCCCCTCACGCCAATTGATGGAAGATCTCTGTCGCTGGCAGATAGAATCCGACCGCAAGTTCAAAGAACGCCTCGATGAACAAGACAAGATACTCGCTGCTTCCCACCGTAAAGCCCTTGATGAAGCCAAAGAGAAGCATGCTGCTGTGCTTAGAAGTGCTGAGAGAGCGCGCGAAACTCTTCAATTACAAATCACCAACGAGAGCATTAGACGGCAGCAACAAGAAGAAGAAGCGTTGGAGCAGGCACGACGTGATCAAGCAGAGCTAGAAGCGAGACAACGTCAAGCTCAGGTTGAACGTGCTCTGCAACTTGAACGCGAGGCGAAGGCGAAGCTCGACGCAGATCGAGCTACTGCAGAAGCTGAGGAGCGTACTCGGAGGGAACAGACTCGCTTTTCAGTTGAACAGGAACAGCGACAACGAGAGGCCACACAACATCGCGAACTGGAAGAGGCGAACCGTCGCCAACAGGCGGCTATACCAATCAAACCACCTCCCGTGGTAGCACCAGCAATCCAGCAGCCAGTTGCTGCTGCCGCGAAGAAACTAGCACCCACATCGGCAACGTTGAGTAGCACTCCTCTCACGCCGTGGGAACAGTTGACGAACGTACACGACCAATACCTGGCGCTTCATCAGAAGCTAAAGGCAATGCGAAAGCATATGGGTGAAGCTTTGAAGGACGCTAAGAAGGTCCCGGGCTCACAAGTTGCCAATATGTCAGATATGCGTCGGGAGGTAAACAAGCTTCTTGGTCAGACTACTAATGACGGCAAGAAAAACAAGTCCATTGTAAGCATCCGATCGAACGTTTCTCTCGCACCCATGGATTCATTACTAATATGTCGATAGCGCGAGAAAATAATGGGTGTTTTTCAAACTGCGTGGAACATCACAGAAGTTGGTCTCGATGCACGAGAGTTTGTCATTAATCCACAGAACCCCTGGCAAGCCGGGCAGAATACGCAAGTCTCTGGTGTTTTTGTCTTTCTCCTCAACCATCTGGTTAAATCCGCTATCAAGCAAATGGTCGCCGCATCTACGCAAACTCATTACAATGCAGTCGACTATTACGGTGTCATCATCTCCTGGATGGTATCCTTCAACGGCTACCGAGTTCAAGGAAACTCCTTCGCCGACATTGTCATTGCCAAATTTCATCACTCCTGCCCTCCTCTATTCGGCGTCTTTGGTCCAGAGAATACTAGAGAAGGCCGTCTACGTCTGGGCTGGCGGGGCACTAGCGAACAAGATCACTTTGACAAAGCGCACGCAATGGCCATGGGCTGGGCATCCACTACCTTACGAGACTATTCCAAGCTCCAGGACAAGACACAAAAGAGTGCTATTCCTGCCTGGCATTATTGGCAAAGCATTTCTTGCATCACCAACGTTCCGGCAAACCAGCTGACCAAGACCCACGCCGTGGCTATCAAGGGACTGTTGGAGTGGTACGCCAACCAATTTGTCAAATTCTATGGCCAAGCGGCCATGACTGCGATGCGGACCGCGGTTATTTCACTACCTGCTCAGGCACCAGACGCGTTCAAAACCGCAAGTGTACTGCGTGATACTATAGCTAGAAAGTATGGTATCCAGCTTTAGACGCGGATCATGTATAGGTTGCAGGAAAGTGGTCAGCCGGTGGGGTATAGGATGAAAATCTGTGGTCTGTTTATGACTTATCATTCTGCATGGCGCTGGGGTGTTGCCTTTCTTATTGCAAAGCTTCGCTTGTCCTGTTGATTGGCGACAATTATGGTTGATCAGAAGGACGTGGGCATTTAAAGCATGACTGGGCGAGTTCTCGAGTTCAAATTGCATCGCTTTGTGCAAGCATTTACATATTTACCTGCGCATACAATACAGTGCATGATTATCATATGGCATCCGCGCTCAAAGCTACTAGTGAATCGCACCAATGTTCCTAGACTTTTCTTGGAAACTGTCTGTAAAATCATCGAAAATAATGAACTGGAGAGAATGCAAGTCCATGGCTTTTCGTTATCGTTATTAATAGTAAGAAAGCACATGCTTTTGATATACTGTTATTGACATGTGAAAGTGGCCAGGAAGAGCCTCATGTGGATCTTCCATGTTAAGATCGGATCGTGCACCTAAGAATGTCAACATCATGCCACCACACTTCGTCCTACTCTACAACTACTCTATTAGTACACAAGAACCATCCTACATTATTAGACTTTATCCCTACTTCGATTGACTATTGCCACATAACTGCCTGAATTGTTGGAACGATCTTTGGCCTCCATCCTACAGCGCCTATCCTATCCTCTGGTCGAATAGACCTGCATTAGTTGCCGAGCAAGCCATGAACTCCGCGCTGTCATCTGAGCTCCGCGTATAAACACACTGTCATGCTTATTGTCACGGTGTTTAATTCGGTCGGTTCCATTATCTTCGAAGTATGCACGTTCTGGTGGCTGGTGAGTTGGTTTATGAGATGCGTCGCGTCATCCGCTTTAAGCTAACGGTTCGCCAGCGTCTTTTCAAATGGGTGAGAAGCAAGTCGAGCAAAGACGTGCTTGTTGAGAGCCTTGGGCAGGCCAACTTGTTTGAAGAATGGGAGGCTGCAGCTTTTCAACTCGATGAAGTCCTCGGATATGATCTATGGTTAGTAGTTTCGTCTTGCATATCGCAGGGAGCTGATAGGCGACAGGCGACAAAACCCGACAAGTAAGCATTACGATTATCGCCTGATTTACGAACGTCTTCAGGCAATCATCGAGGCGAGAGAGGAAGATGACATCCTTGGCCTCGTTAGTCTTCTCCGTTCTGGCTTGGTGAGAAATCTCGGCAACATCACCCAGCCCAAGCTTTTCAGTCGAGCCTATGCCGGTACGAAACTTCTCATCGAGGACTACGTTACGCAAGTCGCCCTGGCAGTGGAATATGTTACAGCATATCCAGCCGGTGCTGACTTCCAAAGCGGCTTGACGCATCAATCCAAAATGGATGTATTACATGATACTCGCCAGGCCTTTGGGAGGTCAGCGTTAGTGCTTCAAGGCGGCTCGATCTTTGGATTGTGCCATATTGGCGTTGTGAAAGCACTACATCTGCGAGGCTTGTTGCCTCGCATCATATCCGGTACTGCGACTGGCGCATTGATTGCAGCGCTGGTAGGCGTACATACCGAAGAGGAGCTGTTGGGCATTCTATCTGCTGAAGGAATAGATCTCTCGGCATTCAATGAACGATCCAAGAAACCAGTATCCGGTGGCAAAGTCACTAGATATGAGTTTGAAGACCATCATTGGCTCGCTACGACAGTTAGAAGACTCAAGAGACTATTCAAGGATGGTCATCTGTTAGATACGTCGGTCCTCGAAGAATGTGTTCGAGCCAATGTCGGCGACATGACCTTTGAAGAAGCATACATGAAGACAAAAAGAGTCCTCAACATTACTGTTGCCACCGCAAGCGGAGGAGTCCCCAATCTTCTCAACTATCTCACGGCCCCCAATGTCGTATGTAATCCCCAATTTCTCTTGCAGAACCCATCTAACCTCTTCTCAGCTAATCTGGTCCGCCGCGCTCGCTTCCAACACCTCCTCTTCTATATACTCCCCCTTCCAACTCAAGTGCAAAGACGAGTTTGGTACCATTATGCCCTGGCCAAACTCCGAAGACGCCACCTTTCGTCATTGGTCCTCCGCGCACTACACTGATCACGACTCACCCCTCGCCCGTATTGGCGAGCTCTTCAACGTCAATCACTTTATTGTCTCTCAAGCGCGGCCTTATATCGCGCCCTTCCTGCGGTCCGACTTTCACCACGCAGACCCACGCCACGAGCGCCGCTGGAAACTCTCCCTCCCACTCGTTCGACTCGTCATCCTCGAAGTCCAACACCGCCTCACGCAACTCGACGCACTTGGCTTGGTGCCCGCGGCAGTGCGCCGCTTTCTACTTGACGAGAGTGTGCCAGGTGCAAGCTTGTTACTAGTGCCGGAGATAGGCCCACGCGACTTCTTGCGGCTGTTGGAGAATCCGACAGCGGCTGGCATAGAGCATTGGATTCGGCGCGGCGAGCGTAGTGTATGGCCAGCAGTCGGTGCGCTGAAGGTGAGGTGTGCTATTGAGGTAGAACTGGATCGTGGATACCAATTAGTGAGAAGACGCAAGCCATTCGATGTGGCGACGCCGAACCACCCGGCTTCTAGACGGGAAAGTACAACTGCAGAAGGGTCGGAGTCGTTAAAGAAGAGGGATCGGGCTTCGAGTTTCGGTGCCGGTGCGGCGCAAGGCGGATTCTTCTAGCAGAGATCCAGGAGAATGACCATGCTGGGGTGATGGTTGGAAAATATGGTTTAGAGATCGCGCCTTTATATCTCACCTTATGTCGCTCTAGACATCAAATCCTATAGTTCTATGATCTCACGACTGTTATGCGTACTAAAGCTTCTTCAATTCCATCATAGATCTACATCATGCTCAAAGCCTCATTACATCTAGAAGCCAACACTTCTCGCCTATTCAGCACCACCGCCACCACACACTCAACATCACTGACAAATATCTCTCTACTAACCGTCCATATATACTCCCAATCGTCCCATCCCCATCCATGGCTCCACCCCGCTCCACCCTCCATATCACCCCCAGTCCGTCTTCAAACATCCAAGCACATCTTCGCCCCCCTGTCAAGTCATCCCCTCATACACCCCGCTTATTCGGCCATGCTCGGTCAGACAATGATTCCATCAGCCCTGCGCACCCTTACCCCCGTCGCCGTTGGCCCGTTTGACAGGTTTGACAGCTGTCAAATACCCCTGTCTGACCACTCATAGCTTGCTCACAGTGCGAGGCTCCAGGAACCCCTGGGTACATTGATATATGGGGTGACAAACGGCATGCGGCCATTCCGGCACTGGTAGTAGTGTCTGACAGGGAGCCCGCGTGCGATTGGCGAGGGGCGTGGTTGGAAGCGAGGGGGTGGTTGAGTAGGCTGGTAGGGGTCTGTGGATGTGTAAGATGGATGATGTTAGTGTGGTTGGGGTGTTTGAGAGTGCTACAGAAGATAGCTGGTGAGGGGAGGGGAAAGTGCTGTCTTAGACATTGTGTTTGAATGAAATGGCGGTGGATAATGTCTTGGTGGGCACATGATGATGGGTAATATCCATTGGGGCATTGAAGCCGCAGTGGTTGTGGCAATGGAACATGAGCGCAATAGGTTCACTGGGGGTTCAATTGTGGGAGCGCTCAAAGCCTAGATATATGTATTATTCGTTCAAACTGTTAGGCCGGAAGGTAGTCTTTGCTAGGTCATGAGAAGCTCTATCGGTGGGTTGAGCTCGTTCAGATCTGACTCTAGTCAGGGATTTGACTCTGGAGGTGTATTGAGTCAGCCGAGAGTTCACTTTGGCGCTTAGAAGCATCTGCTCTGCAACTTCCTCCTGATTCTGCATCTTTGAAATACGCAGTTCTAATTTTCGTGACATGTAAACCCAGAGCGCCTGGATCAGTAGTGTCAACGCCACAGCGCAGACCACATATATCCATATCTCTGTTGCGACAGTCTTGGGACCATTTGGATGCTGAAAGTTGAAGAAAGACATGCTAAAAAACGTCTTAAAGAGAGTTAGTCTGAGTTCTCACACATGTAATGAAATGATAGACAGAAGTTCTTTAGACATGAATAACTTACTGCAATGAACGTGGCCGGTAGAAACAGAATAGTGACATTAGCTATCACCCTCATTGAAGAACTATCTCGAGCTGTAGCTGATGCGATCGCCCTTGAGTCCTCCGCAATCTGTGTTGATGTTTCTGATAACTTCAGTATTGCAATGTTGTCTTGCCGACTAAGCTCTGCCATAGTTTTCATAGCCTCGTTATCTTTCAAAGTAAACAAGTTCAGTAACTGGTGGGAGTGTGAGCATGTTCCTTGTGCTGAAAATATAATCACTGACCGTCTGTGTATGTGCTCCTATTCGCTTGGCAAGATAGGGATATTGACCCAGAATGCCACTTCTGTATGCTCGTAATTGACGGAGCTTTGATAACATAGCGTTGTGCATAAATACAAGATCGTCTTCTTGATTTTCGAAGCATTTATCTCGTAGCTCTGCGGTTTCCTGCTCTATGAAGTCCAGAATTGACGCCGTTCTCTTTAGCTGGTTTTCATCAAAAGCAACGTATGAAGCAATCGTATTGACTGTTTGACTCATTTTGATCAAGTCAGCATCTCTCCAATCGGCTATCTCCTCGGGCTCGTAAAGTATGTTGTCGGTTACCCCATTTTCCAACCAAGAAGGATTCGCAAAGAATCGCATACCTGTTGCTCTTTCTGCTTCATTCAGTGTGCGTCGAATATGAGCACTAGTTTTTTCGTATCTTTGTGTCTGATGTTCTAGAGCGACTATCGGCACAATCATTGGAGCAAGTAACAGACTCCTCGATTCTTCAACTGTACTGAACAGTCTGTCGATATAGTATTCATAGAGTCCGAATACCACAGCTACGGATTGTCTTGTTTTAGGATCATAGGTTAGTGCCACAGAAACTTTCGGACTCGAGGACCAGTCTTGCTTAAAAACATATTCTAGGACACTGGATTAGTAGGCGCCGTTTTCAACAGTGTGAGTAATCAACTCACTAAGCTTGCCTGAGTTTTCAGTAGTTGTATTCCTATAATCAAAAGCTCTGGAAAACTCGACATTACGGGATGTAAGAGCACCCAAATATGCGGCGGAGAGCTCGAAATGCACGCTAATTTGAAGAAAAAGTTTACGAGACAACGGCAAGGGCACGAAAAGATGCCTATCCATTGCTCCCACTGGTTTGAGTGCCTCAAATGCTCTGGAGATCAACATTTAGTTCAACTGTAACTTAGGATGTCCTCTGGCAACACAGCATACCTACATTATCCTCAAATTCCATTGGTGTGTCTGTTGATAGTATCAGCCATTTATTCTTCATGAGCATGGCAACTTACTTCACCCTGCGGTGAAGGTTTCAGAGTATCCTTCATTAGCCATGCAGCGACTTGCTCTTCACTTTGCATACAGTGCTTTGTTGCGGTACCATCTTGAACGTGAAGGCCAGTGTGGCGTTGCTGACGGCATTAGGTACAACATCTCTTGAATTGTAATTGCTCTCATACAGTAGCTGCCCATTCGAATGTATACGCCTTGGTAAATTCCCCGAATATGTCCCCCTTTCCTTGCCCAGATTCGTCTCTTATCTGTAAGGCTTGTTTCGTAGACGTCGTTTCTAATGGGGAGGCATGCTCGAAGAGCTGGTCTAGCAAGGATTGCTCCATCTCGTCACTTATCAGGGGGAAGGGGCAAGTTCACAACCTAATCCTGAACGGAGGTAGAAAGTAGCAAGATGTTGGACCCCACCGGTTTACGTGGCTGAGTCGCGGTAAATGCAGACTTGATATTCAGCCTGATTGGGTACTGCCCTTGACCGCCTATGAAGTCGGCTCCGGCTTGAAGATGATAAGTGGCTAGAACAAACAGAGGGAAAGCTGTTAGTATGATTTGTTCAAAATGAGTATATTTCTTTCATTGCACTTCTGAAAGAAATTCGTTTATGAAATTTGGCAGCAAGATGATATGACAGGTATAAATTTAAATGTTGAAATGGGAACATTGTCCATGCATGTGCCGAAGACCCAGAACATTGATAGATGAGGTCCTTAGTATAAATCAGTTCACGATTTAATCACAAGTATGCAAATATCTCAGTTGATCACATTCTCAGATTTAGTTTTCAAGTCGAATGTTCAGAATGCTCTAACGTATATCAATGTAAACATTGTTAATTGCGTGACACACCTTTATGTTGACACTGAATGACCAATTGGAGAATCGGTCAAACAAACTGGACAATAACATCTGCTCAAATCCAATCATTATCCAGGTCGATAGACTTGTGGCTTCTTACAAGGATCGACCGATCATCTGTAAGCTGACACAAGATGCCTGTGAATGCTGGTTGGCCAGGCCTGTTTTTAGAAGGGACTCTGTTAAGCCGTACAATATAAGAACGATGATGGTATGCAAGATATCTCCGTCAGCAAAGAAGTCAATATGAAATTTTCCATCATTTCAATTGCATGGTTTATTGCATTACCTGTCACCGCATCGCCAACATCCCCTTATCGACAAGCTGCGAGTCGCACTATTTTTCAACTATCCCAAAATGGAACCTGGTTCGAAAACCTAGCTATTCAACAAAACGGCTTGATTCTTGCCACAAGAGCTGATGCCGGAGAACTTTGGAGAATCAATCCCAAAGAAGGTACTGGGCAGAACATTTTCAACTTCACCGGCACGGATTCCAGCCTAGGAATTACTGAAATCAGCCAGGATATATTCGCCGTAATCAGCGGTAATGTTGACCTTAGTGCGGGATCTGTCACTCCTGGATCATTCCTCATCTGGAAAGTTGACACCAGCAAAGGCGGTCCACCTACAATATCAACACTTGCCAAGATATCAGATGCAGTCTTCCCAAACGGAGCAACAACCTTTGACGATGATACTTTGCTATTCGTGGACACAATCAAGGGAGTCATATGGAAGGTGGATATTTCCACTGGAGAATATTCGATTGCTCTTTCAGATGCGACAATGCTGCCAAACGGAAAGACACCACCCGGCATCAATGGTGTCAAAGTCTGGAAAAACTACGTGTACTACACATCGTCAACCCAACAGCTGTTCTGTCGTATACCTGTTGACAAGAACGTATCAGCCACTGGACCAGTCGAAATTCTTGCTAAAGGTTTCTTTCAAGACGATTTCATCCTGACACCATGGGGCCAACCTTATATCGCGACGAATGTGAACAACACAATTGTTACTGTCAACGAGAATGGGGAAGTGAAAGTTGTGGCAGGCAGCAATTCGTCACTGGCACTTGCCGGAAGTACAGCCATTCAGTTTGACCCGTCTGACCGCTCATATAAGACTCTGTATGTTACTACTACTGGGGGTTTGAAGGCGCCTGTCAACGGGACGATTGTTGAGCCGGCAAAAATAGTTGAAGTTACACTGAAATATTGACCGCAAGTGCTCCGATAGGGTCTGAAGATGGATTAAAGCATGGGGAGGAAATGTGTATAAGATTCAAAGGAAGGCGGAGTGCCTTGTAAGCTAATAATAAGCATCAATATAGTACTTAAGATAGTGAGCATCTTGTTGGATTGTAGCTAAAAATAGAACTCGTTATAGTTGAGCACTGCGACCAACATTGAATCCTTAAAGAACGAATCCGGATCCGCTCGGAGTACCAGTAAAATGTACTTGCGATGTTATGAAGGCTTAGCAGTTATGGGGGCTATCCAACAATTCCCAGTAGGCTAACTCCAAGGTACAACCGATATCTTTGCAACCTCCAACATAGAGAATCCTTAGGACTCTCTAAAACTAGTTCCGCCAACGCATTGGCAGCCTTTCTCGTAAGCTACCAAACCCAACCTCTCCGAGCGGAGACAAGGCTGAAGCCGATCCCCGCTTCACACCACTACGACAAGTTCGTCCCGCATCCCAACCAAACCAGCATCAATTCTCGCGTGGGCATCTTCCAATGAGCGCAAAGCTGGAAGCGCTTGAGCGAGCCCATTACTACATTCCATTCTACCCCCCAACTTCTGCTTCTGCCAACCCCATCGTCACATCGAGGGGACGACTGGCTCTACTTATCACAACGTTCAAGACATCACACTGAAATGCAGAGCAATCGATCGGATGTTGCTTTCCGCCCAACCAAGAATCAAGCCAGATGATCACGCACATGACGTTGAACACCAATGGCAAACGAACATGCATCTAGCCAAGTAGCGCCAGTTCGCGAAGGAAAAAAAAGAAGCATGTTCGCATCAACAAACGGCCCATGATTTGCGTCTTTTGTGTGGGAACCCAACGCTGCGCAAACCATCTTTTTTTGCGTTTCTTGCCTTGTGTAAAAAGCAAGATGCATGTGTGCTGCTAAAACCAACCTTCACGTCTCCATGGTCTCTTCTACAATGTAGCGCGGCCCAAGTGACACCTAGCAATCACTCCGCTCGGGAGCCAGTTTAAGTTGAACCAGCCAATGTGCCGACAGGGCGAGCGGAGGACTACCGCATGCTGGTGGTACACTACACAGTATAGTTTTAGCAGCGATAGACGTAGCGCATACTAGTTCTGTGGAGTTGTTCAGGAAAGCCTTGTCGCTTCTGCCAACAGAATCTGTAAACCAGATATTCAATGAATAATGTGTCGTGAAAAAGCCAATCGTGTGGAAGTTGTGAGGAGAAATCGTATCCATTTCTTCTGCTGCAATGGTACATAAAAAGGTTGTCGGCATTAGCCGCAACGAATCATGACGATTGCGCAAACGCACAGGCGAGTCATGCGTCTAATCAAGGCACCGCGACTGTCTTTTACGCGATGCAGAACGTTAGCGATGGATATGAAACGCGCGATGGAATTGAGTGGCCTAGTCGTTTCAACGAACGCGTTTGGAGAGCGATCATGATGCATGATCTGATGCAAGCCAATTGGAATAGCTAGGTTATGCAAGTCGGCGAAATTCACTACCGGACTTGCTAAGATCAAAACAATGATTCCAGTATGGAAACTAGGAGATGTATCACCAAGAACGAAGCGATAAGTGAGGTAAACTGAGTGATTTTATATGATAAAGCAACATGTAAACTAAGGCGCGTCCGTAGACAGCGATCCGTACCTAAAAAATTCCGTCTATAGAAGTGAACAGGGAAGCAAGCGCAAACAACAAGAATGTTACTCGCATAACTAAATATCTCGCGAGATCAAACGGGAGATCCAAAAAACACAAATTTCCGAGCGTAACGATGTAAAAAGCAGATAAAAACAGATGGGGATATCTCAAAGATCAAACAACTTTTTGCCTTTTGCCTGAACCAAAGGAACATGATGCTGGGTGACCCGAGAAAAAAATGGTGCAAAAAAACAATAACAAGCCCCCGATAGACCCCCATAATAGCAAAAGCGAAAGAGAAAAACGTTCCAGACAACTCTTCACCCGCGAGGGTGTGGTGTCATAACACAGACTTCGTCCATAGATTATCGTACAAGTTTTGCTTGTCCTTTAAGGACTCAAGCCGCGATGCGGGTATCTTGCATAGAAAGATGAAAGCAGAGCAATGAAAAATTGCAGAGCCAATAATAGATGATTACAGAGAGCACTTGGGCTCTATTGGAGAGGATTGATGAGCTCGAGCCGGGATTGGGCGGAGTAGATACGCATCCGGGAAATCCGGAGCGGGAGGTTGGGAGGATAGGATGGATTTTGATGACTCGAAAAGGGTGACATTTTGTTTCTTTTTTCGTTTATATGGTGGTGCCTGGAGATGATCGAAGCAAGGAAGTGGCAAACCATTCTGCGACGCGTACGTCTAGGCTTCATCGTCACTTTCGCCGACTTCAGACTCTTCGGCCTCGGGACTGCGGATGATGGGCTCAATGTTGACCTCGAATCGAATGCTGAAGAGGCGAATGTTGGCCATGAGCTTTTCTGTCTTGTCGAGTTCGCAGTCGCGTCCAAAGAGGCATTTGACAAAGGCGACACCGCTCTTTGCTCCCATGTTGGCGGGCTTCTTTTCACCAGTTTCGCGTTGGGCTGCCTTCCACATGTAGTCTTCGCAGACCTTGAGGAGTTTGCGGAAGCGAACCCAGAGACGCTCGCCGCTTTCGAGAAAGTCTTCAACCATTTCGCGCTTGGAGTCGACGCGAACACGGTCAATGACTTCGTCGGCTCTCTTGTACTTGCCGGCAAGGTGGATGAGGAGAAGCCAAAGTTCAGCAGCCATGTCGGTAAGTGGCTTGTCGGTGCCATAGGCGTAGCATGCCCAGTCGTAGATCCATTTACCGAGTGAGTTGGCATCGAAGACACTGCCCAGCACCATGATTGGCTCTTCTGTAGGGTCCCAGTTCTTTAGCGAATAACCGGCTGGAATGCCGCAGCGGAGTCGATCTTCTTCGGTAGCCTTGCGCTTCTGCGGCTGAGCTTTAGGTTTGGGCGGCGTCGTTTGTGGTCGTTCTTGCGGTGGTCGCTGACCGGCGGCCGTCGAAGCCCTTCGTGGGCGTGATTGATTCGCTTTGGGCATGGGCATCGGGGTAGGGCCATCTCGTTGAGGCTGAAATGCGGTTTGATTTGCGCGTTCGCGGTTCTGATAGTAGTAATAACTGTAATCAGCGGCCGCGAACTTGTGATGGTCTTCGTAGGGAGGTGGCGGCGTGCCACCGTAGTAGTCATCGCCGAAGACATCGTCGGGAGTAAACGAGGGATAGAAAGAGCCGAAGCGCTGGTGCTCACGGAAACGCGCGTTTTCGCGAGACTGCTTGCTACTGCGCGGCCGATCGTACGAAGGTACTCGGTACCGAGACTGCCCATAGTAATCGAAATCACTTACAAATTCAGGACCACGCAAGGGCGAGGAGTAGGTTGAATAACGTGGATCCGCAAACTGAGGGCCACCTCGTGGAGAGTAGGCATAGCCAGGAGGAACCTGCTGGCTGGTGGATCGTGAGTGTCGAGTTTTCTGGGCGGATCCGCGCGGCGATGGAGTCGCAGATGAGAACCGATAGTTTGGTGGTGGTTGAGGGTAGCCATATCCGCCTGGGGGATAGGCATATGGTGGTGGTGGTTGTTGGTACATTGTTATTGATATGTCTTAGACAGACTTTGGTGAATTGGGTTGTGTTGTTGGAATGGGGTTGTGGTCAAGTGTCCAGCGAGGAGGCTGGAATTGGGTGCTCTTTCGAGCCAATCTCAGGGCGGTGGCCGTCTTGCGTCTTCGGGTGTTCGATATCTGTATCCTGGAGTCTGGATGAAGGTAGAGGGAGAGGAGGAGGAACCGTTAACCTTCGAAGCAAACATTTGATGGATCTATGGGGGAATAGGCCAGTGGCGAATTTCTAAGCAGAGGGCAAGTGATGCAGATGAGTTCAATGGATAGGAATCCACGATGTTAGAATGGCCGAAGCTGATAGTTTTGGGTAGAAACTGAATATCGATGTAGGGGAGTGTAAAGGACACACGGGGAGAAGAAGAGAGAAAGTGCGAGAGTCTGGCGGGTACTCTTTGTTTTAATCAGCCAGACTTCAGGGGGGCTGCTGGGCTGTCGGGGGATGTGCCCTGCACTGCTCGGTCATGGGTTTCCCTGTAAAAGGACTTCAAGCCTGTTGACCACCAATGTTGCGCCCAACACAGACACTGGACAGTCCACTAACATGTCCATGCTTACAGAATGCTTTTGATCTGCCAATCCTGCCTAAAAGCCCTCCCGGCCGAGGGATGACTCTGCGCAATTGCTTTGTTCCCAGTCCGAAGCATTGATTGGCTCCGGCTTCCTTTTCGCCTGTCCGCCGTCGTGTCGCGCCCTCTGCCTAGCCGTCCTGTTGGCTGCCAGTCCTTGACTTTGAACGTGAATACCGAGGGGGTTGGCGAGCCACGAAACGCATTTTATAGAGACTAGTCTCATTAGGCTGTGACTCCGCTGCGTCCGCTTCCAAGACGAGAGGTTCAGAGGTCTTGGTGGAATAGGAGACGGATGTTGCCCTTTTTGCTTTTTCCTTCTCTTCGTCTTCTTTACGATTTACAAACGGCCAGTCTTCTCTCCGTCCCACGCGGCCTCTTTCACAGTGCACACCATCATCTGTCGCGAATGACAATTGATGGACTACAGTCTGTCGCCCAATTCGCCCTACTGTTGTGTTTCCCTTGACGCATAAGAGTATTGCAATGCCGCATAACATTCATACTTGCTCATCAGACTCCTCACGAGCACCTTCCCAGCCTCATCACCTGGCGCTGATATCTTAATCTTCTCTGCCTCTTGGTTGAGCGGTATGCCCTTATGCGAGGAGTCATAATGCGCTGCGCCTTCTGAGTGCCATCTTCCATGGCAGCACTTCGCTGTTACCGAACCTGATTCCTTAAACAACTCAGGGCTTTGTTGACTGATAACCAGAGTAAAGAGGCGGCATTCATTTGTTTGGGCTAATTTTGGGCAGCTGTGCATGCAAGATGCAAGCTTGCTGTGTTGTTTGATGCACCGCCGCAATGAGTCCGCTCCGCCAGCGTAAGCACCACTCCTATACGCTTTGATTTCAAAACTCCTATAGGGGAGCAATATATTAGCCTGTTTTTCATTATTAATTACCAGGAGCCACGCTGCTGGAATTGTGTCAGACTTTCCCTTTCCAGATCCTGCTGGCTACATTGGAATGTTGGCCTGGTCCATGTTTGAAAGCAAGTCACGGCAATCCCTCTCTGATGGAAAGCCAATTTTCCCAAGAGGGATCTTGACTCCTTTCTCGACGAGAACCTATCAGTCATCATAATGGTTATCTGCTCGCTTGCCTTTTCGAAATGATCCCCTCTCGTTTCGTTTTCACGTTTCTCGGTTCCACAAGCCCGGAAAAGTGCTGTTGCACTGTGACACCTGTTTAACCTGTTGATGCATCTTGCCCGCTTTGCGCTACCCACGAGTTCCTTCCAGGCGTGGGCTAGATTGAATTGGACGCGATGTACCGTTGTACGAATCCTCTTATGTTAGGAGAGTAGAGTAAGACAACTCGTATGCCACTGCTCGGCAAAACCGGCGGCACTGTGCTGCAACAGAGAATTCGAACAACTGTCAGCTAAACATCACGGTACTCTGATGCGCGACTGCAGTAGTTCAATTTTTGAAGCGTTGTTCCCAACGAAACGGACCGAATTTCAAGAGCCTCTGGATTTTGGGTTTTGATTTTTCAGGAATCAAGACAAACACAGACGAGGCTGTAACGATTGTGTCTTGGAATTTGCCAAGATTCGTGGACCAACCACTCACGCCTCTCATATTTTAAATTCTTGCAATGATTCGCTCGGAAACGTTCCTAGAAAGCCACACTTCCGCGCTTCCGCTCTGACAATTTCCGCTACTATCAGAGCCAGGCACGCCAGCGAATCTTTACGAGAGCAAAGACGAATCCATCAACAATGATCCCTGAAAGGTTGGCCAACGATATCAGTTCACCCACGCAGAATTGCGCCCGGTACTGATCCCATTTTCGCAAAACTGAACCAGGAACAGGCAACAAGAAATTGCAAAAAACGGGAGGCTCCCGATAATGAATCGGGCGGTGAGTCTTCGCATCTGATTTCGATTCGCCGCACATATGCAGAAGTGTGCTTTTCCAAAAGTTCCTAATCGCAAACTACGCGCGCTGTTGTTTAGGGGCCGGCATTTAAATGTCTTGGAAGCATGCAACCACTCTGGCGGAACGGGCCAACAAGGCTCTTGCAGGGACCTATTTATGCAGCCTTGCGGCTAACACAGTAACAAAACAACCGTGATGCCCAACCAGTTTGTCTAGGAAATACTGCCAATTGTTCGCCAGCATTACATCATTTTTGTCGCGCAGAAACCGTCGCCCTCAAGGCTCAAACCATTGCGATGGTTGGCCTGAATGGACATTCGTTCTTGTCGCCAAATAACCCTCGGGCGCGTTGCACGGCTTTTCTTGCCGTGTCGTTGGATTGGGTCAGGCTGATGTTGCCAAAAATCTTTTGGGCGTTTTTGGTTGAGCGTGGAAGCTAGCAGTGAGTCCGCGATGGACTAGGCTGTTTTTTCCTGCATCTTCGGAAATCGGGATGCGCATCCAACCAGTCGCAGTGTTCGTGGCTCTGGCCGCTCCATTAGTGGCCGGCGCGCATCGCGAAAGGCTGAGTTTTGACTTGGCATCATGACAAGATTCCTTTGGCGAGTCGCGACTGCAGACGATTCAATAACCTCGGTCGCTTGAATGTATATTGATGAGATGGATTTGATGATGTAGGACGTGATGTATGAGTGTAGATGGATGGTTTGAAAGAGGTAAAAATAAGGTTTGCGTTCTTGCCATTTTTGTTGAAAAGATGATTCAAATGAGGAAGGAGCGCTCCTGTCTTGGAACAATCTACTGTGCGTCCACTTCGTTGTTGTCTTACTTCTCGCGTGGTTTTGCTAGGCTTTATTTACTCTACCATCAGAAGATGGGAGTGCCATGATAGTGTGGTCAAGTACCAAAAATCAACACCGCGAGTGAGCACTGAGGCATTTCACCTTTGCTCCGGAGATGTGATCTTGATGGTAATTGTGGTTGACCATCAAGCTCCATAAAACATTATTCAAGCTCATTTGATAGACCAAGCTCAACGTTGTGGCGTTTCTGAAGGATCCAGGAACTTTCCAACCTTTGACTTTTTACTGTGCCCCCTACTGAATTGAATCCCACTGCACAAATTGCGAGAAAACAACTCTTATGCAACCTTATTTGAGCTTTCCTTCTCCTCCCCGATCCTGCCTGTTCCCCTTTATTCTGCTTGGTAATGTTGCACCATCAATCAGAATTCTCGGAAACTGGAACATCTCCCTGTCTTTTATTACATCCTAGCATGCATGGAAATGAATGCCGACTCTACGGTGTATTTTCACATGCTTTACACAAAAAAGTTCTACAATATTATCAAATGTTTGTGTGTGCGTGTGTGCGCCTTGTCCATCTTGATACCCAATCTCCGCGCACAGTGCCAGCTCATCATGCAGACATTGCATACCCTGTGAATAAACAGTCATTGTCTCCCAGACACACCATGGGGCGTAAAGCAGCAACCAAGAGACTGCTATACAATTGATTGAGTTTATTTCCCCAGCCGAAAAAATACTACCACAATGGATTTTTATGTCGTGGTGCTTGCGCACTCATCCTAGTCTTTCCCTACGAAAATTACAAAGCAGTTTGCCTAAGCTTGGCCTGCATCGTCGCTTTCGCTGCCAGGTTTTTGCGATCGAATTGATTTTATTCTTGTTTGTTTTGGGCAGCAAGTTTACCAAGCGGTGAATGACTGTCTTGACCGCAACATCATCTGTCTCCAATGGACAGGCGAAAGTTGAAACAGTTTGGTATGCCTTGCCTTCTTTCACAAGCGAGACAGCACTTTTTTACTTTTCTGGTTCGGCACACAATCAATATGCCGAGTGTGGAAAAATAATATTTCTCAACAATTTTTTTTTGAGCCTGGACCTATTCGCTTGGATACTTTCCATCTCGGATTGTCGGCGAAACTCTGAGAATGCCTGTACCGCGCGTGGAGAATAGATGAATGATTTACATCTAGTCTTGGCCCTCCAAGGCTGGCATGGAAAGTTCGAAATTATTTCTCCATTTCCCCAGACTGAAAAAAATGGCACGCATTACCTTTCATTGAATTTACATTCGGACATGGCTTAGTTTAGTAGTGCCCGTTAGATCATTTAGTATCCGTCGCCAGGGCTAGGGGAAGTGGTAGTGTTTTTGCTTCGTGAAGAATATTGAAATTTGTTCGTGGGCCACGAAGCACAATTTGCGACGCCCTGTGTGTGTGAGCTTAGACTTTACATGCGGTTTGCAAGTTTAAATTGTGGTTGTGTTGGAGTATACTAAACGAATTGAGAACAGTTCTGCTCCGGTGCTTGGGACATACATTTGGTCTGTTCGCCAGCGCCCCTTCAGATTCCACGTTGTTTCTTTATTAGGCTTCATGGTCCAGCCTTGTGATGACTTCGTTTGTGGTCCGCTCGTATGCAGCGGGATTCCGCCCTGATAATCGTAGAATCAGCGGGTGAGAAAGGTGCATGAGTTCATGCATCGCTTCAACGAGCCAATTGTATCAAAGTTGAATTCCATAAGAGAAATCTTGCATATCATGATACATTATCATACATATATTCTGCAGCGCCGTCAAAGTGGCAGAGAACGTAGTATCCACCCTCCTTACTACCGAATGAATTGGATTTGCTTTATCACAATACTACTCGATGCGAATATAAGAGGCCTGACTGTTGACCAACTTCCTGGCCTGCATCTCTTGTTTCACCAATTGCAATTGCACTAGAAGAGTCTCACTGATACCAGTACATCCTAGTACTAGCTTTGCTGGCATGCCACAAACCGTTCAACTTTGAAGGCAACAACGAATATACCACCCCCAGCTGATGAAACATGATAAAATAGGTATTTTGATTGCCAACGTGTCATCGTAGCCTGCACGCTAGACTTCCCGGGCCGCTCCTAGATTTCGGCTTCTGATGTGAGAGGCCAAAAATGGTCAACCAGCTCTCAACTTGCCAGATAGCCACCCATAATACTTCGTAGTCACGGCACCCAGCCTGATGATGGACCTGCAAGGCGCAAAAAACGATAAGGAATTACCATCTTTGTCTCGTCAGGTTTTCAGCCGGTTCAATGCATTATCCTTTCTGAACAACTGAGCAGAAGGTTTACGCAAGGCTGACCATATTCTGAAGTGTCTCCAGGGTGCTACCATGAAGAAGTAGCCTGTACAGGGAACCTTCAGAATTCAGGGATGATTGCTCCAGACTAAGGTTTCCAGGTTCCGTGCTATGCTAGTTTAGATAATCAGGGGGAACAAAAGTTTTGACAGGAAACTTGGACCTCGGCGCATAAGTTTAGGAAGAAATATATTCTATTTGACAAAGTCAGTAACTAGACATGCGTTTGAGGGAAACTATAACCGTATGAAGTTATGAACTCCCGGGATAGAAAATTTATAGCGATCAATTGTTCGGTGTTTAGGAAGGGAGGAATCGGCATGGCCTACCAGATAAATTAGAGGCTTGGAGACAATAATCTGAACGCTCATACGAGAGCAATGCAAACATCCATGATGTATTATCCCTCAGTCTTGTATTTCATATCCAACTCTGGTGGAAGATAGCTATCCGCCAGCCAAGCTTTTCCGCTCCTTATACATCCCATACACTCTAAGCATGAAGCAGCTGTCACCATGCGGGAGTTCCGTCGAATCGCATGGACAGCGGTCGCAACTACCAAATCGGGCATACGCGCGCGTGTGGCTGTGCAAATTCACAGCCACGATGCATTCTACGTCTTCTGATTGGTCGAATGCAAATAATTCCAACCAATTGGAATCCATGGAAAGACCGCATTCTGAGAGGCGACTTTTCAGATTTTGCCTGAGCATGCATGCAGCGAGGAGTCAGAAAAGGGCGCTCCGAGTCGTTGTTTCGTTTCGCCCTGAGTGCTAGGAATCGCTGGAAAAAATGGTCTCTCTAGCTGAGGCTGCCAAATAGTACGCGTTCACTGCGCAGTCCTTATGCGGCTCAGCTAGTGTGGGCAAGATCGTGACTAGGATTGATATGCATGTTGAGAGATGCAGATTGGTTGGTGAGTGAAGGCCAATATGGGGTCTCCAAGCGATCGATGCTAAACAAGTTTGATGAGGTCTCGTGACTTGATAGATCTTCTTTGCATTGTTATTGATGGAGCGTTGTGTCACATGCCTGTATATCGTTGCCTGCATATCGCGACGCCTCCTTTTATATCTGCTTTACGCTGCTTGTTACTTGGATCTATAGGTCTGGTCCGTTGTTTGAGATTCGATAACATAGCAGCTGATGTCACATGCATACTCCTGTAGTTGAGAGGCTGGACAGTTGCTGCCATGGAAAGAAAAGTGACAGTGTTCCTTGGTGTGTTTTGTCGCCCCCCTCTCTATAGATTCAACATGAACCCCCACGATAAGGCTTTGAGGCTATTTCGTTCAGTTGATGCCGTTGATATAAAGGGGTACTGGTGTCGATCGATCTTCGTGGAGCGCAAATATGAGTCATCGGTGGTTGATATACTTAGACCAAGCGGTTGCCTGAAGTGCGCACGGAGGATGAATGATAAGAGATGGCAGGTGTCTGAAGTCAGTCCGAATCAACTGAACCGTAAAGAACGGTGAGGCTGAACGCATCTCTTCGCAACTCCTTTTACAACACACCGGTGAGATCAAGCATTGAACGCGGTGTAGAGTGTGGGAGCAGTAAGTGTATCGTACTGGATACCGCCTATCCTCGCAGGACTGAGGAAATGAATCGCCTGAACACTGCTCTGACCATTTGATTTGATGATGTGCTGGGTCATTGCGACTCGAGTGATGGCGGAAGTATGTCCACGGCAGTATGAAGCCATGTGTGCCTTCATGTCGCTCCCTGCATAAAACTGTATTGTGACAATGAATCATCAGTGTCTATATCTTCCTCGTCTTTCTTATTCGCCTCTTCTTTATGCCCAGCTCCATGTTTGTCGTTCTCGTCGAATTCAATATCTTCGATATCATCTTCACCATATTCATCTTCTTCCTCGCTGGCGTCCTCGTCCTCGTCCTCCTCTTCGGGGTCGGATTCGACTAACGCTCTTCCTTTACCCTTGGAAGGCTCAATCTTAGGTTCCATATGAAAACCTGGTAATCCCTCTGGGGGAACGGTGTGATCAACTTCGTATTCGTCTGCAAAGTGCTCTTGCTCAAACGCATCAATCTTGGCAGCACCTTCTTCCACCCACATCTCAAAAGCCATCTCGCCGGCCTCAACATGTCGAAGCGGTGTAGTTTTGACGCCTCCAATATCTTCACCGACATATGCTGGAACCTCCCCGTAAGCCGACTCTTTCTGTAGAGATGGTTCTACTGGTATCCAAGGAGTCTCCTTGTTTTCTATAGGTCCGGGAGCCTCGGCTTCATCCTTTACTTCGATAGCAATAGTCCAAGAAACATGCTCAGGTAGTGGCTCCAGGTCACGCTGCATGAACTGTAGCTTCTGCATTACCGCACGAAACTGTTGATCCATGTTTGCTGTCCGTAGACCGGCCTCTCGTATTCTCTTGCGCTCTTCAGGTGATGTACTGGCAAAAGGCACGAACCAATCGCGTCTGGTGACAGTTGGAAAACTAGCGAGGTCAAAGACGAAGCGCTCTAGAGGGTCGCCAAAGCGACTGAAGATGATGAGACAGACTCGCTCAACAGCGCCTTTCTTCATCTCCACTTCAATCGAGTCGATAGCCTCGTTGATCCACTCTTTAACTTCCGGGACCTGAGAGTGTCGCACTGGGTAGTTGTATCTCCGAATGGCAACAAAAGATTCTCGTGGATAGACATCACGTTCGTACAAAATGGTGTGAATGCAAATGATGAGGAAATCGAGGAAATGAGCGACTAGCTGAACGTAGGTTTCTGGTCTTGCAACCTTCTTAGGCGGAGGTTTTGGCATGTTCGTGAAGTGAGTTGCAGCGAGGGCCGAGACGAGGCGCTACAACCGTACGATGGTTCCCACAAGGCCAGCTGTCTACCAAAAACTTGAGGGAATGATTGTCGATGCCCCGCTATCGATCTACCGGGTCCGGATTGGCACCAGGACAGAAGATAATCAAAGCAACGTGGTCTAGGGTGATGTCGTGATGGACCCAATGGGGATGATTTAAGGTTTGATAGTGCCAGATCTAAACCAAGCTCAACCGAGACTAGAGGAACCAGATGGTCGGATCTAGTCTACAACCCCATGATGCGCGGGAAGAATACCACGTCAAACGTGGTTTTCACTCTGCGGGATCATGGACGGGTGTGACAAGTATTATCGCGACTTGGTATTTCGGCTCGATTGAGAGAAGAGATACCGCGAGCGAGTTGCAATTGAGAAGACTGTACTCTGACACAAGGTGACTTGGTAGGGCGCAATGGATGCCTGTGATGGTTACCTTGTATAGCTGGCAAATATACTTGTTCAGCTGCCTTGAATAGTTGCTATCTCATCAAAGAATCGATAAAATCATAATGAAAATGTGTTGGTTAGAGTATTTGCTGTGGTTACGGAACTTACGGTTGAACCTTGAGTCTTAACCGCCAGTTGCTGGCATTGATGATTTTTTTTGGCCACTCACCTGCCCGCAACACCTCTCCCACTTTCCCATCTCATCTCCAATCTTCTTTCCCAAGATTAACGCGTCAAACCTGATATAGACGCGTCCTATCCTATTTGTTAGACTTCTCATCTTCCAAAACACTATCAAATCGCGTGTATCCTTACAGGACACCAGCTAGAACCCCTCCAAACCTCAGCCTCTGCGCGTCAACACCAATATTCGTCTCCTGGCTGCCCCACCCAGCACCCAAAATACCACCTTAAAGCTTTTGATCCAGCTACAAGTCCCCATCTCTTCCTTTACCTCTCTTCCTCCGTCGTCCTCGCCGATCTATTCATAATGGAGGAACAAATCATTCAGCTTCTCGCGGCGACTCAGTCGGCGGAGCCCACACCGCGCAAATCTGCTGAGCTTCAGCTAAGCCACATGTATCCAACTCCTGGCTTTGCTCTCGCTTTAGGTTCAATCGGATCTCACGATTCTGTGCCGCTGAATATTCGGCAAGCAGCTCTTCTATATATGCGCCAGTTTGTGCAAGCTGCCTGGAGTCCTGATTTCGACGAGTTTCGCGGCCAGGTTTTGGTCAATGACGAAGAAAAACTCCAGTTGCGCCAAACTTTGCTCGAACTCGCCCTGAACAGCAACGAGCGCAAAATTAGAAAGGCTGCTAGCTACGTGTGTAGTAAGATTGGAAGTACGGATTTCCCAGACGAGTGGCCTGACCTGCTTCCCACCACCCTACGCGTAGTTCAGAGTGGCACAGAAGATCAAATTGGCGGTGCCTTGAAGCTCCTGGCCGATTTGATTGATGAAAGCTTTAACGAGGAACAGTTTTTCGGCGTTGCTAGAGAACTAGTTGACAGTGTGTACAATGTCGCAACCAACGACGCTCTAAAAACAACAGTTCGAGCCTTGGCTATACTTGTGTTCCGTGGCTGCTTTGATATTCTTGAAATGGTCATGGAGGAGCACAAAGACGCTGTTCAAAACTTTGCAGATGAGACCCTGACACGATGGGTACCTTTCTTCCTCCAGATCCTGCAATCAAAGCTCCCGAATCCACCAACCACGGAAGAAGAGAGCCAAAGAAGTCCTAGTGCCCAAAGCTATCGTGGCTTGGTAGCACTAAAGCTTCAAGCTGTCAAGGTAAGATGTTCCACAGCATTGCATATGAGCATTGACTAATCATTACAAGGCTTTGATGCGTATCAGACAAATATTTCCTTCAAATCTCGCCCCACAATCTCCAACTCTCTTCACAGCTACCTGGGAAGAGCTCTCCTCTCTTCAAAATGCATATCAGAACATGTTCATTCAAGATTCGCGGCCAAACAGGCTGGAAGACGATGATGGACTTCCATACACGCTCGATTGGTTGGTTCTGGAAGAGTTGGATTTCATGAAGGCCTGTCTCAAAGCTGCTCCAGTCAAAAAAGAACTCGAGGGTCAACTTCAAAATTCAACTGGTGTAGGCGGAACTTGGGTGACCGAAGTCATGAAACTCATTGTTGCATACGCCCAAATCACCACGGAGGAAGAGGGTTTATGGAATTTTGATGTTAACATTTTCTTATCCGAAGAATCTGGTGTGACTGCCAACTACACCTCCAGAACCGCATGTGGTGATCTAGCAACAAATCTGTCTGATTGGCTCAAGCATACTGCGATTGATGGCCTCCTCTCTTATGTTCAGTCTCTTGGTGGCGCAGAACAAGATTGGAAGAGTAAGGAATCTACCCTCTATCTACTTAGCCAGTTTCTGCTCTATTTCCAGGAGGCCGAACAGCAGATCAGTGCCGAAGTGGCCAACGGTTTTGTTGAATACGTCAACAACGCCATTCATCAGTCAGACGAATTTCTTCGTGCTCGAGGGTATTTGGTTGCTGGGAGTTTGATAAGATGTGCTGGAACCAATCTGACTGGTGCTGGCGAAGTGTATCTTCAAGCTACCATGAACGCCATCAACAATGACGACTCGGATGTTGTAAAAGTTGCATGTGTTCGTGCTATGCAATTTTATATCGAACAACCCTGTGTCGAGTTTGCTATCCCCTTGCAAGGTCCCATAATCAACATGCTTAGCAACTTTGTCAGCTCTCAGGATCTGCAAGAGAGGGCAGAATCGGACGACTTCATGGCAGTTCTCATACAAACGATCCGCGATTCTATACTATTAGACACCCACGCAGCTATCAGTCTCGGTGGCCTAGATCTCTTGTTTAGGACTGCAAGCTACGGCGCTGGACTGTTTATGATTTCTGCAATGGTTAGCGAAACCTTCGAAGAGGTCACAGAGCGAATCGCGGCAGAGGGAGCAGACCAATACTCGCAGCTTTGTGAGAAAATTTTGCCTATGGTGATTGGCGCCTTTAGAATTGGCGATCCCACCGAAGCTAATGCCTTGCTGAATCTCGCTGCGGACCTGCTCACGGTATTGACCAAATTCGGCTCTGAGCCACTTCCAAATGGCTTTGTTGGTGCCATTATGCCCAAGTTAACTCAAATTCTCTTGCAATCGAATGACGACGAGCTGCTCAAGAGCTGCACAGCTTCGGTCAAAAACATTCTAACCCATGATCACAAGCAGCTGCTAGAATGGCAAGATGCAACAACTTCCAAATATGGACTGGAAGTAATATTGCTGATCATTGATCGACTGCTTGGCCCACATGTCGAGGACAACGCAGGTGCTGAAGTTGGTGGTCTTGCTGCTGAACTCGTAGAGAAGGCTGGATCCGAACGACTTGGACCATACCTCATGCAACTACTTCAAGCTGTAGCGGTTCGCCTTGGAAGTGCCACCCAGGCTCAATTCATCCAAAGCCTTATTCTGGTCTTTGCTCGATTGGCGCTTACTAACGCCAAAGATGTCGTGGACTTTCTGGGCCAGGTTCAAATTGGCGACCATAATGGTCTTGACGTGGTTATTGTCAAATGGCTTGAGAACTCAGTCAATTTCGCAGGATATGATGAAATCCGTCAAAAGTAAGCTCATGTCTACTCTAACTTGCGGTTGTGTCTAATTCTCTCAGTGTGCTTGCACTTACCAAACTCTATGAACTCGAGGATCCTCGCCTGTCACACATTCAAGTCAAAGGCGATTTGATCGTGCCTGTCAGCGACCGCATTATGACCCGATCTCGTGCAAAACTACGTAAGTTTTTCTCGCAACACAACGCAGTCAATGTCACATTCTAATCACTCGTAGAACCTGATGAATTCACTGTTGTACCAGCCAATCTCAAGATTATCAAGGTTCTGGTAGAGGAACTACAATTCGCCAGCGGCTCAAAACACGAACTAGAAGCCGCTGCTCTAGAAGCTGCCGAAGATGAAGGAAGTGATGATGAGGATTGGGAAGATGACCCCAACACTCTAGACTTTGGTGGAGCGAATATCAAGGAACTCATGGCCTTTGCGGATGAAAACCCAGGCGCCAACCGCCAGCGGGATGATGAGACTCAAGCTTACTTGATTCAATTCTTCCACCAAGCGAGTCAGAAGCCTGGTTTCAACGATCTCTTCAGCGCGTTGACAGCTGAAGAGCAGAACAAGCTACAGTCCTTTGGAGCATAGCCCGCTTCTCAGATATCGTGGGCTGTTCGCGGATGAACAGGGAACTTTTTGGATAGGCTCTGTCGCACTCATATCTGTGCGAGGGCTCGATGTGTTGTTTCTATTCTTGTTATTAGTATCCTCTGCACTTGAGATTGGGTTTGTGCATAGCGAGGTTCATGGTGGCGGTTATTGATAGTTACAAGCCTTCGACCTGCTATTCTTCTCTCGTTGGTTGATAGAATGAACTGGTTTCGTCGAGTGTTTAGATTAGGTAGGCACAAGTAGCAGAAAACAATGTTATTCCAAAAAACTTTGTCTTCAAGAAATGAGAATGCCTCGAGCAGGCACTTTTGACACACAACTCCGCACAAGAAAGCCTATTTCCGTCGCTGTCGCTTTTGAGGACCGAGTCCTGCCCACGCCGCCGAAGCCTGCTCTACTGCAGCACGTTCCAGACGACCAGGAGCAAAAGGGGCAGCAGAAGGAGCAGTAGGAGGCACTTTGGGAGAAGCCGTAGGACGAATTGTAAGACCTGCTACATAAGTAGCTGCAGAAAAAGTAGCGTTGTTAAAGGGGCAGTTTAACGAGCACGAGCAAAGGATTCACTGTAGAACGCTTCACGGTCGACAAAATGATAGTCGTAAAACATCATAGGAGTACAATCAATAAAGCGGCATGTTATTGATAATGCCAGCTGTCTCACTATTATAATCAACTCAGTGCAGTTATACTGCTGGCTCCTACTAGTAGTAGTCAACAAGTCGTCAAAATAAATGGCACACTTCCATCAGCCTGGTTGCCTCTTATCCGCTACGCTCTTTTATCAAGTGGTTCATTTGCCATGAAGGATGTTTCAATTCGAATAGTTTATCGAATATAATGGGAAGTATAGCACCTTTTGGTTAAGAGCGTTGGTGGCAGCCATCAGAGTCGATGGGAGAACTTTATTTATTTTGCTATGCCGTTGCCAATCTCTGTTACAATTCTCTGGAAGGCATTGGGGTCTGTATCTGAAAGAATTGAGTTTAAGTTTAGATTCATTCTTAAGCCCATGGTTTTTGGCTGCGTTCAAGGCTTCCTTGTAGGAACCATAAGAACCTTCTGACGGAACGGGTATCGCGTCCCTATTAGATTTCATTGTCTCTATTCAAATCTGACTACTTCGACCCGACTCGATGTTCTAGAAATTTGCTGTACTCACGGCACTTAAGGGCTTTCTGATTGTGGCCGGGGCGGGCGGGAACTTACCTGGACTCCTGAAGGATTATAAAGTAGTCGTAGGAGTTGTGAAGAACTGATGAACTGAATCCTAGGGATTGATGACCGTGTGGACTCTAAAACTGTAATCATGTCATAACTTCCTTCAAGGATTTCTCCTTGATTGCTCCATTCAGCTCTGTCCCTTATTGCGTGGCAATACTAAAGGCGAGAACTTGCACTTGGAACAGCTACCTTCTAAGTGCCATCGAAACTCACGTTATTTTCTACCATTGGATCTTTCAATACCTCAATCATTAGCAAGCAACTTTCCATTGCCCACGATGAAAAGTGAATATCGGCCAGTTTCACACGAAACGGAGGAAGACTCCAGTCTTACAAGCGAAATTGATGGTCAAGATGATGTTTATCGACACCGACATGGACGAACGAGACACGGTCCATGGATTCTCTCTTCTCTACTAGTAATTACTACGGCCTTGCTCGGCTTTTTCGCTGGCGTCAACAGTGGATCCATTGTTCACAAATATCGTGACTTTCAGCGTATGTCAAATGAAATCTACAATTGCCTAGATATTGGCTAACTGCTCAAAGCACCGCCTGGGACCATGAAACGTGTTCTACTCTTCAACCACACATTCACGGACGCTCCCTCGGACGAGGGTCTCAAGGCGTGGAGCTCTCTCTTTCCAGGTATCGCTCCATCCTCGCTTAATACATGAAATACTAATGATTCCAAGTGGGCGGTGGCTTTGTGGAGCATCCAATTATCGCACCGGAGCCTTCTGCAATGACCGTTTTCCATAGCCTTCACTGCCTGGTAAGTCTTGAAAGCATCCACGTAGTCTTGCCAGATGTAGTTAACAATGTTGGGTAAACAGTATTCTCTTCATGGAGCGTACTACAATGCGTTATCTTCCAAACCTATGGCCCATGGAGGACATGAAGGTCACGGTGCTGAAGGCCACATGGGCCACTGTTTCGATTACTTGCGTCAGGTTTTGATGTGTGCGGCAGACACGAATATGGAGCCTTTGGGAGCTGATTTGGGCGGTGCTAGTGGGTGGGGCTCAGAACGGACATGTAGAGACTACGATGCTGTGGTTCGTTGGGCGAGCAAGAACAGAATGAGCATAGATAAATACCGAACAAGCGGTTAGAATAAGAGTTTCTCGTGTTCAAGATATTGACTTGCGCAACTAAGATACATGGTATGAAGCATTTGGCACTGACATTGAGCGATGGCTTGTGGTGAGTTGAGCAGGCACACAGGCCTGGCCCGTTGAATCCGGCTGGATCTGCAGGAATATGCTTTAAAGCAGGGGACTTATGTTTATTGCATGCATCTGGCAGATCCATTCCCGGTAGCGACGGTACGGCTCGTCGGCTACCACTAGAATCACCCTCGGCCCAGACTTAGCCAACTACTGCATAACGATAAAGGTATCTCGCTACGGGAGCACCACGTACTGTACACTGAGGTGGCTAGAGACTCTCATCATCGTTGAGCAGCATTGCTGTCTGGAAACGATACTCAGTGTGGAAGCCATGGCTAATGAAATCTATACCAGCCGACTGATTCTTCGTCCGATCGCGGTAACTGATGCCCCAGAGCTTCACGCTATTAGGTCCCAAGAAGAAGTTTACCGACACATGTGAGTTTAAGCAACACGTTTCAGAGGTTGACTTCTGAGCACCAGGACGCTGATTGAGCTAGATGGACTGGCCCGTGGAAGTCTATTTCAGAAACGGAAGAATGGATCCAAGAGATCCGAAATGGACCTCGTAGCATAATGTACACGATATTGCAAAAAGAAGAGACCACGATTATTGGCATCGTTGGTGTAAATCGCTGGGATAAGGTGCATTACATGATAGATCCCAAATTTTGGAACCGAGGATATGCAACTGAAGCGTTGGCAGCCTTTTTGGTGGCTTTCTTCAAATTGCAACCCAAACGTCTCTGTATTCAAACTCTTCTCTCGGCAGAGAACCATGCTAGTCGAAAGGTATTAGAGAAGTGTGGCTTCGTTCACGATGCACCAAAGCCATATCCTGGACCACCGACAACTTCAGAGCCGTCAGAGGAGGAAGAGATGGAAGCGATTAGCGGTGCAGGATCAAACCCTGCTCCGTCAGATTCGACTCTTTATTTCATTTACATAAAGCCTACATAAAAGATGATCAGGCATCTTGTTGTGTGTACATGATATACATGGTTCATATCAAACGTGTTCAAGGAGACATGCTTCTTGGGTAATTTCCCACCGTCCTGATCGCTTTCAGCCTTTTGACTACCGCTGCTGCTTATGTCTTTGCGATTCAGCGCGGTTGTGGAAGTAAAAGCCCACCATTCGGTCTCAATAGGCTGCGGATCACGCAAATGAGCACACCTGTATGAAAAGGCTGTGGAAACATAATGTCCTTACTAACTTGGTGCAGGTCTATGGTCCTCCGCAAACTTCCTGACGTAGTCCCAGCTGCGACATTGGTGTGAAATAGTTCCAAACATTACCCCGGCAATGATATTGTTTTCGCCCATTATCGCGGGCTCAAGACCAACATCGCCATTACACTGGAGGCCTTGTCGTATAAAATCGAGGCAGTGGTCGGCGTGCTGCAGCCGCCAATGAACTGTAGTGTTGTAATTACCCAGAGTGTCTTCTGAAGTCATGTCTGGAATGCTGCCACCTAGAAGCTGCTTTGCATCCTCATTTCCAAGGACAACGTCCCACAGCATTTTCCGCACCATTGCTAAACAGTGGAGCTGGTGGTACATCGTAATTTGGTATGATTTCTTGTTGAAAGTTACAAAGGTTGGATGCTGATCAGGCGCTGTGACTTTTTGTCAGTAGACTGTCTGTCTCCATTCGTTCCTGTGTATAAAACTTACGTCCTTGTAAAGACATCCAGGCTTTGTTTCGGGCCACAGTTGGCCAGCCCATATACTTTTTGTCGTAGTCGAACTTTTTGGGCTCAAAGGGCACTGTTTAAGGTTGTCAGCATTCGATAGTTCTGCAGAATTGCAAGCAGCCAAATACCATTAGGAAGCGTGTTCGGTATCGATACATCATTACTTCTCATGTCCTGGATAGGTCGGACATAGATAAGAGTTACCAATACCAAGATTGCCGAATTGAGAAGTAAAATGATGCCTCTGTAGTGCCATTTCTTGCGTGATTGAGAGTTAGAGTAGTACGAAAACCCGCCTTCCTCGAATTCCCCTTGGCTGTTTTGGTCTTGAGCTGTTGGGGGTCGTTGTTGCTGCGACTGTATTGGAAAGTAGAGTTGTCTCAATACTCGTGCTGTTGACTTGTCCTGGGACATCCTTGTTTTTGTTCTCAAAATAGACTAATTTATTTGCCAACAACTCGAGCTTTTTGTATTGAAATTTGAAAATACTCAGGTGTCTTACTTCAAATGATGAGTGATTCTAATAGAACAAACAAGCTTCTAGAATGTCACTGTGATATATCAAAGCAGGCGAAGTTTTATGGGATCTTTTTGATAGTCGTGCCAGCGGCCGAGCTGTGTAAGCAGCCATGTTCTAAATTTGTCTGATCCTTGTTAAAATAGAGTTGGTTCACAGAAGGGAGGATTGCGGATAATGTAGATATTGGGAGGATCCTCCTCCCGACTTCCTTCGACGATCAGCACATCCCTCAACACCCACGGTTGTACATAATAGATCTACTTTGCAATATAAATCCGAAACAACGCTAAATGGTAAGGCGCTTGTAGGATTGTCAACTTACTCCAGAAAATTGATAGACGGAGGCAATCCCATGTTTTAGGAGCAGGTATACAACTTCAAAACTTGGGTTGGATTACACAATTTATTGCATTGTTTGTGGGATGATCCAGCTGGATCATGGTTTCGAAGGCTTCCCTTCGCACGAACCTTTGCGTTGAGGGCTTTACCAGGCAGAGAGTGTGAATATGCCGGAAGTCATAGGATCCTTCACTTGTCTGAACCGGAAAAGTTGTGATGATATGGATTCAAGAGGCTGTTTAGATTCAAGCCTCATGGCTTTGAAAGTTCTGTATAAATACTGAAGATATCGCACTCCATTTCGTCCTCATCACCACTCATCCACATCACCACTCATCCACATCATCACTTGTCCACATCTTCAATTATCCACATCATCGCTCATCTTCAAGATCATCAATCCGTACGAAACATTACTTAAACCGTTCCAAAACCTCTACAATCATGCAACTCATCACTATTGTCGCATTTCTCGGTGGAGTTGCGTTTGCCAACCCAGCTCCTGCTGAGCAGAGCGTCGAGGCCGCCAACCGCTGGATCCCACTAAACACCTCTCCTGGCTATAAGGTTGTCCCAGACCCACCAAAGGGACCAAAGGTGAAGGCTCGCAGTGAGGCTGGTGCCAACCGCTGGATCCCACTCAACACTTCTCCTGGCTATAAGGTTGTCCCAGACCCACCAAAGGGACCAAAGGTGAAGGCTCGCAGTGAGGCTGGTGCCAACCGCTGGATCCCACTCAATACCTCTCCTGGCTATAAGACCGTCCCAGACCCACCAAAAGGACCAAAGTTGTAAGCTCGAAATGAAGCCTACCGCTGGTTTCCATTGAAGAGCATGGCTACAAGGTTGTTGGTCACCTCGATCAGCTGTCAGTGGGCATGCTGAGCACTACAAAACGGTGATCGATAGGAAGTGTTCGGGAATTCCTATTGATGGCAAAAATGCAACATGAGTTACAACGATAGATTTGGATTTAAAACCAGGGCTCTGTACGCCTGGTTTCGTTTGTCTTCGCAGTTCAGTTTGTTTTTTCATGTATTTACTCTTCCTAAGTAGTACATATTACACTCGTTTAGTACGACTTTGCTTGCCTAGAAATATTGAGCCTTCTACGACTAAGCCATTGACTGCGAGCAAGAACTCACATTTGTAGATGCTTCAAACAGCCATAAGGATTGAGTGATGGTAGAGCATGATAGTTGATTAATGATTACACATGGGACTGGGGCCACGGATGGCGGCATTCCTCCAATAATTCAGACCAAGGCGTTGGACCAGGGGATGGCTCTTAAGATCTTGAGCATGACAAAAAACCAATCGGAGTTCGAAGCACTGATTCGTGTCAGGATCTCCTATCTTTAATGTTCAAGCGATTGTTGATGTTCACGATGTTAAAATTCTTGCCTTGGCGCCTCAGGCCTCATTCATTCGACGTCTCAGAACCAACCCAAGCCAACCGCCAAGTTCCTTTCAACTACATCATCCACACCATATCAGCAGCCTCCACAAGCCTCACATCTTCCTACCCAGACGACAACTACTACCTCACGATCTCCAGAACTCAACCACCAGCAATCAATCCCCCAGCACACAGCACCTTCTCGTCCGACTCCCCAACGCATGCGCCTCCCCCCTCCTAGGCCCCCATCTCAACCACCAATCCATATCAGCACAACATCAACAACCACAACCACACCATACAACACAATGGCAACAACATCACCAAGCCAACTCCTCCTCCTAGCAGACCACATAAAACTCTCCCTCCTCGAACGCCGCCGCGCTCTCGCCCTCTCCCTTCCCTCTTCGACAGACCCCTCCATCAGCCGCTCCCTCGACACCCTCGACGCCGGCATATCCGCCCTTGTGCGCGCAGGCTCTGTAGATGCAGCGACACTATCGTCCTTGCGGGAACAATATGCTGCGCTCAATGCGCAGTTTACTGGGAATGCGAAATCTAGCTACAACGATGCTGGGTCGTCGAGTAAAGTGCTAGGAAAAGCGAACGATAGCGCGTTAGATGAGGATTTCAGGGCAGCGCAGCATGTGGGCGGGAAGAGTGTGAGGTTTACGGACGAGGATGAGGATGGCGCGGGGGGTAGTCAGGCGCCGTATAGAGATGAGAGTGAGGATGAGGGGGTGGATCAGACTGGCTTGAGCAATGAGCAGATACATGCATATCATAAGAATGTGTTGGCCGAACAGGATAGTCAACTCGAGAATTTGGGTAGTAGTATTGGGCGGCAGCGCGAACTCACCATTGCGATCGGCAATGAACTGGACGACCATGTACTGCTATTGGAAGACGTGGACGGCGCAGTGGACAGACACCAAGGACAGCTAGACGGAGCAGCAAGGCGGCTGGGACGGGTGGCGCAGAGGGCGAGGGAGAATTGGAGCATGTGGGTGATCTTGGGGCTTATCTTGATTTTAGTAATGTTGATTGTTATCACGAAGTAATTGGGACACACTGCTATAGGAGCGTTGAAGGCGTTTTGCATTGGCGACCTGTTTATAGAGAGGATTATGCATATATCACAATGTTTATACTGTTCATTTCAACTGGCGCTCTATATGTACAAGAAGTAGTATTAACAATACTCTGTAACTGGGTAGCGAAACATACGGTGAGTCCCCATCGCCGCATGTTGAAGAGAGCGTACTCAGTAATTCCCATCGCATTCGATAGTCCACAACATCTTCTGAATACTCGATGGGAAATGAAGTAATTGGTACCATGCCGTGGTGGATGGAAGCCAGAGAAGTCGATAGGGGCACGCCATCTATTATGAACATTGTTTGACTCTGCTACAAGACAACAGCTCATTTGCCACGCTTTGTCTTGGTCTTCAGCACCTTCTCAAGTGCTGTTGGTTTCGGGCGCTTCTGCACCCGTTTTGCGGCCGTAGCCGACTTGATATGAGACGACGATACTACCTTCTGCTTTTTGGCTGTAGAGGCAGCCGATTCGTCACCAGTGTCTGACGGCTTCCGCTTTCTAGACGCACCTGCAGTAGGTGGATCCTTGGACATAGTAGGCGAAGATACTTGATGTTCTTGGTCTGTAGAAGTTACCGGATCGATACCGGTATCTGATATCTTACGCTTTTTAGAAGAAGCTGCACCAGGCGATCCTTGAGACGTAGAGAGTGGTGGCATAGAGGTATGATGTGTAGGGCCCGGAGAGATGCTGCTACTCAGAGCTCCCTTCTTGGGCTTTTGGGTCGACGCCTTTGGCTTCATGGCGGGCGAAGCCAGGTTGAAGTGCGCGTCAGCGGTTTCTGAGCTTTCAAGAACGTTGAATGTTACTTTTGGCTTTTCAGATGGGTGTATCGCAGATATCGTCTTGTCCATTGTTGGCGAAGAGGCTGTATGGCTCTCATCCAAGCTATCGGCAGCACCATCTGACGCTTTGCGCTTCTTCGAGGTTTTTATAGCAGATGCCGGTTTGGCTCTGGCTGGCGCTCGAGGCTTACGGATCGCAGGCTCTTTTGCTTTTGCAAGCTTCTTGGTAACCGGGCTGTCTTTGGGGTCGGTTGCGGGACCGCCGCGGACTTGGCCTGGTATGTTGTCTCGGGACTCTTCTGTGGCTGGATCGAGAATGGGCTCAAGAGTTGGCTCTAGAGAAGGCTGTGGTGTTGGCTTTTGATATATATCTGCCAGTATTTGGGTTTCGTTGTTGAGGGCGTCATCTTCAGAACTCGTCGGATTCTATCCGCGATTCCGAGAAAATCCTCCTGCGCTGGGTACAGAATTACCTGAAATTCGTTAGCTCGAGATCGCGATTGCATATTGCGCTTTCTGTTGTAGGAGCTATTGCTAAAGGACCAAGAACAATTGTTCACGCTAAGAAGGACAAAACATAAACTACGAGAGCCATCAAATGAGATGGCAGTATCTCGCAAATGAATAATACAACAATCGAAACAATGAAAACAATCGAAATTATCGCGCATAATACGAAGCTAGCCATCAGGTGTGATGGATTGCTCATTTGCGCTTTTGTGGGATGACCTTACCTGAGAAGTTCAATTTTTGCTTCTTTCGCCCTAGTTTCCGCTCATCTCCAGTCCCATCATCTTCTCCTCCATCGCCATAGCCAACATAGCTGGCATCATCGTAGTTTCGCTTTGCTCCATGGCGTTCAGGTCGTTGTAGTTTAGACTCTGCTTGGCTGATTTGTTTGCCTGAATTGGCCTTTCGATTTGCGTCGAAGCTGATTGGCGCAGATTTGTTGATCTTGGTTGGGACAGCGGTCTCTTCCAGTGAGATGAGGTTCTTGTAGAATGTATCTTCCTTGGTTGGTAGCTTTCCAGGAAGCATCTGCAAAGCTCTATTCAGTTTTTGTTCCCATTCCGGAGTACCGACGATATCCTCAGGTTCTTGTCCGCGCACATGCATGCTAACGTAGTGTTCTTCGGGTATTTCGAGCATTCTTTTGAATTGTTCTGGGGCTTCAGGAGCCTTGTTGCGTCCGCCAATCTTCAGTTCTTTTATCTTTCCTTCATACGACTTGCGAAGCTTGACCAACTTTTCGCCAGTGTCAGGATCGGTGCGCCGGAATTTCTTTTCCAGTTCTGAGAGTCCTAAGAGCTCGATGAAGTTTTGAGATGGATGGAGAGTCGGTCGTATGGGTGGTCGGTTGCAAGAGAGTAGGAGAGGGCCTGGGTTTTGAAAGTCTATGGCGGGCTTTTTGTTTCTATCGCCGACGAGGTTAGCGACATAGTCGTGTACGTTATTTTCGAGTGGGGCGCTGTTTGAGTCGTCGATTACGCCCTCCATTGGGCTATTATCCGTCTTAGGGATTGCAGAGCTCGCGTCCATGATGACGGTGCTACGAAGGGTATAAGAGTCGCAAGACGCAGTGGAGATTGACGGTGGTAATATTTGTTGTTTGAGTGGTTTGGGCGTGTAGCTGGTTTGTAGCAGTACAGGATTATATGTTGGAGACGGAGGATAAGGACAGGCGGGGTTGTTGGCGTGAACCGTCACTGGTGTTTGATGGTTGAGGTTGAAGATTGAGGAAGGCAACGTTGGCTGGGTCTGGCAGGAACAGCCGCTAAGAGCAGGCAAGCGCAACACCCCGGTCAAGCCACGCTAGCGTCGGTACCACCTCCGCCAAACAAAGGCGGGCTAACCCGTTACAGCAGTCTCTTTGCAACTACAAACCTTTCGCCTCCATTTGATGTCAGGTCTGTTTTGCTTGTAATCGAGCTGCTCGGACGTGCTGGAGAGGCTAGGACAGAATTGTGGAAAGATGAAAGAAAGAGTACATCGGACAGAAAGGACTTGGAATCGAGACCAACCTGACTCTTTGTTTTGCGACACCACCTTTGTCAAACTGGTTCACGCATCTGATATCAGCAAACGCTTCACAACACTTTGAGGCTGCCAACATGGCATCGAATTCACGGGCTGTACAGCAACCGAAGCCACAACCCTTGGCCAATGGACCCTCAACAGCATCCATTCTGGTGTCAACAAGACAGAAAGGAAATCCCATCCTGAATCACATACGAAACATGCCTTGGGAATATGCTGATATCCCAGCCGACTATGTCCTAGGCGCAACAACTTGCGCTTTGTTTCTGTCTCTCAAGTATCACAAACTTCATCCTGAATATGTCTATGGGCGGATACGAGCTTTGCAGGGGAAATACAATTTACGCATCCTTTTGACCATGGTAGATGTTGAAGCACACGAAGAGTGTTTGAAGGAGCTCTCCAAGACTTCTCTGATCAACAATGTTACAATAATTCTTGCCTGGAGCGCCCCAGAGGCTGGCAGATATCTGGAACTATACAAAACATATGAAAACGCCGCATTTACCAGCATCAAAGGACATCAAAGTACCAACTTCTCCGATCGCCTTGTCGAATTCGTCACTGTACCTCGAAGCGTTAATAAGACCGACGCCCTTGGTCTGGTATCCAACTTCGGAACAATCAGAACAGCCATCAATGCGCAACCCGAGGAGATATCACTCATTGCTGGCTGGGGAGAGAAGAAGGTCCAACGATGGTGTGGAGCTGTCAGAGAGCCTTTCAGGTCAGAGAGGGCATCCAAGAAGGTTCTTGCATTTGAAGTCAAGTCGAAACTAGCTGCTGCTACTCCAACCACTGGCTCAAATACGCCTACTATCGCTACTTCGGCTAACACTACTACCTCCCACGCTATACTGTCTCGTGAGGCGTCGCGTAATGTTGTACCAGTCCGGGCCCAGACAAAGCCTCAAATGGTCGAGGAGGAGCCACTGTTTGTTCCCCTTAACGATGCGATTGAAGATGATGATCTTTACGCGCCGAAACCCCAGCTTCCGACTAATATAGCCGCTGGTCGGAAGCGACAAGCTGAGCCAGAAATGGATGAGGGAGTTCTCGCTGCGCTTTCAAAACTGCGAGATCAAGGATGAAAGAAACAAATCATACACGACTATCCACCAAAGAAAAGGATTTCGCCGCTCGTATGCTCTATTCTGGATAACATATGCCAAACCTGGGAAGCACGATCCCACGACGCCCGCAGCAGCTCTGCACCACAATATCACAAGATCCAACAGAGGTTCAGCAACCGTTATCATCTTTAAAGCCTCATATCTTTCCTTCTGGCATAATACCCATCCGTCACAGCACATGGAGTTTCAGAGATGCCAGCCGCCATGCAAAAGCGTGCCGCGCCGAGTGCCAGGCGGAAGGCGGCGAGCTCGTCGAAGGACAATGAAGAGTATGATCATGAGAACAAGCATGCTGGTTATGACCACTGCGAAAACCACATAGATGCCGATGGATTCGGCCTTGGTCGTTTGGTCCGTCATGGCTAATTTCGAGCGGGTTTGTGAAGTTGTAGATTTACTATACCCGGTTAGATCGGAAACACTATGTATTGAGGCAACATACTTTCGTCAACTCTTGTGCTTGGCTGTCTTGTAGATGAAGTGCTTGTATGATGTGATGGTGTGCTGTAGAGTTGAAGTTGCGGTCAGGAATATATATAGGAGGAGATTGTGGGCTTCTGAAAGGTCTTTTCATCGCATGTTGACTACTCGGAGTCACTTTGTAAGAGTATGTAAAAGTGAGGACATTAAGATTCACTGTGCATCTGATGATGGCAGTCGCTACATGAAGAATTTAGTCATATTATCTTTGATATTAGTCTCGCCTGCGATCTAGGGTGATTCCAGGAACATCAGCTGCTGAGCTTTCAAGGCTTTCAACATTGTTACGAGCAATACTTTGCTTAAATATGGCAAGCATGATTTCTACTAAGAGACTATCTCATGGTGTCTGGATATCAAATCACCGCGGAGCAATCGACACTTTCAACAATCGCTTCAATATCAATCGTATGTGTATCAGATCAAAATGTATGAAAAGACAAACAAAACGCCATGCTGGTCACTGACCAAACAGTCGCCCCTTCCCCTTCCCCATCTATAGCTTTTCATCAAAACATTCCGCCATACTGCTCATGACCTTTGATATCTCCCGCATAATACGCCGTCCTACTCACATCCGCTTGCTCGTAAGCGCGCTTCTCCCAATCCCTCTCAGCCGCTTCCCAATAATCCGCATCTGGTCCTTGATACACCATACCACCACTCTTGCTCGAATCACCTTTGCTAATCCCACTCAACCCGCTGTCTCTAATGCCGTCGCCCCATTCCTCCACCTCATCCTCTTCAAACCCGTCCTTCGCAAAGCCGTCCTTCTTGTCGCCGCCCAGAGCTCTCTCGATTACTCGCGCCCCAGTCTTCTGATCTCGATGCGTACCTCCACTCTCCGGAACAGCGCCTCGATGGTCCGCGTGCGCGAAACCAGAAGACCAGGCGTCGCGTAAAGGATGATCGGGGCCGAGAGCGCGAGCAGAGCCGCAGGCGAAGTAGCGGGCGGTTAGGAGGTAGTGGGTCAGGATGAGGAGAAGCATCTAGGAGGATTTGTTAGTGTGGGGGTATATCAAAGTGGCGGGCGAGGATTGCGTTATTTGAAAGAGCACTTGAAGTCTACAGAAGTGACCTTACAGTAGACCTCAAGTAGAATGTTAATCTGCTATGGTGATTTTATATGACAAAAACTTACGACACCAGCCAGACAGCCGACTCCGATGTAGACTGGGGTGCGGTTCGTTACGGGATGTACAGAGTTTGGATCGACTGTCATTTTGGGGGATATGAAATGGTTGTGCTCTACGTGTCGTTGTGTATATTGTGGGATTGCTGTGAGAGCCGGGACCTGGAGGGTTGCGGTATGCTCGTTTTCGCTCGAGTAGTCGATTTCGGTCGTGCTCTTTGTATTTCTTTGTTGCAGTTGGTGATATATTTGGGTAAGAGGAGGAGTTGTGGGTTCGTCAAGATTTCTCGCTGAGGGGTTGTCTCTGTTGTAATGACTTTGGTACGGTGTGTCTCCTTCCTGAGGATTGCGATCTTGTGCGATTGCTAAGGCTGGCCCCATTGTAGTGTTAGACTTATAGCATCGTCAACAACAAACAGCGGATGATGTCGCAATCGGTAGTTGGAGGAGTGTTGGTGTTTGCCAGTGGTTGATAGTAGTGTCCATTTCCGCAAATGAGTGACCAGACAAAGAAAAGTTATCGTATTGTTTGTTCTATTGAGACAATCAGACGGCTCAGACCCTGCGGCCCACCGATGAGTCAGGCATTACGCCAGATATCATATGTCAGTTAAGGTTTGAAAGAAGCATTGCGTGGTTACACAACTTCTAAGTTTATGGGTACCTGCGCATTGCCAGTTGTACAAGATTAAAATGAAAACATCTGCAGGCAAGCTGATGTAGTGCAGAGAAACCTCGACTATCGAGATCTGTACCCCAATAAATGGAAAATGGGAGGATACTCAAATCAGCCATGCCATGTGCGATCACATATAAGCAAATCATAAGAAGATCAAAATCTGCAGCGAAGGTCCACAAACAAATGAAACTCTCATGCTTTCAACGGATTGAAAACAGTTGATTGTAGATAAGACAATACGCTCAAAAACACCGTGTTGCATACGTTTTCTTGTCTGGAATCAAGGTTGGTCAATGAACAAGGTAAACTCCGCAAGGGATCAATCATTGAACACTGAAGGCTAGCTTTCCAAAAGGTGATGCAAGCCGCGCTTGATTCTGAGATGGCTTCTCAGCAGCTCCGAAAGCCTGCTTTTTGCGATCGGAGATGTTGATGTTTGGACGAATGTGTTGGTAGACAAATCAGGAAAGTCGCCATTGCCTAACTGGGGAGTTCGAGATTTTGGACAATTAGGTTGCTTAGGCTTTGTGATTGGCTGGAAGGAATTAGAGCACTAGTCCCAACTGGAGCAAGAACTGTGCACGGCCCATTGCTGCCCCTTCCTCTTCCACACCGCCCAAGGCCAAAGCACAACAACTTCTTCTTGCTGCTCTCTCCACATCCTCCCGCAAACCTTCCACTGACCACTTCTCTCGTGTCAATCCTCATCAAAATCTCTTGCAAATACCCCAACATCCCTCAACATGCGTGAAATCGTGAGTCTCTCCTCTTGTTCTCATGGTCTGGCGCGCCGGTACCAGAAAAAGGACGCGCCTTGCCTTGCCCCTCCACTGACCCCCCCCCCCAACAACATATCAATTATAAGGATTATGCTAACCAGCGCTTTTTAACCTATAGGTTCATCTCCAAACCGGCCAATGCGTAAGTTTTCTTGATACATAAATTTCTGGGACATTGAGACTGACATTCTCCAGGGTAACCAAATCGGTGCTGCCTTCTGGTTCGTCAAGGCCCCAGCCAAAACTGCCTCGAACTCTGCGTACAGGTCTAACCATCCAAATCAGGCAAACTATCTCTGGCGAACATGGTCTTGATGGATCCGGCGTGTAAGTGAAGCGTATGTTTGTAGGGAATTATCTATTGACATCCTCTAGCTACAACGGTACCTCCGATCTTCAACTCGAACGCTTGAACGTCTATTTCAACGAGGTAAACACAATTCCTCCTATCGATTCATACATCTGACTCGACTGTAGGCTTCCAACAACAAATATGTTCCTCGTGCCGTCCTTGTCGATCTCGAGCCAGGTACCATGGACGCCGTCCGTGCCAGCCCATTTGGTCAACTTTTCCGTCCCGACAACTTTGTCTTTGGCCAGTCTGGTGCTGGAAACAACTGGGCCAAGGGTCATTATACTGAAGGCGCTGAATTGGTCGATCAAGTTCTTGATGTTGTTCGTCGTGAAGCCGAGGGCTGTGATTGCCTCCAAGGTTTCCAAATCACCCACTCTCTAGGTGGTGGTACTGGTGCTGGTATGGGAACGCTATTGATCTCCAAGATCCGTGAAGAATTCCCAGATCGTATGATGGCTACATTCTCCGTCATGCCATCACCAAAGGTTTCCGACACTGTCGTTGAGCCATACAACGCCACTCTCTCCGTTCATCAACTTGTCGAAAACTCCGATGAAACTTTCTGTATTGACAACGAGGTAAATACCAGCATTGACGAGTTCATGGCATATCTAACAATCTTAGGCTTTGTACGATATCTGCATGCGTACCCTCAAGCTCAACAATCCTTCCTACGGTGATCTCAATTACCTCGTCTCCGCTGTCATGTCTGGTGTCACCACTTGCCTCCGTTTCCCTGGTCAACTCAACTCTGATCTACGAAAACTCGCCGTGAACATGGTTCCTTTCCCTCGTCTCCATTTCTTCATGGTTGGATTTGCTCCTCTCACCAGCCGTGGCGCACACTCTTTCCGCGCTGTTACCGTTCCTGAGCTCACCCAGCAAATGTTTGATCCAAAGAACATGATGGCTGCTTCCGACTTCCGAAATGGTCGCTATCTCACTTGCTCTGCTATTTTGTAAGTTTCCTGAGATTTCGTCGTCAGATTCATTGCTAACAAAACAATAGCCGCGGAAAGGTCTCGATGAAGGAAGTCGAAGACCAGATGCGAAACGTCCAGAACAAGAACAGCAGCTACTTTGTCGAATGGATTCCCAACAACGTCCAGACTGCTCTTTGCTCCATCCCACCTCGTGGACTCAAGATGTCCTCAACCTTCGTCGGTAACTCGACCTCCATCCAGGAGCTCTTCAAGCGTGTCGGAGAGCAGTTCAGTGCCATGTTCCGACGCAAGGCTTTCTTGCATTGGTACACTGGAGAGGGTATGGACGAGATGGAGTTCACTGAGGCCGAGTCCAACATGAACGATCTTGTTTCCGAGTACCAGCAATACCAAGAAGCCTCTGTCTCCGAGGGCGAAGAGGAGTATGATGAGGAGGCTCCTATTGAGGGTGAGGAATAGATTGGTTAAAACTATTCTTATTGGGTGGTGTGGGAAAAGTTGTGACACAAAATGAAGAATCTCTTGGCCTAGCTAAGTATTTTTCAAGGGGTTTGTTGAGTGTAGTCATGGTAGCTGTTGATAGTTAGCCTTTGTAGTGTGTTGGCGAGCAGAGCGATCAAATTAATGCTTTGTATTCAACTTGTTTATCATTACTACGATGCTTGATACATTATCGTTTATGCCAACTGCCTTAGTCTTGAAATCCCCATTTTCAGTCGCTCTCGTCACCATCTACAGCTTCATCTTCATCATCTTCATCATCTATCTCCTCCAACGGATCTTCCATCAATGGACCCGGTGCTTCCTCATCGTCTTCCTCTGGTTCTTCTTCCTCGTCCTCCTCTTCCTCGACGTCATCTTCAACATCATCCTCTACATCCTCCTCCTCTTCCGCATCCATATCAACATCCTCACCATCCCTCCGTGCTCGCTTCGCGGCCGGTTCCTCCATCTGCGCTTTACGACTCACCGTCGCTGGAATCACCACCCGCACTTCATCCCGAGACGCACTGCCCGGCACACCCGGCCCCATCCCACTATTCGCAAGCCCACTATTCACCAGTCCACCGCCACTACGTGCAAGCCCACCACCACTGCTACTCGCACCCCCATACGCATCAAATGGTATACCCGACGCCATACTATTAGGCGAATCTGGCACCATCTCGCTATTCACTTCACTAGCTGCGCGTGGAGGTGTGGTGGTGGAGTTGTCGAGATCGGTGGGTTCTTTGGCTTTGGAATTTACGTCGCTGGAGTCGCGGATTTTTTTGCGGTAGGAGTTTCGTTTGCTGGATTGGATTGCGTTGTACTCTGGGTATACTTGTTAGCCCAGCTTTGGGAAATAGAGGAGAAGAAAACGTACTAGCAAGCTCTTGTTCCAATCGCGGTATGAATCCTGGAAATTCCAAATCTTTTAGCGCATCGAGTACGTCTGCTGGCTGTATCGTTTTCTTGTTCGCGTGTTGCGCGTTTTCATTCGCCCTGCACACAGTTTAGCTCTGTTCATGATTCTTTTGTGGGTAAGGGTGTATCTACGCGGAAGCTAGGTGGGAGACGAAGACGGTAGCGGATTTCCAGATTGCTGTTTGTGCGTCTTTTTGGATCTGGGTATTTGCGGGTAGGACTCCTTTCGCGAGGCGTTGGACCATTGATTTGGGAAGGCCGAGATCCTGGTTTTTGTTAGATTGTGGGGATCAATGGGGTGGAGATAGGTACTTCGACGGCGAGAGAGTCTTTGTCTTTGGCGCTGGCTATGCTGATGTCCATGATGGATTCGCCGTCTGGGCCGGCGGTCGAGGACGCGCCGACGCTTTTGCGGGGTGGCATAAGGAGTTGTGTAGGTTTGCTGTTATGGTGGAGTTTGTGGATGTGGAGGATATTTTGGAGTGCCTATGGGGAGCAGAAGAATAGAGTCAGTGTGGTTTTATCGTGTTGGCAATGAACAAGGATCTGAGAGGGAGATGTATGTCAAGTGGGATAGAGAATTTGGTGTTGAGGGTCCAACGCGAAACGGCCTCTGCAATGGGACTACGCGTAGCATCTCCATTCCCCATTGGGACGCAGTGCCTGATCTACCATTGGTTGCTCAGGGGTATTTTCCAGCCTCAGCCTTGTCCTCAGCCTTGCATCCCACGTCCAACAGACCAGCTATCGCAAATATGCTCACCCGGTCAATATCACCGCATCTTTTGCGTACAACGGTGGCTTTAATTATTATCAGACTGTCTGCGGAAAGCCGGCAACGTAGCTTCGAATTTGCACGATCGACGTTATGCCTGATCAGGAACCAGGGCTCAAAGCCTTTTAATTAGAGACAAATGTCAAACCACTTTCACAGACCCATTATGACGAAAAGATCGCCAATGAACTAAAAAGCGTCCTCTTGTCGAGTTTACTTTTAGGAGAAAATTTGCAAAAGTCAAAATATGATGTAAGAATAGGTTTCTCCATTATTAGATTTCCCTACACTTTTTGCACCTCCGTTGGAGATTTTGCCCATAAGGTAGTCATTATGTACATGGTCCAGTCGTAGGCCTTGAATTTCCCAACATTCCTGTAGCGCCGTCTCCCGTGATATCCCGTCTAATCAGGAGCAAAAATCGGTAAGAATAAAAGACACCTGATACTCGAGTGCTCGCTCGAGGCTCGTTGGAACATGTTGTTGGCCCAAGGATGCCTGCTTTGCTGCTGCTGTATCTTGTAAACGCCCAGAGATTTCCGTGCCATGGGGGAATAATTCGATCGAAAAGAATAAAGAGCAGTAAGAAAAAACAAAATCGGTTCCACAAGATTGGTGACCGAGTTGTAAGAGAATTGTTGGCGCTATAAGCATCCTTTGTTGCAAGCAGTCATTTTGACGCTATTTTTGGTGCTAGGACTTGTCGTCGTGCAGAGTGTCTGTAGACTATCATGTCCGTATCACTGTGGCTTTCTACACCATTGTCTTCGAGGCAAGTTCAGTATTTGCCGTCGAGCACCTCGAAAATGCTGCCCATAGAAATTGTGCCTTTCTGACGTGGCTCAAAGACGTTGACTCCAGCACCAAACGCTCGCTGTTCCTCATCGACTCGTAGGTCCCACGAGCTCTGTTGCCGTCGTCGGCGCATCAAGAGTGTGCGTAGACGATTGCGCGATGACTCTGATCGTGTTTGCACTGCGGGTTTGATGGTGTCACCGAGGACGAGGCCGTCGAGGGCGTAGCTGGTGGTTGGAAGGATGACGAGGCCTTCCATGGTCTCGCAATCGCCGTTGAGAGCGGGCGAACCCATGTGGCTGCTCAGTGGAGAGGCAGTACCGGTCGATGAACTGGATGATGGGCTGCGATGTGGTGTGCTGGCGCCAGAGTTGAAGCGGAATGAGCGGGTTGAGGAGACGGATGAGGAAGGACTAAAGGCGGTTTTGAGACGGCGGAGACCTGATGTCCGCAGGTTGGATGGAGCGAAGGATTGGAAGCGTGAGGCGTGCATTTTGATGATAGATGCTTGAAGGATGATGATGGTTTGGTGGTTGTTTTGGAGGAAGGTTGTTATTGTTGATGTATTGAGAGAGTGAAGGTGGGGTTTGATAGAGGGTGAAGGATATTGATGGACGTAGAAATTGAATAGAAGGTTGATTGATGATGGGGGTAAAATGATAGTCGTTTGGACAGGTGGAGCAAGCTCTGAACTTTGGAGCAGCGTGCGGAGGGAAATTGATGAGGCAGGCCTATTTCTGGGTGCTGGAGATATATTGGGGTGGACCGAGCCTAGGAGAACTAGTGTAGACACAAGAATATGAGCGTATCACGAGGAAAGCTAGCATCCAGATGCTAAGGGTTGAGAAATTGGCAATTGCAAGATAAAATTGGCCAGCCAAAACAAGAAGTGGTTTCCCTAGTAGTGAATGGTGTCCTAGGTTGTTGGGGGGAATTGAGAGTGGCGTGTAGTACAAGCAAAGGAGTGGAGTGGAAGCAGCACGAAGCGAGTGAAGATGGAATGGACCGAGAAGGAAGAACAGTGAACTGGTGAACAGTGGACGTTTGAAGGGTTTAATAAATGAAGAGGGAGAGCCGGGCTAGTTAAGTTTTAAAGACGACTAGGACGGTGGGCACTGGGCGGTATAGCAGGTGTAAGCCAAGCATAAAGAAGCAGATGAAATGGAGTAGTGTAAGGGAAAGTGATTAATATGAGGTATGGTTGCAAGATGAAGCAGGCGGCTCGTGTCAAGAGTTGGTCGAGTGCATGGAGTGCATGGAATGCCAATCACCAAATGCAAGTGGAATCAAATCACAGATCAGAGATGCAGACTAGGTACTCCAAAGCAAGTAACAAGTAGCAGCTTGAAATCATAGTAATGCAGGCAAGCAGCGAGCAGACCACAGAACATCTAAACGTCCAAGCGGATGCATCAACTTGCCCAGCCATTTCGTGACTGAATAGGCAATCAATTACTTTACCCTATACTGAAGCTTGACTTAAGCAACACTTCCCATTCTCAGTATAGGTACTGCTATTTCTTGGTACTGCCAATTGGCAGATTCGTACCATTTTCCAAGTAGAACACAAGTACCAGTTAGCATTTAGCACTCTAAAAAAGAAAGCACTAATGGGGCCAGGAATAGAGTAACGAACAGCCAAACTCTGAAACCGGGCAAAGACAAAAAAGACAGCACCAGAGCTTGGAGCGAGCTGATATTCTGAAACTTCCCAAAACCTCCCAAACCACCATCACTGGCCCGCCAAACCATCCCCTCAAACCATTGCACCTTAATCCTCGTTTGAAAATGATGCTCACCAACTACTCGGACCACTCGCTCCACTTGCCACAACGCAAGAGCCGCAACAACTGCAGCTCTCATTCCCTTGCCAGAGCACCAAAACTTTCTGTTGCTGTTGTACGCTGATAGCTTCATCGACCTGGTAGTTAGAGGGCTGGTAGCCTGGCCCGGCCTACCAAAAAATACCAACGCATTCAATGCTGCCCTCCTTTGGTGATGCCGTTCAACATTGTGAACATGCACCATACGTACCTGAATCCAAGGGTTCTTGTCCCTCACCCTGTCCTGCTGTACCTGGTTGGGCTAGCGATGGACTTGCAGCCTTCATCAAGCCATGTACCTGTCTTGTCCTGTCGTGCCTAGTCCATCTCGCTATGCCTCGGAACAAACATCACCAATTGACCAAACCCAACCATTGAATCGCCAGTGTTTCTGGTCTACTCATAGAGGCTGTGTTGGATGCCTGTCTAGCACTTTGCCTCATGGCACAGCTTGGCAGCCGATGAGCCTCAATCTTGCGCTGCAAGGACACAGGACGCCGACGAAAAAAAGTCTCTTGCACTGTGAGGATCGTTAGCTGTACATGGGAGCTCATTATCGTATAGCTTGAGGTGTGAGTGGTGGAAGGGCGACGCAAGATCTGCAGGTACCAAGTAACAGAGCCTGCAACGAACAGTCGTCGAAACTTCTTTCCAACAAAACGGGGCTAGTGATTTGCAACCCACCAAGATCGGAACCAAACCAGGGAAATATTTCTACGATTTAACATACCGCTAGCTTTATTTGAAAGTGATACATTGGAACCACTTTGCAAAATTGCCAACACTTCCCGGGAACTGGTCAGAATCAATCAGCTAGTAAGTGATAGTCATGGGTTGCTTCATTGTCGTGCATCACCACCGTTCAACCTGCATATTTCTATCGTGTCAGGAAGACTGCCATGAGATAAGATAGTCAATTATTCGTCGGTCTGATCAAGCTTACGATGAACCATTTCATGGCCAGATCTACAATGATCAAGTGGCACCTGCCTATATCTTGACTAAACTAATCATTTATTTGTTCGTCATGACCTGAGAACACTCTATTTTGACCTCGAAATATTTATTCTGGTCTGATGTTTTAGGGCATTGAATGTCACATTGGCAGAACAGACCAAAAGACCATACGGATAGCCTGCCGTATGATACAAATCATACTCAATGAGGGAATTAGTTCATCGTATTTGGTGTGATTTCTCCTCAAATCTAGCTTCTTGGTCAAATGATTTCGGAATCCGGATGCTCACAATATTCAATCAAAAGCTGCATAGAGTACAGAGTCCAGCTTCACATCGAACGCCACCGCAATTTATTCCTAACATCACATTTAGCTGCAAAGTAACATTACCAAAAAAATATCTCAAGTGTTAAGCATCATGTATCGAGATAACCAGATATCCATATCTGAGCCCGCAAAACAAGCACAAACTGATCGCTATCATTTGTGCACATCACAAGTCGTTTTCAATTTCTCCCTTGCGAGTCCGGCTGGAAAAGATGACAGCCCTGATCGAAGGCATTATTTCGTTCCTCCTCTCATAACCATAGCGTACCTGATGGGCCGCAAGGATTGTTTCGCACCGCCGAAATGATTGCTGACATTCGGCCCTTTCTAATCTCGCCCTCTGAGCTCTTTTCTTCCGTTTGAAACCAACCAGATGACAATCGAGATACTGCCAGTGGCAAAGCATAATATGGCAATTCTACTTGGTTATTATTAGACCCTTTCATAATTTTCATAGATATGATTCCAGAATTCTTATTTCGTCACGATATCGTGAAAAGGATGTATAACCCACCAAACTCCTCCTCTCCTGACGCCTACCTTCAAGCAGTTGACTCGACGAACAATTCTGCACCCATTACTAGACAGCGGCAGTACCCGCAAGCAAAGCTGTAGAGGGTTTAACATGAAACGAATGTTCTTCACTCTCTGCGGGGTTAGGCCCGCAGTGTTCTTGGGCAATGCAGTAGACTGCGTATCCTGAGACACAGGCATTGTCGCAGATATTTTCTTCGCGAGGACCTTGGATATCTCCAAAGCCCCAGTAGGTGGCGTTCATGTTCAACTTGGGCGGGAAGATATTTGCTGTTTTGACATGATCAGAGGGACATTTGTGACGGCTTTGTTTATTTGGATTTGGAAACTAAACGAGTTGTTCTTCTAATGACGCGGCCCTTTTAACCAGCGCATTTGATGACTGCTATGGGATAAGGGTGAAGAAACGCGCAGTATCGTTGTCTGACTAAAGTGAGGCGGTCAGAACTACGATACTGCATGTCGATCGTGGTTCGCATGGAGCCGAGTATATTGTCTCTGAGAAAGCGGAAGTTACCTGCTGAGGCGGCGATCAGGCGCGGAATGATATGGGCCGGTCTGATATCTGAGATGCTACCAAGTACCATTATGGCTTCTCTCGCTTCTATGGGCTTCCTTTCCTCTATCCGGGCTCCCGGACTTAATTGTGTTCGGGATCATCATCACCGGTAGAAGAACGATATATGCCGGAGCCGCGTCCTCTGCCCCTGATCAATTATTCGGTACATATGCCTTCCGTTGCAGTACATCATGCTGCTTCTGTATCCGCATCCGCTTCCGTATCTTTGTCATTTGCGCCCCATAGTCCGTCAATGGAGAACTCTGCTGCCCACTCACTGACCACAACCTTCGAGTCTCCCTCAGGAGCTGCCTCCGCCAACTTGCCTGGCTCGCTGATAGCCTGTGGAGGATCTTGCCAACCTTGAATTCGACCATCGCGCCAGTCGGTGAGGATACATTGCGCAGCGCTGTAGAGGTTGGGCACGCCGCCTTTGCCTAGACGACCCCGTTTGCGGGCGACCTGAACGAGAAGATCTGTCAGGGAGTCATCATCATGCGTACGCATGAGTGCTGGTATCTGATAGCCTTCGTACAGTTTTTCTAGAAGACCAGGTGATGCCGAGAGGCGTTGTATTAGGAGCTTGACGGCAGGCATTGGATCGTCGATTTCTTTGGGTGGGACGGCATTGAGGAGGATGAGCCGGGCTTGCTGATCGGCTTTGCTAAGTTTGACAGAGTCGACTGTTGATGGAAAGACAATACCGGGACAATCAAGTAATTTGAGCTTGTTGTCTATTTTGACTTCGCGCATGCTGGTAGTGACACCAGCTTCGGCACCGACTGGGCAGACTGTGCCGCGCCCACCCCCTAGTCGTGATGTGAGAGCGTTAATGACAGAAGATTTGCCAACGTTAGGGTAGCCGATGACGCCGACTGATATGGCGCGTTTGAGGGATTTTGACTGTGCGTAGGACTTGAGGGACTTGAACAGAGCCTGTGAAGTTCCCTGTACCGTCAGTTGTTTGTGATCGAATGTCTTTGCGTTAGGTGCAGCATTAGAAGCGCGGAGAGGTAGAGTGGGAAAGTAACGGCGGAGATGTGTTGTCCAAGCCTTCACAACTGGTGGTGGAACAAGATCAATCTTGTTGAGTATGAGGATAAGTCGTTTTGATCCCTCTTTGGCGCTCATTACTGAACGCTCAACCTCTTTTGATCGTGTTCCTTCGGGATCTCTTGCATCCAACACATATAAGATGACATCTGCAGCGTCGATAACCTCCTTGAAAATCTTGTCGAAGGCTTTTCGAGAAGTGTCTTTCTTTAACGATGATTTCAGCGCTGGTTCATCATCGTTGACGCCATTCCACTCTTGTTCTTCGTCTTCTTCCATGGCATCATCGTCCAATTCTTCATCATATTCCGATGCTCGTGCTTTGGCAGATGCGAGAAGAGCTGCCATTGGATTGACAGAATCTTTCATTGGGACGTCATTGTCATCATCCTCCTCCATGTCATCAAGCAGCTCCTCGTCATCCTCTACCATAGCATCGGCTTCGACGGGTTGCTTCTTGACAGCTTTCATATCTTCCTTGCGTTGTGCGGCTTCTTCTTCCTTCAGTCTCTTCTTCTCTTCGATCTCTTGTAGTATCTTCTCCTTGTACGGAAAGAGGTTGGGAATACCCGGGTCCTTCTTTAACCGAGTGCGCCATGTCGGATCCTAGTGTTGGTGTTGAGCAACCACAATGTAAACCTTGATTCGATCTGAACGTACGTTTTTTGCCTGTTTTCTAGCCTTGCGCTGCTTTGCAGCAGAAGCTTTCTCGATCTTGTGGCGTAATCGCACTGGAACGCGCTTGGATGTGGGTTCTGGGTCAAAAATTAGTTTTCGGATATAGATTAGGAGCGATGAACTCACTGCCGACTTTCATGATGGCAAGGCTGCTGATAGTCAAGTGAATGCAGTAGGGGAAGGTTCAGAAAAAAGTTATGCAATAAATTCTAGTGGGGAAAATGCCAAGATTTGGAGTTTGCGGCGATTGATCAAATAATGATTAGATAAGATTCAACATTAAAGCTACCAAAATCCCTTGACCATTGTTGCCTTACCATAACGAGCTTAGCTTTAAAATGTTCCAACTACATAAAATTCAAGACAGAACCGAAATCTTTTTCCTGGTGCAACAACGAGGATTATCACGCAAAGTCGACAAAATCTTGACCAGACAATCAATCACCTAGGAGCAACTGATTTTGAGACCAGCGCCTGCCTCGGAATGCTACAGCTCAGAAGCCCGGTCCACAGCCTTCAACTCCCGCGGTACTTCCATCATACTGTGTATATGACACATTGTCGAGCAGAGCTACCGTAGCTTGCGAACCAACACTTCCCGACTTCAAGATAGACGCACTAACGTATACCAACTTGGCAGCTGGTAGATTGGCCACTATTTTTTGCATTGACGATAACAGGGGATTGTCAGGTGTGAACTGGAAAGTCTTGTCGGCAACCTCCACGTTTTGCGCGTTGTAGGCCTTCAGATTGATATAACAGGTGAGCGGGATATTCGCTGCAGCCTCAAAGTTCAAGGTTGTGCAGCCGACATAAAACTCGGATAGCTGGATATCGTCAGCATTGGTGCCCATCGCATCTACCGGATTTCCTGGCTCATGTAGCACTCGATGGCTCCCATAGCATGCGTACCTTGAAGCAACGGCCCGTGGTGGCCATGGCGCCTTGTGCTGGCATTTGCAAAATCGCGACGTTGGAGCCTGATACAGGTTTGATTCCTAAGACTTCGGGTACAACGCCACCGACGAGGCCCAAGGTAACGTAGCCGAATGTATTGTAGGCGATACCGCCGTCGGATGTCAGGGCTGGCGGTTGGATCCCAGTGCCGAGAACTGGACCTAGATCATCGTACTGATACGGTTGAGAAGATGGAACCATAGAGGCAGGTGTTAGAACGGCAACATACCTTATCAGTGAGTTTCTGATTGAAGATGTAGGCAGTGGCCGTGAATAGATTTGCAAGGCCAATGAGTACAGTGGAGGATCGCATGCTGTCTTGCTGAAGACGAAAGTCAGCTTTTCTGTCCGATGGAGTTGCTTAGGAAAGAAGTGTTTATAAGGAAGGATCTGGATTGAATGAGTTGAACAAATCGGAGATCTACCGCAGTGGAAGGCCTTCTTATATGCCGGAAGCTGAACATTATCTCGATACTTTGGTTTTAGAGATCGATCCTAAGATTAGTTCCAAGCTTTACAAACGATCGACAACTAAAGACCAATGATCAGCCTTCGGCTATGCAGTGAAACGAATGGCGTTCAGTTATGGCTTGCCTGGCATCTGGTGGCTCTTAGTCTGTAAAGTCAACTTGTGGAGTGAGACTTGGCCATGATGAGCAACTTTCCCATGCTGATAGCTACTGGCGCTTCTGCCTTAGCTATGTCCATATATCTTGTTCTTTAAAGGAGCAAGCCGAACATGTGAGGTTGTCTATTTCATCGCAAAAAGAAAACATCTCAGAATTGGGGTTTACGGCAGAAAGTTCCTTTCTACGATATCTCACGCATTCTTCGCGATCGCAAAAATCCTTAGCTCCGGAGCTGCGCTTCGGTAGACCACAAGCCTGTCTTGCCTGTCTTGAAAGAATTTGCTTTCATCGGATGCTCGTCTGCCAACGCAGTGGTTCTTGCATAATGAGAATCGGAGAAAACTTCTTCAAGACGACAGCCTCCAACGGCATGGCAAAATAAATGGCGTACTCCTATCAACTCTGATAGCTACCACCAGCGCTGCTAACCAAAAGGTGCTTCAATTCCCATCGTTTCTAACTAATACTCCTAATTTGGAACGCTCTTTATGGCAAACAAAGCACTCGATAGCAGATCATAGCATCTGGGCACCATCAGAGTTGATGGGAGTACGCCATTTATTTTGCCATGCCGTTGAGCACCATCTCAGCAATTTGTAGAGAGTGCCGTATAGAACAAAGAACGTCGTAAGATAGGGGCCCAGGCACATCCTGCTGTGCAACTCCACTATTAGCCCGCAAGACCTCCTCCTGAAAATTCATTGGACGAAGATGAATCTCATGTGTCGTAAATCGATTGGCATAGCGCTTATGTAGGTAACTTTAGCTCCTTCACCGCCAGACTTCTCAAGTTGAGCTCTTGAATACCATACGCGATCGATGCATTTTCATGTCTTAGAACTATGGAATTCTGAAATCCCATGTACAGGTAGTACAGGTTCCGAGGAAACTTCATTCTACCAGATATATCCATCAAATCAAAAGAGATGCATCGTATGCCAGAATATTTTGTGTAGGCCTATCCAAGTCAAGATTTCGTTTTTATAGAACTTGGCTAAGACATGTGACCAAAGTCTTCTTCCTGTCGCCCTATATGGTGACCTAATTTAAAGATCATACGTCTTGTAACCCGAGAGCATTCAGACAATGCCAACCACAAAAACTGATGCTCTAACCTACCTTCAAGTGAATTTGAGCGGTTGTACCGAAGAGGCGGTATCTTGACGCCTAAGATCTTTGTTGTCAGTAGTCTCGTCAGGAGAAAAGAGATGCATAAGTCTATAGCGCTACAGTGTCGATCCTCGAATCTCTTTCGCCAGAAAGCGGGTTGGTACTTGCATACATGGCGATTTGTAAAGCCGCATACGAGTTCACAAGATCAGCCAGTGAGCCAGTGGTATACGCTGAACATGATGATGACGCTCTTTACCGCAAATGCGATGAAAGTTACAACAACCTTTTCTCAAATGCCTTGGTGGAGCCATGAAGCCGATTGGGGCACGTCGATGATCTTGTCGGTCAGTTCATGAACGCTAAGCGAGATAGTTCATCACGCCAGCAAGGTACCAAACTGCCAGGGAGTAAGAGGGATTGATACCTTACTATACATTGGCTGGTTGCTTTTCTTGAACATTGCTGCCCAATACACATGAAATATGAATCTAAAATAGATACATTCATTACTCAATCTACCTGTTACGGTTATTATCAAGTCAAGCCTACGAAGGTCCACATGATCCCCATCTGAGCCTCTAGTACGCCCCATCCGTTCATCATTTGCATATGCGCGTCTCCATCGAAATACGCCTTTACAGAAAGCACATCGCCTTTCTTTACAGTCCCCCAATCCTTACAAACGCCGACATCACTTCGTTGCGGTGAGTAGTAGGTCACTAAGAGCAGGCTAGAAACACATACCTAATGTGACTATTGGGTGGCATGACCAAGTCTTTCTGGACTGTGCCATCGGTTGGCTCGATGTAATGTCCACGGCGATTTGCATATAGTTGCTTCGACGTGCAGGACAGTTTTCCGTTGACCAGTAGTTCGACTTTCACTCCACCATCATGCTGATGTCCATTTGCGAAGATAAGTTCTCCGTCGTGTTTCATGGCAAAAGACTTGCTCTGCTTGTTGTAAACACCGTTGGAAGGTTTGAAGTCGCTTTCTTTCGCGCAGTTGGTGACATCGACCCATACCAGACGAGCTTGGAAAAGTCAGTAAAAATGCGTATTCATATGCGACTGAAACCTTCTTCGTGATCTAAGTGATATTTGGTGGGATATTGGCCTACCTTCTTTGTACCCAGCAGTACCTTTAGGCACGAATTCGAAAAGCATAGTTACATAAACCTTGATAGGTTTGACTGCTTGGTTCATGATTTCTACAGCACCTCCCATAGTGCCCGTTCCAGGATCAATACCTGATTCCATCAATAAAGAGATTGTATCAGAAGCGGAAAGTTAAAATCTTACCATACTTCTTGTTAGTGTTCAATCGAACTGGCACTCTTTCATTACCTCCAGCATAAATTCGAGCCCCCCACATCGAAGGGTCGCCAAAATTGATGATTGTCCCCAGAATCGTAGATGGACATGTGTAATCTTCTCCAGTGACTGATATATCCACATGATGAAGCCTTATTGACTAAGTCAGCTTGGATTCTCGGCGCGCCACAAGCTACTGACCATGCGCCAGTGTCGGCATTTGCGATTTTCCCATCTTCATACTCCATGTTTAATTGCATAGCTGTGATGTAGCATTGGGTACAAGGTAATGGCCTTCCAGGCTCAATAGGCGTGAGTCCGAATGCGCCGATGGGGAATTCCCGTTTCGCACCTGCGGGAACCGTCTGGTTCGATTAGCAACTTAACATCGAGAGAATGATTGGTGTGCCAACATATGGGCCGAACTTGATCTTCTTGACAAGTCCACCATCTTTTCCTGGCGCGCCTTCTATTAAATCCGGTTCGATTATTATACCCTCGGAACCATCGGCTTTGGCATCTTCTGTTGTCGAATTGGCAAAGTTCCACTTTGGCGGCGGACTTTTGTCTCGTTTGACTAATGTAAGATATCCATTGCTAGTGAGCGCGTTGGTGAGTGCCCGTTTGTGAGCTTCAGGGTCGCGTAGGATTGTTGGCACACTGAAAGCATTGACGATATCTAACGCGGCAGTAAGAGCTAGAAACAGCGATGTCAAAGTCATGATGAGCGAAAGTTGCACAAGAACAAGAACAAGAACATCGAATTTACATTGTATATGGAAACGAGCTATGCTAATATTCAGATCTGCCAAAGGATAAGATAAGGATCCAAAATCTTTCGATTGAAGTTCGAGCAAATATAAATTCAAATAAGGCATCGATAGCATTACTTACGAGCAGACCTTCCCACCGTATTGACAAAAAGTATATCCTATTGGCCCCTATCTCTGACAGGCCCTTTAGAAGCTAGGGTAGCTGGGACTGTTTGATTTATTTGCGGCCGAGTTTTGGTTCGCCCGCTCTGGACTTGGGTTCGATATCATGTACGAGCACAAGAGCACTGAGGCCAAAAAGCCCTATATTTGTCCGGTTATGTTCCCCGCATATTGCATGCAAGTTAAAAGCTGGAAAGCTAGAAGGACTCAAGGTTAGTCAAGGATTTTGGCTTTGGAGTCTTTAAATGCTCTAGTTTACTGGGGATTCGACTGTTATTGTTATGCTATGCAGTTGGGCGGTCCGGCCACTATTCGTCAGCCTTATTATAGCAACAGCCAATCAGAGCTGGAGAAATTCAGCCTTGCCCCTTATCCGAGAATTCTTTTGACATTCGATAATCCATTAGTGTTTCTGGTGTCTATGATTAGATAAGGACAATATCATGGCTATCAAGTCCCAATTCATCAGCTTCTGCGTCCATGAGACCGTGAAGCCAAGCCTCTCCCACCAATTGCCAGGTCGATTCTTTGTCGTCTTCCCGTTTTCTGATTAAATATGGTACGGGTGCGCCATTGAACAGCGCTATCGAATCTCCAGGCTTGACATCCCCCCAGAGAAATCCAAATCTGTTGGATTTTGTGATGAATAGCCGGCGACCTTTTTGTACGTTGATCAGGACAGGGTACAAAAGCCCGATGGACTGTTTAGCGTTATACAAATGGAAGGCCTTGCTGATTTGTTCAGACTCGGCTTCCGTCAGTGACCCTATGGCCGGTTGCTCGTCTGTAGCTTCGAACTGCTCAAGAATGCTACCAATGTTGTCAGTAAGATCTGCTAAGGTGCCGTTGGGAGTTATGATTATGGATCTGCCAATAGGTAATTAAATTTGCGTTAGAAAAAGTCGAGGTCAACGACATGCGCTGTAAACGCAGAACTTGAGTAATCTGAGAAGCTCGATTGATGCCTGTGAAGTGATGGGAAATAATAAAATGGGCGACCGAAAAGATGAGCACTGACCGATCGTAGCCAATTTCGTCAAAAGCTGTTGTAATTGCAGCAAGAGCTACCTGTAAATCCAAGAAATCTTGGTAGGCAAACTCGTAACCTTTGTTAGTTTTGGTGGCAATACCAAGGATCGTTTTCCAAAAGTTTTCCATTGTAGGCGCTGGGTGAGCCACGGAAGGTTTGACCTTTTCGTCCTGATAAGGTTCTACAATCCTCTCACAAATCGTGGAGACGAACTCGCTTACAACCTGCATTAGTCGATGCACTTTGGAAAAACCCGAGAGAACTGCAGCTTGGGGTGTTGAACCTTCAATGTCGAACTCGTCTCCGACCGTATCCACTGTGTCAAGGATTATGCCTTTGAGGATAAGCTCGCGAAAGTGCGCGCCTCGTCTGCTTTGCTGCTTCTTCTTGCTCACCATATGATCCTTCGCCCTGGCGACGATGCTGTTGTTGGCTCTTGTATTGCTTACACGGCTCAGATCTAAACACCACGATGGGAGGTCCGCATTTTTCTGCGGGCTTACACCTCCACTTATCAGGGACCAGCGGGCAGTCGGATTGTGCTCGCAGTCGTGAAGAAGGAAATGAAAGAACTCAGAGTAGAGCTCAGGTAAAGACCGGCTTGACAGAAAATCCAGGCCAGCTGCTTGTGTTCCGAGAAGTCCAACAAGTCCCAGAACTCGATCTCGTGGACTTGAGCAACCATGTTCTTCAGTGAGACAGCAAATGGCCAACACTTTGCTACGGATCTGATCCGAATTCGTGTCTTGGCTTCCAGATTGGCTTTGATACCTGTCACGACAGTAGAATACCCGCTCGTTCTTGTCATGGAACCCTTCAAGTATTGCAGGTATGTGTTGTCTCGCATTCTTTATCCATCTCAGATTGTGTGCATAGTCCACCATAAGCCACAGTTGAGCCCAGTCGAATTCGTACTGCCTCAGTATGACCTTTACTTTCCGAGCGAGTGCCACTTCCTGTACGATCCATAAGCGTAAGAACCATGGGTTGTTGATGATTTGCTCATACACAATCCAACTAGGTGAATCCAGTGGAGGCAGTCCAAGCTCCTGTGTGGACAAAGTTTCAGCTTCTCCTAAGGCTCTCAAGCGTTCTCCACATTGTTTCGTATGTGGTACAATCTTCGCCATGGCCTCGCTTATACCCAATTCCTGAGTGATATCGAGCCATACCCATACGCATGAAGCCCTCTTATAGATGTCACACATAAGGCGAATCTGTACCATTTTCTCGTCCTCATCCGACTGGTTGATACTTACGGCATCGATCCAAAGTGGTAGAATAGACTGTCGATTTGCCAGGTATGGCAATGCCTTGTGGAGATTGTGATGTATGCGGAGTTCTCGACCATCACAAATCAGCGGAAAAGTGGTCGATAAGCTGCCCCATGTATACGAGAGAGCTTCGAAAGCAAGTTCAGAATCCTCAGCACCATCGTCGAGAGAAAGAAGTTGAAGAGACCATACTAGCTGTTGATCTTGGGTCGTCGACCTGACAGTGCGTAAAACCCGAATATGATTGGATGGTAAAGGCGAGTAAGTGTACGGCTCCAGCAAGCTGTTCATTCTGTGAGCTTTTCAAGCTGTATAATATTGCATCTACAGAACACAAGAGATTGGTGATTTTGGCCTTGTCACCTCTTCAGATGAGTTTACTAGTTGGAAATCACAAGAAATCTTGCAGTGACGTTTGTCTAACTGTGTTAATGACAACCTGCAGCGTTGCATATGCAAGGCCACAAGAAATGATTGGAGGGTGCGCCGCGGACTCCCAATGCAATATGAGACGAGGCGTAGGAGTTATGGTCATTGAATAGCGAGAGAATATTCAGCTACTGCGAATGCTTGACTCAAAGAGTTTCTCTCGATGCTCGTGGAAACATTTAACTTTGCCACTTGATGATATGATAAAAAGGACCAACCGGTTGACAAAATAAGTGGCGTGTTCCCATCGAATTTTGTCCAACGGTTAAGGACTTGGCTAAATGCTTAGCCACCTGCTCACAAAAGTGTAGATTGGTAGGATCAACAATATAGAGAAATCATTGCGTATGGCTGGAGAAGTCGACGCACAAGCCCTGAGATCGCCGTCAAGCATTTGTAGGAATCAGGATCCAAGTTATCCTACGTTCTATAAATCCTCCTTCCAACACCATATGGTTGATCCTATACCACCACGTTGGAGGCGTCCTAGTTCTGGGCGTTCTAACCCCGGACAAGTCTCATATAAGTGCCGCTACCGATCAGCCTCTGATAGCTATCATCATATTTTCAAAGCCTTGAGTTCTGCCTGTGCCAGCAAGCATACTTGGGAACATCCTCAGCCATGGCCGCCCATCATAATAGCTCGTCCATGGACTCAGAGATGCTCGAAGATTCCCAAGCCACTTTCGTGACAATTTCGGATTCTCAGTCCACTTCTGCGACAATGATGGAATCTCAATCCACCTCTGCGACGTCAATCGCTAATTCTCAATCAGACTCGGAGGACGACTATGAATCAGACTCGGAAGATTTCCCCTACTCAACTCAAGAGCTTGCCACCATGTTCGAGGAATTCTACCAAGTACTCACAACACTGCATTTTGAGTCTTCGGAACTCAGACTGGCTCCACCGGGCGGCTGGCCGCACATGACGGATGAATTCCTCGCCAATTTCAAATCGCCAGAAGCCATGGACGTTGTGCGACATTTGCCATATTTCCACAGTTCAAAGAACATCCACTACAAGTCAAAACTCATAGACTTTTCGTCGAAATCTCATGAATACTTTGTATCAAGACATAACGACCACGACTGGAGAGCTGAATTCTATGATGGCGACGACACAGTTGATCCAGCGCATGCATTCTGTTTTGCCGCAGGCTTTGAATCGTATGGTCGTGAATTTACCCTGGACGTCAAAAACGGGACTATCATCGAAGATATGATACGGGCTCAGATAATCGATCCTGTGGATGTAAGCCAATTCTTAAGTCGTTTGGCGGAGGACTTTCGCAGTCTACGACTTCTTTACTGCCCGGGAAGGGAGATGCTTGAGACGGACCGTGTTGATGAAGTAGATGAGATCATCACCGAGGAGCAGTGGCGCACTCAAAGCCGTAATGAGCACAGGCATTTTGGTACTGACTTGGACATCCAGTATCTTCGACAAGTTTATCGGAAGCATGGCTGGCCCGATGCGTTTCGGAAGGAAGAATGTTGGCGAACCGTTGGGGCTTTGATGGATTCGATAGAGGGTGAAGGGGATGTATGGGAGGAGGATGCTCACTGGGAGGATGCGGAAGATTGGGAGTAAGAACTTTTATCCGGAGATGCTCTCCAGAACTACTCTTTCTCAGTTCATTGGTGTTTTCAGCATGATATCCTCAAGATACGGCTGGTCCAACTCCAGAAAGCGATCTTTGCACCATATATCTCCCTTGACCTATGCGACTGGCTTAGGTAGATTTCTCAAGTCAGTAGGATTTTTGTACTACACAATTAGTCTTGAGACATTTGTTTTTGGATATGTGTACGAATTTGTTGGTTTAGAGATTGATTAATCGTTATGAAAGACAGCGGTGCCAACCTGCGAAAAGTAACAGGTTGAAGCAACATAAGTAGATCAAAGATACTATGCCATGACATTGTCAAAAGGGCTAGTCAACTGGCTCATAGCCATTGGCACTATTGGCGCTTGCTTCCGACCGCTTCGGGGCAGTCTCTGAACTACTAGAGTCAAGTATCCTATGGGCTAGCAGATCATGTATTAAGACCTATATATGTTCCAGCCGCCAAGCCATCAAAATCTGCACAAAGCTGCGAATCCTCGGAGTCGGTGATTCGATCACGGTAGGATTCCTGAGCGGCGACCTGGACGGTCATAGAGCACAGCTCAAGAGTGATCTCTCAAGTAAGTGCTCAACCGCAGTCTGCTTTCCTCACTGACAAGAGATTCAGAAGACGCGGTGATTTTCGTGGGTACGGAACACAATGCTAGTGAGTGAACCAATATCAGAAATCGGCTCTATGCTAAAATCTGTTAGCAGTTTCCAGTGGCAGTAATTTCGTACGTCTTCCGGAAGCCGACACTTGCTTTTGGACTTGGCTAACCGCTGGACTAGGCTGCTTGGGTCGATAAAACAATACAATATATCTCCAACCACTTGCTGTCCTCGCTTCAGAAATGCCCCGTCATCATTTTGGTCCACGCCAGCACAAACGACAGGAATCTCGACCTCTCCATAGCAACAGAAGGCAGCGATCCCTTGGAGGCAGCTGAGCGACTGGGACATCTCATTGACCAGATGATCAGCATTTGTCCTAATGCTATGATTCTCGTGGCCATGATCATAAGGACCTGCGATCCTTCTCAACAGCCACGCACGGTGCGATACCAGTCACTATGGTATTGTCGAGAAGCGGAGGAGAGCAGGTAGTCGTGTACTTGCTGTTGACTTCACAGGGTTTCCGATGGAGATGCTGAGGGATCGCATATATTCGTCTGATGAGGGGTATACGATGCTTGGGAACTGGTGGTATCAATCAATTGCTCAGGTACAGCGGGAGTGATTGACGCGGAAGAGAAGAAGCAGGCGAAGATGCCTTTGGAATTTAACTTTGCGGTTCCCAACACCCGCGTTGGCTGATGCAATTCAGACAAGCTTTCCGAGTTCTGTCCATGTTGCTGCGGTTGTTGCTTCCAATGGAGCATCGCGGACTACCTATCAATGCCGCTACACCTTGTTGCTGCTGGCGCTCTTCACTACCAACAGCGTATGATGTGTTAGCCAAGCCAAGCGTATTTATTCATGGTATCCCAAAGCCTTTCCTGGAGCTCTTGCGCTATAGACATGAAGAATTGGAATAAGGCACATCAATTTGATCGTCTTGAGACTTCATGCGTCCAGGATATTTTCGAAACGACTGAGGCATACCAGATGCCCGCCAAAATGGGTGACAAAAGCAAACGAGCAAGCCCATGGACCGATATAGCGGTGGCTGAATAGAAGATGCATTACTGTATGTACCCCATACGCCCATCAATAAAGGTCAAAGCTTGGAAACGGATGATTTCGCTGTATGTCTCACAGATTGCAGGCCAGTTGAAAATGATCTTCAGGTACGTGTGCTCTGAATGCATCATCTACAGGTTCGCCTTCTGTGGGAGTCCTCAAATCTGTTCTCATATGCCTCGAGAAATCTGTTTTGGAAAACAGTACTTGAAGGACAGAAGAGTTCACCATGGGAGAGAAGAGGTCACAATGCGCCCAAAGCAGGGCATCGTCGATTCAAGGCAGAAGTGGAAATTGTCTTGATCCGTCACTTGCATCCGACCTGCTCCATGTCCGAGATAATCCGCAACAATGCTAGTCTAGAATGCCAGAAATGGAACTGAAACAAGGCAGAAGCATCAAGACGAGGCATATATGCACAGTCTAGGAGTAGAAAAAAGCTCAATCCGTCAAAATCGATCTATACCTTTTCAAGTCATGCCGACAGACTTTGCAGCTTTTCTGGTTGGGCTCGTGATCAAGAACCTGGAGCTCCTCATTGGCGCTGGGATGAGACCATTTGTTGCTGCCCAAAGACCGAGGACAAGCCATGTAGGTTAGCTGGATCGAGTGCGGCTGAGGGTTTGCGGGTAGATTGCGATTCTGATGTTGTGGACAGATCGTTGGCCGCTACCGCATTCTATCCGCTTGCAGTTTCGATGGAAGTACAAAATCTCGATGAGTGACGTCAATCATACAAGCATCAACGAGCAATTAAGGTGTGGTCAAAGCGCGTGCGGCGAGGGTCCAGGGTTCTGGCCCCTCTTGGACCGAGCGTTTGACAAGGGTAGAGAAGATAGAATGATGTCATGGCAAAGTTTGGGAAGGAATGCCCCGCATTGGACCGCATGCGGAAGGTGCAATCTTTGATGATGGCAATCACGATGGGCTTTGATCTTTTCGATTTTGTTTGATAGGAAAGAAAGATATGGAAAACAACAAGTGAAGAAAGCAAGTAGTATTGAGGTACGAGTTTCATACGTCAGTCGTTTGGAACAAAGAAAATCAGTTGAAAGTTGAGCTTTCCTCACCCCGCTGAGGGTTTGTTTGGAATGAAGATTCAAACATCGGAAGAGCACAGCCTGACGTGCTCAAGCGTCTTGATTGTGGAGGCTCTGGAGAGCTGTTATTGGATCAATTAGCTGTTGCCTAGTCCACAAAGCGCATTCTCAGGGAGTTTGAGACCGTCATGTGCAAATAATCAAAATAATAATGGCAATTGAGGGCGGGTGCTTACCTGGGTATCCAATAGGACCTGCCGTTGTCATAGCGCCGACTTCTTTCACGACATGAGACTGGAGAGTTCCTTGAGCCCTTGATGGGCCCTTGAAAGCTCAAGACATCAACACTGTGACGTCAGTCAAAGCAATCCAAAGAGAAGGCGCCATCCACCAGACCATCTTTTGGCGTCTTTCATGTGGTATAAAGCCTCTGCATCTCTTCCTCTCCAACCACTTCTTCTTCATCATCCACAATCCATCAAATTTTCCAATCCAATCCACTTTCACAAACACTTACCAACCAAAACCAAACCAACCTACACATCAAAATGTCTGCACCAAACGTTGATGTTGTCCTCCCTTTCGCACGCAGAGAAGACTAAACTAACATCATATAGAAGCCAAATGAGGGCATCGTCGGCCAGATCGGTAACAGCATCAACAACGCTGCTCAGGTAAGCTCAGTTCATCGTCCTTCACCATCAACTCATTGCTAACAAATCATCAAGTACGTCTCCGAAAAGGTCCAAGGCTCATCAGCCGAAGCCCAAAAGGAGGCCGAGAAGGAGAAGGCCAAGGGTCACGGAGCTGACTCTTCCCTCACCGGACGTGCCTCTGGTGCTCTCAACGCCGCCGGCCACAAGATCGACGAGACCAAGCACGACTCCGCCGCAAAGGCAAACAAGGAGTCGATCTAAACTCCTCTTCCACCAACAAACTTCCTCGACTACACATGGGTGGTGGGGAATTAATGAGCTCATGGAACCCGGCGTTTTGACGGGTTACGAATCGGGATGGGCGATATAGCTCTTAGATACTCAAATGCATCAAACCTATTGGTAACTCCCTAGGTTGTCAGTTCTTGACAAACACAAATCTCTTCTTCTTCATCGTGATGTTTTTCTATTTTTTCAATTCAGTGCGTTTCGCAAGCATGAAGCTATTGCTTCCAGACGCGTCAACTTTAACATCTCATGGCGAGCATGTTGCAATCACATCTGACTGTTTTCAACACAGAAGCAAGGGCCATACTGTTCAACATCCATGGATGACTCCTTGTTGAGTGTTGAGCAAGTTCAAGCACGCAGTCAAAGTCTTTTACGATCAGTGGGCAAACATTCAATCAGCTTACCCCGCCATTCCGCTGCTGAGCGAATCTTGCCAGGTAGCTGTTTCAGCGAAGTTGGTGATGATGCATCAAGACAATAGGGTTAGCAACAATCAACGACATCACGTTCCGCGTCCAGAACAGCCAGACTAATGTATGCGAGATCGGGAAGAGATCAACTGGTTCATCTATAAACTTCGGTTTCAAGCACTATTCCCGAGTGCTGACCCTCAGTTCGCGGCGAGAAGTCATGTAATAGAGACATTCGGACTCCGAGATCGCTAAGAGCTCCTCGTCCTCCATACAAGACGACTTCCCCGCTGACAGACGAGCCGGTTTCTGAAACTTATTCAATACACTATTTGCTATTTCCAAAATGGCTCCTGCTACCTATCCCCAGCGTAAAATCGGCGATGATAATGTCTCTGCTCAAGGATTGGGCTGCATGGGCATGTCCCAGGCTTACACGAGCTTTGGAGGCTACGATGACGAAGAATCGCTGAAGACGCTTAGTGCTGCGTTGGATTTGGGTATAACATTTGTAAGTTTACTTGAAATACTCCACGTCGTGTGTCGTCGAGCTTCGGGACGAGGCTTTGAGTTTTGTCAGCTCCGCAACAACAAGATTCATCTCTACTCTACCAGCAGTACCACTGGCATGATCACCCTCACTAACTCAAGTCCGCCAGTGGGACACAAGCGACATATACGGCCCTCACACCAACGAACGTCTCCTAGGTAAATGGTTCAAAGAGACTGGAAAGCGCTCCGAAATCTTCCTCGCCACGAAATTCGGCAACTGTCGCGATGCCAACGGCAATCCCACCGTCAAAGGCGACGCCGCCTACGTCCACGAAGCATGTGCCGGGTCCCTCGAACGTCTCGGTGTCGATGTCATCGATCTATACTACCAGCACCGCGTAGACGACACCGTGCCCATCGAAGAGACCGTCGGCGCCATGGCAGAACTCAAGAAAGAGGGGAAGATTCGATATTTGGGGTTGAGTGAGTGTTCAGAGCGGACATTGAGAAGGGCACATAAAGTCCATCCGATCGCGGCAATTCAGATGGAATACTCGCCGTTTGCGCTGGAAATTGAGAGTGAGCAGATCGGTCTTCTCAAAGCTGCAAGGGAATTGGGCGTTAAGATTGTGGCGTATTCACCTCTTGGACGGGGCTTCTTGTCTGGCACGATCAATTCGCGGGATGATTTTGATAAGGGCGACAATCGACTCAACCATCCACGATTCGACGAGACGAATTTCCCGCAGAATTTGGAGCTCGTGAAGACGTTGGCTAGCATTGCGGAGGAGAAGAAGGTTACGCCGAGTCAGCTTACGCTTGCGTGGATTTTGGCGCAGGGAGAGGACTTTATTCCTATTCCTGGCACGAAGAGACGGAAGTATTTGGAAGAGAATGCCAAGGCGACGGATGTTAAGCTGTCTGATGAAGATGTGCAGAAGATCAGGAGTGAGATTGAGAAAGCAGGCGGTGGAAAGGGCGCGAGATATCCACCCAAGATGATGGCAAAGTGCTTTGGCGATAGCCCAGAGTTGAAGTAGTAGATGTTTGGCATGCTCCAGGCAGCTCGGGTGGCTACTATCACACACTTTTCAAAATGAGACTGCTTATCTTCTCGATGCAATCGACGGGAACCAGAGTACTGGGGCCAGCAAAGCGACTCGGGTCACACAAGTTGTCACATCCGTCCGTTGTAGTATGTGTATATGTGTATTGAAGCTTACGCTAATTCTATGTTATCTACTTTCCACATATTCCACCTGCTGCTCCGACTTTGGCGGAAGTGGCGTATTGTTTGGGCGCTTCGCTCTTTTCGACTTTGATGTTGGGGATTGTCCATGACTTGCCGCCATCTGATGAAGTGACTGAGTCGGCGCAGGCAAGGTAATGCATTGTGATTTGTTTATCGAGACCGGGTGCAGGTTCGGAGAGTGTGAATTTGGTGTCGGTGTATGCTGTTGGTCGCCGTGTCAGTCATTGGGTCTCAGTCTATATGAGAGAGGCTTACTATGGTTGTTGACCGTTCCTTTATGCGCTGCCTGGCACTCGGTGTCGATGTAGAAGCTCTTAGCTTTTCCGGTAGCTTCATACTGTTAGGAGCAATGTCAAGATTTGGGATGGAGTACTCACCCATATGTAACTCCGAAACGACCTTTCCCTTGATAGAAAGCCACTGATTATACCCGCCCAACGTCTCATTCCACTTGACTATTCCCCATCAGTTCAAACCCCCATCTCACACCTTGTCAACTCACATCTCATATTCAGCGCATCATTGCCATTCATAGGAACCCTCTTCCCAGCCTTCTGCGTACTCGTAATCATACTAGCAAACACACACCACTGGCTCTTCGTCGCGCCACCACATCCCCTACAACACACTCCACATCAGCAAGATATCTCCCCAAAATCATAGGCTATACTTACGCTCCTTGAAATAAAGCTTCATCGGAAGACACGATAATCGGCTGAATCAATCCCCTCGCCGTATTCATGCCTGGCCAAATCGCCAATCTCGTCTGCGCTGGACTGGGCGGCGCATTCGGGAGAAGTGTCGTTTCCAGCTCGGTTATGAAGCCGCTTGTTTTCATGCTGTACCAGCCCCATTGGGGTCCGTAGAGGTAGTGCGTTCCTTGGGCTGTGACGCTGGCTGCGAAGGCGAAGATGCTGAGCTTCATGTTGATTGATCGAACTGTATCGAACCGAAAATGGAGTGACTAAAGGAGAGTGTGTATAAATCTATGTACAAACGTTTGTCTGCATTGTACTTTTTAGTTCAAGGTATGGGGGAGCTAAAAAGTACTGTGCTATCAGTGCTATACTGGGGACGGAGTACGGCGTTTGTTGTGGAAAGGGCTTGAGTTGCGAAATGTGATAGGGTATCTTAAGGGTGGTGGTAATTAATCTGTCTGTCGATATCAATCTAGAGTATATGTATAGAGACTAGTTTACCCTAGTTTCCTGGGTTTTTGCTGCTGGGAGGTCTGGTCTGTCTCCACGATCATTTGTAGAGTTTAATTTAACGAATAATGCGACCGGGTATTGAGTGGGAGTAGTGGCAATTGCCGTAGTTTAGAAGGTTTAGTCATGTACCTGTAGTGACTCTGAAGGCCTCAAGCGTGGCACAGAATTAGTGGCAAATCTTCAGGTTCTTTATCTCCAATGCCTAAAATGTTTGACTTTGCATCGAATACTTTTGGAGGTCAAAGTATATTCTTCGAAAGAGCGCAATGGCAGAGACCTTGTATTGTTTGATGGGAGCGCCTGACATATCATGTCGCCCAGCTGGGCTAATTCCTTTGATAGCTTTATTTTCAACTTTTCGTACAATGATTATTCATACATTGCTCAGGCTCTTTTCAAAGCAGAGAGGAGATATAGTTATTATATAAGATGTCAGTGATGTGTGGTTTGTTTGGAGGTAGCCCCGATATTCGATGGCATACTTCACGAATAGCCTGATACATCTCCCACCAAGATCGAGTGATAAACGATTTTGGTAGAAAGTTATAGTTAGAAATCCAAGCAGAATGATATACTAAGTAACATATGTGATCTGAAAATTTGCTGCTTCTGTATCGGCAAAATATTGGATACGCTAGGCTGAGCATCTACCAATAGCATTCGAGTTTCAAAGCAAATTGAGAAGACTCCATCGCTAGAGTACCGAGTAAATGACCTATGCAACGCCACAGCAGGTTTCACAAAGCTCTATGGTCCCGTAACTGCTATCTACCCATGGTTGAGATATCAACATTCTCTGGTTATCGTCAATTCGGCCCCAATCGCCATAACTTCAGAGCTATTAAAGGCAGAGTTATAGCTAGCTGTTGGACTACTATTTCCACACATCCCTCCTCAACTCCCAGAAGTCCAGAACCCTCTGATACGACAATATACGATGGCTTCCATCAAATCGATCTTCGGTGGCGCTTTTTCTCCAAGCTCTAATAGCACCACTGCCCTCTTTGACTGTTGTCTAGAGAACTGGGCATATTCAATACCAAATGCGAACTGCAGCACGGACTGCAAATCTTTACAAGCAAAGCTCCAACTAGAACGGTGTATCTTCCGCCACTGGGGTATTCGAACAGGCCTCATCAGCTTTGAGGGATCGAAAATCCTGGATTCCCGCCTCACGGCTGAAGTTTCAAAGACACAAAAGGCCATATCCGAGACTCTCGTGGAATTGAAGCGACTGCTCACCAATCCAGAACTCATGAAACATGGAATTTCCACCATTGATGAACATACCGCCGAACAACAGATGCAAATAGCGAGAACGGGCATGCTGATCAGTGATGAGGCGTATGGATACTGGAAAACCGAAATGACAGAGCAAAAAGTCAAGGACAATAAGAAGCGAGTTTTCTGGACTTGTTGCGACCATAAGAAATTGCCATTCTTTGTCAGTATGTTCTACAGCTTTAATGTAAAGCTGGCAAAACTCACTCCTGTTGGACCATACCTGAGGTCGTTGATGGCTCGGGACTTCGTCAGTAGATATGCAAAGAATAGTCCGGCTGTGTTTTTGGAGCATTCCAAGAGCAAGGATAGCACCAACAACGATTCATCATACAGAAGAGGACTTCAAGAAATTCGGGAAGCTGCAGCTATATGGCATCCAGATCTCGCTCAAGAGGCAACTGAAGCACTTGGAAAATTGCCTCCGCTACACAGTGACCCATCGAACATGGATCCAAGCCAAATAGATAGCAGCTCACCTTTAAACAATCAGCCTGAGATCGACCCCTCCCCCGAGCCTCCTGCTTATCGCAGCCGCGAAGAAGAGATTCTACAACCCATATCAAACATCATTGGGCTTCTGGAGGTTTTTGAAATGGAAGCTAAAATTGACGTCCACTGCAAACATATTGCGATTTCTGACGCATGCTCAAAAACAAGATTGGAGCTCGAGCTTCTCTACGGAAGTTGGAAACATGGAGTTGAACTTCGCCCAAATGGGACGGATTTCTTCAAAACCGCGTTGCTCCAATGGGAGAGGCATTGTAATGAGGTCGTGGAAAGAATCAAGCGAACTAAGACCTCGATGTACGATATCAGTGCGATCGAGGGCTTCACGAGCTACTGTTATGGACCTGCGGAAATTTTCAAAAAGGCTGGAAAGATCAAATAAGTCCTCTAGGACTTTTGAAATAAGGACCGCTTATTGAGTTAGACGCGGCACGCATGGGCTTAGTTCACCCAAGGCTCTTAGCAAAGGCAAGAAAATATAAATAGATATGTATATGATATGTTCCCATGAAACCGACATTGCTATCCAGTGTGGTCATCTGAGAGTCATGCTATGCTTAACGCTTATTCGACCACTTGCAGAATGTGTCGCAGTCCTTTGTCTTTCTTACGTTTTACATATTGCTAAGCTGGGGAAATACACGATTTTCGACTATACTGTCTGTTGCGAAATTCAAAAGGAGCAGGATTTCGAATGTATCGTTCTCAGAGTTTCACAGGGCACCTCATAAAATCTATGGGAATTAGAGGCGCGTTTCTCCGGCGATTGCTCTGGCAGACACCGCATCTGATGGGAGCTTCTCCCGTACGGTTTAGGTACTGATCCTGAAGCCCGAAACTGGCTACTAGATATCCTTGGCTCTGGCGAGTGCAACTATGGTCAAGAGAAAGAGGTCAAATGAGGTTACTTTGCACTATTTGGTGTGATCAAGAAGATATAGTCAAGTTCAATGGATTTTTCGAAACTCGGCTACCTTCCCTACTCTAGCTTCCACTTTCGTTAAGGGTATTGTTATGATAAAGAACATGCCAAGGGATTAGATAATCGTAGGACCTAATTAGGGATAACATAATCCCCTAATTAGCGTGTCCTAAAAACTATATTAGGCCCTTAGACTCCCATAGTAATTAACCACGCTTTATTTCTTATATTCTTACAACATCTAGTAGCAATAATTTAATTTAATTAAGACCTCTAGATGATAGACCTCTTATAGGAATCCCTAGATTCACCTTATTATTAATAATTACTTAGGATTAATATCTAGCAGGATATACTCTAAGAATATCATCCCCTAATTAGCTAGCCTTATTATAGCCTAATACCTAGCAACTATATATTAAGAAACGATTCTTAGGATTTACACACAATAATATTCCCTACTATAATATATCCTAAAAATGTCTTAAATTATCTTTAATTTAAACTACTACTTTAAGGATCATTAAATATATTATAAGAATTATCTCTCTTATAATAATACCCTCCTTATCCCTATTAACCTTTGCTACGTCAATCATGCAGCCATTAGACAAAACATAAGAACTTCTCCTTAGAAAATCCCTTAGGATAACGTTATAGAAACTTTACTACATAGATTAAAGCTAATAAGTAACAACGTAGACTCTTAGCCTTAGGTCATCTTAAGAAATTAGATTAAGATCTTATCTATACTAAGAAAGTATAAAAATCTACCTTAAAATAATCTCCTAACTCTAGATTCTATCTAACTAACTTTAGTATAAAAACTTCTAGACTTTAAGACTCTTCCCCTACCTTACTAAGATTATACCCTTTATTAAAATCATTACCCCTCTTTACCAAAATAAATAACTAGCATAATAACATTATAACCTAAGCTATAGGATAAAATACCTAACAGACATAATACTAAGCTTAAGTTACTAACCTAGGTCCTTAGGACGAGTAACTTACTCCTATATTACTAAACAACCTTCCTAGTATACTAAATCCTAGTCCTAACCTTATAACTTAAGTTGCTAACGTTTAGCAATTAGGGCCCTAAGCCCTAAACTATTCTACTAATACGTATTAAGTTAATCCCTAAACTATTAACTATCCTCCTACTAAACTACAAACTCCCTCCTAGGCTTAGAACTATACTCCTAAAGGACCTAACTACGTTCCTTAGGCTCATAACTAAACTTTCTAACGTAATAATAATAGAAATTAGCAGTCTATAAATAGGCCTATTCCTCCCTAGGGAGCATTATTTTACCCTACCACTAATAAGCAAAGTAAATAAGATCATAGCCCTAAACCTATAGAAGACGTCTAATATACTTAGTAGTAAAAGATAATAAATCATATTACTAAATTAACCTCTCACCTTAACGTAAGTAAGTTTGCCCTACATACCTAAGATTACTAAATAAATAAAATTAAGGCTTATGCCTAGACATAGGCTTTAACCTAAGAAACTTTATAAATAAGTATTACTTACCTAAACCTTATAAGAAAGCTAAGCAAGAAGTTAGATAAGACTATTAAATTACTCTTCTAAACTTTTAGTCCCTAAAAACTTATTAAGATAACAAGGAATATTCCTTAGGAACAAAGACAACATTTAACTAAGTTTAAGATGCCTCTTAATAGTTTGTTCTCTAAGAAACTAAGCAAGTATAATACCTAGACTAAGAGCCTCCTTTATACCTTTAAGGCTAGTAAAGATATTCTCCTATTAGATTCTACCCTACCTAAGTAATAGAAAATTACTAAGGTTAGAGAATATCTCTCTATTAAGCAATGTCTCCTATAGGCTAACTTAGCCTAATAATAGGCTATAAAGGAGTTTAAGATACTTAAAAGTTTATCTTACTTCTTTACCTACTTTTAACCTATGTTTAGTATCAAAAAAGACATACTTAAAGTTAGTATCTAGTAAGATTATACATCATAGGTTTCATCCACTAAGAAATTTATCTATTATCTTTATATCCTATAGACTTAAATAAATCCTATGCCTACTAATTACAAAATAGGTATCTAAATCTAAGGAAGCCTTAAAGAACAAGTTACCCTTAAGGCTAAGCATAAACATAGTACTATTCTTAACCCTATAGTTAACATTTTAGCCTTTAAATAAGAGATTATTAAATATAATATAGACTCCTACAAAAACGCGCGCAATACTTATAACGCTTATAGGCTAAGGTAGCTTAATAAAATCTCTTCTAGTTTTAAGGAAAACAAAAAGCCTACTCTAAACACTAGTTCTAAGGAATATCTTAAGGAAGTTAATAATAAAAGCTATACTAATAATAAGCTTAAGTTAGACAACAAAAATTTAGGGCAGCTTAATACTATAAATAACTATAGTTACTATCCTAGAGGATAACATAATACTTAACGCTCTAAGAAATTTAACTCCAACAAGAAGTTATAGCCCTCTCATAAAAAGGACTCTAAAGGCAGGAAAGCTCTTATAAATAACTCTAAACTTAAGTACTAGAATTATAGTAAACTTAGCCACTACGCCATAAATTATAAAAAGCCTAACTAGTGATAATAAGGTTCAAAAAACTACTATCACTAAAAGATAAACAAAAATCTTCTAGCTTAAAACTAGAATACCCTACTTATCTATATAATAATTAATAAGCTTTCCTTAACTATACAAGTAGACATAGTGATACTCTCTTACATCTACTTATTTACTTATATTATAAAAATTATTCTATTAAGACTATAGCTCTCCTAGACTTAGAAGCCAACTCTATTTATATTAGTTAAAAGATCGTTAAGAAACTCAAAGCTCCTATAATACCTATCCTAAAGAAAGAAGTTACTCTTACAAATAGCTACATAGTTATAACTTCCTTTAAGATTTACTTACCTTATTATATTAAGACCTTTTATAGCCACTTTAAGGCTTATATCCTAAACATCCCTAATCTTAACGTTATTTTTAGACTCTCATAGTTCTAGTTATATAATCCATAGATTAATTAGATAATAAAACAAATTAAGCTTATAGAGCAACGCTTAGGGAGCCTATACACTTACAAGCTTGCTATAAGACGCTAGGCAGAGCCTCTTCAAAATAAGGGAAGCTACCTAAAACAAATAGAGCAGTTTATAGCTAGCTCTCTCTATACAATCTTCTAAGTACTTTAAAATAAGGTAAAAAGAGTAGGGGACAAAGTTAAGGGCGTTCTTTAGCTAATTCATAGAATATAGAAATAGCCTAACATCCTCTTAATAATTAATAACCTTAATATTAACAAACTTGCTCTAGAAGATAAAGGCATATAGAAACTTTTAAATAATCACTATAGATCCTTTCATTATACCCTTCCTAAACTCCTCCTACACTCTAAGTTTAATTACGAAATCCTTATAAAAGACGCCCCTCCTCATAACTAGGCTTATTATCAAACATCTAGCCTATAACTAAAAGAGTAAGAAAAGCAAATTTAAGAACTACTTACTAAAGAACTTATTAAAGTCTTAAGAAGTCCTTAAAGTTTCTCTATCCTATTTATACTAAAGCTAGGAGGAAAATAAAGAATATATATTAACTACTATCTACTTAACATAGTTACGCGTAAGAACACTTATCCCTTACTACAAATTAATAAGTATCTTAACACTATTAGTAGAGCAAGATTCTTCTCTAAGCTTAACCTCTTATCAAGCTATTAGCAAGTCTACATAGTAGAAAAAGATATTAAGAAAATAGCCTTTAACACTAAGTCTAGAAAGTATAAGTTCCTTATTATGCCTTTTAAATTAATAAATATACCATTATTCTTCTAACGTATAATAAATATACTTCTCTAGCCCTTCCTATCAACCTATATAGTTATTTACCTAGACAATATTATTATTTACTTAGATACTATAAAGGAATATTATAAGCATATTACCTAAGTTCTAAAGATCCTCTAAGACAATAAGCTCTACGCTCATCCTAATAAATACATCTTTAAGGTTAAGAAGATTAAATTCTATAGCTATAAAGTAGAAGGTTAGCAAATCTAACCCTTACACGAAAAGACTACCTTAATTAAGTCCTAGCCTATACCTAAGAATATACATAAAGTACATTAATTCCTTAGTCTTACCTTATACTATTAGTAGTATATTAAGAACTTTACTAAGATTACTACCCTTATCTTTAACCTCCTAAAGAAAGCTAACCTAAATATTAAAAAAAAGAAGCACTACCCTATTACTTAAACTTATTAATATACTATAGCCTTTAATAGAATTAAGACCCTATTAACCTTATTACCTATCTTAGCAATATATAACTTATAAAAGCTTATAAAGCTCTAAATAAATACTTTAAATTATACAATTAGTTACAAGCTAACACAAGAAGATAACTAAGGTAAATAACACCTAGTTACTTTTAATAGCCATAAGCTAAGCAAAGCTAAACTTAATTATTCAGTATACGAAAAAGAGCTTCTTATAGTTAAGAATATAATTAAAAAATACTAACACTACTTCCTAAGGAAGACTACTAAAGTAATTATAAATTATAATAGCTTATAGTATATAAATACAATTAAGAATAACACTTAACATATTACTTAATAAATTAAAGAGTTCCAAGAATTTAATCTTATCTTCACGTATTATAAGGGTTCCTAAGCAGTAGTTCCTAATACTCTTAGTCACTACCTAAACTTTTAAGAAGAATAGATTAATACTATTTAGGAAATAAAGCCTAAAGATAGTAATAATAACTTATCTTCTAAGGCGCAAGCTACCCTATTAGAACTCTTATAAAAGCAAAAAGAATAAGAAGCCCTCTATATATAAAGCTTATAGAAAGCGTTAAAAAAGAAAAATTATACTATTCTTACTAACGTATAAAAGAAGCTCTAAAAAAGCGTTCTTAATCGTTTTTAAATTAACCTTAATAAAGATATTAGGAAAAAATACAAGCATCTATTCTTAAAGAAAGATTTTACCAAAGCTAAGATACTTACTAATTCACCCTATATTTACCCCCTCTACTACTAAGACCTTATTAAGAAAGTACATAATTAATATAGGCACCTATTATATATAAGCCTTACTAGTATCCTTAAACTAGAAGATTAGTAGCTAGGAATAGAAAACAACTTTTAAGAATTTACCTAGTTCTATCCTATATATTAAGTTTAATAGATAAATTAAAGTAGGCCTAAGCATAAGTCCTACTATTAAGTACAAAACCTATAGCTATTTAAGGCTTAAGGAATCAACCTAATTAGTAAACTTCTATAGAGTCTCCTTAGGAACTAGTATATTATCTATATAATTAACTATACTATAGAATAGCCTATTATAAAAGCAATACTAAATACTACTACTCTTATAGTTATAGAATTTATCTATAAGAAAATTATTTTAAAATATAGCCCTCCTTAATCATTAACCTTAGATAATAGACCTTAATTTATCTTAAACGTAATTTCGTCCTTATTATAATAGATAAAGACTAAGCACTACTTAATAGCCCTATATAACCCCTAGTCTAATAAAAAGATTAAGAGATTTAATAGCCTACTAAGCATATTCCTAACTAAGTTCCTAAAAGGAAAACTTATAGCTAGCTAGGATCTATACCTAGATTAGGTAGTTTATACTACTAGGATACAAGCTTATACTACGTTAGGAATATCTTCTTTCTTCCTTATCTATAGAAGAGATCCTAAAGACTTTAAAATAGGCTAAATAAAAAAAAATAAATAAACTAAATTAACTAGTACTATACCTCCTATCTACGCAATTACTAAAGATTACCTAAAGAAGGTTAGAACTACTAGGCAAGTCTATTATAACACCTTATTAAAACAAGCCATAGCCTTAAACCTTATTAATAGCAACATAATTTTAAAAGAGAATTCCATTATTAAGTTCCCTATAAGTTCTTATATGCTCCTTAAAAACTTAAATAAAACTAAGTTCTAGGCAGCGTAGTTTAGCCCTTATAAAGTCTTAAAGGCCTACCCCTTAGGAATATATGCTCTTAAGATACTTAACAAAAGAGTACTTAGAAACCTTATCTATAGAAATTACCTTATATAGGCATATACACAAAAAAAAAATAAATATTATTACTAAAACTAGCCATATCCTAAGTATAAGCAACTAAGTAAAAACGACCTTAAAGGCGTTCTAAACAAAGAGCATAGAAGCAAGATAGATATATCTACTATAACTAAGAAAGACTAGCTTAATAGATTAAGAAACCTTTTAGTAGAGTTAATTAATATTAAGAAGTCTAATACTAAGAGATATTACCTAAGTCTACCTACTATTCCTCTTAACCTCATAAGAAAAGTTTAAAAAGCTAAAGTAGACATTTATAGATAAGAAAAGAAACACTCTATAGCAACTATCCATAACCTAAGTAGTAACTTAGAGACTCCTATAACGTTAAAATATATTCCTTCTAGCCTAATTCTAGCTTTAGCGCAAGGCAATCTAAAGCAAATAAAGCAAATTATATAGAAGGTAGAATATTCTATAGTGCTATAAGATCTAGTAAGAGAAAAGAATAATAATATTCCTACCTCCCTAAATTAAAGCTTAGTAAGGAAGGAAATTCTCCTAGCTATAGTAGAACAAGAATTAATCTTTATATCACTAGAACAATAAGAGCAGAGAGATAAATTATTAAGGCTAAGGAGCCATAATAAGATTACTACCCTAATTACTTACACGCCTATACTAAAGGTAATAAATCTATATAAATAAGTATCTAATCCTAGAGAGAACTATTAGGGTATTAACCCTTTATTACTAAATACTATAAAAGTAGAAGTTCTTCCTATAGATTACCCTAAACCTAGTCTACTATAAGAGATAGACATAACTAAAGAATTCTTATAAGATACTAATATATTTAGGCTAACTATAACGCCTAGTAGTTCTATACATCCTAGTACTAGCTTATAATATTTAGGATTAAGATAAAGATAGTAAAAAGCTACTCCTAGATAAGAGATTATCCTACGTATAGATATAAGTAAGGTATCTATAAGAAAGAAAAGAAAAATTAACCTTTTATTATCTCTTTTATAACCTTTCCTAATTATATTTATTTAAGAAACTATTTATAAAAAATCATTTTTATTTTATTATTAATTTAAGTAAACTATTATAAGCTATAATAAATAAGCTAAACCCTTAGATCTCCCTAGTAATTTTTAAAACTATCACTAAGGATATTTAAATATAATAAGTTATCTTTAGATCTCCCTAGTAATCTCTAAGACCATCACTAAAGTCTACCCTTTAATAAACTAATAAAATAAGACTAAGAAACATAAAAATATTAAAGAACTACTACTATATATCCTACTACAATCCTATAGAGTCCTATCTCTTTAAGGCCTATACCTACTTCTTCTTCTTATCCTCTAAGAGCTTTACTTAGGCTACTAATCCTATAGCAATTTTAGCCATTCTAAAGTACTCCTTATTAATTAGTAACTTAGAAATACTAAGAGAAGCAAATAACTAAACAACGATAGGATTTAGACCTTTCTTCTAATTCTATAGCAAAACGTAGTCCTTATAGAATAAACAAGTTTAAGGTTTACTATTAAACATATAATTAGTATAGGTACCATCTAAGAAAAAAGCCTTATTCTCCTTATACATACTAATAACGTACCTATTATAAGCATAGACTCATAACAAGTCCTAATAACGCACATAAGCCTTTTCTTACTTTACTCTTATAGTTATATATATTATAAAAGTCTTTAAACAAGAAGATAATAATAGAATATTCCTAATTAAGAGCAAAGTACTTAAATACTAATAAATCTCTCACTAAGGTATAAGCACTAAGATATTAGTAACCTTTACTAGAATACTATTATCCTTCTAGTAATATTTTAAGAGCCAGAAGAGTAATTCCTAAGTTACTTTCTCCCTTAAGAGTTTAACGTCCTTAAAGGCAAAATACTAGTTAGAGTCTAGGAACTTAACCTACTTCTCTTAATAATTTATACTCTTCTTAGTAGTTAGTCTTACTATATTTACACGACTACGCATAGCAAATAGCTTTTCTAAAATTACTATTAAGCTTACCTTACGTTTATACTTCTAAAGTCTTACTTACTTTAACTCCTACTTACGTTTATTACGCGTAGCTTTAATAGTTTTAATATACTCATAAGTATCTTCTAAGCTCTTATTAGTAAAGGCTAGTTAATCTTTATAACCTTTTACCTCTTACTCTATAAACTCCTAGTGCTTTACTAAGTTTATTAACTCCTTTTTAGCAGCCTTATACTTACAAGTTAAAATTATTATAAGAGTCTTAGCATAGAAATTACGTACCTATAATAAGTTAAAAAGCATAGGAGTTTTATACTTAGCCTTATAATCACTTTCTAACAAGTCTAGACTTCTTATTATACGTACTAATCCCTAAGTAGAAGTATCATTAATAGAAATTATTTAACAAGACATTCTTAGCATTATAAGAGATACTAAAAACTTATAATAAGGACGAAAGACGTTACTAGAAGCATTACTAAAGAGATCTTCCTTCTCCTTATTAGCCTCTAGGATTTAGTTAATTAGCTAGAAACTTATAAAATAAGAATAACGCTTAACCAAGTTATAAACTAATTCCCTAGGAGTTTCCTTACGACTTAGCAAAGAAGACAAAACCTTAGCCTTAACCTTCTTACGTAAATAAGTTACATAAGGTAAGGGCTACTCCTACTTATCCTCCTTTAGAGCGTTAATAATCTTCTAATAAGTACCTAAACAAGAAGAGTTTTCCTTATTAGACTTCTAAGAGCCACCCTTCTTTAAAGTACCTAGAAGAGCCATTTTAAGAGCCTTAGGAAGTATAAATAGTAAGTTTTAAGCAAGGAAAATATATAAAGTTACTTATGTTTAATAATATTAAAAGTACAAGAAGGAATCTACTTCTACTAGCTTAAAAATATTATAAAAGTATAATAAAGAAGAAGAAGAGAAGATAACAAATCATAAAGCTTTATAGACATAAGATTAGGCTCCTATCCCTATATTTACTTAGACTAGCAATTACTACCTAGTTCTTTATTACTACCTACACGTTACTTCTTATAAACTTTACCCTTTAAGGCCTCAATACGTAGGTTATATATATTCCTTGCTAGATTAAGCAGCCTTAGTACACCTATATAAACCCCTTACGATTCCTTAATATATTACTACTAATAGCTCCTATATAGATAAACCTTCCTAAAAGGATTAAGGAACTATAAACGCCTAAGTACTATTTATAATAGTTTAACTAAGATCTTAGGAAGAGTTCTTAGGGAATAATATCTTAGAGGTTACTATTTAGCATAATTAGGGTAATAAACCTAGTTCCTAAGTAGAGGTTCCTTATTAGTTATTACAATATTCTTTTTATTTTACTCATTTATTAAGCTATAGCTACAAGATTTATAATCTTAGAAGAGTTCACGCTAGTAAGGAAGAATATTATAATAAAGAATATACTAAAAAATTAAATAATCATAGGACCTAATTAGGGATAACATAATCCCCTAATTAGCGTGTCCTAAAAACTATATTAGGCCCTTAGACTCCCGTAGTAATCAACCACGCTTTATTTCTCATATTCTTGTAATAGGTATGTTATGATGATTACACATGACAGCTTGAAGATCTCGGTGATGGCTAAGTAGGAACACTCTAATATAGTGTCAGAAGTCGCGGAGCAACGCTGGGTAGTGTTGAAATGTGAAGCTGCAACCTAGGTGAAGGGCAAGGACGTCTTTACGATTTGACATGCGACTTCCAGCCTGATCAGCAAGCCTCATTCCCCTCTGCCATTCTCTCCTGTTCTCTTCCATCACTTCTAAACCATACTCTCATCAAGAAAACCACTGTTACCATCTCTTTTGCTTCTACATTGCGTGTCTCCATCACTTCTGCAGCCCTTACTGGACTCAAAGACCTTGAACCATTCGTCTGTAGTCACTTTCCGACAGCCAGACATGCTATCCTCACAGTCAGAATCTATAGGTACAGTCTCCTCCAATTTGCTCTATTGTCCGAATCAACTAACAGGGCCACAGTCACAAACAGCTTCCATTCATCGCCATTAGGGCATTGTTCATCAGGAAACTCCCAATGCAACATGCTGGAGCAATTCGAATCTGCTCAACAATTCCACTCTCAACTCCCTCGAATTTTCTTCGTCTATGCACGATCACGTTTCTATGCAAATCCTATCCACCCAGACTAGCTGGCTGCCACATCTAGCCTTCGAAAGTACGGCATCGTCTCTCAATTTCCTCAGCCATTCAGTCCTCCTGATAGCTCCAGCCATGAATTCCTCTTCATCTTCAAGCAGCTTTGGAGGCCACGTTCCTGTCGAACGATCAAACTTTGTCGAAACCCTCAACCGAACGGCACCACTTGCCGATTTGATATAAAAGATCCCATGGAGCGAATCCGATACACCTCAACGTGGATTTCACCCACCGATAACCTCACAACTGATCTTCCTTGGCCACGATGCGATCTAAGCATATGCATTACTGGACCGCAGTGAATAATACCATCCCGCGAACCCTTTGGAGCCATCAGCTTTCCAGTTGTCTTACGTCATTGCTTTCCAGCCTTCTCGCTTGTTCAAACTCATCTGCAACGAAATATCACGCGGGCGATCGATAGCTGTTTCACCTTTCAAGGTTCTGCGGACTTCACGACAATGGCTCGTAGCTCTTTACATCTTGTTCTGCTTCCACCCTTCGGACATGTACAATCACGGAGCTACATTTCAAACACAAGACAAGATCCTGGCCCGAGTACATCTGAGAACTCGCGCTCACCACGAACTCCAAGCACCATGCTTGTCAAAACTCTCTCTGGTCGGAATCTACGCTCCGCAACATACACACCACGAAAGCTCTCGATGCTACCGTCAAGTCACTCGTGCAAAGTCGGAGCCTGCCACATCAACATCCACCAAACAAACCACCATGCTTCGCAACTGACCTTACTTCAAAATTAGATTATCTAGACCAGTTTACATAGCTTAGCACTTAGATATACACCATTATATATTTGCACCACCAGTCGGCGTACTGGTTCAGATACCTCAAAAGTTTGCAATGACAAACGAACCACCCTCATTTTACGTGTCACCACGCCACGCTGACTTGCTTGCCATTCTGAATCTCTCGCCATGCTAGATCTCTCGCCGTGTTGAATAACTCGCCATGTTGAATAACTCGCCATGTTGAATCTCTGGCCATGCTGGTTACTTATATAATCGACTTTATTCTGACACTCGCCGTGCCCAAACAATCATTATCATTCAAACGTTCTACTGAGGAACTGGAACGCCGGTTCAGAAGCGCAGTAGATGGCAGACATCGACTTCGATGGGAGTTTATCAGCCGCTTTGCTGACGTACTCTATTGGCATGCCATGAATCTCAAGTTCATTATGAAGTGGCTTCAGATGATTCCTAAGGGTAGGCTAGGTGAACCTATATTTGATATCTTAAGCCTAAGATTAAGCCTAGAATTGCCTTGAAACCACCCGATGGTCTCTTCGTACCGAGATAATAATTTACTCCATGGAGACCTTTGCATCCAAAGGGCACCATAGCACTCGTCCACAAGGGCATTATATGGGAGCTATCAAACGCACTGGCAGCCACCTGTGTGCTTCCTGTATCGAAGGTCGTCAAGAGTTATGGTTCGAAATAGAGGACTCTACCTAGAGTAATCACCCTGAGATTGAGAAAGGGCCATGACGTTTGAAAAAGACCATTCGGTTGTTCAGGGGTTCGATCACAAAACTCCTCCCGTATTCGATGGGATCCATAGCACTCGATAAACAACGCATCATATGGTTGCCATCGAGTGCAGTAAAAGATACCATGTTCTTGTTCTATGAGAAATCGTCAAGACATGTTATCTGCCACAGGGATTTCACCTATTTTATGCCTTTCACAAGTGACATGAAGACCATGAAGCCGAAATGGGAACTGAAAAACTGTATATTAAAACTTATTCTGACTTATCCTTGGATCGTGGCTCAGAACAACCACTCACCACGCGCATGGCGCCAGCAGAGAAACCAGCCTCTTTTGGCCCATGGCCACCCGAACGCTTTCTCAATCCTTCCACTTTGGGTTCGGAGGCCAAGTCAGGGGCACCACTCCCCGGGCCTCCTCTACCCTTTCCGCCATTACCAACCTCACGATCTCCCAGATCACTCCTCAACCCCCTCAACTCCACCAGAACATCCTTCCCAAAGGACCCAAAGTTCTCTTTCAATCCCGCAATCTCCTTTTCCATTTTCTCCATATCCGTTTTCAATTTTTCCACCACCCCTTCCCGTTCAACAGCATCTTCCTTCAACCTCTCCACCTCCTCCTGCAAAGAGGGCTTCACCGTCCCCAACTCCACATCACCACCTTCCTCCTTCTTCTTCTTTCCCCAAAAAGGGACGCGCCAATCACGCCCGAACACCAAGATCTCCAGTGGTAATACCACAACTACGAAGGCGATCGCGCCGCCCACCGCGCTTACTAAAATGCCTTCGGCAATTCCCTAAAGACATGTTAGTATATATATCAAAACTGAGTGAGTGAGTGAGTGAGTGAGTGAGTGAGTGAGTGAGTGAGTGAGTGAGTGAGTGAGTGAGTGAGTGAGTGAGTGAGTGAGTGAGTGAGTGA